>JAINUG010000043.1:660000-1260000 GCA_029706075.1 Aldrovandia affinis | reverse complement strand
TCCGTCATGGGAACATCGCTTCTTATTTTCTTTTCATTACCGGGCTGATCCCTCCGCAAATCCCATCCAAACAGCGCTGGAATAACAGCTTATTTGATTTGTTTGGTCTCGGCGGAGGGTGCGGTGATAGCTAGCTTGCGGCTGAGATCCCGCTGGATCCTGCTCGCGTTTGCTGGTTTGCGTTTGCTTGGGACTTGGCGAAGGTGGAAACAACCATCCCTCCCAACATAAACTTAATCAACGAGACACCGGTGGGGAATTACAAGATTTCATTTTTTCCCACAGCAATAACCCGCTCCCCCTCTCCCAGTCCACTGCTGGCTCAGGCACAGAATAGCACCGGTGATTGGTGTTTGAAAATGAAAATAATTCCTGGAACAGGTTAACTGTGACTCAGGCATTCTGAGTCCAAGCACATTAAGTTTGAGGGTTAGGACTTACAAAGATTTACATTTAGTACATTTAGGGCTGATTTAGAGGATGGCCACCACTCATTGCAGCCTTCAAAAGGATGTTTCATTTTGAAGTCACCTCAGTGCATTATGTAAGAGTCAGTACGCTTGGAAAACAAAACAACAACAACAACAACAAGTCATTTTTTTCATTCTTCTTTTTTTTGTTCTCCTTCAAAAACATCTACATTCAGGGGAAGAGCCAGTTACAGAGTACAAAACATTTTCAGATGTTGGCGTGTCTAAGGCAATTAGGCCCGGCAGGTGAGTGATAGAGAGTGGCACGTCCTGGCAGGCCTGCATGGGGCTCGGCACAGCTTCACCCTAATTGGGCTTCCCGTACCAAGCCTGCTTCCGATCACCCTGACACAGAGGACCGGGCTGAGGCAGTGCCCATGGTCCTGCAGTACAAACGTGTAGAGTTTTCTGTGATCTGTTTAGTGTTTCCTAAAAAATTTGGGAAAGGGGCTAAGACCAGGCAATATGGGCGTAAATCTATTGAAAGAAGATGGGAGTCTGGAAAGATATGGTTAACAGGGAAGGTAAGGCAGGTGAGAGACTCAATCAATCAATCAATCACTCATTCAATGAATGAATGAATTCATGAATGACTCAATGAGTGAATCAATTAATCAATCAATCAATCGATAAAGATTTTTTTAGCACCCTTTATAGCAGAATTATGTTGTCAAAATGTGATCACAGATTATCAAAATGTGATCGCAGATAGAACTAAAAACCAAGAGATTGCATGTAGAGGCAGAAGAGGTCAAGTACGGAACCTTGGGGGACTCCTTAGGAAATAAATAATGTCTAAACAAACCACCATCCCAAGACGCCCTAAAGGAGCGTCCATATGATATCCCCAATGTGGCCTGGGACAGGCAGAGAATTTGGTCTACCGTGTCAAACACTCCAGAGAAGGTCCAGCAGGATTCAAACTGAAATGCTTCACTTCAGACAGAAGAGGGAAGTCTCAGTGGAGTGACCGGCCCTGAATCCAGGCTGGGGTTGGTGAAGGAGGCCATTCTGTGAGAGAAAGCCAGAGACTTCCCAGGGTTTTGCAGAAGAAGGGGAACAGAGAGACCAGAGGCTGCTTCTTCATCAAGGGTGTGACGCGGGCCTCTTTACAACCTGTATGAGGTATATATATCGATCAGGGAGATGAATGGGAGGATGCTGGTAAGATGGTCTGGAGGAAAGGTGAGGGAATGGAGCGTGAGGTCGATGTGATGGCAGCAGTTGTGAACAAAGCTGGAAAATGTCTTCTTTGACAAAGCAGAGCTTTTCGGGGATTCATGAGGAAGTACTGCTCCTATCATAATTCAGACGATTAAAGCCAACGTTTGAAGTCAGTGCGTTTTACCGTGCTAGCCAACAATTTACAATGAAAGCAAAACGCCCAGCCCCCCCTCTCCCTTTACTGTTTAACTTTTAATGTGACTGCGATTAACCACAACAAGACTCTCTGAAGCCCAGCCCTTCATCCCTCCCAATCCCGCCGTATGTGTGTAGTTTTGGAATTCCGGCGTGCCATCCCGACCGTGAAGCCTCTGCGCCCTCAGCCGGGCACGCACCGCGAAAGGCCAATTTCCCCCCTCCCTGTGAGCTTCCCAAAGCCGGCTCACCTGGAACCAATCTGGAGCACAATCGAAGTGTTCTGACTTGAAAGCCTTGCCTCTTCCTCTTTGATAGTCCTCGGTAGCCCGCTCTGCGTTGGAAATAGCCGCTGCACAAAAAAAGGGGAGAGAAATCGGGGAAAATTTCCACCCATCAAAACGTATTATGTAAATGGCTCCAAAACAAAGCTCAGATACGAAACAGGAAAAGAGAGCTGGGGCCTTGTGGCAGAATCTCTTTAAGAGCCATAAATGCATCTTCTAACACCAAGTACATACAGTGTGGGGTTTTGTGCCCGAGGGGACCCTTAATAACCTGACTTAACACACAACTTGTGATTGCACAACAATAAGGATCTCATAGAACATTAATCTCATTAGTCTGTTGCTATGGCAGCGTTGTAGCATCAGAATCTGTTCCCCTCAAAATCCTAGAACTGCTGCCTGAGCCTCATCTCAGCTGTTGAATGACCTGTTGTTATTATGGACCAAATTATTGTGAAATTCACCTTTTGGTTTTCAGGCCAAGCTGGTTCTTTGACTAGACCCGAGTGGACCTTCCTCACCTATCTATCTTCCATGGCAGTGCTTCTCTCTCTCTCTCTCTGCCTGGAGAAGTCCAAGGAACTCTTCCAAATGGCAGGCGGACATTTAAAGTTTAATAGCTGTCCGTCTGAAGGGCCACCAGGGGATTATTATTATTTTTTTACAAAGTCAACATGCCAGACCCCATTTCCTCCTCTTTCCCTTTTCTCTCCTGATGATCTTTGGCTCCACCTGAGGCTTCTCTGGCTGCAGGCTCACAGGGTTTTTTCTGTGAGAGCAGGAGGATGGAAGCTGGGCCTGGCGGTGCGAATGGTAAAGGCCTGGGTGTTCTATGGGAGGCCCCCTCACTCTGCCCCCGCCCCCGCAAACAAGTTTCCCCATCCTCTGCCTTCAACAGATCAATGAAGTATTGTAAAACTCAAAAAATGGGCTTCCATCCCAGAACTGACTCACCTGGATGGAGAGGCAGGGATGCATTCATCTGAAACACTCAGGATCTTTACTGCAGGTGAAACACAGGCACAGGGTACTGGCACCTCAGTGTCATCTGACATCTTCCTCAGAGTATAACACATCAGTTCATAGTCAGGTGATCATTATTTTCTCTCTGAATCCAAACAGCTTTCTAAAGGAGACTTACTGTAAAAATGGATTAAGGAAAACTACCAAACTGCTCCGTGGTGCCTACACTGAGTGAATGGTTATGTGTTCCTGATCTTATTCGGTTTAATTTCACACCTCAGCTGTGGTAAGCACAAAAATGTAACATTTGTTTCTCTCTGGCCATCAAACGAAACTGAAAGACTTTATGAATCAGGAAGCAAATTTCTGCCAGGAGTGTTTTAGTATCAGTGTGAGGAGCGATACTAAAAGTGACTGACCACTGACCTTTCTCCAACCTGAATGAAGGGGGCGCAACACAGCACTCACTGTTAATTGTTTTAATTTACTTATTTTAAAAAAAAAAGTAAGAGCTGTTACTTATTTTTATTGTTTAGATATGGGCAAAAGACAAGCCAAGATGGGCTGAATGGCTTGCTCTCCTCTGCAAATAATGCTTCTAATGTTCATTAAAAGTGTTCAGCAGCTAAACGCTCTGCCAACTTTCAGCCCACAAACACGGGCCCTTTGCTTCAAGGCCCGTCCGCGTGCTGGCCGGAATCGAGTAAAGGTGCTATGTATGGGACAGGGCCTCTGTGCATTGTCCTGCTGGAATCCGATCCGCAAGACTTTTCAGGAAAATAACACTGCTTTCGTTATTCTGGGTGCCTTGGAAAAGGTTACATGCTGACCCTGCATGTGATTTTAATTGAGACATTAGCGGTAATGCAATAAGCGATGGAGGAGACAGGCATGAATCGGAGGCGTAAAGCAAAAGAGAGATGCTGTGAAGGGTCTTTGTCCGTGACCCCAGTCACAGCCACTACCTTTAAGCGCGAGTCACAAGTCTTGATCGGCACGCGGCCAACGCCCTGAAACCTCAGCACCGCCCCCGTCTGGCCCTGTTGAGAAAATGCACCTCTGCTCAGCATGCGTCCACCCACTTCTCGTCAACGACGTTTTGCTACGCATCTCAAAGCCGGGCTTATATCCTAACCATGTTTCCTACCCAGAGGCTCCATTTTGAGTGGCATTCAGATAAGCCTTTACACAAATATCATCTCGCAGTGATTATCAGGTTTTATTTTGTGTCTTAAGTCATCCATAGCATCCGATTTGTGCGGGCTGGTCTTTTAAAGGTCAGCCACACCGAGGCTTCCTTTCAAAATGGTATCAGGAGGGTCAGGTGACGGGGGTAACCCGGTTTTACGACCGTTTATGAACGCTCTCGGCTGAAGAGCAAACAGAGCTCCCAAAGTGGGAGGCTGTGCTATAAACTGTTGTGTGTGGCCCAGAGCACACACCCACCTCCAGAACATTTACAGTGCTGCCGCTGTGATCATTCTCAGGGCAGGGGAAGCGGTGCGTCCCTCCTTACACGCACGCGGCAATTTAGTGATGTCAGTCTTCCCCAGTCAATTCTGATTTTCCCAAATTCAATTTTAAAGGGGAAAAACTCTGGCACGACAACAACACGAGAAGGTGGTGCGTGACATGTATTTACAGTTACATGTCAAGCGGTTCCATACGTGACTTTAAAGTCTGCTAATTGTTCGCTCCGTTAAGTCAGAGTTGCACGCAGGGCGGTGACTGGTGGACCAGTCATAGTCAAACATTCACAACGTTAACAATGAGGGCCACCTGCACACTTTCACTCAGGATGAATAAAACTTGATCTGGAGACCGAGGCCTTGTCAAAACAGTTTTTATAAAACTCCCACGCGGATGTAGACGTTTGCATTTATTCTGCTCTGCTCTGTCAGGCTCTGTGATGGGTGTAACATACTGGATAGTGTTCCCACTGTGGAGTCAGGCCTCAATCCTGACTCTAGAAAATAAATGCACTCCCACTGGGCTCCCAAATAGAGCTCCACTCAGTTGTTCTCAATACGAGTGTAGACATGGTCCTATTGCCACAGGATCGAGCCTCAGCCTCCATTCGCTGTGTCACCAGCCAACTATGCCACAACGGCAGGACACAATCTGTCTTGTCCCACCAAGGGTAAGGTGGGTTTAAGTTGGCCTAGGTTTCTCTGGTTACTGTTACCATAGTAGCTCTACATGCCAGCCACTCACATGCTGCCAGTTGTTGTCAGTGGGAAATATGCTCTACGTGGTGCTTGCTCTCCTGTAGTACTACATGGACAGGAAGGCTATGCTATGCAGGCTATGTTTCTTAAAAAAGGAAGAACACTTTTGTGATGCTATCCTTCTATCAACAAAAAGAGTAGATCACAAAAAGTTCTCACATCAGTCCTTCGCACACAGGCCTGGCCAAATGTAATGTGCCACTGTGAGTTCGTTCCTGAAAGGTCAGTAAGGGCATTACAGCATCATCGTGGGAACGCTTTTGTTTCTAGATAACGATCCTCATTATAGTAATATAATTACTGTACTGTAAGTCGCTGTGCTAGAAAATCACCAAGTCAGGTTTTGACGAGGAAAACACATGTTTCTTGGTATCCAGCCTCGTTAGAGTAATATGGTATGAATATGGAGGAGGGCGAGGGGAGCGGAGCATGGCGCGACGTGGTTCGGCCTGGCTGGGGCTGGAATGGTAGCCAGGCCAGAGTTTTATTTTTTTTGATAGGCTGTAAACTTTTATTTCCAATCTCCGTTAATGGACTCCTGCGCAGGAAACAGGGATTACTGCTACAGCTGGCGCGAGGCAGAACCGAACGGCGGGGCTTAGGTTGGACGCCACACGCTGTTTTTATTCATTTCCCTGTGAATGCGCCATGTCAAAGCACAGAAAACCATCATATAAAACTGGGCTCTCTGAGTGCTATGAACACAATTACACTGCTACTGTAACAAACATATTTCACCTGAACACAGTTCAGTTTTTTTCAAATTGTGTTTTCGTTGTACATCCTTGGATAGCCAAAACTGTTTTCAATCAATGATTTGCTTAATTGCCTACAACTATGCCATTGACTGAAGTTTCAACAATTCAATTTGTTTCAATTGCAATATAAAATGACAAATACGAACAGCCTATACAAGACTAGACAATATCAACTCATAAATCAATGTTCAGGGAGCAGTGTGGAGGACTGCTTGGAGTTCTGAATTTGTGGTCCAAAGTTAATGCATGGACCCATTATCAAATAAAAAACTAGGAAAAAATTAATCTTAGGATACATCAAATCATTAAATTACTGGTCCATCAAGGCAAGTATGCATTATACATTGCGAGACCTGCAACAGATAAGAAAGCATGTGTACAGAGCAGATGCAGTGAGTTACAGCAAGGCAGTCACGCAATGTCATGGCAAATAGATATACAGCCCCAGGAGTGTATACTTATTAGTTGGGGAAAAAAGTTATACGTTTACGTTTAAGTTGTGTAAAAACACAAGCAATTAAAAGTGCTCTAAGTAATCATTGGTAGGCCCCACTGCTATACTGACACACTAGCCATGCCGAAGCCCTGTCAGGGTATTGGTAACACAGCCACATTGAGCCTCATTGTTAACCGGCAGGCCCAAACCCTGGGGGTCTTACCTTACCCTCTGACCCGAACACACATGCACCACCTCTCCCCATCAGGCAGTGGAAGCTGTGATGCGCTGAGTCTAATCAATCTTCCCTGCCTGTCCCCCCCCATTCCAAGTGGATGAATTGGCTCGTGTTGTACCTGTGGTGATTTAGTAATGCTGTCCTGTCCTAATGTCTGCAGCAGTACATTTTATTTTGGGCCGTGGTCGTCTTTAATCCCCATGGAACCGTCAGTGGCGTTTTAGCGCAACCTGTGAAGCTTCTCCCGAAGTGCATTCAACTTGGTTAAAAGGGATGCCTTTACCCTAACCGTTCGATAGAAAAATGTTTTTCACCGAAAGCAAGCATGATAGGGTTGACGACGAGGGTGAGGGCACAGCCAACTGAGGGCTTTTTCTGTGTCACTCCCTCTCTCCCTCCACCCCCCCCATGGAAGGAGCGAGCTGCGAGGATGAGGCATGTCCTTTCCTTCCGTGCTAAAGTGTCCTCCCAAATCAAATAAGGAACATGACTCTGATTACGGAGGCCGTTTAAAAGGGCCCCTTTCTTGTCTGTTCCAGGACATTCCGAGCCATTACGGCGAGATGAGTGACGCTCTGTTTTCGCCCTCCCGTGACCTTGACTACTGAGGTCAGAGCTTCTGCAATACCTGCTGCTGCTGAGGTAGCCAGGGGCAACCACCTCCCTACACAGGAAACATGGATGATGCCAGAGAGAGGCTGGCTGTGCAAGTGGGCCCAGAGGTCTGAGAGCTGCGTGCGCCCCCCCCCCCCCACCGACTTTCCTGATCCCGGTTGCCACGTCAATGCCCCTCTGTTTATCCCTCAGTTTCTCATAAACAAAGCCGGGCCCATCCAACCTCAGAGTCACAGAGGAATTTGAGTTACCATGAGGGAAAGAGAAACACACGGTAAACGTTTCCCAAGAGTCAAATGTCTTTCTCAACCTACAATACGAGAATACATTCTTTTTAGTGATTGTGATGAATATAAATATGCTCTTACCCAGGGTGGCTCCCATAGCTGACAGTTTGGGGTGAAATCCATTTATGCAGCTGGGTTTTCTACTAAAGCAATAGGGGTTAAGTCCCCTCCTCAAGGGTACAAAGACAATGCCCCTCTTGCGATTGGGCAATGCCCCTCCTGCAATCCTTAGAAATGAAACCCTCATCCCCTCCCAGCTACATCAAGCTGCCACCATTGGAACTATTTCATGTATTTCATGGCTCATCAGATTAAAATACACTCAGTTGTAATGTAACACAGCTATCTTTGTTACACACCTAGTGTGTTCTCAGCTCCCGCTAGAATGTCCTGCAGCACATAGCATAGACAGTGTCTATACACATACACACACATAAAGTCCATACACATACACATTGTCCATATAGTACTTTTTTTTTTTACCATTATTTAACCAGTGATTGAGAACAATTTCTCATTTACAACACTGACCTGGCCAAGAAGACAAGTGTCAAAGTAGTGCAACAATACACACATTACACAAAATATAAAGAAGGTGCTTAAAAACAGGGCGCAGACTGTCATAGGATAAACAGTGGACATAGGATAGGACATACAGTGTCCATACACACACACACTGTCCATACACATACACAGAGTCCATACACATACACAATGTCCTCCGATTATGACAGTGACAATATTTTCTAATTTCCCTAGAAGTAGCATGCATGTCTTTCTTGACACTCTGCAGTCGACTAACTGAGCTGCATAGTCTTGCATTGGGAGGACTACACTCCTTACGCAGGTGGTACAGGCAGGTGATGCAGACAGGTGATGCAGACAGGCCAGTCATTTCTCGGTTCTGAGCTCTGCTGATGGTGGGTGGGTTGGTTAGTGGTGTAGATGTGTTGATGCTGGGTGGGTTGGTTAGTGGTGTAGATGTGTTGATGCTGGGTGGGTTGGTTAGTGGTGTAGATGTGCTGATGGTGGGTGGGTTGGTTAGTGGTGTAGATGTGCTGATACCAGGTGGGTTGGTTAGTGGTGTAGATGTGCTGATACCAGGTGGGTTGGTTAGTGGTGTAGATGTGCTGATACCAGGTGGGTTGGTTAGTGGTGTAGATGTGCTGATACTGGGTGGGTTGGTTAGTGGTGTAGATGTGTTGATGCTGGGTGGGTTGGTTAGTGGTGTAGATGTGCCGATAATGGGTGGGTTGGTTAGTGGTGTAGATGTGCTGATGGTGGGTGGGTTGGTTAGTGGTGTAGATGTGCTGATACTGGGTGGGTTGGTTAGTGGTGTAGATGTGTTGATGCTGGGTGGGTTGGTTAGTGGTGTAGATGTGCTGAAGGTGGGTGGGTTGGTTAGTGGTGTAGATGTGCCGATAATGGGTGGGTTGGTTAGTGGTGTAGATGTGCTGATGGTGGGTGGGTTGGTTAGTGGTGTAGATGTGCTGATACTGGGTGGGTTGGTTAGTGGTGTAGATGTGCTGATACTGGGTGGGTTGGTTAGTGGTGTAGATGTGCTGATACTGGGTGGGTTGGTTAGTGGTGTAGATGTGCTGATGGTGGGTGGGTTGGTTAGTGGTGTAGATGTGTTGATGCTGGGTGGGTTGGTTAGTGGTGTAGATGTGCTGATACTGGGTGGGTTGGTTAGTGGTGTAGATGCTGGGTATATAGGCTGTAAGTGGGGCCACCCTGACGCTTCAGCGGGACTGTGGGGGAAACACAGACAGAGATGCAGCGGTGGCACAGAGTGGACTGCAGGGTGGTCAAATTCGATATTCCCAAATCCTGGGCAGCGTGGACCACACCCGGCTCCTCCTCCGGCCACCAAGCACGTTAGGCTCGCACCCACCCCCTGCTATGGGTGCCATTCCTGGCAAGTGCCTGGCACACTGTCAAGGAGAAATATGAATCTGGCTTCTCCTGTGGCAGGTTTGTTTTCCAGTCCATTGTAAACTCCCCCGCAGAGCGGGGTATTCGGACGAGGGGAATTCCTGCGCCACCAGGATGAAGGCAAAGCGGTTGCCGTCAGCCCTGGTGTCACCGGCCAAAAGCTTTCAGCTCAAATTAGGTTTCCGTGCAGGAATGCCATGGTTTCATGGACTTTGTACTTATGTGTCTAAACAACGCCCTGGAGGCTGTGTCAGCTTTCGTGATTCGTAGCATCTTGACGACAAGCAACAAGAGTCCCTTTTTTTCTCGTCGTAGAGCGTAAGCTTTCTGGGATATCAGCGAATTTAATCAGCATTTAATCCCAGTCCGCAACACCCCGCTGTAAAGCATAACGAGTTCAGACATTTTTACGACGCAAGCCAAAACCCTCAAATGCGGATATTACAGTTTGGGCTGCGGAGCCTTTAAAGCCAGAAACCGCTCAGTGGGGAGTGGGGGGGGAGACTTCCCCCCGTCCTCCTCTCTCTGTCTCTGGCCAGCCCGCACATGCTCAGTGGCAGCTTTTCACCCTGCACTTCAAGGAGGTAATTACAGGCTCACCCGAACATTGACTGGACCACAAGAGACAGAGCAATCTTCCAGGCCCAGGTTTCGGGGGTGTGTATGGGGGTCAGGGGGAAAGGACGCAGAGGAGCGGGTCTCAGGTCTGGCACACCCTCCGCCCCAGCGGTTTCCATCCCAGCTGTTAAGTTTGCTTGACAGAAAGACCTTGGGTGGAGACGGTAATGTCAGGGTCTGGTTGCCGTGGCAGCCCAGAGAGGATCAGCCGTGCCATCTGACACCAAACACACTGGCACAGGGAGCAGAGCTTTCCAGGCCAGAGGTGGTTAGCGCGTCTCACTCAACAGGAAGATGATATGTCAGGGCAGACGACGAGGCAGGGTTTCTCTAATAATGCTACATTCAAACAAACACTACATTCTACTGCCTCACACACACATACTATAATGGGTTAATTGGAATCTAAAACTGTGTTGACTCTTGACAGTTCTCTTGAAGGGGTATATAAGCTTGAGCATCATCGGTGATTGCCTCTAAAAGCTGAACAGACTGAAAGCCACCCCAGCCTTTTAAAGAAAGCCGATGGGCCAAATCACCCTCTTCATCCTTTCACACGTACAGCATCCTGCCGTTTCAATCATGGGGCTGCCTTTTATGTGGAAACCCGTGTAAAATGAGAACGTCAATGAAGGGCTCCTCGGCTCTTCCTCTTTTTCCAAATAAACCATGCGGAATTCTTCACCCGGTCACAGCAATTTTCTGATAAAAATACGTAGGCGGGATGGAGACGAAGCCTGCAGTGGGGTTTTTTTCAATTTGTTTCAAATTTTTCCCCATTTTTCTCCCAATTTAGTAGCCAATTCAACCCTCTGTTTATGTCGATACGCCCTCCCCTCACGAGTGCCCTCCGTGATGGAACTTCGCCCACCTGCTCTTTAGGAACTCCCTACTGCTTTTCAGCGAGCTCTTCCCTACCCCCACTCCCTGGGGCGGACAGCCAAAAGCCGCCCTACGGTCGGGGGTCCCGGTAGGGTGGCCATACATCTGGCATTATGCTGGACAGTGCGGTTTTCAAGCGCTCTGTCCTCTGTCCGGCAGAGCCCATTTGTCCTCCTTTTGAAGTCTAGACTAGAAAAACACTAAAGTCTTCATTAAATCACGTTTGAAGATATAAAAAGTGCTTCTTATTGGTTTATGTATTTGTCAAATAATGAATCGCCTGTGTCATTGGTCTAATAAATGTCAACAAATACCACGTTTTAATATGACGTTCCTACGTACACTATGGGAACGAGCAGCAAGCCACACAATTTTTCTTTAAGTGCTATCGGAGACTGCTTGGTGCTGTCATAGCCAGCCCTGCAAAATTCCAAAACGGAAGACTTCATACAACCCTGGAAAATGCCAGGAAGGGACAGAAGTACCAAAAGTAGACCATCCAGTTATTGTGAGTACACATTTTCAATCTCAGCTAGTCTGTATAGGTTATGGTCTTAAATTGGTCATATAATTACATGTTAAATTGCCGCTGCCTGACGTGTGCTCCATTCTGGGGTTTTGGAAATGGCCACCGTATTCTCCCGGCCAGAATCGGAGCGATGCATTAGGGTTTCGAACCGAGACTATAGTAGGGAGCTTCCACCCTATTATTTCAGATTTTTAATTACCATTAAGAATGAATCTATATCCTTCGTCTGTTAGTCATTTTCCTGTATTGACGATATGGACACTTTGACATTTTGTTAATATATAATATATGCCATTTAGCAGATTCCAAAGCGGCTTACAGTAGTGAATGCATACATTTTTCAGTATATGTGGTCCCAATGGGAATCGAACCCACAACCTAAGCGTTTCCAACGCCACGCTCTACCTACTGAGCCACACAGAACCATGTACCCATGAAAAGGAAAAGGGTAACTACATTTGCAATAGTGTTCGATGGAAAGAACATTAACAAAGCCCGTAATCGGAACAGATCACCCCGCCCCCCCATGACAAAATACAGAAAGGGTTTTCTTAAAAGTACAATTCCTGTTCGAGTTGAAAGACTGAAACGTAACAGGAGAAAGCATTCCTGTGGCACAGAGGAATAAAAACATTCAGCTGAAAATCTTTCATGCGTTTCTTTCGTTTTTTTTCATGCAATTCACAGGGAGAAAATCTGTATGAGAGTATGGTTGGATTCCTAGCCAGATCAAAGATGCATCCCTGGCTCCCATACAAGAAAGATTGCTTCTTTTTTCCCCCAGTTCCGATTTAAATTAAAGACAGACCTCTTAATTTCTGATGGCTTTTTCAAGCCGACAACACAAGGATATTGTATAACATCTAATTGCTCTCTGTGTTGCCATTAACAGGGAAGGCAGCCACGTTACACAAAGGACAAGTGAATAAAATGGCTTAAAAGGGGCAATTTAAACCTTTCTGACAGGAACTAAAAAAAATAAAAAAGGGACTAAAATCAAACAGTCTGAGGCTCCACATAATCACCCGATCTCCTCTGCTAGAGAAATCAGTGGCTCTGCTTCCTGCTGAAACAAAACACTTGCCCGACATGATATCTTCTCTCCCAACCCCTTCATGGAGCTACAGGGAAAAGCATTATTTTGAGTTCTATGTTCAAATAAATAAATAAATGAATAAATAAATAGAAATACGCTTTTGATGCCAGAATCCGTCGATCATTGTAATCAAAATGTCTTCCCACTTAACAAAAGGGGAAAAATAAGGCCAGTTTGGTTTCGACGAAAGTACCGAGACCCGTCTCCTTCGTGCCCCGCCAGTAATGCAGTTAACCAGCAGTGGCAAACTCAAGGGCTCCAGGGACTCGGTACCCTGCTAGACATCAATATTTACATGCAACCTTTCAATAAATTGCCCGTGATGCATTTTTACAGGGATGTCTTCGTGAAGAGAGAGTCCATAGCAAACCACTTCAGGTGGCACCCAGAATGGGTGGCGACTGGTACTTTCCTGACCAGTCAAACCTCTTCCTGTTTGATCTCCTTTAAGAAAATATTTAATTTACTATTGTGTGCCTGGGGCGGAGCGACATGAATTGGGATCGAGGCTGACCCCAACACAAGGAGGGAGAGGAGGGGGATGTTATGACGAGGGGGGGGTGAGGAGTGGATTCTTTTTCGCCCGTGGCTCTGAGGGCAAAGCAAGGCCGTCGGAAGAGAAAGTGAAACCTGATTTGCTGGCCAGCCTGGGGGCTGGGCGCAGTGGCTGACCTGTATCAGTGGTGGGCATGCATAGCAGGGTCAACATGCTCCTCTCAGACAAACAGCTTCAAAATCACAGGACTGTTTTTTTCGGGTTTCGCAAGGAATGACTTTGAGGGCACAGAAGACAAGAGTAGATGGACCTTTTCCTGGTCACCACGGTGTGCCCACTGTATGACAGCTCTCCCTTCATCCTGATATCAGGAGACTATGCAGCATCAATATATTTCCAGTTAACCGCTTCCTGCAATGCCCCTCCTTCTGTGGTAATACAGTTATAACTGCTGCTTCATTTACGATCTTATCCAAGCCTCTGTCTTAGATACTAGACCTGTATAGCTGGATATCACCTTTGAGTTTTTAAAATGTTTTTCTTATTAGAAATGAATGTTAACAGCAACCAATGCAAAGCTAGAGCTGATCCCCTTACAGACAAACTGCAGTATGGTGCTCTCTGAAAATAAGGAAAATGCCGGAAACAAAGTCAAGGCACAGGGAAACATGGCCGAGGCAGCAGACTGAGGAGGAGGTCTGGCCTAGATGAAGCCACTGGCGAGTGGCGCGGCTGTTCGCTGCAAGGAATGAAGGCAGTCCTCAAGCCCTCGCCCTGTCATTCAGCACACAGATTTATACAATATCGCCGGGCGCACCGCGTATGTTTACACTGAGACTCAGACAGACATTTTTTGTGGGAAATCAAACTCGACTACAATGACTCAGTTCCAGAGGACAAGCCATGTGTGGTTTTCGAGATGGAAAACCCGAAGAGGGCCATTTGGTAAAGCAAGTGATGTTGAAAAAAGGTTGGCTTTCTGAAAATGTACACGTATCCCCACTCCCTGCCCCTTGACCTTTTTTTTTTTTTTTTCGGGGGGGGGGTGGGTGTCCCTCCGAGTGCCTCATCTCTCCGTCTGGGAGAGGACTGGACTCCAGCGGCCCTCTCCACAGGAGCCCTGGGGTCAGTCGGGGGAGGGAGTCAAAGGTCACTGTGATGACAGGTCGCGCCTCGCTGCGAGAGTCCCGGCTTTCCCCGCAACCAAAACACTGGGAGGGATGGGTGGGGGGGGATGGCAAGCTCATCTGACCACCACTACCCCCCCACCCCCTTCAAATCCATGCAGATAAAAAAGCCCAGGATCAGGCCCCTCTCTAGAAAAACAGCGGCGGGATCGCGGGTCATCACCGTGAGATCACACGGCCCTTTCATCCTGCTGAAAGCTTATTTACAGGGAATGTGGCTTCCTCCCCATCACCGAGACCCGACCTGTTTGCCCACTCCGTAGGGCCAAACTCCCGTTTCGGCTGCATGTTCCCCTGTCCCCGCTTGTTTTTCTTACCCCCCCTGGCGTTTCTGATACACGCCGAGCTTGTGACTCCAAACCCTACACCCATACAAGGTGTCCATTACAATCCAAACAGGGGGAGAAGAGAAAAGCTGAGAAACACGGCAACGTGGATCGCCTTCCTGTTTCTTTCGCCTCCTTCTTTCTTTCATCCTCTTGTTCTTGCTGATCTCGACGAGTCGTTTGTCCCGAGCTTCGGCGTCAGCGTTTGACGTTCCCAAAAGCAGGGAATGGTCGCTCGCCGTTCCAGCATTCATCACAGGGCTGCGAGCCGTCCACAGAAAGCAGCGCACGAGGCCACAGCACACCACAGCCCGGGGCGAGGGGTTTGGGCAGAACATTCAAGAGACTAGCGACTTGAAATGCGCCTTCTCTTTTTACAGCCCTTGGAAGGCAAACAGAAAGACGGCAATGCGCACAAGGAGTGACGGAGAGCCAAATCTATAACTCAAAGCTTCACGGGAAGGCTCCAGAGATTCAGCTCTTCACAACTAGGTCCATAATGGAACCATTCAGATGCTTGTTTTAGTTTGACAAACCCAAACGGCACATTACGGTGCGGCGGCGGGAGCCAGAGAGCCCGGGGGCGAGAGCTTGGTCGTGACAGATGGTCCATTGAATGGCTTCCTCACGCTCATGCTGGCGTTCCAGGACGGGACAGACTGCCAACACTGAGGCCAGACAGACGTGTGGGCTGAGACGGGGGCCAGCCTGCGTTGTGCACTGTAACCACGGTGCCATTCTCCCATCCTTTTTCATTGCTTTGGACTCCGTCCCACTTGGAGGTTTCGAGGCATTTCGGGTTTTCGGAAAAAATGGATCCCAAAACTCACCGATGCATTCGAGAATCAAAAGCAATCAGCGCAGTTCAGAAATTGTTTGAAAATGTTGCGATCGGCTCAATTAAAACTTTAGGCAGCCCTGCTGCGTGTTATGGGCATTTTCCACAGACTTTATCCGACTTTGTTAAACCACACTAAGTGAAAGCCAAGTTTATTTACTGCAAGGCTCAGTAGGTACTGGCAAGACAAGACAAAACCCAGTCAGGATGACATATTGGATATGCCTTGATGCTGTGATGACGGTGATGGTAGTTGGAGATGAGAAACCGCCAGCATGAAGATCTGCAGACACCTGTTCTTTAAATATATTTATTTATTTCTTATTTCTGTTTATTCTCCATTGTATCTACAGTATTTCTCCAAATGGGGAATTCCCAGTTGCAATATCTAGACATATCCCTGGCCTTCACCCTGCCTGTACCTGTTGACATCAACAGGTGAGGCACAGGAAACAGGAAGTAAGGTTTAAGGGAACCTGTGTAGCTTGAGCTCTCACCCCCTCACATGAGGTCCCCTCAACTTAGAGGGTAAGGTAAACGCCAATAAATACAAAACTGATGGGAGTGGTCTCTTACAGGATGACAATGTCCCCATGCACATGGCATGAGTAGTCACTGAATGGTTTGATGAGCATGAAAATTATGTAAACCAAATGCCATGACCGTCTCAGTCACCCGATTGCAACCCAGTTGAACACTTAGGGGAGATTCTGGAGCAACGCCTGAGACAACATTTTCCACCACCATTAACAAAACATCAAATGATAGAATTTCTTGTGGAAGAATGCGTAACATCCCTACAATAGTTATTAAGACACTTTATGTTTTTGGTTTTTTTTTTTGCAGTTACCTGTATATACACAGTCCCATTTGATTGAAAATCCCACACACCCACTGTAACCAATGTATCAGTGAAACTGCATATTTTGGAAAACATTCACATCAGTTTTGATTTTCATAGTACGGGATACATATTAGATATGGGAAAAGGACAAACCAAGAGAATCAAATCAAGCAATTTAAACTTCCAATGCCCTGAATTTATTCACATTTAAGGCTTTCAAAGGCTGAGGAGAGACCCAGGGGCCGAGCCCCAGCCTCCCAGCCCCAGGGCATGGGCTCCGGGGCCAGTAAACATGGAGGGGTGTGGAGGGGGGTGGTGTGAGTGAGGAGAGGCCAATTCTGCCCCACTCCCCATCACTCCTCTAATCCCCAGGTTGAGATTTCAAATACTGAGCAAAGAAGTGTGTGTGTGTGTGTGTGAGTTTGTGTGTGTGTGTGTGTGTGTGTGTGTGTGTGTATATTTTTTACATTTTAAGCATTTAGCAGATGCTCTTATCCAGAGCGACTTACAAGATGTGCATTAATACACGGTATGATCAATCACTGTTCACGCAAGAGATCAGTGCAGTAATACAGCGATAGACATCATTGTTGGCAGCTGTGTACCATACCTGTAACACCAGGAAAGAAAAGGTTTGTAAAAAATGTTTTGAAAGTTTTATACAAGAATACATATTATGAAAAGCAGTACTAAAATGCAGTGGTGGTAAGCAGTGGTGATGACAATTAGTTAAATGTACAGATTTCAGTGTTAGTGGAGTCTGAAGAGGTGGGTTTTGAGTCTCTTGCGGAAGATGGCCAGTGATTCTGCGGTCTTGACTGATTGTGGAAGATCGTTCCACCACCGAGGGGTTAGGACAGAGAAGAGACGAGACCTCGAGGAGCAGGTGCCTGGGGCCCTGAGTGATGGGACAGTCAGTTTGCCAGAGGAGGCAGAGCGGAGGGGTCTGGCTGGGATGTAGGGAGTGATGAGTGTCTGGAGGTAGGAGGGAGCAGTTCCTCTAGCGGCTTGGTAAGCCAGCACCAGTGATTTAAATTTGATGTGTGCTGTGATAGGGAGCCAGTGCAGAGAGGTGAGTAGTAGGGTGACATGCGTGAACTTGGGTTGGTTGAACACTAGCCATGCGACAGCATTCTGCACCAGTTGCAGCGACTTGATGGTACAGGCCGGTAAGCCTGCGAGCAGGGAATTACAGTGGTAGAGGCGTGAGATCACCAGGGCCTGGACCAGGAGTTGTGTGGCCTCTTGTGTGTGTGTGTGTGTGTTTATTTGTGTTTGTATGTATGTGTGTGTGTGTGTATATGAGTGTGTGTCTATGTATGTCTGCATGTGAGTGAGCGTGTGTGTATGTGTGTGAGTGTGCGTATGTGTGTGTGTGAGTGTGTTTGTATGTGTGTGTGTGTATGTGTGTCTGTGTGTATGTGTGTGTGTGTATGAGTGTGTGTCTATGTATGTCTGCATGTGAGTGAGCGCGTGTGTGTATGTGTGTGAGTGTGCGTATGTGTGTGTGTGAGTGTGTTTGTATGTGTGTATGTGTGTGGTAGTTTCATGGTCTGCGATAAAGGTGTTTGCGTCATCATGGGTTGGGAAGCACAATAAAAACATTTGGCACTGTGCAAGTTTTGTGTCTGATGATTTGCTTACATTTTCATCCACCCAGACCAACTGAAATGCTGGCATTATGTGCAGGCTTGGTAATGTTATTAAAGCGCACGTATGGACACATCAGGGATTTCTTGCTCGTCTGTCCTGTCACAATGACTGCTTTGTGACATTCTGTATTTTACCTCATTCAGAGGCAAATCGTTGAATAAATCACAATTTGAAATACAATCTTCAACTAAGCAGTTCAAAGTATTTAAGCTTTGTACTGAATGGCTCAATGCACTTGAATGAGAGAGACCGCTTCTACGCCCATCAAATTGTGTAGTATGTGTTATTTTAAATAAATATATATATACAGTGCCCTCCAGAATGATTGGCACCCTTGGTAGAGATTAGCAAAAAAGGCTATGAAAAAATTGTTGTTCATCAGCTTGATCTTACACTCAAAATATGAGAGAAATCTAACCTTTATTTTAATTAAAGTAAAATTATTCCAAAAAAATCCTTATTAAAAAAAAAAATCCTTATAAAAATATATTTTTCTCAAAAACACGTACCACAATTATTGACACCCCTGCATTTAGTACTTTACGCACCCTCCCCTTACCACAATAACAGCACTGAGTCTTCTCCTATAATGCTTGATGAGGTGGGAGAACACAGAGCAAGGGATTTGAGACCACTCCAAACAGAATCTCTCCAAATCCTTGGTCCTTGGTCCTCGCTTGTGGACTCTCCTCTTCAGCTCACCCCACAAGTTTTCCCACTGGTTTTTATTATATTTTAAAAATGCAATCATTTATTTCAAAATTTTCCATGTTTTTCTCCCAATTTGGCAGCCAATTGTACCCTCTATTGATTCAATTTCCCCACTCCATGAGCCCCACTCCACTACGGGACCAGATGCTACCCTGGGACCGGCAGTGACAATGGAGACGGAACTCGCATAGCTGTCACCTGTGATTCCGATACACTCCCACAAAGAAGATTTTGCCGGCTTCCCTCCCCCAGGGGCGGACAGCCAATCGCCACCCCCGAGTAGGACTTCCAGCCAGACCCAGGCTGGCACAGCCGGGATCGAACCCCGGCCACAGTGGGCAACCTGCACTCCGCACCTGGACAATCACACCTGCACAACCTGTGAGTGCCTTTGCGGGTTGCGCCACCCCAGGGGCCCCTGTTATATTAAATATTAAACTTTTAAATTGAGTAAACGATAAAATGGAGTACATAAATGTAAGGGGTAGTACGCGGCAATACCGTGAGCGATTGTGGAGGTTGGAGACAGACAGAGCGCATGAGAGAGGACAGACCACTGTTCAATTACATACAATTTCTCTCCATTTTATTGTAGTGAAAGCCAGTCTCATAAGGTGATCTTTGCAAGCCATGGCGCTTGCTCTTCATCAGACAAAAATTGCCAGTTCTCTATGGGCATTAAAGGGAAAAAGCTGATGATCTGATTGGCCATAATGAACCAAACCCTCACCACACCCACAGGTAATGTATTCTTCTTAAACCAACCTCTCTTACAACTGCGCCACAGGTGCGCTACCATCGCCCTTCAAAAAACGACCTTAACGCACCGCACCACCATCCTGATTAACGCTAGTGTCTACGCATTGCACGTTGACAACCAAACTAAATCCCTGTGTTTGTGGTTTGAGTGTAGGAGAGAGTGTGTGTGTGTGTGTGAGTGTGTGTGTATGGGAAAGAGTGTGTGCATGCATGTGTATATTTGAGAGTGTGTGCATATGTGTATGAGAGTGTGTGCACATACGTGCGTTTTTAAGTGTGTGTGTGTGCATGTGTGTATGAAGGAGAGTGCACGTGTGTGTGTACTTGAGAGTGTGTGCATGTGTCTGCTTGTGCATGTGTGTGGTTGGCTCTTGTTACGCTCGTGTTTTCTTATTAGTGGTTTCATATTGTTGAAAGGCATTTCCAGAATAGCAGCCCGTGGAACGGAGACGCTTTCCTGTCCATTTGGGAAACCGAGAAGAAGAAATCTGTCAGCTCAGATGGGATAAATGGAAAAGACACAAAGGTTTATTTTAGTGCCGATGAGAATTCCCCCCCCCTCCCTCGGTGTGGGGGGGCTGCTTTTATGATGAATCTCTCAGACACTGTGGAAGCTGAACATGGGGCCTGCCAGAGATCATCTAAACAAACCCTAATAAATCATTCTGCAGCGCTCTGTATTCAGTGAGGATGGATATGAGTCATTGCAGTCTGACTGTGGTCTCTGCTCCGTGCAGCTGCAGCGCACTTTGTACTATCCAACGCAGAGCAAGTGCTCCATTTTTTAACATTTTGCTGGCCACCGAAACTAAGAAAAAAGGTTTTGTTGGACAGGATGATGAGAGTGTGAGAGTGTGCTTTGGTCTGCTCTTGGCCATTGAAGAAACTGTCTTGTTAATACAAGTTAAGTTAATACTCAGTGCTCCTTACGGGCGACCTGAACTAAGCCACTGCGAAACAGGCTTCACCATTCATGCTATTCTTCAACCGGACATCATGTGGCAAAACAGCTTGTGTTACCTGCTGAGGCGCAGGTTCGGGGGCCAGTGGGGTGTCCTGCTAACACACTGGGCTCCAGTGTAAGGATGTGCCCCATGGTCAGTCTGTTGATGAGATGTACCGGTGTATGAAGGGCTGGTAAAAGTCAACATTTACTTTCATCACCGACAGCTGCCTTTAAGGTGCGGTTGCTTTCTATCATGTTCAATTCCATTGTAAAGACATATACACCATGTGACCCGGCAGGTCATTGCTGAAAAACACCAACCATTGCTAATTATGTTAAAACATCTTCAGCAGTGCATAGATAAGGATATAACTTTTAAATAGCCTTCAGTGAGACTTACAAGGGGAAATCGAGCACTGGTAAGCATTAGCAAAGAATTCTGCATGCAAATTCAAGAAGGGTAAGTGAAATTAATCTTTACAGCAACAGCAAACAGATTCAATTGGAAATATATAATTTAATGTCACTTATAAATAAATATATATAATAAACCCTGACAAGTTTCACCCTAGCTATGAAGTTTAAAAAGAAAGTTCACCGTGTTTGAAATTTGACCTTAACATTGACCTTTATGGGAAACATCACATGAATACAAATAAATGCTGAATCCTGGCAAACCCAAATATATTACAATGGGATTTCTTAAAAAAATAATAATAATAATAATAATTGACTAAAATCCTATTTTGATATAAGTGCAAAGATGTTTTGTAAATCATGATGTATACTTGGGTATGCGTTAACTTCCCCCCCTTTTTCTCTTTATTCCTCATTTTGGAACGCATAACAGCGATTGTAATCGAAACCCCATCGCTGCGAAATCCACACAGTGTTATGTTCTGAGTGTCTGTTCTGTTGTTTTTTGTACTTTGGTTATTTGTTATCAGTCATTGTTTATTATTCTTCATTCAGTATTCATTATTCTTTATTCAGTATTTTATTTTCTTCGTTCTGTCACGTTCTGGTCCCTGTCTGTCTTTGTTCCGTTTATTTCGAGATCCACTCCTTGTCTTGTCATGCACTTCGGGAAGTTATACATTTCGGGGTTTTTCCGTCTTCGCTTATTATCTCATTTTCTTCCTTCTTACTTTCTAGATTGCACTTTGTATATATTAGTTAGATGTACATAGTACTAACCAACTAATCTACTAACGTTAGGGATTTAGATTAAGTTACTAACACTACTAATCACTAATTATCTCACGCTTCTGACTATCGCTGTCATTCTCTCTCATTATCCTATCCCTGTTAGCTTTTCACTTTCCCTTTCATTCGCACGCAGCTTCTCTCTTTGCGTTCCTCCCCTTCTAACTATGCATGTGTCTGCCTGATCTCCCAGGTCGTTTATTGTCTATATGTTTGTACGATTCCCAGTCCGTGTCTTTCGTTTCCCCTCGTTATTCTATTAGCGAATTCCCTCGTTATTAGATTAACGATTCCCATTGTTTATACCTGTGTTCCTTCCCCTCTCTCCTCCCAGTCACACCTGAGTCCTATTGTGTTCCCTTCCCTGCCTGTATATTAGTTCAGTGTTTATGTTCACTCTTTGTCAGTACGTTGATCCTTATTCCCTGAGCCTATTATTCTGAAGCCAGTGTTTATTGTATTTTCCGAGACATCCCTTCTGTTTACTACTCCGAGCCTGCCTACCGATTCTGTTTTGTTTGCCTTTCTGCCTGCCCGTTTAGACCTTTTTGACTGTTTTCTAGACCTCCCTTTTGCCTTGTGATTTTGTACCTTTGCCATATCTGATTCCTGGTTTTGACCCCTGCTTCCCATTAAACTACTCTTTTGCCAATATCCTGATCTGCGTCTGGGTCCTTATCCTGATCGTCACACACAGGCACCCAACTGACAACAGGAACCTCCCTTGCTTTGTGATCAGAGGCGTTTTACTGCATCATACAAAATCGTCTGATTTTACTGAGCAAATTGTGAATTATGTCCTACTAACCGGCCCCTTAGCGCTCCCTGCACAAACAACAAGACTCGTGACGTGAACATACTTACGAAAAGTGTTCTTTAGACACCTGACAAATTCAACACCAAACTAAATATTTTTTTACACAATCATGATGTGTAATTGCACAATCAGTGTAATTTAATTCAATTAAACCAAATACTGCCATATCGTTCCACATGTAGTATAATATTTGATATATACGGGAGATAAGGGTTGGCGGAGGGGCAGTAATAAGAAAGTGCATGTTATCCTTTAGCCTCGGCTTTATCTGAGATACACACAGGGGAGAGGTAAAGGGGGAAAAAGTGGCGGGTAATAACATTTTAAGAGGAGGATAAAACGCAGCCCAAGCTGGCGCTCCTCCATACACATGTCATTTCAAGTCGGACAAGCAAAGCCTAAACAAGTCCAGTACACCATCCTCAAATTGCAAGCATTTGGCTCCCAATTAGCTGTCCTTGAAAGTGAAGAGAATCTCTTATGTGCAAAAAACGGATTCAAAGCCACATACTGGCCCTTTCCACTTACACACAAAGACACTTTAGTATCAGCTTTAAAAATAGATAATACAAGAAAAAAGATAAAAACATGGTTCTACCCCAAAAAATTAAATAGTTCTACCAGAGTGCTCCATCCGTTTGTTTCCGTGTTAGTTAACTTTCGTACAGAAAAGCCCCTCGACTCAGTTTGACGAGCTTGGCATTCAGACTTGCCGTAGCAACATCGGTCTTGCACATCTGGATTTTCCCCGGCAGTATGGTAAAAGGGAGCCGAACTGTAGAACATTAGTCTAATTTATTCATCTGCCAGCTTGATTGCTGTCTGCAAGCCATTTACGCAAAGATACCAGCGGGAAGCACGTGAATCCATGCCTCAACGTGAGCTAGTAGCCATGCAGTGTGCTCACAGTGTATCCTCCGGCCTTGGCTGGACTCCACAAATGCCTCCTTCAAAACAGGGATCAGCAGTCTTCATGTATCATTGCATTTAAAGACATTTTGTCGTAATGACAAGCTGCTGAAAAATGGAAAATGTCACTTATTACCCAAAATTTAAACAAAAATACAGTTTTAAAATATCTGGGGAAAAAGTATGCTCCAAAATTGAATTTTAAAAGGCAGAATTATGCAAGCTAAATGTTTTAAAGTTTAGACATAGTTCAGCATTTAATGATTCACGTTTGTATACATGAATACACAACACACACACACAACGTACATTTTTAATCCATTTACTAATTCTTGCATTTAGTTAAGTAATCTGAACTATGTGAACTATGTAAATGTACATAGTACATAATTCATCATTAATTTGTTATTAAAAAGTTGCTGAATATGACATAGAAATATTAATTCAATATTTATGAAAAATGTATTGAGTCATGAAATTGTCCTAAATTTAGAAATATTCAGTTTAGACTGTATGTATTGCCTTGAACGCTTACTTGCAGTGGTTTTTTATGTATTGAATACAGGGCGAAAAGTAATATTTCGAGTAAATGTTGGAAAAATGAATATAAATATAACTAAGCTTCGTGTTACATTCAATGCTTAAAAATGGGCTCTTCTTAAGCAGAAACCTTTTTAAACGTACACCCCATTTCAAACACAATCTGGCACACTTTGATTCACACACTTATCCGACAACTCAGCCATGAAGACTACCGCTTTGTGTCTCACTTGCAAGGTGGTGAACCTCACTGAAAGCTTGCAAACATGGGGTACAGGGAAGCACCCTGTTATTATGTTATTAAGATAAAAGAACGTCAAAATGCTTCACATAAATATGCGGAAAAAAGTGTCCAATATTTTCCGAAGGATAGTTATATTGTGAGCCCTCACCATAGGCCCCCTGACTCAAAACAACCAGGATGGCTGCAGTAAGATCTCAATTATGAGGGGAGGGGGGCGCCGTTCATACAAGGCTGCTGAAACATGTAAAACTTCAGTTATTTACATACCAGTGGCTATTTGCAAGACATTACTGTGATTGATCGCACTTGTTATGCCGGCTCTTGGCATTCCATATAACCCTGGGCTCTATTTAGGAGGTCTACACGTTTAGTTGTGTACTGTTGGACAAAATAAATGTTTTACATTGAGCCTTTTATTCATTGTTTTTCATCTCAACTGTTCTCCCGAGGTAAGAACTTAGCTCATGGGATTTTTACAGCTACGGACGTTGCCCACGTTGCGTACCGTTTGGGCCGTGTCTGGATCACCTCGCCTTCAGCCACGGCGCTGCATTATAAGTTCTCCCCATTCCTCCGAGCTAGCCTGAGCTGAAATTCAGAAAAAAAGCCCAGATTACATAAAATAGACTTCATTATGGTGGACCACACCAGCTCTGACTACTTAATAACACAGAATGGTAAAAAAACACTCTGGTCCCTGGGCAGGACTGGACTGGCAGAGAGCCCCATTTCCCCCCCCCCCATCCCCATACAGGACGAGGGAGAAGCCTCAATGTGGGGTGCAGGGCCCCGCCCAACCCCCCACCCTCTGTGGAGCTCACGCAGCAGGGTGTGCTCTGAATTTGATGAGGTGGGATAATTCGGCGGACTGATCATATCACTAAAGGAGGAATCCTCAGATCAAGACCAGACCCCCTGAACGAGGCAGTCAACATATGGGACGCATTGTTTTACAAATCCTAATAAACTTTCATCTGTGAATGAGTGGGGTCCCAGGCACCCAGCACCCCCTTGAGTGCGCTCCCCCTGATCTGGTATGCAGAGAGCGGGGTGGGATATGGGGGGGGGGGGGTCGGGTGGTGTCTCAGGTCGAGATTGAGGTCATCAGACACCCAGCCTCACACTGCATCTCCCTGGCCTCACCTCTCCACTGTAACACATGTGCAGACAGCAGGAACACTCTTCTCCTGCAGGTAGTCTGAAGTGTGGAATAAACGCAGACTCCGATGAGGTTGTTGTCCTGGGTTGTTGATGCATGAAAGGAGGGGAGAGGGGGGTGGCTTAATTCTTCCTTCCACCAAGATTGGTTAGGCTACTTTAGACTGAAAAAGATCAGGGAAAAAGGGGGAATTTACTTTTTTGTCTCCTTCCTTGGTCCTGTTTATTGAATTAAAGATCAGTACAACCGCTGGTTCAGTACAACCGCTCCCCCCCCCTCTCTGTTTAATTTGATCAGAAAATCTGCTGACGCAGTCTGCATGCTGCTCATGTGAAACCAATTTCAGCCACAGTTAAAAATCTGGAGCGGAGATCTAAATAGGGCGGCGTGAGGGTGCATCTTCACCCCATGGGAGTGAAACTTCTCCCGAACATCGCAGCAAAAACAGGACAGGGAAGGGTGGGGGTTCAGGGTTCGAAAAGGACGGGGGCGGGGTGGCATGTCAAGCGCAGAGCCGAAAAAGGAGACAAGCCTAACACCCGAAAACACCATTGGCGGCGTTGTTACGGGAATAAACAGGCCTGCGGTGGTGCTGTGCGTCATGCTCCACACAGACAGAACCACGGTGGCTCTGTGGCACAGGCACACCATCTGTTTGTTATGCTGAACCAAGAGCTACACCATTTCTACCCTCTTTCCCATGTCTGCGTATCATATACAATCATCGAACAACCTTTAAAATCCTCTATAATACTGATTCTAATATTAAGATAAGATAAGATATACTTTATTGTCCCCATAGGGAAACTTGTCTTGGACT
This sequence comes from Aldrovandia affinis, assembly GCA_029706075.1. Classification (NCBI taxonomy): domain Eukaryota; kingdom Metazoa; phylum Chordata; class Actinopteri; order Notacanthiformes; family Halosauridae; genus Aldrovandia; species Aldrovandia affinis. The sequence continues at coordinate 1,233,844 of JAINUG010000043.1, read as the reverse complement.
CAGTGTCGCTGCTTTACAGAAACCATAAACATGTGTAACATCATACGTAAATACAAACAAACAAACATACATGGTATCATCAGTAAAAGTAGGAGCAACATATTGCACAACCCCGTCGCAGCATCATAAAACGAATATTTTTTTTATATAGCATTTTTCATTATACAAATAAAATCTCAAAGTGCTTTACATAGTATTACATGAGTTTTTTGGATGAAAATATATAATTTGTATAAAATGCAAAAACAAATTACATTAAATCTTCCATGACCAGACAGCAATGTACAATCAGTACTATTGGGGTTATTAAAACTGTCCCCTTTTGCACAGTCCCTATAGCCTCATACTGTGTTGCTGTTTAAAATTAAGATTGAGGTGGGCACAAATTAGTTTTTAAATCTATGAAGTTTGCTTATTTATTATTATTACTGATAATAATAATTTCTGAAAAAAAGGGGAAAAATCCAAGTTTCACTTTCTCACCTTCTCATGAAAATGTGCGTTCTCTCTATGTGCAGGAGGCAGTCTTTGCCAGCCTAGATGGCAGGGAAAACAGGCCAATAAAGCAAACTGTAAAACGTACCTGGGACTATGTGTCTCCATCTTCATATACCATGTCCAGTGTCCAGTGTGCAAGCTTGTTCTGACACCAACACCATGAAAATCTGTACTGAAAACACTAACTGCTAACTATTTATTAGCATTACAATTGTTTACCTCCTCCATTAAAAAAAAATCCACAATCACAATTTTTTTCATTCTGCCGTCTGCCGTCACTAGTGATGCGATGAAGCGGAGAATGTCCTCCCGACTCCAACCCTCCTTCGCTGGGTGACTATGGTGAATTACGCTCCAACGTGTGGGGCTCCTGGCCCCGCTGTGCACTGGCACAGTCAGGATTAGATTACGGGCCGTAGGGCTCATCACTACACTGAGGACCAGTGTTTTAGCTGGATAAGCACTGGGTAAGTATGTTGCAGAGAGACCGAGGTGTGAACATTCTGTTGCTGTTGACGGGATTCTCAATATTCCTCAAATTAAACAGACACTGAGTAACAGGCTGGCAGGACCAACAGCGAACACTATACAATCTCTGAACATTGCTGTTGCCTGTATATACACTAACACTAACAATCTAAAACACTATACTATCTTGAACTGTTCTCTGCAAACACTCCCCATAGCCTACAAATCTATACCATCTCTGACCATTCCATTTTCTCAAAATTACTCTTCTTGATTTTACGCGAGTGTGAGAGACAGCGGCCAGAGAGAGGGAGAAAGAGAGAGATGTCAGAATGCATTCTGGGGCTAACACGAAACTTGGATTGCCAGAGAACGATAAACAGAACGATAAAATAATTTTAGAAGTTTAGAGTTTGTTTTACTGCTAAATGAAACAAAACAAAGGGCACTTTGGTGTAGATCTGCAGTGGGAGAAACAAATGTTTATAGAATTGACACATTAATCAAACCCACACTAGATAGCACTCTAGGGTCAGGGTATACCCCACTTCATGATTGGTTCCCCCTACTGGTCATGTTTCAGTATAAAGTCAATCTGATAAGGCCGTCCCCTCCAAACCCCTTCAGCCCCAAACTCAAAACAAGAGAGACAAGACCCTGTATTTGTTCTCCGTCCTTCACACAGGAACAGGATAAGGAACAAGCTTTTTGATTATTAACTTGGTGCAGCACATGCTAATACAACCCACAGGCACTTGTGTATTCTCCTGGAAAGTCCCTTGTAGACAAGCGCAGTAAATACTTTGATGTGTTTTCCTCTGAAAGGGGAAAAAAGGGAACAGAACAGTGACAGTTGCCCCTTTGGGGGGGGAAAAAGCATTTGTTTAAAATGTCACGCTTGAGTGACATACATATTTGTTGTATTCTGGCCCTTCCACATAATGGTGGTGTGTTTTACGTTACCTTAATGTGCCTTATTCAGCTAAAAATAAAATATTAAAATAAACCCGATCTGTCTGGCAGCGGGTCTGAATGTAACAGGGGCATTCAAGAAATAACAATAAAAGCCATCAAGTATGACATCAAAAAAACATTTGTCAATGGAAACCAGGAGGGCTTTTTCCCTTAATGCATTTACATTTCCTTTTGTTTTTCACAACATGCAATAAAAAATATTTCATGCTGCCAAATAATATTAACTATATCATAACCAGTTTTAATATTTCAGATATTTTATGAAAATTAGCACCAAGAGCTGGTACAAAATAAATAAATAAACAACAAGTGCTACAAAATAAATTAAAGTCATGCTCATTTTTTAAACCTCAGCAAAGGAAATGCTTTGCTTCCAAATTGGGTACTTTAACTGTGAAACCAAGTTAAAATTACAACGTGTACACATTGAAATTATGCTGCAACATATTCTAGACTTTAATTACCCTGTCAATTGACCATAAATTTGCAACAACTGAACACAAAACACCTCATAAAGAAGCAGAAAGGAAGTGTTGCGGAGATCAGCCAGGAATGCTGTACTAAAAAGGCATTCATTTTCAACATACTACCAAACACTCAGTTACCCAACACTGCTACCCAACTCTCTCCTCTACCCAACACTGCTACCCCACCGTCTCCTCTACCCAACACTGTTACCCAACTCTCTCCTCTACCGAACTCTCTCCACTACCCAACTCTCTCCTCTACCCAACACTGTTACCCAACTCTCTCCTCTACCCAACACTGCTACCCCACCGTCTCCTCTACCCAACACTGTTACACAACTCTCTCCTCTACCCAACTCTCTCCACTACCCAACTGTCTCCTCTACCCAACACTACTACCCCACTGTCTCCTCTACCCAACACTGTTATGCAACTCTCTGCTCTACCCAACACTGTTACCCAACTCTCTCCACTACCCAACTCTCTCCGCTACCCAACTCTCCTCTACCCAACACTGTTACTCGACTCTCTCCTCTTCCCAACACTGTTACCCAACTCTCTCTGCTACCCAACTCTCTCCTCTACCCAACTCTCTCCTCTACCCAACACTGTTACCCAACTCTCTCCACTACCCAACTCTCTCCACTACCCAACACTACCCTACTCTACCTCTCTCTGAATAATTCCAGGTTCATATTGTGCGTGTGCCGTATGCATCACATGAATTGTGCTTGGGCAGGCACGCAAAAAAGCAAAGCAGATCAGTTGAACCTCGCTGTATGGGTCTGTTTTCCATCCGCACCACGTTAATCCATTTCGAAACGTTTTCGAGGGCAATTAGTGCTGTTTACCGCTCGCGACGGGCTGTTTCCACACTGGCGGTTCACGGTTAGGTAGAAATAGCCTTGACAGAAACCAGGCGGTGGAGTGAGAGCAAACAGCGTCTGGGTTCTGACAGAATGACATGAGTACCCTCCTCTCCCAATGCCCTTTGCTTTGATTTGCTTCAATGTCTATCCTCAATGCGCCGTGACCTGGACTTAGCAGAACTGCCTCGTCAAAACATGTTAACTAAAAACGGGACAGGAAGCCATGCTCTGCGGTGCTCAGCCAGGCTCATTTCCAGTGCCACGCTTTGGCGGCAAAAAGGAGAGTCTGGAATGCAACGCCTCGTCTTCCTCCTTCTCCTGTCTTGCAGATGACGACTTACCATCCATCAGAACCCCTGAACACTGCTGATGATTATTCTCCCTCATCACAGCTTACTGCTGTCAACGCGTAGAGTCAACGGGCTTTAGCCACAGGCACCGGCTCCCAATGAATGTCTTCCTCTCTGGCCCAGTAATATGGCTGATATATATATATATATACACACCATATCCTTGTTTTAATATGCTAAAGTACACACGTAGCTGACACTTCCATCTGCTCACGTTAATTCTTCCAACAAATAACTTTTTTGAATGAAGAGGAAGCACTCACAATTAGTGTATTTAGTAAGTGGCCACTTCCCTCTCTGTGCCTTCTTCTAAATACAATCCATCACTTGCACTTTAACTCACTGCTGAAGTGCTTTAATGATGGCTGCGCTTCTCCTCTGCTGGGCCGTGAATATCAAAACCGTGGGTTCCACGGGCTACCGCTGCATTAGTTATGTGCCACGAGCTCACGGGCTACCAACTGTCACCAGAGAGAGGTGCGCCTCTCCTACAATCAGAGTTTGGTCTCCGTCTGAACTGCGTGGCCCGTAGGGTCTAAAATGGTCCCTGGCTTGCAGGTGGGTGTATTGGAAAATTCCAAAAATAAATTTTAAAGTATTGCTTATGACATTCAAAACATTTACAGGGGAAATGCATTCTGGGAGATTGGCTAGTGAAAAATCTAAATGAATGTATTCTAAAGTAAAAAAACAAGCAGCTATGCTCAGTCCTTATTATAAAAGACAATTCCCAGACACTAGAGAGGAAAGCAGAACTCACTATATGCATGTTTTTAGTTATGAGTCTGAAAGTCATCAAAGGCTTGTGAGAATCCCAAGGGCCAACCTCTGGTGAAACCACTCCAGTACCAACATTCTGGTCTCCGCACAGTAAAACTGCTTCAGTCCCCAACAGACTGGTCTCTGCACAGTGAAACAACTACAGTCCCCAACAGACTCTGCACAGTGAAACCACTACAGTCCCCAACAGACTCTGCACAGTGAAACCACACCAGTCCCCTACAGACTCTGCACAGTGAAACAACTACAGTCCCCAACAGACTCTGCACAGTGAAACAACTACAGTCCCCAACAGACTCTGCACAGTGAAACAACTACAGTCCCCAACAGACTCTGCACAGTGAAACCACACCAGTCCCCTACAGACTCTGCACAGTGAAACCACACCAGTCCCCAACAGACTCCGCACAGTGAAACAACTACAGTCCCCAACAGACTCTGCACAGTGAAACCACTACAGTCCCCAACAGACTCTGCACAGTGAAACCACACCAGTCCCCTACAGACTCTGCACAGTGAAACCACACCAGTCCCCTACAGACTCTGCACAGTGAAACCACACCAGTCCCCAACAGACTCTGCACAGTGAAACCGCTTCAGTCCCCAACAGACTCTGCACAGTGAAACCACACCAGTCCCCAACAGACTCTGCACAGTGAAACCGCTTCAGTCCCCAACAGACTCTGCACAGTGAAACCGCTTCAGTCCCCAACAGACTCTGCACAGTGAAACCGCTTCAGTCCCCAACAGACTCTGCACAGTGAAACCGCTTCAGTCCCCAACAGACTCTGCACAGTGAAACCACTACAGTCCCCAACAGACTCTGCACAGTGAAACAACTACAGTCCCCAACAGACTCTGCACAGTGAAACAACTACAGTCCCCAACAGACTCTGCACAGTGAAACAACTTCAGTCCCCAACAGACTCTGCACAGTGAAACCGCTTCAGTCCCCAACAGACTGGTCTCTGCACAGTGAAACCACTTGAGTCCAGAAGACCTCACCTGGACACAACAGGGAGGGACGAGGACCCCAGGTGGAATTCCACAGAGAAAGACCCACCATAGTCAGAGAAAGGGGCGTGTGTCGGGGAAAACAGAGCGAGCACAGACACATATCGCTCAGATCCATAGACTGACTCAGTTAGCCCTTCAACTCCCCCGAGCAGGATGTGGAAGCATGCGAGAGCGCGCAGCTGCTGTAGCTGTTGCACATTACACATGACCACATTACTCACACTTTGCAGCAAATGCAACAAACAGAGGTTTACAGTCAGTAGCCAAATGAACTCATTATTATTTTGGGGATGGAGGGAGGGGCGTTGTGGAAGGGGGGGGCGCAGTGTTTTACTGGAGGTTTCCGCAATAAAACAATGCACTCAAAGCCTCGTTAAAAAATACCTGCACAGCAAGAAAGGTGCCAGCATTAATGTGACCCCCCCCCCCTCACTGGCGTCTCCCAGGGCAACTGAGAATAAGCCCTGCACATGCTCCTTTTATCAATCTCTAATTCTTCACACGCTGCTTAAATAACCTCCCTGAGAAATATGGAAAATGGGATGTTACCACATCTGATAAATTATTGCAGATTATTGCCTCTCAGTGGACCAAAAAGTAATGCAATCTTTACCCACATATAGTTCCCCCCTGTTTTCATAGGCCTCTCTACACGAAAATGGATAAAATATCTGATCATACATCATGAAGGAAACTCTGCGCTCATATGTGTGCAGACCGCAGGAGGATAGCCTATATTTAATCAGCATATTGCGTGCTGGGGCGGCACAGTTGAAATGGGGTGTCATGTTTTAATAAATCAGCAAATTTGTCAACATTTCTACCGGGCCAGACGTTTTTTCTTACTTGATACCACCCCTTGGTTAATGTTATGCGGTGAAGATTTATATTGTTCCAGAGCGTGATGCTCTAATGCCACAAGCAGATGCAGTCAATCAAAAAACATCTGTGAATGAGAAAAAGAATTTCATCAGACATCATTACATTTACATCTCTGGAGAGCCATCTTAATTTTATATTCGGACACGATGCTATACAATGAGCAAACGCTGAAACAAGGCACAAAGCAAATGGAATAATCATAAAATTGCCTTATTTAATGTAATCTGGTCAATTTTAAATGGATGACAATGCTTGAGATATAATTAAAACAATTAAAAATAGGAAATAACTGTTAAAAACAGTTCTACATGTGGGAAAAATAATTCAGAGCTGACATATATGGTTAAAATTGCAACAGGCCTGTTTGCTTAACAATATGCACAGAAAACAAATGCCTGACATTCTTTTCCCTAGACATATTCAGAGGACTTTTTGGTGGGGAAAGCCATCAGTGTGAATGAATTAAAAAATAATTTTAGATACAATTTTAAGAGGTTTTGACCATCTACGTTTGCAGCATGTGACTAGATGGTTTAAACTTTTTGGCATGTTGACAAATAATATAACAGATGGCACGCTTTATGTAAAAAGAATGTGTAAATTACCTTATGCATGGGGTAACTATAGCTGTATATGCATACGTTAATGTACATAGGGATAGGTATTTAAGTGATATTTTGCTTTATTCACTGTAAGGGTCCTTTTACTTAAGCATAAACTAAGTTAGTTCATGAATAGTTTTCACCCAAATTCTGCCTGTCTCTGGGCATCTTTTAAAAACCTTTGTACAATGAAATGAGATATGTAGCTGCATCAAAACAATTAATGGCAATTGATTAAATATGCCATGTTTTAGAATATTAATCTTAAACCTATTAGAATAGTAATCTTAAACCACAGCATAGTAAGAATTATTTGCATATCATTCATAGAAACATGATATATTATACACTACGCACAATTATGGTTTACTTTATGAATACATTTTAATACCACATTCTCATGTTTCTATTAAAATACAAAATGTTAACGTAAATTTCACCACACTGCATTTCAGTGCATTTAAAATACAATAATTCTGCAACATGCTAAATTACCGTGCTTGCGTTATAGAATATGATACGGATAATTTATTAATATTTCTAAGTAGGGGAGAGCGGGGTATGTTGTCACACTTTTCACTCTGTCTTACCTGTACTGGGCGCAATACATCGCAATGGTATAAATGTCATACCAAATGAAAGGTGGAAGTCTTGGGCACATATTTTGTATTCATTACATATTCATATCTTATTTCAGTATGGAGTTGTAGACAGTTAAATAGAGGGTGTGCACTTGTGACAACTTATCCCATCAGCGGGTAACTTGTCATAGTATGTTGGGTAAATTGTCACATTGGATTATCAACAAATAAGAATACAACTAAATAATTGTGAATATAATTTTTTAAATTTCAAATTCAAAACACCAATTCAATTCATAACACCACACTAAATTCATGACAATGTATGAAGTTGTGTGTGTGTGTGCGTGTGCGTGCAGGTGAAGGGTGGTTGTGTGTGTGTGTCTGTGTGCGTGCGTGCAGGGGAGGGGGTGGTTGTGCATGGTGGCACACACACACACACACACACACACACACACACACACACACACACACACACACACATACACATACTCACACACACACACACACATACACATACACATACTCACACACACTCATGCATGCATGTATGGACGCACACATACCAGAGCCTGTCTTGTGTAGTCCTGGGATATGTCTGCTGCTCTAAACTATACGCATATATAATAATCCATTTAAAATAACTTTGAATACTATTATCAGAAACCCAGTAGCTGATTATACAATATCACAAAGCTTTTTGTGCATATTCTATGTGTCTATTTATACTGGGGCAAGTTGTCACATGTGACGACTTGCCTCAAAGTCATTGAGACAACTTGCCCCAAACTGACATGTGGGCTAATGTTGGCTAAATCTCAAGGTTAGTCCAACATAGGACTGCAGCTAAAGTATCAAGAGACACCTTATTGTCTCCTTTATTCAGTACACAAATATATTTTTGAACATTTACACCTAACACAGTTTTATTACATAAAATGTAAAGTGCCATTGTTTTACTTTTGAAGGTGAAAAATAAGAAAATTGTGCTCACCTCAGATTAAAGTGACTTTAACCACATGTGAAAAGGAAGTTGACCATAGAACATGTTGTCACACAAAGTAGCTATTTGGTTTTTGAGATAGCGCCCCTGTGGTTGGAGGTATCAGTAGGTATGAACAGTGTGACAACTTACCCGTGTGACAACTTACCCCGCTCTCCCCTACTTTTACCCAAATCATCTTTTTTAAACTTAACGTCGTGATACACTATTATGGCAATGATGTAGTGTTTTTTCGATTGTTTTTATTCAAATACTTCACCCGATAAATTTGGTTCAATATTAAACGCAGGTGGCCCTATGGTTGAAGGAGAATCCGCCAATAGCTCGCCAGATAAGTGACGCACATGACTCATCAATCGTCGGGAATGGAAGCGATTTTATGGAGCGCATAGCAGTTTTAGAACGCTTCTCCTGAGATTCCACACGGCAAGAGCGCGACTCTGCTTCTTATAATAAAACAATTACTGTGAGTGAGACAACGAGACACATTTTCCCTCTGGAATTGCACTTGCGGCGAGAGTGGACCACACTCCAATCAGGCCTGGTGGAAACAGAACATTTATTCCACATATCTGCTGAGGTCTGTCACGTGTTATTTAGCACAAAGTCGTACCCTGTTTACACGCCCCAAACGCGTAAAATGTGAAACGTGATTTATTGACAGGAGTACAGGTGAAATCGGCACCGGCATCTGATTGGTCAGCACTTTCAGAATCCATCAGCACTGCATGCCGTAGAAAGATTAGTCAACAGACAAACCCTACACACGAACTGATTGTTTCAAGTGGCGAGACACTTTCTGGAGTAAAATCTCAGTTGATTCACTGGTACAGGGTAACCAGCTCCAGTAAATACCTAAAAACAAAAAGAGAGAGTTTGTTGCAAACCCAAGTGTATGCTTGCGATACCAATAGAGCAATAAATATCATAAAATACATCCATCCATTATCTAAGCCGCTTATTCCTGGTCAGGGTCGCGGGGGGCTGGAGCCTATCCCAGTATGCGTTCCGGGTGAGAGGCAGGAATACACCCTGGACAGGTCGCCAATCCATCGCAGTCATAAAATACAGTGTGAAGAAAACAGTGGGCCAGCATTACACAATACATAGACGTAAACGTGATTGAAAAAAGTCATAAACCTAATTGAATTAAATCTAGAAGACAAGCCAAAACACTCTCATACGTTTCAGTATGGGGGTTGGTCTGTCCATTAAATAGCTTACCTGAACTTTCAAAAACAGTCTGTAATATTCTACACGTGGCACCGGGCTGTTTGGTTTAGAAAAAAAGCAGAAGCCAAATAAACAATTACCGCTCTGGTGAGCGAGCAGCATTAGTGCCTTGCGTTGCGACCGCAAAAACAGCGCAGAAAACAGCGGCGTCTCGCTACCTCTACACGCCGTTCGATGGGTGTTCGGGCGACATAATTTCGATTATCCTTTTGAGAATTTTGATCGACGCGGTGGAATTAAATCACGACTTGGGCCTTCATCGCATCTCGTTTGCGAACAGTGCGGCGCCACGGCCCGGGGAAGCAGGGAGCAGAGGTGAGACCGTACCACATTTCGGAAGCGGGGTCAATCTGCCAGGAATTAGTGTAATAGGCAATGTGGGTCGCGTTTGAAAGTTAGCCCGCGTGTTTTCAATTGCTTTCGTACATTGGCCAAAGCTGACTGCTGTCAGCCCCTAAGAGAGCCCTATAACTGCCCAGGAATGTGTGTTTGGGATGACAGCGTTACAGAGAGCGATTTACAGTTTAGAAACTACATTTACAGTTGACCCGGCTGGTTATGGATAAAAAGTGGAGAGTGAAACATTAGCCTGCTATGTTTGGTTTTTGGTACTGAATTTGAATTGTTGTTTTTTTCCCCCAATAGACAAAGTCAGTTTTGCTTGCTGGCGTATTAAACTTCCCGACACGCAGCCTGGTTCCTTAAAATAACAATTCACGTAGCTACGGTATGTTCACCTTGGAAAAATGTTTATTAAAGTTATGAACGTTAATCCAAAATCTATTTTCAATGACCTTTCCAGAATGTAGCCTATTTATTTGGTTGAAAGGCATACATACGTGTATTATTTCTTTTGACCAGTGGTAGGCAACGTTTGAGGCCATAAATCCTTCAGCAGATAGCAAATACTTAATCACATGCGTTTGCACCTGTAGGACCAATATATCAATTCTTATAAAAGGTAGGCTGATACAATTATAATACGTTCAAATTGACGCTAAACATATAGGCTAATATACCAATTCAAGTTAAATATTCAATGATTTTTACGGTGTTTACTGGAATATTTACTGATGAATACAGTGAAATATGCAAGTTAAATTTTTGGTGGACTGTTTAATTTTTTTAAAGAACGTTGTTGGGCCGCGTACGGTAGGCGTGTGGGCCACAGTTGCTCTCCACTGCTTTTGGCTTTTGCAAAATAACCGCTTATATCACAGCTGGTCCTGCCATTCGCGATTGCGTGTTGTTCCGTGAATGTGATAAGATACGGAAGATGAGGTCATAGAGACCGAGCACGGGCAACAATACGCTACATTTAGCACTCCGCCCCAGGCATCGCGCAAAACGCCCTTGTGCCGAGCGTTACACAACCTGTATTCACCCTTCAACGATCGTCTGTCAATCAACGAAATACGCCCTCTTTTTACTAACACGAAAATAATAAGCTTGTGTTTCCCGAGGGAACAACGTCTTACGCCTGTGAAGTGAGGACTGGCTTTCGCTTAAAGTAATTAGCACCGACATACGGAGACAGCAGCGCGTAAACATACAGGCACCTTTTTCAGCTGAATGGCCGCCCCTTCATATCCAATCAGGGAGAAAGTGTGTCGGTGTTCAACTATCGCGGTGTGTTTGTGCAGCGTAGCTGGTTCGCATTTGTTCTGCCGGAGCGCGGGCTCTCCATGCATGTCCCCGTGTGTAATGTATACATTCATCCCCTGCCAACCAGAGCGTGTTATACCGCACCGAGAACCAGGCCACGGCGCTGTGCAGTGTAATAACACAACCTGTCCTTGACTGCAGTACAAATATGCAAGTGACATGGTGTCTGCCAATACTTGTCCAAAGTAGCAGGCACATCCGCTGTCTGTTGCTGTCCCATCTTTAGCACATAATACACAGTGCCACATACATAGTCTTCCTTCCCTTCTTTGGCTTGAACCGACATTGCCAACTATAAACATCCTGTAGCACAGTGACTCTTACTCCTCACCACATAGCCTGGTGTCTGTTTAGAATTCGCTCAAAGTAAGCTGGCAGGAAGTGTTTGAGGGAAGCAAATTAGTGTTGCACCATGCTTAGACCAAAGGGCATCAAATAAACACAGTGGGCATAGCTGATACCAAAAAAAGCTACTGTTCATGACAATGTTATTTATATGGCTCATAAACTTAGCAGTAACTTCAGCCGCCCAATATAAGTACATTATTATGCCAAAGAAGTAAACACTTAAACAAGAAAACAGCGCTGAAATAAACCACCCCTTCAATATTGCCAGCATGACCAAGTTTTCACATTTATTTGGACTACAGGTCAGATGGAATGTCTGGGGTATTAAAATATTCATAATGTAAAGTATATGAAACAATGCGGCTTAATTCAGTTCAAGGTTACATTTCAGTTGATCCTCTGATACATTGGAGGCGTTGCTTCGGGGGCATTCTGAAAATATTTCTTTGCTAATCAGAGCTGAAGACAGCTTGTATATTCAGTATTTCCAGATTAATACCCTTCAGGTACGATTTTAAAGCAAACAATGAATGACGGGACCTTCCTGAAATAGGAAACCGTGGAACAATAAGTAAATATTCTGTGATTCAGGGTCTAAAGAAAATGTATTATAATGTGCATATTACAATAACTACAAATAAAATAATTGTATATGCTATATATAGTTATATATATATTCTAAATTAATAATAAAAAAACATTAACTACTGAAACATAAATCAAGCTGTATTTGAGTTTTCAAATTAACTTTACGTTCACTAATAATATATACGCAGGGGCTTACTTCCACTTATAGTAGAAGAGAGCATTGAAATAAGCCTGAATGCTCAATGGATTTTTCAATATTGTTTTGCTTTTTCTCCCCAAAAAATAATGTTGAAGAATGTACAGTATAGCACTATAATAAATTAATTGGTATGGTTTTAACATATTTTTATTAAAACAATTACCATCAGTCACACATACTGTGCAATTATTATAAAATGTTGATAACTTTTACCTGAGATTCAAAAAACAACATAGAAAAACCAACAGCAACGGTTGCACAGTGAAGTCTGTAACTAATGAAAGCATGCACCTATCAATACAAAGATAGCCACGTGCACCTTTCACCTCTGTGACCTATGATCTATTCAACATGAAAAAGCATGACCCAAAAACATTGCCTTGGGGATAAAACTAATTTGATTTGCTTGAGTATTTTATTTGTTCCTCGTGGTCTTTCACCTATCACTTTGAGGCCACGACAATACGGTTATTGTAGTGGATATCGGCATGCAGTGCGCGTTTTCTAACATTGCCCCGCTCATACAAGAATAATTGAATTTGGTCTGACTTTAGTTCGCGGTACATTTGCCGAAGTTGGATGCTTAAATCTCGTTTAGAAGTCATTTTGTTTTTCATTTGTTGGCTATTTTAACCACTAACTGTCTCCACTAATTTTAAATCTTAAACAGCATTAAGCGCATGTATCCATGAAATGAATTAAACAAATCCAAATAGTGTTTTATACTTGTGTATATGTAGAATATGTTCTACAGCTTATTTATAGAATTTTGCGTTTTCCCGAAGTAAATGTTTTATCACAGGCACCAGTTTACTCCAATGCCACCGCGCAAATATGACAATGATCAGAAATCAATACTACAATTTGCAGCTATTGCTTATCAATGGCTGACAAGATTGCACAAAATGTAAATGCCTTCATATTAATTAACTGACGTTGTATTATCATTATCCTTGTTATTCGTAACAACAACAACAACAATAATAATACTAATTATTATTATTATTATAACTACCACTGTTAATATATAATACTACTTATTTTCCTATTGATAATGGTGACAATGGAAATGATTAAATAATCTCATTGAAACGTCATGTCAGTCATTGCTCGGTCGCTTTTTCCCCACTATACCCCATTATTATTCATGGATGTTTAAAATGATTAAATGTAATCACTCAGTCTGGACTGAAGAAATGAGCCGTTCCATTGGAGCGATTACTGGAACTCTCGTGGCATCCTACAGACGGAAAATATTTGGTTTTATGTAAAATGAAAAATCATATGCAGGTGCAGCACCACATTACTTGCCGAAGACGCTTTAGTAGAATCCACTCAGAAAAAGTTCTCATGACATTCAAGCTCATCTTAGAATTGAAACCTAAATAATCAGTGTTCTTAAGTATACTGATTTATTACACCAGCATATCAGGTTTAATACTAGGTTACAATTATTATTAATATGAAACAAACTTAATTTAACTTTAAAATAGCTCGCATAATAATAATAATAATAATAATAATAATAATAATAATAATAATAATAATAATAATAATAATAATAATAAAATAATAATAATCACCGTCATCATAAAAGCTACAATTTTTACATTAATTTAGACTATCAGGTCAGATTAAATTTGGATAAAATACAAAATAACATTATCGGTGAAACTGATATGCAAGGTTTGGTCACAGTATCTCCGAGAGGCAAATCATTGAAGTTTTCTCAAATAGTTGAAGGGAATCTGTCTCGGTATTTTGGTATCTGTGTCGGCCGAAAGTATTACCGCACGGCGCGGACAGGTTGTTCGTCAAAGTCGTAAGGGAGATAGGAAATGGGCTCCATTTAATTTTATAAGGAGCGCGGCTTTGGATAACCCCGCTTTATGGCTCTACCCTTTCCCGTCAAGGATCGTGCTTAGAGTTTCTGAGGACAAACAGTCACCGCCAAGGACGCCCTCTGAATATATATATATATATATATATATATATAATAAACGTTAATAGCCAGCTGTTAGTGGGGATGTACGGGAAATTGAAAAGGCCCTTCTGAAAAAGATACAAGAGAAAAGGTTGGGAGCAAACCCCCTGTGCAACCATTGCAACATTTGTCTAAATACGCATTAGTAACATTTCTGATTTATGGTCAGATTTGTTAAAATAATACATCTATGAAAATAATGCACTCATAACCTTTTAGACAATTAATCATTCTCCATATTTTCAAAGGGGCACATATATATATATATATATGTGTGTGTGTGTGTGTGTGTGTGTGTGTGTGTGTGTGTTGTGTGTGTGTGTGTCAATTACTTTAGAACTTTAGAGCGCGTTTAATTCGGGGATTATTTACTTTGCTCCAAAGCCAGATTCGTAAATCGAATCAAATTAAGTAGGCCTAAATAGATCCCAATTATATGTATTATGCGATTTTGAACGTTTTTACTGTCTGTCTGTGCGCAATGAACACATTTCAAAATGAACTTTGTGATAAATGTAATGTATTTTCATTTGCATCAGGACTTTTCAAACATAAGCACAGCAGATATGAACAAAAGCATCAGTAAACGGCCTATTTAGAGCTAAGGTTTTAGGCCTCCGTATTAGTATCGTGTCAGCATATTGAATAAACAATATAAAATAATTGGCATAGTCTATTGTTATCTGATTCTATCATTTTGTATCAGTTGGCTATCACTACAGATTTAAGAACAACAACACAAAACCGGAATTATTTTACAGCAGCTGGCAGCTGGTGCTTCTTGGGGGACTTATGTGTTCCCTGCTCTTCCAGTGGTCACCTGCTTGTCCAAAGATGGCAGTATTCGCGGGGAATGTGGACCCAAGCTCATATTGCATGAACCTCGCCAGAAGATTACGCTCCAATTCCGCAATGGCAGCATACGCGACAATTATTTTCAACGGGCGTCCAAGGAAGACCGAAGGTCTTTTCTTGCAAATGGGGGGTTGCGAAATCAGAGTTACTATTGCAATTACAATTGTTTCAAATGACCAGCATCATGACATTGTTAAGTGTTAAGTTAAGTCGGACACGACCTCCAGTGTTGACTGCGATGACCAAGTCATAGTCGTTACCTTAAACTGGCCTCTCAAAACACGTAGCCTACAACAACCTACATGCTGCCCTTTACAACAAATTCCCGATATGGCATTAGATGGTTACAAAATGGTATAATACAACAAAATTCGTTTTAGTTGCACTGTAGTGGAACAAAAATGAACTTCGACATTGTATGGCAATGCAACGTATAAGCTGTCATTTTTAAAGCCTAAATATAGTCCACTCGAAAAAAATGTATACTGGCAGGCATTGCTTCATTGCCATTCTTTTTGGACACGTCACTGAGGTAAGCTTTTACGCTTTATTTTTCATACATGTGGTAGGCGAATGTGAAAAAGGTCTATATCTGTTCATAGTCTAGTGCGTCCAATTAATCTATGTTACCCAATTTGAATAACATTTTTTCTTTGACCCTCGCCTATGTGTGATGGGACGGATTTTCTATGAAGATGCATACAGTCATATTCTATTCGGTTGTTCTATAATAACGATAACTGCACGAGACAAGGACATTCATTCCGTTGTGTGTACCAAAATACCGTGGAGTCAGTATCAATGTGTGTCTGACCAAATGCATTTACCTTCGTCCACCGCGTATCTCTTAGAACCAGAGGGACCGACTGAGGTATCTGGGCAGGTTTATTGTTGTTCCGACATTGGGGAACTACATCGATTAAATGTAACGTTGACTCCGAGAGTAGGAGGGTCGGTTGACCAATTATGTGACACCAGCACGCAGCTTCTAGTTTGCATACTATTTAAATATGCGCTCCTTTATAACGCAGCATTTCCATTACGTGTTTTTGTAAATTTGCAGAGGTTTATCGCCTGCATAACATAATAATAAATGGGCGATTGAGACAGTCCAGGTGAAAATGAATCCGCACAGGCCTAAACGCAAAGGTAAAACATGGGTTATTACAGAGTAAAAAGAGTAAAGTGCACCGAAGGGATTAAACAATGCATGATAGAAGAAACATAAGACAGGAAAAAGAGACAGTCCTTATGTTTGTTTTATTTTTGTTTGCAATGTTACATTGGTGCATTTGAATAGACAGCAATTAACTTGAATATTGCGTGTTGTATATCAGTTGTTGTCAGTGAGTTTTGTCATTTAAATACAATGTGCGTTTATCGGATATAAAGGTAGGCATTTCACACTTTCTAATCAGTAATTGTAAGTGTAGTAATTTTATACTTTTCTAGAACATTTCTGCAAACACAATAGAAGACAGATAGTATGCTCAACAATTAATTGTACACATTGCACGGAAAACATGTTTTTCCTGCATATTTCCAGATTACCTTTCTTGGATTTTCTCCTCGTTTTCATCAGAAAGAGCGTACTTCCTATGTACCACAGTTTCTGCCGCACATACAGTTTGATTAGTCTCAGGTAGTTTGAGAGTTTACTTCAAGCTGCTCAGTGTTAAGTCATATGTAGGCTAGCCTACGCAAAGGGTTAAGCATTCACGTTCTGACAGATAAACGTAAATAAATCATAAGACTTTGAAGAAAATAAAAACAAAATAATCTCTTGACAGACCCAACCAGCGGACGATAACACCGCTATGATTAGCACGACTACAAGTAGGCCTATACTACAACTAAATCTACGACTACTTCTAATAATAATTCTCACAATGAGACATTATTGTTGTTTTTGTTGTTGCCGTCGTTATTAGCACTGTTACAAGTAGGCTACTATTGTTGTTTTTGTTTGTAAAACAAATGACTGAATCTGTGCAGGCTAAATTATCTATCCTAAAAGGGCCAGCAGTAGGCCTAATTTTCACGGATGGGAATTCAGTGGTGAAAATGGTTTACCACGAAATGCACTACCTCTGGCATCGTTATAAGGTTACTACTTTCATATTTCCTGAAATAAGAAATTAGTGTAGAGTGCTCACGGTGTTTTGCACCGTGATGTGACCCCAATAATATTTAGTGTCCACACACGCGTGTACATTAGCCTATATTAATCAGTAGTAGATCCCCCCAAATAATGATCGATCTTTGAGCTAACGATAAAGTTAACGACCGAGTTAACGAACGTACGCTGCGATTTAACACTAGTCCCCCGAACGAGTTTGTAGGGAAGAAGTTAACAACCGATTTTGTCGTTGTGAACTCCGCCCCCACACTGGAACAAATTAAACGTTTTTGAGCATTCAACATATGATCGTAAATGTTACTATCATGTGTCAGTTGTCTCTTAACCGCATTTCTATTGTCATATCACTGACAATAGAAATGCGGTTAAATGTCACCATAGGGAGTAACTGTAACAAATAGGCTAACCGTAAATATAGCACTGGTGGGAACTCAGAAATATGCAAATTCCCGCCGTTGCAATACATAAATGTAGGCAATTTGTAAATTTGACATTTGTGTAGGCCTAATTGTAGTGAATTTGATTTGTGCTACTGTGTTTTAAGCACAACGACAATTATGGGGTTTTCCTAAAAAAGGCAAAACACTTAACAGTCTAAATGAATGCAAATTATATAGGCCTATGCATCTAGAGTTAGGCTATAGCCTTCCAACCTAATAATATTTGATAGCATATTTCATATCACATGAAAGCAGGTTAATCGTTCTCGGCTAATCCCGGTATTAAAAAAGAGAGAGTTATTCGGTCTAAACTGTTTTTCACTCGACTTGTATAAAAAAATTTTTGGCGAGTGTGTGAATTGAATTGTAGCCTAATTGATATATTTAATTGGCGTCCTCTCCATGACACATTTTAAGAAATGTCTGTCGATGTGTGGAATGGCGTGTTATGACGATATAGATAGAGATGGTGTGTGCGTACAGCCTATACAAAAACTAAACATTAATGTTCTAACTTGATAACATTTGAACAGGAGAAAAGGCAAATAATTGGAATCTATGTTTATGCTCTGCTGTTTGAATATTGCCTAACTCAATACCACTGGATAGAAATAAATAAACAAATATTTGACTTGATAGAAATAGGCATAGGCACATATTCACCTACAACACTGCACTTTGCGGATCTGGTCTGTGTGACTCGTTAATTAAGGACTGAAATAAGGAACCACGTTAGCTGCGAAGGTTTCTGGGGACGCGTGTAAAATAAGGACGCATTGTACGATGGGTTTAGGAACCACTCAGCGCAAAGATGCTCTTAAAGGCCTTTTGGGGATCCACCCCCGGACGCTTAAAACGCGAGCAATGAGCGTGACAGCGTGATCAGAGAGGATTAGTTTAATTTTAGAGTGCAAAGCGACTGTTTACTTGACAAATGACAGACAGAGGCTAAGAAAAAATATATATGGACTACAACGGTGTTACTGATGACGCTCTGATACACAAGCAGGGTACGTCCATACATTTAGCTCAGTTCAAACGAAGATCTGAGATTACTGTAGCTTGGACAAAGTCGCACAAGATACACCGTCGCAAATCAACCATTACATTTCCCCCTCCGTGTTGTCCTTCACATTCAATCAGTTATATAGCCTATTCATATCCTAATTACATTAATGTCATGTGTTGTGTCTCCCAAACTTACAACAAACATTTTTCTGCTTCCAAGCAGATATCTAACCTCAGCCATTCATCCCTTACACATAATAATCGAGGAGTGGTCCTGACTTAAGGTCTATAGCCTACTAATGATTTCTGATCTCCGTCCTCCGAATAACGAGGTATTTTGTGTTACTCCTCTAAACCATAGGGGGGCTTTTTAGCTTTTTGGTCAGCTTGGAGTTTCTGCAAAACATCGGAATCTTTTTATAACCAACCCCAGCTGCGTGCGTGCGTGTGTGAGTGTGCGCGCGCGCGCGTGTGTGTGTGTGCGTGCGTGTGCGTGTTTTTTCGTCTTGAGTGTGGAAGAGGGAGATAGGGTGAGAGTGTCTATTTGCCTCGCTCTGCAAAAAGAGAAGAACAGACAGAAAAAAAAGTTTGGACGTCTTTTTCCCCCCCGACTTTTTTTTCTAGGAATGAACGCTGAGACGTGCATTTCATACTGCGACATGACATCCATGGATTCATATTATAACCCGTCTGCACCGCAAGGTAGGGACCACCAAGCAAACCCCTTTAGGACATTCCAAGCGAGTGACACCAAGTACGGCCCCACTTTCCTCACCAACAAAGGTCAGGCTTATGGAGAAAAGTCGCGGAGCCCGTTCCAGCAGGAATGCCAGTCATTGGATGCCACTTCTGGGGAAGGCACCTTTAACAAATACCACCTCTTCATGCAGAGGTCCTCTTGCAAAACTCCCCCCGAAGGAAACAAACTCCACCAAGAAAGCGGACACAACGGAGCGCTCATCTCTTGCTATGGTGAGTAGAGAAAACGTTTTGGAGTTTTACGTGTTCAAAAAATGCTCCAGCGATGTTGATAAGAGCGTTCTTGTGGGGCGTTACTCTATCAGCTACAGGGGGCGAAAAAAAACACAACGTCTGCGAAGACAATTCTATCTGGGTGTGAACGGTTTTGACTGTAATTTTAAGAGCAAAAGACATCTGTGGAGATAAAAGATGACTGGTAGTGTTTTCAGATCGGACTGTCTTCCGTTAGAAGCGTGCCTAAATTCTATTTCGTTCTTTAGTCGCCTGCAACATAGGCTACTAAACTGAGATATGTTGAGTTTATTTCCGTGCTAACTCACTTAAATCGTAATTCCAAGTCTCTTATGTGGATTTAAGTTGTAAAATCTCCATATATGAGGTAGAGAATGAGTGTTTATATTAACTATGGCTTTTGTTGATATGAGACTAGCCATATCACCAATGGCACCGAGGCTCATTCAATTATTTAAAAATAAATGTGCTTAACTTCACAGCTTAGCTACTGCCAATATTACAACCACAACAATCATAATAACACAATTACGAAGAGGCATAACGTTAGTGGCTATTGCATTTTCCCTTTAACGATTGAATTAAATTATGTGTAATGCGATAATCTACGCTACAATCCTTAATATTGGAGCTGAATCGGACAATTGAATTAACACGTTTGCAGATAGCGGTAATACTCGGAGCATCACTTTCAGTTTATCATTGTGTGTAACACAATTTAGAAACAGACCTCTGATTTTCAACCAGTAACACAGATCGACAAGAAGTATAACTTAAACGTGATAACGTTTAATTACAACGTAACTTTCCGCACTTTCCTTTATTTTGCTCAAGTCTACGAACCCAGTGGACAGCGGTAAATACTTTTTAAAAGCAAGTTTTGGGGGGAGAGAGGACCCCCTGCCTGGACAAGGCAGGGGTTAAGTTAACAAGCCATTGGTCATTAGCATGCGTGCGCAAAGCTGGGAGCAGAGCGCCTCAACCTAAGGCAAAAATCAAACCGTTTTCCCTAAATACTCCACCAATAACAATCAGAACAAAAACTAGGTGAATTTGTATGGCTATTACAAATTAATATAACTATAATATTGTATGCTTATTTCAGCAATAAATAATACAAATCATAAAATGATAAATACTTATAAAGAATATAATGTTATTAAGATTACGGAACAACAACGCCATTACATATTACATTTGCACGCACGTTCACACAGCAATTGGGTAAAATATATTGTTTAACGTGCGTGGGATTTTATATTATATGCAATCCCTAGACTGTGGCGAGTATTCTACTTAATTATAATTGTATATTTCCATTAGCTTGAGGGAATTAAAATATATAATGATAATGTTTACAATATTATACATGCACAGATATTTTAATCAGTAGGCTACAAATGCTTCTCCATAATAAATAATAATAATAATAATAATAATAATAAATACAAAAATTCGGTATAATTTTATTACACAGGTCAAGGTAGTGAGGGCTGTTATTATCATGATTTAAAAAAAGGTAAGGGGGGGTTGTGCGGTAATATACAGCATTCAAATAGATAGGTAAATTTAACGACCAGCACGTGCAGACGGCAAAATATTTGCTTCCTTCATAAATCTCACCCAGAATATGTTGTACAAATTTGTCCATTATGAATCCGCGCGTCTTGTATTGATTGTTTTAAGTCTTAAAAACGCGACAGACCCACCTTGAGCTGTGGAAAATCCATTGATCCAGTCATAAATTTAATACAACTGCCGCAAAATCAATCTATGCTTTCCACAAGTACGGGCGAACAGATTAGTAAAGCGCAACAGACAGTGATTTATCATGATGTGGTATATTATAAATCGTCCAGATAGTCAATCTAACCACAATGGCAAGTTGTTCCTAACCTTGGGATAACGAAGATATACGCCCTTTTTATTTTTACACAATGTTTTTCGTTAATTTCACTGATGGCCAAGCACACGATGATGTGCATGGAAAATGTAATAGGCTACTTGCTTAGATGCCCTGCTCAGTGTAAGGCACAAAGCGTTGAACAGTTAGATGATACGTCCCAAATAATCAAAACGCATTCATTTCTCATATTTGTAGGTTTTGAAGTTGGTTTGGATGTCGCAAGGTATACAAGAACAACGAAGAGGAAGGTTCATAACATTAAATCTCAACCCAAAAAATATTTTCTCAATTTTAGAATGGGTTTAGCAATATAAATACATATAGGCTTCACATGAATAACAATAGCTATAATTAGTACATGGATGACCCTGTAATGGTAGCACATGATGACAATGGAAATTACTATTAATAGCAGTGAATCAGTTTCTCAGCATGTAAATAACCCGTTAGGATTGTGGGTTTGTTAGGCAAATAGATTTTGATCTAAAGTTTCAAAACGTCCATAAAACATTGCTGTGAATTAGTTAATGTTATTGTAACAGGGCGACATAAGCGCTAATTTAAGGCATTTTAATAGGCTACTAAAATGCCAAACATTTTCGGCCGTCGAACGTTCAATCGAAAATGAAATATAGAACATTTCACATACACGTGTGAACGTGGCCTACAAGTTAATTGAAAATCAATTTATTGTTGGTTAAACATTTTTAATGTGGCAATCAATTGAAGATTATTAGGTATAAGACAAAAATGAAAAGTTCGATTTTTTTACTTCTGATACATGCAATCTACATTTCAATGTATGACAAGTATAAATCAACGCATAGTCCTATGAGCAAACAAATTAATATTTTTAATAAAAGCAAATGTTGTAAGCCACAGTATATGAAGGGTGCTGCCATTGTTTATATTTCAATATCTTTTCTTACTGCAGCGGAAACAGGTAAATGATCACTTACAGGACGATCCTCAATATTTATATCTTCCCACTCCCTATGATATGTATTTGGTATGCTATGATGAATAAGCCTAAACATTAAATCAAAGTGAATCTTTCAGTGTAACCAACGCTCCTACTTGTAGCTTTGCCAACAGCGAGTTTATTTCACCATGACTGAGCTTGTAAAACTAAAAGTGGATTTTTAGAGATTAGATTATTGTGCTGTACTCGCATGAGGATATTATTTACCAGCTATATAATTACATGTAATTAGGGCATACCAATGGGAAATCAGAAACTCTTGCACGTTTGCTGGTTTTCTTGTTTCCGAGAAATATTGAGAGCGCTACCAATATTTTATTAAAATCTGGAAAAAAATGAAATAGCTACGATTGCGATATTTACCTATGCTTTCAGGAAGACACTTATAAATTTAAAAAACATAACTAAAAGTGCAAATTCATGGTTTCGCAGGTTTAAACTTCAAATTGCAAAAGAATTGACCATTTGCCATCCACATGTAGAACATGATTTGAAAAGGGAAAGTTTGATCCCCATAGCATCTGGCTCTGAAATAACATCTTCCATGTGTTCCCCAAATCCCCAAAATAAAATCAATGCCCCATCAAATAATCTTTTAAAGCGCTTCTTGAACAATAACATTTTACGATGCGAGCTTATATAATAAAATATATATAATAACAACAACAAATATAAATGCTTCTAATATAATGTCATGCAATATTACTGGTAACAGAATGTTTGATTTAAGTAAAATAAATGACCACGAGAATAATTTAAAATTAAAAGCTCAATTGAGCCTGGCATACGAATTAGGAATTAATTCATGTATCCCAGGTCAAACACAACATAAAAATCATGTAGCATAAATGTATGATACGTAATTGTATTAGTTTTTTATTATTCATACATATACACTACGCCAATACATTGGACCAAAACGTTAAACCTCGAAAATTATATAATGAAGAATAATGAACCCTGTGCCACCGCGATATAACAGACATATTAAAAGGCTGGACAGAACTTGTTTCGCATATAGCGTTTGAAACAAGAGCGCGTGCAGTGAACTGTCTACTGTGAGCTCGTGCAGTCTACTGTCTCGAGAAGTTACTGATAATAATATATACACACTTTCATGAGAATAATATTGTCTATTTGACAATAGATTCGGTAATACACAACTGCATAACACGAGAAAGGAAACAAAAATGTAAGAGCCTATTTAAATCTGACCTCAATGCGCATTTCCGTTAATTTTGAATAGGCTATTATAATTTAGTAGTGCTAGGCTACTAATTTCCTTAAATTCACAACACGCCGTTAGGTCGTCTCTGAACTGAAGTCCAACTTTGAATAAAATCAACAAAAAGTTGTTCTTGATATGGTTGTTTAAGGACACAGTGCAAAGCGGTTAGATTGAATCTGGGTTTCAGTTTTTTTTGCAGAGCTAAGAAGTAAAGAGGGTGGTTTGGAAGGGTTTGAAATGTAACACCGCAAACCCTAAAACGAGCCAGTGTAAGGTTTCATTAAACTTTAATTCAAACACAAGGCTATAAACCAATAGAGTCTTTCTGCGCTCTTGAGCTTCATAATTTACTGAAACGGATGACGTACCCTAACTATATGTTTAACGGCTGGCTGTAGTACAGATGTTATTGAACAGAGTAGATTGTATTCAACAAATGTGCGACCTTTTAACAACAATGCACGAACCTCTTCGTTCAAAATGATCGGAGCTCTGCAAATCCATGAGCAGTTCATAGTAAATTGACACAACAATGCAGCAAGAGTGTTGTGACTCCACAGAGTGGAACCTGGGACCAGACGTGTGTTTCCCCCATAGTTCAACAGCGACAAGACAAAAACTATACAAGCTTTAAGCACAAGGGTGTGTGATTATGATGATAATGGTGATTGTAATAATAGGCCAAACCACAATAGAAACATGTTTACATTAAACTCAAAGCCTTGCGCTGAGGAGTTTTAAGAAAATACCTACCCAAAAACCTCAAACATGCCCAGGGCCTTCATTTCGAGTTTGCTCTACAGAACTGCCAAAATGACCTGGATTTTTTCGACAAATATAATTGGGAATATCAAAAACGGAACGACGATGAAGCGCAGTTCAATTGTCTTCTCCAGCATGATAACGCGGCTGGCGAACTATTAAATTGATTGATTTGGCGCTGCACTAAGCAGGAAGGAGGCTACAACATTATTCGCACGTTTGTGCAGTGTAATCTCTATTAGTCTCCCTGAGCGGCATCGTTTCAAGAAAATCCACAATTAAAATGCATGCCTTCCATTACCCGAACGATTCGACTCCATCTCTGAAAAACAAAAACAAACAAAGCTTGTACCAAAGAAAGAGCTTGCCAATTATACCCTAAGCTCGTTAACGAGGCCCGTTCAATATTGACGAGAAAGGTGGAAAAGTTCCTGAATAAATACGCCTCTTTCAACGTGCTTCCTGTAGCCTAATAATTGTGCATTTATTATAGAGAAAGCCAACGTCTATGGGGGTTTTAAACATTCGCCTTATCTCCTTTAAAGTTTAAAGGCAAAGAGAAAAATAAAATTGAATAAGTGAAAATTAAATAAGTTGGAAAAAGTCACCTAAAATAAATAAATTAAAGAATAAAAATGTGCCTTGTAAAAAAACAGCCATGATTGCCCTGGTCCTGCACCGGATTTCAGGCCTAGCCTACCTCTACATAGCGCGTATGTCAGCGGTTTTTGGCATCTCTCTCCCTCTCCTATCTACACGTTTATGTTCAGCGGTCTACAGACAGTCAGCAACCTCGCCCCATTCCTTTACCTCTGCGGTATATCATTCGGTAATTAACGGACAACCACGACTCCAGTGTTCTGGTCATGTATTTTTACTGAATATTAATAGCCAGTGTTGATCACATTAAACGGCAAGTAGCCCTATTCCCAACGATAACGAAAGGCTCAATTTCCATTCTAATTTAAATAATGCTAAATTAATGTCAACCTAACTTTGACATTAGGGATAAGCACTGTGACCAAATCTGAACATTGAGACGCCTCCCTGCATAATTACTTAACAAAAAAAAAAAAAAAAGTAAGTAAATGATTATACATAATTTGTGAAGAAAGAAATGATAGGGAAATAAAAAGTTTAAAACAAACTATAAAAAAACACATATGATTAGCCCTTCGGATAGCCTAACCTGACAAATTAATAACTGAGTTTTCCATACAGGCATGACTTATATATAATATAAATTTCGTTTGATATACCAAGGAAATTTGTTGAAGGTTTATGAAAAAAATTTGCTCGTAGGTAAATTGAATATAGGACGATGATATGGTTTTTGCAAATCGTACTGTGGCTATACAGATAATATGAATGCATCGAATAGCCTACATAGCGTCTACTTTTGATCACATTGATGGCGTTTAAATATTTCTGAAGTATCAAATAGCCAGTTGAAATAACGATATCATGAAATCCGAGAAAGAATGATATGTTCAAAGATCTTATTTAAGTAAAGTTGCAAAACATGATGTTGCCTAGTAGGCTATCCTACAATTCACACAGATCAGAGAAAAAAAAACAGTTTTATACTAACTTTCAGAGTTATATATATAGTTTAGTTAAAACTGAGCTGAAAATGGCGCAGGGGAACTGCTGTCATCTCATAGCACATCAAGGTTTCTGATCAGCATGTGGGGCTTTTCATTTTCTTCAGGTTTCCAGTCCTGAAAGATATTCAGTCCAAGTTTGGTTCTCTAATCTGTTCGGTATACATGCAATTATATGTGTGTGTGTGTGTGCTTGTGCAAGGCAATGGGCTAGCAACCATTCCCACTGGTCTCATATTTGGCAGGTTCGGCTCCGGCTACGGTTCTCTACAACCCTAATGGGTCATGTCGTTACTGCAATTTGATGGATTGATTGATAACCGGACATATATAACCAATGTTATAGGACATAGTGCTGAAAAAATGTATTATTGCTTCGCTTCAAACATCTAATGGACAAGCTAATCTATCAATACAGGTTACGTCTGGGTTACATTAGTCATTAATACTGGCCACATTTGTTTAATACCAGCACGTGGTGCGTTGTGTTGGGAGTTTGGAGTTGTAGCCAAGATATGCTCCACCGGTCTCTTCAGAAGTTCAATAATTATCTTCAATTTACGAAGTGTGAAAAAATTAAATGTAATTTCCTATGCTTGCAAGTGAGTACAGAAAATGTGGGCAATGTCTTCCATTATTATTAAGGTTCAAACAGAGAGCCTAAAAGTGTAGGCCTACAGGTGACAGGAAAGTAATTTGCTATTACACTGACTACGTCAATCTTTTAACCGCTGGATAAAAACACGTTTAACAGACACTTGATACCGTTCCCGGATATTTACATTATTTTATAAATTACAGTAAAATTGTAAATTACAGTGAAATATCTAGATCTACACATGTCTTCACTATATCACTGTGCCTCAAGTGGCAGAGGAAGAATGTTTCTAAAGAATGATTCATAGTCTTAACGTTCTGACTGAAAAATACATCGCCACTGCGCCTGCGCGGGGTTAAAGCTGCCAGCTCCTCAAGGAGATATGCTTCATATGCCAAACTCTGTCCCATAAAGTTAAAGAACAGCCATTTCGTTACTGCCAACAGCGTGAGCAAGGGCTTTCATTCTTGGCTTAAAGCTTTATCGTCAGCGATTGCTACTTTTGAAAGAGATGAGAGTAACTCAGAACCCCTCGCCTTCTGCACTAAACGCATTTAATGCAGTCCCGTAGCTGGAAACATGACAAGAAGGATCCCAACTGAAATCCTAAAATAAGAAACCTTTACCCTCGGTAGAGACATGTAGCTATTTATCGTACACTAGTCCTGCATTTTAAGCGAAACGAGGATAGTTGGACAGTCAGAGCTCGACTGAAAATGTTGACCCCAACCGTGCTTTATTTAAGAGAGGATTTTGGTTGTGGCGTAATTAAAAACTTTGCTTTGTTTCTGTATGGTGTTTGCTTCTGCGTGGTGTTCTAATACAGCGGCCCCACCACACCCTTTTATAGTTTATTGAATGTTAAGAGATAAATACAGGGACAGGTAATGGCTTGGACTTTATCTCCATATATGAGATATATGGCTTGGGCTATATACAGTCCACATTAGTTATCACAAATAGAAAGCTTCTTTTGCCATGTTAAGCAGCAACCCATAGGAATCTGGCTCAATTGGAAACACATTTTGCCCCATTTATTAAAAACCTGTAAAATATGAATGATGTAAACAGCACTTCACACTCTACAAATGTGAACTATGTAACACCAGACCAGTGGGTAGGTGTTTGAGTCGCACCTTGCTTGGAACACATACAAAGCAATAATTTTTCTTTAAGGCCGTGCTGGAATTGTAAGATCAGGGCGCATGCATTTTCTTGTACTAGTTGCATTTTTTATTTATTTCGTGGATGCAGGTAACAAAACTAATGCTATGCTGCATGTGTATGATATGATCCCACAAGAGTCCGATGTAGGCTGAGGTGTCAAGCCAGAGGTGCACACAACTCAAAGCCCCTCACAACTTCAGCGTCAGTTGCATAAGGCAGGTATTGAAATGAGCTCCTCTCAGCCTTTATTATTTTATTATTATTATTATTATTATTATTATTATTATTATTATTATTATTATTATTATTTCTGAGTTATCATTATTATTATTTAAAATAAACCATCACATTATTCATAGCTTCAATTCTTGTCTGTTGTCCTTAGCAGAAATATTCTGTTGGGGCACTCTGAGTTATTACTTCAATCAGCCTTCAGCAGGTACGCTGAAATTCCTCAAGTCATAAGAGTCTTTGCTTTATTTCCCAGTAAGACCACAGAGCCCTTTGAAGATAATACCCAACGCTGCTTTGGGAGATTTCTGTGTTGACTTGAACTTGCCACTGACCTGTGTATTACATCCCAGAGTCCACTGATGTTTAAGGAAAGGGGCTTTACCAGATAAAACCAAAGCAAACTAACAAAATAATGACAAAGAATGTAGACCAATATCCCTTAATGACAGAGCTGATTATTGTCTGAAAGGAGAAAGGGAAGTTGACGGGTTTTTCTTTTCTCTCTCGTAGGCCTTTCCAGTGAAGTGTTTAGTGACAGAGCATCATTTACAGACTAAAGTTTTATGTTTTTTGTTGTTGCATGTACCTAATTAGCAGACCTCTCTTAGCAGAATTACTCTTATCCAGACCAACTAACAACATAATACAATACAATACAATAATTTAGCAGATGCTTTTTTCCACACCAACTTGCAATATAGTACAATACAATACTATACAATCATTTAGCAGACGCTTTTATCCAAAGCCATTTACAGAAAGTGCATTCAGCTTGAGTAAATGAACAACCACTTGATGCTACAGTGTCTAATCACATAATTCCTCAAGTACGCCACATAACCAACACAAGTGCTAATGGTATTATACTGTAGTAATAGTATAGAATAGTTAGATGAACACCAGTATAAATACAAAAATGACCTAACACAATTGTCTGAAAGTGTGGACAAATGTTACGGATGTTAAGCGGCTTGTTAGCAGGGTCGATATAACAGAAACATGGCAAGATATTATGAAGTGATATAAAACAGAACAGTCTACAATAATGGAACAGGCCTATATAGCCAATTTTCAAAAGACCGGTAAAAGGTGAAAACGTTGATTTCCAAGATATAAATATTGATTGATTTATTAATTCATTAGAGGACCGACAAAAATATAATGGCACAACAGAGCTTTCATAACGGGTATAAAACAGGTTATATTTAATATGAAGCAGGTTTGGATTGTGAGTGAAGGGATTTCTGCTGATTTTCATCTGTAGCATTGAGAATGACTTTAGATTGGCCAGCAACTGCAACTGGGAAGCAAAACAGGCTTGTAAGATTTGACATTGCATTATTCATTTGCTTAGCAGATGCCCTCACCTTAAGTGGCTTACATAGCTTGCTGTGCAACATGCTATCCATTCATACAGTTTGATTTGTAATGAAGCAATTCAGGTTAAGCCCCACCTGGGAGTTAAAACTCAGGTTCCCTAACCACTACACTACTCTAGTGCCTGCGATGCTATACACAAACCAGCAGAAATCAAAGGCTGCTGCCTGAACATAAAATGTGTCACGTTGTTTTGAGCTTATGCCAGCGCTCCCAACAGATCTGTATCTAAAGAGGACAGAGTGCACCATCAGAGTGTGGCAGGTATGTGGCAGCCAGGGCGTCCACATGCGGGTGACTATTTGTTCGACAGATGTACGATCGAGACGCTGTTAGACTGGCATTACATTTTGGTCGCTAATAAAAAGTCCATATACCGTGTGGCAGCTAGGGTGAAAATAATGATGGTGTCTTCTTTCTTTTTTCCATATATCAACCGCAGCGCAGTGGTGTCTCTCTCTGAGGGGTGTTATGCACAGAATTTGAGCTTTTTGTTGACTCAATGCATGACCATGGGCAATGTAGTTTATTTCATTAATTTAATGCAATACACTAAATACAAATCTATACATGTCAGTTAGTGAAGGGTAACCGTGTTTAGTTTGCGAGGGAAAAGTGAGACATTGCTGATCCAGGTCAGGTTATCCCCATCACCATGTGGCCAACCGTAAAAGGCAATACTGATCCTAGAATTTGCACCAAGAGACAACTTCCACTAAAATCAGAAGGCTAGTTTGGCTAGCTACCTGCAGAGATGCAGTCTGAGTCAGGACCATCCTCAAAGGAACCAGAGAGACAGTATTAGAGTACAGAAATGAGTGGTAAACACATGACTGGTGGATCCGGCGCTTCGTATGCTTCAGTGTGTCCCACTGTGCGCAGGTGGGAAACACCACGCAATGAATTCTGAAAGTCCGAGAACAAATACCCAATTAAAACAAAATACATTAGTTAAAATAAAGCCTCATATTTCAGTCGTGTTTGCTGCGACAAAGCAACTGAACAAATTATAATAATGCAATATTCAGTCCGCGCAATTCATCTCGACCTGTAGCCTTTCTAAAACAAACTTGTCTCGTTTACCTCTTCATTCTGTGGTGTGGAGGAGGTCTGCCGGGAGGAGAGGGATGTGGGGAGTGTGCTTGTGCAGAACACGGCAGGACAGGAGTGACAGACGGGCAGATGCAGGAAACAATACAGCTGTACAATCAAGACTGATATTGTTCAAAAGCTGGACCACAGTTCTGGGCACACCCTGTAACTTGTTATTTTTATTGACCAAATAGGCCTATCCATTGGCAGTTGAGGGAGTTTTATGTTGTGTTTTGTACATTTTTGCATTTTCATTATGAAAACGTTTGACTTGTCATGTCAGCCAACATCTCACCACAGTGATGAATGACATCAAACTCTCCAGACTTTCACTGGGTGATTAGCAGAGAGCTGGAATCCACTGGACTCGATAGGAGACACCTCTCCAAGCAACAGAGAGTTCCTGACCTCTCAAGAGGTGACTGGTTTGCATAACCTTGTTCCACGAACGTCCTGTACAAATACACTAGGAGTCAGCAGTGCGTGGTGTTTGGTTTGGGTTGAGTTGAGTTTCAGATTGAAGCGATCAGCGCCTGACGCCAATACGTGGGCACAAACTGTTGTTGTTGTTGTTGTTGTTGTTGTTGTTGTTGTTGTTGTGTGTGTGGGTGGGTGCTTTCACAAATCTCACTTCAACAGCCTCCCTCATGTATTGAGTTTTTTCAATTTAAATGTGTATTTTTTTAAAGATGGGAAGAACCGTTCTGGCTCTAAAAACTGATGCCAAATGACTCATAAACACAACGACCTGCTATTAAACAACAAATACCTTGAGACGCGCCATCAATCAAAACCTTAGAGGAGCGAGACCTTAATCATTCCTGCAGTAAATGGAATCTGTAGATGTTGACGGCATACAGGCCAATCTTGGCCCCGCTTCCCTGCGTGACTAAGACAAACTAATCCCCTGAAGGCTGTGTGATGTGTGAAGTCCCATTTTACAGTCTGTCCTCCTGGCATTAAATAAATCAGTACATAAATAAATACAACTAATGTGATGCTAAGTACAGTACATACAGTCAATGCCACAATTATTGAGACCCTCAAAAAAACGAGCAAAAAAGGCCATATAAAATAAACAATACAGGTTTTTAGTTATATTGTATGCTCAACAAAAGGGAAATTATGTTATTTTATTCAGAGAAACACAGATTTTAGAGAAAAAGTTCAGAGAAAAAGATTATTAAAACAAGTATTCTTTCCTCCCCAAAAACAATATGTCACAATTAGCACCCCTAATAATTATTTAAAATAAAATTCAACAAAAATATAACAATAGCATGTTGTCTTCTGTAGTGTTTTTTGAACATTTGGGGGGGGAAATCTTCACCATTTCTCCATACAGAATCTTTCGAGATCCTTCAGATAATTTCGGTCTGTGTACTGCCCTCTTCAATTCAAACCACACATTTTCAATTGGGTTCAGGTCTGGAGACTGAGATGGCCATTGAAAAGCAGTCATTTTGTGGTCAGTTAACCAGATCTTGGTTGATTTTGAGGCATGCTAGGGATAATGATCTTGCTGAAAGATCCATTTGCAGCAAAGTTTCATCTTCCCGACAGGGGGCCAAAATGCTTGGTACTTGCTGGATTTCATGACCAATAGATACAAATAACACATCAAAGAACCACCACCATATTTCACCCTAGGCATAGGGCATTTTCAACATAAGCGTCCTCCTTCAAACGCAAAAACCTACTGCTGGTGTGCATGGCCAAAAAGCTCAATTTTGGTCTCATCTGACCATAACATCCGGTTCCCATGGGAGATAGGCATTGGAACTCAGATGTGTTATGGAACTTGGCGTTATGGTCAGATGAGACCAACATTTTTTTGAAATGGCTCTACCCCTACCAACACAGCGGCCTACACTTAGTACCAACATCTGCCAACTCAGTGTCCTACGACTGCGAACGTGGCAGCCTACATGTGGGGACCAATGCGTGCCAACACTGCAGCCTACGTGTAGCATCAAAGCATGTGACACATTGATGCTGCTGGGCTAGACACAGGCTCCTACCCTGTTGCAATCTGGCCCAAGTTGTTACGCGAACACATGCAAGAGACACTGTGTGTTGCTATTCCACGCTGAACGATAAAGGAATATTTTGTCTCACCAAAATATAATTTTTGGGCACGCAATGTGATTCAAGAAGAGAAAGTACAGTATTACTGACTTCATTTGATATGTAAGAAAATCTCACATAGAAGGGTTCTCATGAACCACTACAGAAAAGGATTCCTGTTTGTTCTGATATTTCTTTAAAAATTACATGATTTGTTTCCCATGTGTGAAGACCAAATGAAGGATGTTTAGAGAAACTGTAAGTGTGGCAAAATGGACAAAATATTTTTCATGAAAATGCATCTAAAACGGCATTAAAATACTCATGTTTAAAGGCATTATAACAAAAATGGAATACTGGAAATACGTGTTAATGGAAAATTGCTAGATGATGTCACAGTACATGTATGCACTGATGTCTAACACATTGAGTAAATACTTTGTGTGTGTGTGCTGTGCGTTATGTACAGGTAACTGCCAAAATAAAGGAAACAATCAGCATAAAGTGTCTTAATAGGGCATTGGGCCACCACAAGCCACCAGAACAGCTTCAATGCCCCATGGCATAGATTCTACAAGTGTGTGGAACTCTGTTGGTGTTTTGTTGATGGTGGTGGAAAACGCTGTCTCAGGCATTACTCCAGAATCTCCCATAAGTATTCAATTGGATTGAGATCTAGTGACTGAGATGGCCATGGTATATGGTTCACATCATTTTCATGCACATCAAACCATTCAGTGACCACTCATGCCCTGTGGGTTGGGGCATTATTATCCTGGAAGAAACCACTCCCATCAGCTTAGAAATGCTTCACCATAGGATGAAGGTGATTCATTCATATTGGCGTTTACCTGGCCCTCTAAGGGGTTTAGTGGACCTAAACCATGCCAGGAAAGTGCACCCCAAACCATAACAGAGACACCAGAACCCTTCAGTTACGTTAAGTTAAGTTTTTCGTTTATTTTGGCAGTTACCTGTAGATATTAGTGTGTGGGGTGTTCATTTGCCATGGGTGTATTTGTGCCTGTACATAGTTCAAGGGGTTTGCCTTAATACAATGTGCTCCTAAAAGCTTTTTGTGTTTCTTGTGCATGAGCAGCAATAGTAAACTACAGAACCATGGAACACATCTATTCAAATA
Source organism: Aldrovandia affinis (assembly GCA_029706075.1). Classification (NCBI taxonomy): domain Eukaryota; kingdom Metazoa; phylum Chordata; class Actinopteri; order Notacanthiformes; family Halosauridae; genus Aldrovandia; species Aldrovandia affinis. The sequence continues at coordinate 1,199,741 of JAINUG010000043.1, read as the reverse complement.
ACACCCCCCCCCCCCCCACCCCCAAATTCAAATGAACATCTTGTTAGAAGAAGAAAAAGACAAGAACAAGCTTTAAAACTGAGACAGACGCGTACATGCTCAAACTTGAACACAGAACACAGACAGGGAATGAGTGCTCCAGGCGTCAGTATCCGACTCTGGCCCCGGGAACCACATCTGTGAGGGAGGATTTCTGCCTGTGCCCGGCTCAGCAAAAACATTCCAAAAACTAACAAAGGGATGAGAAGTGAGCCTCCGGGTCAGCCAAAGCCATAGCGGCGGGCCCGCAGCCCAGATTGGGTCAGAACCACACACGGCCCTCGGGCCCGCTGCCGGTCAGGCCACGGGGAGGGTCGAGCAGACGTTTTTTTCGTCCCGAAAATCACAGCCTCCACACCGCACCAAATAATCCCGGCCGTGCTCAGAGGCAAGAACTTGACTGTGTGCTCAGTTGCGCACACGTTGGGGGGACGTTTTAAGCATCTCCCTGTGGTTACACTCCTCCGATGCATCTCACGCTGAGCTTGGCAGTTTTGGATGAAGAGAAAACAACAACAAAAAAAGATTTGACCAGATCTCTCTCTCTCTCTCTCTTTCTCTCATCTCTCAGCAGTGAAAAGTAAACAGAACAAGCCACTAAATCTTTGGTGCACAGATGTTTCTTTAAGCAGTACTAATTGAGAAACCACAACATTCATTAAACCTGCATTGCAGCAACTATTCTTGTGCAGTTGGATTAGAAAGGAAATGTCTGTCTTCAAACATGATAAGACAGTCCAAAGGCCTGGTCTTCTTTCCTCTCATCAGCTCCACGGCTCTGTCGTTTCATCCATGCCGTGCTTTGATTACGATGAATTTGTCTTCAGGCTGTGGGAATGCTGTGAAGGGTAGGAGGTGGTTTTTAACAGAAATTGAAAGAAGGCCACATTGAAACGCATGGGATTTTGGTTGTCTTCGCATTGTTTAGAGGGCTCTGGAGTGTCTGGTTTCCAACCCTTGTCGTTGTCCTGTTTGCCTCGTTTTCACCCTTAGCTTCAGGAGGACGACTCCATCCTTCCTTTCAGCCAATTTCAGTTGTTTAACACAAGCTGAAGCTAATAAAAACAGGCTGACCCTGCACCCTGATGCCGGGGAAACAAAGGCGGGCTTTCGGCAGGTTGTTGACTTAAGGGGAGGTGACAAGGGCTGAGTATCGTCTTACCCAGTTTGCAAGCGTTTTGGCGCCGCGATTTACATCTAGGTCAACCTGCCCATCTGCGTGTGATTCGGCCACTGCACGCTCCGCGAGTCTGCATCAAGCCCCTCTCCAACAAGAGAATCTGGGCCTGACATCCCAATAACAAGGCTTTGGGGGTTCCCGGGGGGGGGCATATCCAGCTAAAGCTCAGACTTTTCTTAGTGCAGTGCGCCCCATGGCCCAGATCGAATCCCGCTTGTGACAACTTAGTCAGAGAGTCATGTATGCATAACTGGCCATAGCGTCACCCAGGGAGGGAGGGATTCGGGCAGCAGGGTATTACCCCGTTGTGGCCGGGAGCAGACTCTTCAGAGGATGCGGGTGCTTAGGCTGCACCCATCCGATTTGCGGAGGGCTTTACAGTGACGGGATAGTGACAATTATGATTGGCCCTTCAAAGTTGGGGAATGAATGGAAAAATGGGGAATAAAAAGTTCTTTAAAAAGGGATAGCAAAAGTCACAGAGCACCCTGAAGACCAACTGGGAATGACAGCGGTCTGCTTAGTGCCTCTTATTATAGCATTCCTTTGGTTTCAAACACCTCCCCGGGGAGCCGAGACGGAAGAAAGAAGTCGGAAGCTTCAGCTCCCACTGCTAAACAACACGAAAATGAAAAATGCGGCTCTTCATTTGTGCAATTACAGAACATTGTAGGGGCAGCCCCCTCCAGTTTACATGAAAGACTTGCTGCAGGAAGTAATTGCGCAATCACGGCAGTGAGGCTTTCCTTTAGGAACCGTGGCTGCTCCGCTGCCGACACATGTCTGTGGATGTACTGATGGAGCCCTGGCGCGTTCGGCTTAACATGAAACATTTGGTACAAACGGTTACAGCGCTGCATGTCTAAGCGTAGACTCATCACAAAACCAAAACCAAAATGAACCATAGTCACGAGGGTAGCATCAGAGCGGGGGACAGAGCGTTCAGATATCGGAAAAGCAGTTTAGTGCACAAAGCGACTTTTATATCTTTACTTGTCTAACAGGTAGCATTCAAATTTCCCCCAGTGGGGATTAATAAAGTATGCTCTATTGTATTACCTCCTGCTGTGTATCACCATTTGCCCAACATTTCCTAACCTTGGGGCTGAAGGAACAACGAGAGATGGGTCTTTTCAGTAGGTAATCGCGCATTGCGATTTTGTCCGTATGAAGTACACAAGTCCAAAGGCACAGCGCAGAACCTTAAACGCTCTTGGGCCTGTGGAAAACTCACCGGGGCTCCAGCAGGACCTGTGAGAAATACCAAAGTGTCACGCGGGAGCAGATTTATCAGCCGCGGCGGCTTTACGGAAACGCTCTCATAGTTTCCCACTGCATGCACATTCTTCTGCAGCCTCGGAGGGATAAATCTCCTCCTCGAGCCGTCTGCCTTCTCCCCGTCCACCGAGGCACCTACATCAAAAACAGCGTTGCTTGGTCCGGTTCAGGTAGCCCATAATCCTGGCGATGGCTGTGCGATGCCAATTCGGTGAGATAAATGTTTTGATTTAGAAAAAAAAATTTGTTTGAGGTTTTCAAAGTGTTATTAAAAGATCCTCGTGGATGGGCTCCACACTGGCATCGAGTGGCCATTGGTTGGCCAGCAGCACCATGGAGCCGACACATAATTGGCAGCCAGCTTCGCTGAGGGAGGGAGGGATTAAGTCGGCCGGGTTATCTGTGTCTTGTCGCAGATTGGGAGAAAAAGGGGAAAAAGCATTAAAAACAACTCCCTATGAACTCCCAGTCATACAGCTACAATAACAGCACCTTATTATTAGCAGACCGCATATCATACATTACATTTACATTTTATATCATGTCCAAGGCAACAGAGAGCGTGGGGCAGTTGGGCAAGGAGGAAATAGTGGCCACTTTGGCTTGGGCGACCCAGCCCAGTTCAGATTCCTACAAAAACCAGGACCTCCAGAACCAGGAAAACAGACGTTTCCTTCAGCCCCTGCTTTCCCATTTCTGCCATTGAATCTGCAACTCGCTCTGGTTTCGTAAACATGAAGCCAAAGAAGGTCTCCTAATGAGGCAATCTACAAATATCACGTCTCGCAGCATCATGCTCAGAATCGCCAATAAATAGGATCCACGTTGAAACCTCCGGCTGAAATGAGGCTCTGACAGACTCGGTATCTCAGCCTGCCAATCACGCTGCCGGTATGCCTCCCACGCTCGACTGCAAGTCAAATCCTGTGCGATTGTGAGGACGGTGAGAAGAAGGCCTGAACGTCGCCAATTACAGTGTTGATCCGTGTTCTGAGAACGGAAAACAAACCAATCAAAGATGGAAATAAATGCTTAGTGATAAAGTAAACTCTCTCTTTAAGTGAATTACATTTTTGTTCCCTGCTTCCATCCAAAACAAAACAAAACCAAAACCAAAAAAATAACAAAAAATAACAAAACAAATAACTAAATATTCAACATGGCAAAAACCATGTAATGAGTCTATTTATGCATTTTTAATTGGCCTCCCTCCCCTTGTATTTATTTCCCTCTTGTGGAGTATATAGTCATTAACCCTTCGCAGGGTCTCTGTGGTGCCTAATTTACAGCGTCTCTTTTATTTGCCTCTACATGACCCCTCTGATCACATTCTCTTAAAAAGCAGAGGGGGGCGCCCTGCCGCTTTATAGCCAGTTAAATTACACTTTGATGTCTCCCCGTTTTCAACAGCGACGAAATGGCTGCCCCTAGTAAAGATCTGACCTTCGCTAATACAAAGGGACTGGTGCCGACACCTCACAGGCCAGGAACCTTCACTGCTACCTACACTAGGTCATTCATTCTTTTAGAAGGGGATATACACGCTAAAATGTCCAGTGTTAATTCCACCCTGAGAGTTTAAAATTGATAAAAAACATCACACCTATCAGAGCTGATTCAGCACTGAACATTTTGCTGTGTACAGAAATATAAATGAACATATTGTACAGAAACCTATTAAGACTATTGCTGTAATTTCTCAAAGAACCCATAAATGAACGTTTTCCGACATTAAAATTATTTTCGGTTCAAATTCTAAATGCGAAGAGAAACTCCAAGGCCGCAGAAAACGAGGCTGACCTTACATTAGAGATCAGAAATGTATTTTGCCGCTGAAGGGAATGCACGGCGGAGCTAAAACACAAGGCCGCCTCCAGGCAGAGCCCTTGAAGAGATACATTTTTTTGGTGCCAGGGGAAAAAAATATAGGCGCAGTTAAACTGGTTTACAAGCCTCACTTTCGCTTTGCGGCCAGGTGTGAACACAATTTAGGGTTAAACTGCCAATTAGTCCTCTAGTTTAATCTCTGCCTGTTCCTCGCCTACTGGTGAACTCAGAACTCTGAGGGAACCCAGGTTCTGTAAGACTTCTGAAGAGCAGCGCATTCTTTGGCCCAAACCAGCGACCAAATCAACTGTTGGGTTGAACAACTGAAGAGAGATGGGTCTAATTTGCAAACAAAAAGGGGGTAGAGGTTACACTGAAGAGATTCTATTGTAAAATCCAATTGGCAGATCATATGAAGTTCAAGGCACTCAAAATGGAGATGCAAATGTTTAAATGCCTTCATTATGCGGGCAAGACCATAACCACAAACAACTGATGCATTGTGGCTAACAAAACTTGGTCAGGGTGGGTTAACCGTCGGGTTGTTTCAGCCATAGTCCCAGAGCAATTGCAGTCGTGTCAGAGCAGATCAGTTTGACTTTGAGGTGTAGAGGAGGACCAAGACAGACAATCGACTCCAGACTCCTGTTTCTCTGTCAGCGCTGTAATTGGAATTGATGCAATGGAATCTTGGGTTTAAAAAAAAAAACTGCAATGGCTTTGTTTCAATACTCTGTTGTAGTGGAGATTCAGCTAAATGAGAAACACACGGATACCGTAAGACTTTTACGGCAGGGATTGAAGAAGTTTATCATCTACTTCCAAGTGCTGTAAAATATATCCTCTATAGAGAAACAAAAAAAACAAAAAACCAAGAGAGATTCTCAGGGATTGTTCAGGGAGAAACTGCAGTCTTCGCCTTGACAAAAAGCGGCCTAAATGCATACATCAATTTTTTTATTTATTATTTATGAATTCACTTTTATTCAACAAGGTAGGTCACCTGAGAGTTTAATTGTCATTTTCTGTGAGGACTTGGAGAATATAAGTGGGCAGGAACTGTAAGGGATTGTGTAGCCAATCAGATGTAGGGAGGGAGATGACTAGGTGGCTAGAGATTTTGGGGGAAACTTGACCAGGACCCCAGCCTAAGCACCTCCACACTTTGCAATAAGGCTCCCAGCAGCAACTTAGTTTTCTCAGTTCTTCCATTCAAACTGCAGTGCAGCCCTGCTAAGGCCATCTTTACACTATAGTTTAAATTTGTTTTTGGATCTGCCTTTTGCCGAATCTACTAACCCATTTCACGCCACTGTGGGCATGCAACAATAAAAACCTTTTTATAAAAATTTTCCATTGGCAAGTCGTACCCAAGTTTTCTCTTAATTATTTCATGCTGTAGCTTTCTCATCAAGTTAGAGAATGTAGCTAGCTAAAAAGCACACCCGAGTTAAATTCAGTTAAATCAATTTAGTCATTTCAATGTACAGGCTACACATGATATCACTTAAGTGGAGCCTGTACACTTGCACTCAAACCTAGCAAACAAACAAGCTTTCTCTGATTAATGGATCTTTCCGTCGTCAATGTACCTTGAATTCTAGCATGGAGAAGAAAGAGTATTCTACATTTATCCACAAGTTCAAAGAATTCAGTAGATATTAAAAAATATTGCATTCAGCAGCAGCATTGTTGTGCCATGAGGCCTGGCACTTCTGTGGGAATGATAAAGTGGTAAACAAGAGCCCTGAAAGGCGAGCGTTCGGAGCCAAGATTCAGTCAGCGTCTTGTCCTTAACTTTGACTTATTGACTCATGATCAAATGCAAGTGCTTACTTTTTTTCTTCACAAGCATAGTTTAGCAAGTTCAGCAGTCGGGAAAAATTAGCTCGACAAACTTTGTCTGTGAAGAAAAAACTAACATTCGCATTTATTTATAAGTCAAAGTGAAGAACTATTGGTCAGAGTGTAAAGGGGCGTTCACACTTACATTAGTGTGTGCATTTAATTGACTCATTGACATTTAATTGATAGGTATGTGCTTTTGGTTTGATGTAGGCGTATTAGTGGTTTACTAGTATGTTACAATTACGTCATTTAGCAGATGCTCTGGATGAGAGCATCTGCTAAATTACGCAATTGTAATTAATGCAAAGAAAAACAATGCTATCAAAAATCACCAATAAATTATCATTCCAGTTCTAGCTTTTAATAATGAAGGATACATTCTGACTATTCAAAGAGTAGATTGACACCCTCGTTACTCCTTGAAGAGATGTCTGTGGCCTCCCGCGTGGTCTAGTGGTTACAATGTTCGACACTGGCCACGGAGACCGGGGTTCAATTCCCCGTCTCGCCGGAGTCGGCTCTGGCCGGGAGTGCCACCAGGGAGCTGTCTGCCCCAGGGAGGGGGAAGGGAAGCTGACATGACGTTCGCTGCGCATAAGAGTGGCTGCGCATTATCGGATATTACAGTTTGCAAAAATTATAAATATTGTTTTAGATCATGACTATGATCTTAGCTATATACTAATCTCATGTCTTTGTGAAAATGTACTTTACCATGTTTTTTTACACAAATTTTACCAAAAAAAAGAGTTGTGTTGACTTGTTTTCCATATGAAATCTAGCTAGCTAGGTAATTTTAGCTACCTAGGTAACATACTAGCAAACCACTAACACACCTACATCAAACCAACAACACATGCCTATGAGTCAATCTGACACATAACCTAATGTCAGTGTTAACGCCCCCCTTACACTCTAGCCAATAGTTCTTCACTTTGACTTATAAATAAATGCAAATGTTAGTTTTTTCTTCACAGACACTGTTTATTGAGTTAATTTTTTCTGACTGCTGAACTTGCCAAACTATGCTTGTGAAGAAAATAAATGTAAGCACTTGCATTTGATCATGAGTCAATGAGTCAAAGTTAAGGACAAGACGCTGACTGAATCCTGGCCTCTAGCACTCGCCTTTCAGGGCTCTTGTTTACCACTTTATCATTCCCACAGAAGTAGCAGACCTCAAGGCAGAACAACGCTGCTGCTCACCATGAGAGGCACATAACCTGACTGCCAGGCCCAGTTTTCCAGGCAACATAATGGGGAAAATGTCACAATACCCTCACTCCCTTCTTTTTCTTAAAAAATAAAATCAAGATCAATGACACTGGATATAAACACAAGCATGTTGACCACTGGGCCCCCACTTCACTTTCAACAGCCTCTCTCTTAGAGGCAAGGAACAACTTTCAAATATATATGCCTGGGCACGTATGTTTATCCCCTCACGTTTAACAGGATGTGTTAGTCACAGGACGGGGGGGTGGGAGCCATTATTGCCCCCCCTCCCCCCACCATGCCCAGTAAAGGCAAACAGAGAGGCAGCCACTGGGGGTGGGGAGAGAACCAACAGATATTCTGGGGTGCAGCCAGCCCCAAAACCAGGCCCTCTACCGTATTTATTTGTAAGGCTGTTTGTTTACAGTAGAAGGCCTCTGCCAAACACAGAGCACGAGAGAAAGAGAGAAACAGAGGGATGGAGGGAAAGCGAGAATACACAACCAATGTCATTTATTTATCTGTTCTTGTTCGCTTTTAAGGATAGCAAACCAAAGGATAGATCCAACACTGAGAGTCCTAGTCTAGTTCTGTCCACAAAATTCTATTTTGAAATGACTTTGAAAAACCTGTTTTATTCGATTTTCAATATGTGAGAACGTTGAATCTAAATCACACTACGAACAAGCAAATAAATAATATAAAATGATACTATGAATGAGCACCTTTTTATGGTGTGGTTTCAGGCATCCCCACAAATGGCTAGTGTTCCTTTGAGAAGGTTTTGTTACATGCTGGCTCACCTTGACAGCACAGATGTACTGCTGTGCCATCTTCTAGCTGCGTGAAATAACTTGTACTCCTTGCCCTTACTCCTTTGTTTTTTTTGCCATCTATTTTTTAGCTAATCAGAAAAAATAAACATCAGCTTAACTTTTAAAAAAGTATTTCAGTTTTCCAGTTTAAAATATTGAAAAATTGTACAAGAATAAGAAGTAGATAATAAGCTAGATAATAAACAAATAGAGTGTTTGCATGACTGAAAATTGAACATAGCCATATCCCACAAACATCTGGTTTATCCTTTTCCCCCTCTTGGTGAAATATAATGTACACTCGCACAGGTTGACAGCGCATTTTAAATGAATCCGCTTTCCAGCACAGCAACAATCTGACGGTACAACCATTCCTCTTGCGTTATCTCACAAAAAAAGCAATATAACATGGCTTTAACTGTTCTAGGTTCAAATGACTTTTTGTGTCTTTACTGGTTAACTAGCCTCATTTACAAGCCCTATATTGATGTCACAATCACGCACTCCTGCCTGATGTAGCAAGCTATGTTCACTAGCTAGCTGGATGGCTATAGTGGAGGGTTACAGAGTTAGTCCTGCATGAACTGTGTTTTGAATGCGCTGAATGTCTGCAGTACAGCAGTTAGCTTGACAGCGGACTGCCTGGCTTGATAAGGATTGCTAAACAAGCAGAGCTTGTTGTCCTAAACATGGGAGCAAGTCGGTGGCATAAATGTGACCAATAGTTTTAAAAAAGACAAACACTGATGCATCGATCAGCTTTAATATATATTTTTGGTACACAACAATTTCATATTTGATGTGGTGTAGTGAAAAAATAATTTGATGGTCTTTGTTTGTATGTTTAGATTTCTGCCTCATGAGAAAACATGCGAATGTCAGGCCTGGGCTTACTGTGGAAAACATGAGTAAAATACTACACCATCCCAAAGTGCTAATCCGGACTAGGGCTTTGAGGCAGGAGAGAGGGACGTCCATATGGACAGCAGCAGGGGAAGGACTTCATCACACCTTTCCACTGCCCTCACCTGTAGTACTCCACACTGTGCACCTGTAGTATTCCACTCACCTCTGGAACTTCACTCTCCTTACCTATGGAACTCCACACTATGCACCTGTAGCACTCAACTTTCCTTACCTGTAGTAGTCCACACTGTGCACCTAAAGTACTCAACTCTCCTTACCTGTAGTACACCAGCCTACACACCTGCAATACTCCAATGTCCTTACCTGTAGTGCTCAACTCTCCTTACCTGTTGTACTACATTCTCCACATTCCTTACTCTCCTGTAGAAGTTTACTTTCTTTACCTGTACCACCTGTTGTCCACAGTTACAGCCATCAATACCCCTCACGTATAGTGTTCCACATAGCCAGTCTGGTCAGCATGGCTGCTTTTGTGAAGAAAAGGTGTATTTAATTAACACCATCTTGTGCTTGAATGAACCACTCTTGTGGTAGATAGTCAAGGTATAAAATATAAATTGTGTGTGGATTGTATCGGCCTTAATGGATATTTAGTTGTCTTTTTAAATATGTTATTTTCTAGAGAAGTCTTTATAAGAGAGGTCTTATACAATTGTAAATCCACTTGCTAAACTTGCAGAAATTGCACACTAAAGTCCAAATGTTTCTTTAAGGTTATGGAGAGTTGTGAAAATGTGTTCTTGTTATTATGCCTGGTATCAAACATCCTTAAAACAGCTTTGCTGTGGGAAAACAATTAATCTGGACCTATGAGACGTTTAAAAAATCATCACTACCTTAAAGAACCTTACTGCAATGTTGTAAAACATAGCAATAATATTTCGTCCTAGCAGGGTCCCCCCAGGTAGAGAACTGACCCAGGAAGGAACCTAAGAGTTGAAATTAAATGCGTTTGATTGATTTGAGTTGATTGATTGAGTTCCTGATTGATGGTAAAAACACATTAATTTTTGTAGAGCTATGTTCCCTGCATATTTTAAAGGGAGCTAAATTGATAATTTCCTGAAAATATGTTCACTTTCTAGGTTTTTCAGAGGGCATACTGTATGGCTCCTGAATGGCTCCTGAATGGCTAGTTTAAGCTCACTTGCTCTTCGAGTTGGTTTCGGACTCATTTCTGAAATGTCTGAAACACGTGAAATGTCTTTGTGTAAATGGGAGTCTATTGAGCGCTTATAACCTGTACTTGTAACAGACGCATCAGATTATGCAAAATACAGATTTCGTTTTTTATTCAAAATCCTGATGTGGCAAATGCAAATCATGAATTGATTTTAAAAAAAGTGTACAGCAAATTGTGGTCAATACTTTGCGACTTAAGAAATTCCCACGATTTACATATACTGTACACACCCACACCCACACAGGCACATGTAAACACACATGTTTTTTGTCATGCAAATGTATGCATGCTTTTGGTTATTCTTTTGTCAAATAATATTTTCTTATAATTTGAGGAGGGGAAATAGAAACCTGAAACTAGAGTGCACTAGGTTGAGAGAACGGCATGTCTGGACTGCACAGGGAACGAATACACCTGATTATAGTAGGGCAGGTAGATGAATATAAGCCATTCTACACACTAATGTATAATGCTACTGATCTCTGCGTCTTGAAGTCATATGGCAGCCAGCTCCATGTGGAGCAATCTCGGCAAAGACGTTTTTGTTCTGTAATAATCATAATGGCTTTCCTCTCTGTAAGGCTTTGTAAACAAGAATACAATAAAAATAATTGTAATGATAACAATAATGAAGAAGGACGGGGCCATAAACCAGCATGGAGGAGGCTGTGAGCCAGACCCATGTGGATATCAATATTTAGATAGCATTTTACAGTGAAGTTAATAGGCAAGGTCATTTTTTTCTTCTCCACTTCAAACCACACAGGCCCGTTATTGCACATCCTCACCAGGTCAGGACCAACCACGCCGGCTGCTTTCAACACCATGCTTTTTTCTTTCCCTTTTGTAAAATCACTTTACTTCCCATTCCAATTTATCTTAATCCAAAATCCAGGGGGAATGCTTTAGGAATTCTAATCATCTAAGTCCAGATCCAAGAGGGAAGAGACTGTATCTCACCTCTGGAAATATTACCTCTTCATTATCATATATAAAGAAAGGCAGAAAGAAACTCACTGGAAGCACAGTGGAAAAGGTGAAAATAACTTGCCGTCTAACTTTCACATTCTTACTTTCCACGCCTCTCTTTTTTCCACACGAGAAGGAGTCGTCCTGACAGCTGTCTGGCACAAGTTTCTTTCACATTTTTTTTGTACCACGCTCTCATTTCTGCTCTCTCAATGTCAAACAGTTGTATAGCCGAGTAAAAAAATAAAATAAAATAAAAACACAGGGTCAGCAAAGTTCTTGTACACTAATGGCCATGCTCTTGTTTCTGCTGACTTAAACATCAAACAAATAGTTGTATATAAAATGTAAAAAAACGTTTTTCAGGTCAGCAAAGTTTTTGTACCCTAATGATTACAAACCGAAGGGGGCGGAGGACTCAGCCCCAGTATTAACAAGGTGCAGACTAGCTGGTTTCAACTCGTAATAAGGAAAAAATAATGAAAGTTGCACACTCCAACATGCTTGCCCACTTCGTCGTACACTAATGATTACCCACAATCCCCTTACAGTGTATCACCATGGCAGCATAATGACACACTCCCCCTCTCCTCTCTCCAGCCAAAGACGGTTCTGGGCTGACAGACTCCGAGTTGCCCCAGAACACCGACCCAGCAGGGATGGAAGGCACCTACCTCAGTGTGAAGGAGGCCGGGGGGGTGAAGGGGCCCCAGGATCGGCCAGGCTCTGAGCTGGCCAGCCCCCTGGACAAGGGTGAGGGCGAGAGCAACAAGGGGAAGAAGAGGCGCAACCGCACCACCTTCACCAGCTACCAGCTGGAGGAGCTGGAGAAGGTGTTCCAGAAGACGCACTACCCGGATGTGTACGCCCGCGAGCAGCTGGCCCTGCGCACAGACCTGACTGAGGCCCGCGTGCAGGTAGGCGCTGCTGTCGGCACCTGGCCCCGTTTGGGACGCTGACCGTCTTTCTTGCACCTTTTCGCGGCTGACATATGGCTAACAGTGTTAAGCTTGCCAGGCAGAGCGATATAAAAAATTAAACCCATTCACCACAATGGTGTCAGAGGTGGGATACTCCCATGTGCACACTCGGTTAAAGGGGAGGGGCAGCGTAGCAATCAGAAGTGCCAGGCAGGGTGATGTTGCTGGGAATAACTCTGAAGCAGGGCATTTCACCTCGCGCCACCTGTACCGTGAGGAGCGGGAGAGGGTTGAGTTCCCATCTCTGGGGTCTTCGCCGTTAGCACTCTCAAAAAATCCATGCTCGCCACATGTGTGTCTGGACTGTGATGTGCTCAGTTAAAGAAGAGAGCAGTGTATCATTGTAGCTGTATTCGTGTTGACGATGAAGCAAAGTTACAATGATCTATTTTCTTGGTAAATTCTTTAAATGTTATAATTATTTTCTGTTGCATTGGTCAATATCTTCTCATCTAGCGAGCATCAGGATCAAAGCAAGTTACAATATTTAATATTTTTTGTACTTTTTTGAGCGTGCTCTTGTGTTTCCCTATTGACTTGTGACATTGCAGTGTGCGATGTCAGTTACGTGTGCACATTTTTTAAGGTTCCTGAGGAGAGACGGACGGCAAGTTGAACCTTCCCACATCTGTGCCTGTGTGAAATTCACAACATGCTAAAAGAAATACCTTTAGACCTATGTCATAACCCCGCTGGTGGTGGGGGGGAGATTTATCTGTGAGTGGCACACGGGGGGAGGGGGGAAAGGCAGAAACAGCCAGGGATACCTGGAGCAGCTGAGCCTGGCCCTCACACGTGTGATGTTGAGAGGAGAGTATGGTTTCATCAGCACGCCAGAGAGAGCGACAGGCCTTCATCTGGGAGCCCAATGCACTGAAAGGGTCAGGGAGCACTGCGCTGTCCCCAGCACCCAGATCACCTATCCGGGATTGCCACTGATTGACTGGCGGTGGGGGGGGCTGTTTCCTGAGTGCCCCCTCTCATATATTTGCATTATTTGTGCTTCATTAATGCCCAGCATGGGAGGGATTGGCCCCACCCTGAAATGTGCCCCTATGCCTCTGCCGTTACTCCAGGAGGGGAAGCAAAATTCACAGCCACATGTCCAGAGTGGCATAACATAACATTTATTTAGGCATAATTCATACGCAAGTGGCGTGTGACACTGTGCGAGCTGTCCATTTCATTCCTGTTTGTCAGATGCCACGGGGGCTAACCACACTATGTATTAAAATAAATAAAAGTGGTCTTTAGCATGACATAGGTATGTTACTGTCAAATTAGTGAGTGCAAAACAATTACGTCTATGTAGTAATATTTAAGCATTTGTTTCAGGTTGGTATCGAAATACTACATTACTGTATTGCTATGTAATTGTTCTTGTTGCCCTTCTGGTGTGAATTTAATTTAAAAAATGAAAAGTAGTGTCACTAGGGTGATGTCTCAACCTCAGGCAGCACAGAGGAGAGATGCCTGTGGCTGAGACGGCTCTAGATTTCTCTCTTGGTGTGTTGCAGTGGCTTAGAACACTGCGATGAAACACAGGAAGCCAGTGGCTATAATTCAGTCTGGATTTCTGGAACATAGGCCCTCCATTCTGGCTCCAGTGTCTGTTTGAAGTTGTTCTTTTACTACCTAAGCACTCCCTGTGGATCCGTTAAAAGATTTAAGACACTTGAGCAGTGATATGAAAAGGGCCTTCTGCCGTATACTTGCAGCATTTTATAGATTAATGGAAATTAACCAATGAGCAGCACAAAAGATCTTTACAATCTAAACTCCAGTTTTAATGTGACCAGACAAATTCATTCAATTAGATTCAATCAACATCAGCCATTAAATTTGACTAGGGAGAATTCGGAGAAAGATTTGATTTGAGTTGGATTTTACACTGGACAATTGACTGTGCAACTTTGCTTTTCTAAAATACATGCACAAGTTTTTTGTTTTAGTATTGTTGTTCAAAGAATCAGATTCCATGCAGAACAGCTTCCACAATTAATTTGCATTTATTTATATGAATTTGTTTAGCATGCACTGGCAGACATTTCCACTCGGAGCACTACAAAGCTATCGCTTCCTGGTATGGCTTAAATATTTGTAGTTTATTATGTCATTATATTACATAATTTAAATATTTGCTGAAAAACGCCATTTCAATGTAATTCTATCTCAGGTCTGAATGGAGCCACATACATGGTTACTCGAGCTGTACTAAATTCACTTTCTTCACCAGAAAGAGGTAGTTAACTTGTCATGTTACACATACAGCGGCAGATAGCCAGATTATTGTTCTCTTGCTCTTCGTCCACCTGGGAGGACAGATTTAGAGAGTTCCAGAGGGAGGGACGCCATGCTGCCTTGAGCTGTTTGCACTCCACACACAGCTGAGGGGTCAAAGGTCAAGGGTTTTCCAAAAACGTCCTTCTTATGTTCATACTGCGTCGCAGCGAGGCGTTTGGGGGGAGAAAAAAAACTATTATTTGGCATAGGACTAAAACCACTTTGAGATGCCACATTCAATTTGCAAGTTTATAGCAAGACATAGACAGGACAGGGCAACTGGCCCTCTTTAGGAAGTACAGTAAAATACCTGCATTCATATTGAGCACAAACAGACCCATCCATTCCTCCAGATGAACTTAATTAAAAGCCTGCTCTAACAGTACAACACTGATACCACTTTGCAACTGCGGTCCATGGCTCAGTTTCCTGGCTATAGCTAAAAGCCACAAGAGACCCAGGAGAAACCCCTTTAAATCAATTAATTTGTTATCCAATGCAAAAGGTCTTCAAAAGGTTTCCTGCAACCACCTCCTTTGCTATAGATTAAGATCGTTTCATCTACACAGTGCTCACGGTCAAAACAACAAACAAATTGAAGTCAAGACTACTGCAACCTTTGTTGTTGTTGTTTAAAAAAAAAAAAAAAAGAACATGCAGAAAGCAGAGAATTTTTAAACAAAACAGTTTAGAATAATTTTAAATTAAACAGAGTAAATCCGAAATAACTTCAGCCCCCTTTGTTTCAGATTTTTTTCTAAAGCCCCAAGTTGTGCAATGTGGTTTGCATTTGTTGTGAGTTTTAACACGGTCCGGCTAAATACGTAAATAGATTATATGATTAACATATTCGTTTGGACTGAGAGACACACGGGAGTGTGGGCCTTGGAGCGGCGATGGCGGTTTTGAGTGACAGGGCACGCAGATTATGAACCCTGGAGTCTAGAGGAATGGGTCTTTGGCGGCTCCACTTCAAAGCGACTCCGTTCTCTGCTCCGTCAGCTTGAGTTTCCGCGTTTCTGCACTCTGTCTTTCTGCGCTGGAACGTAAATAAAAGCTCTTTAATAAGCCCGTAAGCTGCTTTAGCTGTCAACATCTTTACCAATTATTGTGTCACTACCGCACGTGTGGAGCACAAAGATATTTTTCTCCTTCTCGAAGCCACCTTCCCCACAGATGTACGGCCGAACAGAGCGAACAAACAAACCGGTTCAGCTGGCCGGTAAACGTTCACGTGTGTGCGCTGTTGAGTGCCACACAGAGATGGACAGAGGGAGGGAGTGATAGAGCGGGATTTTTTGTAGGTAAGTGCAGGACACGGGCTCTCGATGAACGGCTGTGTGTCCGGCGGAGCCTTGAGTCTTGAGAGAGGACGAGGGAGCGGGCCCGGTCTCTGGGATTGGAGGGGGCAGCCTCGGAAAGCCAGGGGGCTTAGGTGTCAGGAAATTAAACATGAAATGAAAACAAGCTCTGGTTTGAGCACTCCTCCCATCTAGCCGTCCAATTTCCCAACTTTGCCTTTCAGGTTTAAACAGGAGAGAGAGGGAGGGGAGAGGGGGAGAGGGAGAGAGAGAGAGGGGGAGAGGGAGAGACTATATCTTGTGTCTGTCATGCCAATAAAGGCAATTTGAATTTGAATATAAGAAATGGATGAGAGGGACAGGGAGTGGAGAAGAGAGGGAGAGAGAAAGAGAGAGAGGAACAATACAGGGCCAAATTGGACCCCCTTTAAATCCCATGAATCCACATACTGTTGAGCTGCAGTGCTTCGGTAGACCACCATGTCTTTGTTAAAAGCCTGAGAAATTTGAATGGTAATTGAGTGACTTCTGTCCCTATAGTGGCAATGCTTCACACTCACTGGTGTGAACTTCATCCTGTGAACATCCTATGCCCTTATCCTAACATAACAATTCTGATGAGCCAAGCTTGTAGCCAAGCTAGTAGCCATGGCGCACTGACCTTTTCATCAGGGAAGCGGCCTGGCTTTGCTGTGAACACTGGTGACCTTACATTTGACACCCTTCGAAAGATACACTTGAGCACAAGTTCAATTAAGAAAACAAGACTGTTTTACCTCTTCAAACCTTAAGACAAAAAATCGAAGAGAGCAAAAACAATATTAATATTAATATGTTCATCTGGAAATGTATCTGATTTGTTTTTGGGAGATGTTAAATGAAATAATCATATTCTCCACCATTACATAATGCAATCCAAGCAAAGCCAAGATCAGGTTGCATATGTGGCTAGACAGGCCCTCTTGTGTGGGTGAACTGCTTGATTCAAACCCTAAATGACTCTCCGCCTCCATTTTCATCCGTTTCTCACGTTGTGTGGAAATGTAAACATGATAATACTGGTAATTAACATCTCGGAACAGCTGTAAAGCTGACATGGTTCCCTTTATCATGTAGAATTGGCTTTGCTCCTGTCAGTTCACAGGGGGGCATCCTCTTGACACACACTCCGACAAGTGGAGGTCCCATAATCTGTTACCGTTTTATTTCGACGGCTCTCGTCAAGACGTCCTCCACACGCCATCCAACTCTACGCCCTGATTGCTTTGTACTACCACAGAGTCTGATATACATGGCTTCAGTGTTTCCCTCCAATTTCTATTATGCTGGTTGAAAAGGAAATCGGGGGGGGGGGGGGCACAAAGGGAAATTGTACATCAATGGTTAACAAAAAAATTGATTGGTCAGAGACTCGTCCCCAGAATCAAATTCACAGTCCGTGAAAAACCAAGATTGGAGAAGAGAGAGAAAGAGAGAAGGAAAATTCTATATCTTTTGATGAGGGTGATTTTCCTCAATAGAAGATAGGAACAAGGCAATCAAGAAATAGCAGCACTGAGGAGAGAGATGCAGTTATCTCCCCTGTAATACAGTTAAGAAGACCTCTGGCTTTGAGCGTACGGTCCTTGGTCTGCTGCTGACACCAAACGGGGCTGTCGTAAGGCACGTCCAGCTAAAGCACTCTTTCTTTCAGGCAGTGATGCACTTAATGATCTGGAACGGGTTCCTGACCGTGAGAATACAGAGCATGGAGGGCAATGAGCAGTGGCTGCGATGTTTCAGCAATGGCACGGACCTAAAAACATGACCATGTATTCCAAATTCAGAGAGAAGGGGAAACTAGAGACGTAAACCAAGTTCTACCCTACCCTGCCTCTTACATGCTGTGGTGTCCAACCGCAGAAAGACATTGCATACATTGTGTTTTTATGTCATTATGATTATGTTTTGTTATGGTATATGTACCAAGAGCTATGCTCGTTTATCTTTAAAAAAAAAAAATTGTTTCAGATTTTTTTTCCTGTTTTTCTCCCAAATTAGTAGCCAATTCAACCCACTGGACCACGCGGGAGGCTGTTTCAGATTTTTTTTCCTGTTTTTCTCCCAAATTAGTAACCAATTAAACCCTCTATTTATTTAGATTAGCCCTCCCCTCACGAGTCCGTTGCCCGTCCTCCAGGTCAAGCTAATATCCCCAAGGCCGGCAATGATCTGCCTCCTCCGAGACGGAACTTTGCCCACCTGCTCTTATAGGAACGCCCTTACTGCTTGTCGGCAAGCTCATGCTGACTTTCCCTCCCCCCACCCTCTGGGACAGACAGCCAAATGTGGCCCCAATCGGGGCTCCCGGCCAGAGTCGGACTGACGCGGTCGGGTTTCGAACCGCGACCAAAATAGGTAGCTCACACTCGCAAAGCACCAGTCAATGTGGGTGGGTTAGACCGCTACACTATTCGAGGCCCCCATGCTCGTCAAAAAGGACATTTTTTTCAGATTTTTATCCAATTTTTTATCCCAATTTGGTATCCAATTACACCCGCCATTTTTCATGTCAATCCCCCCCTCGTGCTATGAGTTCACTGCCATAGCCCTGTGACCGGCGGTGTCGAAGGTGTCCGAGACGGCACTCGCCAAGCCGTTGACTGTAACTCCAGCACCCCAGAACCACTCCTGTGCACTGCAAACATCCTGTCGGCTTCCCTCCCCCCTCCCTGGTGCGGACAGCCAATTGCTGCCCCCGGTGGCACTACTGGCCAGAGCCGACTCTGGCGCGACGGCGTAACCACTGGACCATGCGGGAGGCCTATGCTCATATATCTTGAGTATAAATATATGTTCAGTCAACTCCAAGATTATTGATACCCTTGATAAACAAAAATAAAATAAACATTACAGGCAATGCGCTATATTGAATGCTAAAACAAAATGGCTAATGATATTATTTTTACTGTATGTGTCTTTGCAAGTGAACTGGCCCAGCCTTGTGGTGAGGGTGTAACCCTGTCTGTCACAGATGAGCTCACTACGCAGTGAAGGCAATAGACACGTGGGCGCCTGGGGTGGGGGGGTTGGGTGACGAAATCGGTCCGCAGGTGTTCCCAATTTGAAGACGCACATGAGCATAAACACCAGGGACACTCTCTTTCCCCGACACACAAGAGAACAGGCCTTTCAAAAGTTCCAGGTCAGATGACAGGTTGCGCTGAAGGAGGTGGCTGTATTGCTTGCGTCTGAATTAATAAAGGCAACAAGAGGAACTGTATTACTTTGCGTAGATACACCACTAGCAGTAGGTATACGGAGAGGTACTCAGTAGTCTGGCACATTGATACACTGATGTGGTGTTTTGCAAGGTTCTGTAAAATGCAGCTCTGGTCTCCAGATTTGTAGCTGGTACTCCTTACAAACTCACCACTGTACTCTACTCTTTAGGCAAAACCTGCTGCACACTTAGACTAGCAAGTATCATTTTAAATCAGCCAAATACAACTTCCTAAAAATCAGTAGTCACAACTCAGTCCAATCAACTGCAGCTAGTGACTGGAATGAACAAAAAAAGATTCTTAAATTAACTAGCTTTGTTTCAGTATCTGTTTTAAAGTGTGTAAACACTATATCCTCACTTTTTTGGATGTGTCAAGTGTACAGCGTGCTGTGTGTGCTGTACAGTGCTCAGGCTGTCAGCTTGCTTGTTTGTGCGTTTTCTATATTCTCCACAAAGACTGCACTGCACAAGGCCATTAACAGTGAAACTGATGGGAGATACATCACTTTTTTTTTTTAAGAATCAAAACTGGTCCTTAATAAAAATAAAGACAACATTGTGAAATGCAATACATGTCCAGTGTTTGCTTGTATGTTGTCGCCCGGCAAAACATTTATCTGACTATATGGTGATCGCACTGTATTTTGTTATTGTGAAAATGTAAGTACACGTACCATCAGCCGTTTTCTTCCTAGTGCTGTGTCAGTGCTCTCCTGTTTGGGCATGGGGCGGTGACTAGGACCTGTGGTGCCCTGTTACTGACAGACAGAGGGTCTGACTGGGTCTGTTCTGGTCACCAGGGGTCAGATTATGGCTCCCTGTAGAGTGTCAGAGTGAAGGGAGGCAGTAACGTGGACATGGGCCAGGATATCCTACATGCCTCCTGCTCACCTCCTGCTGCTGCTGATGGTGTGGATATGAAAGCCTGTCAGCTTCCCACACATCAAATGCAGCCAGGATTCACCCTTTATTTTTCAGCCAGATACTTCTGAAGACTCCCCCAAACCTGGCTCCAACCAACACCCCTACACACATGTAAAATCACACTCGAGTACATGCGCACACACGCACACGCGCACACCCATACCCACACAGACACACACACACACAAACATACTGACAAAATGATTTTGTTGGGAGTTCAGGAATAGGCCAGTGTTGAAGCTGTATTGAGTGAGTCAGTGCAGTAACCTGGTCAGAGATCCCTTAGGCATGTCCTCTAGAACAGTGTGGTTTTGTGTGAGTTGGTCCTGACATTCACACCACTAATGCAAGGAATAAAATAGTAACTGTGACATACTCCATACTCCTTTTTTTCAGGGAGGAAGCTGTTGTGTTGAAATGTAATGCTACATTTTCACCAGATTAATATTAAAGGAACTGAGGATTGTTCTAGAAAATGAACGCAGGGAAAGTGTTTGCATGAATAAAGTACCTACAAATCAGCATTGCACAGGGACATGAACTTTACTGTGAGCTTGGCACATCCACCAGAAGAATACTGCCTTTTCCCACAATAATATAATAATAATAATCATCATCATAATAATCAATCATCATCATAATAATTTTCAGCTCCAATAAGATATACATTTTACAGCATATAACAGCTGACAGCCCCAGGTACATGGGATTCCAAATGCAGATGGTTGTATTTACCCACCCCTTGTACCATGTAATTGTCATGGAAAGGGGACTTTAATCAGTAAACTCTCAGTGTTTGCTGGATGAAGACGAGCAGGGAAGTATGGAATTTGAAGTTTTGGGCCCGGGGAAGTTCAGTTCCTCGTATAAATAGCTCTGCGTGTACGGCGCATTAAAGACGTGACAACCACAACCCACAGCAGGGCTTTCATGTACTTTAGAATTTATAGATCTCGCTGCGTAATCCCTTGCTCCTGCGCGCTCCTGCTCTGTCCGTCTGCTCTGCTGTGACTCAGTTCTGTTCCAGATTAAAACGCAGGTCCGTATGAATTAATTTACTGTCAGTGTAGCACATTGGCCAAACTTAGCAGCTGCATCGGTTTGTGTGAGGAGAGTGGTGCGGTCTTGGTTGAACGGCGCCCTTAGAAGTTGATGTCGTGGCCTCAAAATAAATAATTTATTTCCCCAAAGTTTACTTTCCTAGCTATTTGTTTCACAGACAGACAAACTGACAGGCAGGCTAATAGACAGTTGTGATCAAAAGAGTTGTGGAGGTTGAGATCATCCACTGTGATATCCTTTCTGAATGACATAATGCAGAGCTAGATGCTTTCTTACAATTCTATATGTCTATTGACTCATATTTGCAGCTTGTGTTGTCTACTTGTTCCTTGTTTTGAATGTTTTTGTTATTGTTCAATGTCATATTTACTAATATTGTGATCTCCTATGGTGTCTTATGCTCCTTCCTGACTGGCATGGCTGTAATGTTATTATATCATTATATATCACCTGTGTTCCCTCTGTGGTTCGGGTGTGACCTTTTATTTCCCCCCGCAGGTGTGGTTCCAGAACCGGCGGGCCAAGTGGAGGAAGAGGGAGCGGTTCGGTCAGATGCAGCAGGTCCGGACTCACTTCTCCACGGCCTACGAGCTTCCTCTCCTCACCCGCGCAGAGAACTATGCACAGGTACTCAGAGAGCAGGTCAAGGGTCATGGGGGTGGGGTCTGAGGGAAGAGGAAATCACAGATTGTCTATAGTTATAGTTTTAGTTTTCTCAAAAAGCTGCACTTTCTGATCCTCAAAGTATTGCTGTAGGCACCCTATTTTCAGCAATTAGTGGCAATCACTCAAATGAACAAGACAAATTATACAATTGAAGTGCCAATCTGAGTGTTGGTTTCAAGGGCGAAGTTTCATAAAAATCAATAACAATTTTGCCTTTTGCTTTCAGTTGTTTTTAGAAGTTACAAAAAAATCTGATCCAAATCGTTTCTTTGCTCTAGGACAGGCATGATATGTCCTTTAACTGAATTTTTAAAATCAGACATCCAATTGAAAGCAATTTTGCTATTTACAAATCAATCAGTATGATTATGTGTCAAATCATTTCTTTGCTCTAGGACAGGCATGATATGTCCTACAGAAGTGTCAACAGACATATTTTCACAATTGAAAGCAGTAGTCTATTTGCAAATCAATCAGTATGATTACGTGTGGGTGTGTGCAGCACCAACTGCTGACTAGTCTACTACACTGCAATACACACCTCATTTGTGGTAATTGAATCATTACTTGAGATCGTAATGCGTTGATTGCTTAACAAGTAGCTTCAGAAAGTCCTCCATCAGGGCCCCGGGTAGCGTAGCAGTCTAACGCGCTTGACCTGGGAGTGCAAGCTGCCTACTGTAGTTGCGGTTCAAAACCTGACTGCATCAGTCCGACTCTGGCTGGGAGCCCCGATCAAGGGCGGCTTTTGGCTGTCTGCCCCAGGGGATGGGGGAAGGGAAAGTCGGCACGAGCTTGCCGAGGAGCAGTAGGGCGTTCCTAAAGAGCAGGTGGGCAAAGTTCTGTCTCAGAGGAGGCGGATCATTGCTGGCCTCGGGATATTAACTTGACCTGGAGGACAGGCGGCGGGCTTGTGAGGGGAGGGTGTATCTAAATAAATAGAGGGTTGAATTGGCTACTAAAGTTAGAAACAAATAAAACAAATAAATAAATAAAGTCATTCATCGACTTCTGTTTTGGAGGACGGAACAGCAGGCTCCTGACAGAGGTGGTGAAAAATGCATCACCCTTATCTCCAGTAACTAGATGATCAGCTCCTGCATTCCTTTCATCCTTTCATTTTCTTACTCTAAGAGGTTCTGGTTGTTAATGGGAGTTTCTGGCGCTACATTGCAGTTTATGAGTATTCATGAAGAGGCATGCCCAAGGACAGAACATCCTTTGCCACTGGTAATTGCCATTGGTCATGCCACCTTCATCTTCATCTTCATCAATAATCACAGGGTGCATAAAATATGGGACTTTTCAGCTTCAATGGTAGTGAGAGAGAACTTTTGATGCCAAGAACACAGAGCTGAACATCTGCTTGGTCTAGAGAATCTGTGAAGAAACACACATCTAAAAAATAAATATAAATAAGCAAAATAAGCTGCCTGTAATCCACGTCCCATTTTCCAGTACTGGTGTATAGTAGTCTAGCACCTTTTACAAATGAGCACAACGGAACTGAGCTACTCCTCCATATCGGTCCATGTGGTGCTGGGAGTTTAATACAATCTAGGCTTTTGAAGTAGGAGGATGCAATCTCCAAAGTAACAGTGCTGACAGGGGTCGAGGAGCACAGAGAGTGAATCTGGACAGTGGGCGTAGAGAAAGGGGCAGAAGAACCCCTAGATTTATTATTAATTTGCCGAGGGTCATAGGTCATGGGGCCACAGCTGTGGAATGTGGCACATCTGGGGCACCTCCCTGAGCAGGCTTTCATCTTGCTCCACACCCCTTTCTAACACGCCCCTCCCACACACATGACCCTCCCATGGACACACCCCTCCCAGATTTGCCCCTCCCATAGACACACCCCACTCCATCTACAGGATCCCTCCCATCAGCACATGGTCCTTAAATGGACAAACCCCCACCCCCACCCCTTTCCACTAATCAACACTGCTCCCAACCATCCATTCTCCTCTCCAACGACCAAGACTGCACCACCTTGCAGGCCTCTCCCTGATTCACACTGCTCCTCCATTGGTAACTTTTCCCCATCAGAAATTGTCTTATCAATGGGTTGTCACTTGTGGAGAGTAGAATGTTTGCTGCTGTGCACAAGCAAACCCAGTCTTCACAAATCTAGTAGAAAAATTATAATTTAAATATGTTACTAAATCACTTTGCCTTACAAGTTAAATGAGCTGTATCAATAAATATGTTGAGGATGATCATTATATTATTATTATTGTTGTTGTTGTTGTTGTTGTTGTTGTTGTTATATTGAAGCATGACATCCCAGTAGTGAGAATTTAGGCATTATTTAATTGAGAATCCACATATTGATTACATCCACATTACATTTTAAAGATATTTCATTACCATTTTGATATAACTATAGGTAACTGCCATAATAAAGGGAACCCTTGAGTAAATGAGGGATACAGAGCAGGTGCTTCCAGACAGGTGTGGTTCCTGAGTTAATTAAGCAATTGACATCCCATCATGCTTAGGGTCATATATACAAATTCTGGGCAGGGTCAGTTACCCATTATTTTGGCTACCATGTTTCACGAGGAACAGTGGCTGCACACACACAGGTCAAACATCACATTCTGCACTGCATAAAAGTCATACACATTCACCCATTGACTTGGTAGCATACAGAGGCAAACATAATATTGTATGTATAAATTATGTATATATTATGTACTGTATATAGGCCCATATGTATCACATAAAAGCTAGGAATCCATGAGAAAAGTACTCTCATCATTTTGAAGCTGGACCCATGGCGATGCTCCACCTGGCACTCTAAGCCTTTCTAAAAAAAAAATCATTTTATTATTTGGATGTATTTTAAGTAAATATTATGAATATAGTGTACAGAAATGTAGATTATCTGCAATAAAATATGTTTTATACATTCCTTTGGTCAATGTAAAACATAGAAGTGCCTACCAATTTAAGCCACGCCCGTATTTTGAGGACCAGGGAGCTGGAGCATGCGCAGATAGTGAACTTAAGGTCAAGTTTTAGCTTAGCTTTAGCCACATACATCCAGATCCATTAAGGGCAGTGAAATTGACGCCTGTGGAGGATTGACAATGCCCTCCCCCCCCTGCTCTGCTGTGTTCCAGATCCAGAACCCCTCGTGGATTGGGGGTAGCAGCGCGGCGTCGCCCATGCCAGGCTGTGTTGTGCCGTGCGACACCGTCGCCTCCTGCATGACCCCCCACCCCCACCCCCACACCGGCGGGGTGTCTGACTTCCTGGGTGTGCCGAGCGCCGGGGGTCACATGGGACAGACGCACATGGGTGGCCTGTTCGGGGGCCCAGGGATGGGCAGTGGCATCAACGGCTACGACCTCAACATGGACCCCGACCGCAAGTCATCCAGCATCGCCGCCCTGCGCATGAAGGCCAAGGAGCACAGCGCCGCCATCTCCTGGGCCACATGATCCCCCACGGCCTGCAGGGGGCCCCTCCCGCACCACCACCACCACCATACTCCCAAGCAACGTGAGAGGAAACTAATGAATTATGAAGCATCAACAAAAACCACAGCAACAACCACAGTAACTATGACAACCAAAACGTATTATGAAAGCAAGGACAAACCGAAGAAAACCGTCACAGAGAAAGAGAGAATAATGAACACGATTTGAGGGATGTGAAAATCTGTCAGAGCGAATCTGGGTCACAGACTCTCTGAGATCCCTCACTTTGTCCTCCTGTGTGAGACCGGAGAGGCGGAGCCGGAAAGGGTGCTGGGAGTTGATTGGACATGCCATTTAAAGGCAACAGCCAATCAAAGCGGTAGGCCAGGTTAGAGTAAAACAAGAACTGTGCATGTCCTGAAGGAGTCATGAATGTTTCCAGCTTTCTGGGTGCGACCACTTTCCTGGTTGCCTCGCATATACAAGGTAAAATGAAGAAGACTGCATTTTAACGTTTCAGAAGAGATCGAAAACAGGTCCCCAGCACTTGGACTGAAAGCACCAGGTTTGCTAACGAGATTGATGGATGACGATATTGCAGCTCTGTTCCAAAGATTTATTTCCACTTCCTGTTTTACTGTATTTATATTTTTAACATTCATTGTTTCACTTCATTGTTTTTCCCCCAATTTCAAAATTCCCACCCCCCACCCCTACCTCCCCCACCCCTACCTCCCCCCTGTATTGAGACAGAGCGACCCTGGACACAAATCTGGCCAGACAGCCAGCAATGAGATAACCAGTACTGCATGTAACACAGCATTGCTCCACACAAATCTCAGCCATACTGATAATCACTGCAGCACCGAGCACAGCACAGAATGTGCATCTTGATGTCCTGTCTGGGCAAAGTTGCCCTTCTATAATTTCTCTTCTGCGTCGTTCTGCATCAGAAAGCACACAGGCTAACGTGGTAAAGGGCACCGGCATGGCCTTCACTCCGGCACGTTCACTCACTCCTGTAGCATTTCAATATTTCACCAAAACGTCCAAAAAAGGAAGGATTTTAATGTACATTAAAAATGCCCCAAAAATGAAGGTCAGCATCCACACATACAACTGTTTGCTTTGTTCTGTTGTCAAAAATGCCCATCTTTAGAGATGAATTTTGTGTGGTTTTATTAAGGTTTCTGAGGCTCACAGGGAGCGTTGCATGTTGGAATGGCACAGCGGGCCTGCTGGTTTTGGGGAGGCAGCTTTCGGTAGGGGGTGGCGGGGGGGACCGGGGTCGAGGAGGGGACTGGCAGTGATTTAAAGTGGACATGTCATTTCCTCCTAGGTCGTTTCCACAGGTAACCCTCCTGTCTCCTGCCGGACCGAAGAGCGTGGGGTTTGGGGAGACAGGAGAGGGACCCCAGGGTCTCAGGTTACAGGAAAAGCACAACACCCATTTCTGCAGAAACAACAGGCCTGAACGCCATCCCAGCAACCTGCCCCAACCCACCTCAGACGCCTGAAACACCACCCACGCACGCACGCGCTTGCAATTCAGTTTCCCACACTGCCCGTCAGCATACGAACCGGTATCAGGCAAGCCACAATACTGAAAGGATTATAAAACATAGACTATGTTCTATCTCGTCAAAGGGCATCTCTAATGAACTTGAATCGGAGCAGTGCCATTGCATTCACGCAAACGTCACAGCTGTCCACAGAGGACATTGGAAATGATGTGGAAACTGAAGCCGGGTGACTGGAAAGGGATCAGAGCAGAGTGATCCGATCAGCGTTTCTGTACGCTTTTGGGGGTGGGGGGGGGGGGTGTGGGTTTCTTGAACCCCGAGCCGTGAGATACCTGAGCAGTTCTCCAGCATGCTGCATACCTGACCCTTGACTGTCTCCATGAGCTTCTCAGACTGATCTCAGGTCAGCCTTGGCGCCGGATGGCCAGCCCCTGGGCTCGATTTAGATCCTGGATTCATTAATTTTTTTGGCACGGACCTCTTCGGAGCCAATTCAAGACAAATGCACTGCATGCCAGACTCCGGATCCGGTTCCCCCTCTACCATTGCCCTTCTTCCGCGCCAACACCTACATGCTCTAGGTCATTCTCTGGGACTGGCTCTTCCCCCCGGTGATGTTCGGTCGGGATGTGGAACTGCGCGGAGGGGTGAAGCATTTGCGAGACCTCTGTTCCGTGGTTGAAGGTGATAGAGTCATCGCGAGTGGTTTTCATTGCGATTTATGCTTTGGGCTTTTTTTTTTTACCGGGTGGGTTGTTTTTCCGGAGTCAGATTTTGATAAAGCCAAAACAAAGCTGTTTTACATTTGGAGCAGAATCTGATACCCCTGCCCCTTTTGGACAAGCCATTTCCAAACTCCAAAATAAAAAACATGTTCCTTCCCTTGCTCTGGAAATACGGTTAGAATCTCAGGTCTCAGGATGTGAGGTAAACAGCAGAGAGAATCTGTAATTCGATTAAACATTTCAAATCGATTCCCATGGAAGGGCCTTGCTTTCTCCTTTCATCCTAAAAGGCACTTTGGCTTTTTTAAAAGTTTGGGTGATCCATTTTCTTTGGATGATCCACATTTTCCCCAAAATTCCCTCTGCAATTAACACAGAAAGTAGGGGTAGTCATTTAAAGTGTATTGCTTTACCAACGCTGCACCTTGAAAAGAAAACATGACAGAGCACTCGAGATTTAGAACTGCTCTCAAAAGGCAAGGCTTTTCTACACCTATTTGGTAGGACTACAAGGCTTCTGGATAAACAGACTTTTTGTTCCATAATCCAACAGCATTTTCATGTGCTTCACTTAAAGTAATTTACGTAATCACTGTAATTCCCTGCAGACCATATATTCAAATTCCTCTTTCAATCTCATTAATAATTATTAAATATTAAATATTCTTTCCTATACACAATGACCTGTCCCAGGCAGCCCCATTGAACATTAAAGTATGCCTCTAATACTTAGTAAATATGCTGAATATAAAAATGGTGCTTTTATCAATAGGGCCTAGCAAAAGGGTCATGCAGACCTTAATCCGGGCATCTTTTAAGGACAAACAATGAGTATACTTTTCAAGGAAGGCCTAGTTATTAGGATGGCACTCAAATAACTTCCTCCAGGAAAAGTTCAAATTGTGCGAAATTGTCTAACTAAATACAACATTTGGGAACATTTTCCAAGACCATCGTGTCACCAGAACAACAGGCTACGTGTATGTTTAAACAGCTCACAGTCAGCTGTCTTCCCGGTGGCTGGCCAAAGCCCGTCCCTTCATATTTGGAAATGGCATTCTCTTTACCAAAGAGCGCGCCATGAGGGTGAGGCGGCCACCGAGTTCTGCTGTCCCAGGGGAAGTGCGAGTCGGCGCAGCTGCGCACTGAAACAGAGCTCGCATATGCTTCAGCCTGGCTGACGGGGATCCTCTTTCAAAGCCCCGCGCTGCTTAAGGGCTCACACACCGTCGCTGGCCGGATACCGGCCAGTCTCCACACAGACGCGTATTCAGGCAGGATTGTTCATTAACACAGGTCCATTTTCTGTGTAAATGGATTCTGTGGCAGAATTCAGAAAGTCGGTCTTGCTTTTGCTGGAGGCTTCTCGGGGCCGACAGCACCGAATTTGATCGTGTGCATACACTTATTATACTGTTACTCTTTCTGCAAATCGCACTGTGTTGACAAACTAATCAGTTTAACGATCCGCTGAAAGGCTACGGCTTTGAAAGTGTTTTTAAATGTTTAGTCTTGACAGCCCTGCTTAGAGATCACATTCATAGCATAACCCGAAACAGCCCCGGTCATTTACATATTTATTGCATGCTCACACAGAACTTTAGACTGGACGTGCGATTCTCACTGCAATAAACAGGCAAACATGACCTTTTCCACATGTCGTACACCCCTCCCCTACTCCAAATTAAGACTAAGCTGCTAATTTAGCCAACCAGAGTTCATATTAAATATGATCGGAACATGAACGCTGAAACAGGACTGTCCAAATCGGCTTTACTTATACTGGCCTCCAGGGGTCGCTGTGTCTTGACCTTGCCCCTTCACCCCAGTTAGCTCCCCTCTACTGTCCCTACCATTTCCTATACTACTGAAGCAGGGCAATAGACGTTCAAAATGAATAATATAATACTTGTGTTTTTGTTTGTTTGCCTGTGTGATTTTTTCCCCCTTTTGTGTAAATGCATTGATTACCAGTGTTAAACAAAGACCCTTGAAAATGTAACTAATTTGTTGTAAAGTATTATTGTGTCCTGAATTAATATTGTGTAAGAAATTTTAAGGATATTGTGTGTTTGTGTTCTGGTTGTATGGAATTTACCCGGCTTAAATAGCTTTAAAATTTGGTTTTAAAATGTGTAAATGAACATTTAAAAATATGTCATGGCTTTAAGCTACATTGTACTGCTTTAAAAATGTTATGCTGTTAATATGGTTAATCTTGTTCATGTTCTTATATATGTCTTGTGAGTTATTGCAATAAGTTATTGCACTTACATTTTTTTAGTGACTGACATTTTACGTGCATTCATACCAGATCTTTGCCAAATACACAAGATACAATGGACTAATTATTAAAGGTTTTCCTCCAATTTGAAATTATGACATAATATTACTTGTAAAATTGAAACCATGACATTGTATTTATAAAAAGATGGATTTCAGGCAGTGGACAATAGCCTGAATATCTTGGCCCAATCTCTCCAGTACTTTTCATTTTCTTGTGGGGGGTTTGACCCTCTCTAGGCTGGCATGGGAACTTTTCTTTTCCTCAAATCAAGGAAGTTTATAAACCACCAATGTTTTTAAATCAATGGCAAAACAAAGTAAATAATCACAGAGTGAAGTTAAATAGCAGGATTCTCTCTGTAACCCTTCTGGAATGAGTTGACCAAACTCAGCATTGGATTCCGTGTAATTCAGTCTAACGGGTCTTCTCCTCCCTGTGTATGTCCCACATTAAGGTAGCACTGTCAGGGAGGAATCGTGGAGACACGTTCATCCCATTCCCATTCTTACCCCTCCACAATCCTTCAGAGGGAATGTGAAACCCTGCTGGGACGCAGCTTCCACCAAGCGCTCCAACTACATTAAAGGCCTGACCTGAACATTTCAGAGAAATTCTGCCTTGAGGGGGTTGTTTTCTTTGTACTGACATTTTACTTTGTTCGCATTTTTTGGAAGTGTTTTTAAATTGTACTGGTCATCAATAAAAAAAAAGTGAGATAAAAGAAAATATTGTGCTATTGATTTTTTTACAAAGAAATTGGCTAAACATATTCTCCCAGTGGACAAAACTGAAAGCCCCTTGGCTTCTCTTTGCTTTTGAGGAGGTGGGGACCTGAAATGAGATCGGAGACCCACCAGAAATGTCATGCTAATTGAATTCGACCAAAATACTAACAGCGCCATTTTGAGCTGCTGACATTGTGCAGGATGTATTACAGAGCGAATATTAACAACAGGTGACAGCCGATGCTGAGCAGTGGTGCTGAAAACGGCAGGCTGTTTACCAAGGGCCTGAACAACAGTGCTACGAATACAGGATGGAACAGGGATAGGAGAGCTGAACACACACACACACACACACACAAACACAAACATACATTGTGTCGTTCGCATCATTTAAGGTCATATGCGTTGTGAGAAATAAAGTTACAATATTCAAATGCACTTTCCTCCATATATTCTTCCCTTGATTTCCTCTTGTTCTTTCACTAACACCCTCAATGAGCACTTCAACTTCTTGACAGGTCAAAAGACTCCAGCAGTGTTTCAGCAGGCAATCTGAGGTTTCCATTTGGGCCTGAGGTGGCCCATTGTTCAGCTGCACGAAGCATTGATCTTCAGTTCCAGTAGGCCAAAAGTACAGCTGATTATTGCAATGGTTCACACATTCACAAAGGCAGGGCAGCACTGATGCCAAGAGTGTTCACGCAACTACGCAAATGCAGGCTTTCACTGGATGGGTTCAGTCATAGTCCCGCTTTTCAACCAACAAAGGCCCTGTTTCACTTTCCCCCAAGTATACACATTTTTCTTTTCTTTTCTTCAAATTTTAAAAACAATTTTCCGCCACATGATTGTAGAAGGGGTTCTTTTAAATACATGTCTATGCAGCACTATCCCCAAATGAACCCCCACTTTGAGATCACTTCAGCTCCCATAGGCCCAGAGCTGGAACACACTGATCCCAGAACAGCCAGAGGCCACAAGAGGCTTCAATAATGCCAAGCCAGGGCTGGAATACACTGATCCCAGAACAGCCAGAGGCCATAAGAAGCTCCAGTAATGCCAGGCCAGGGCTGGAATACATAGATCCCAGAACAGCCAAAGGTCACAAGAGGCTTCAATAATGCGAGGGGTAGAGAGTTCCTACCCTGACAACAGTGGTGATGTAATCCCATTTGGGAATGACGTTTGACCCCCCCCGCAGTGTGAGCTGATGTTTTGATGGCCAACCAACAGCCAGATCTGCCTCGTCCTCCAGTTGCCTAGGAAACCAACAATAACAAAAAGTGAAATCCCCCTCCCACACCTCTACCCTCTCTATGAAATCTGAGAAGAGGCCACAGAAAGAGCAGACATCCATAATCGCAGGCTTCCCGGACTAAATGAAACGCAGTGCTGGAGAGGTGAACCTGAAGCGGAGAGGTGTGCAGAGGCTCGCAGCTGGGGAATGAGGGCTGTAAGAGGGTCTCAGTCTCCTCTCACAGGCTGCCGATGGTTGGGAAGCTCCAGAGCTTTCCCAGGTAGGCCCACGTTGTCCATGTGGAGCAAGGCGTTGGCCTGGTGCTCCACCACATTCAGAGGCATGAACCCAAACACAGGCACACTTATTAATGCACTCCACCCGAGAGAGAGAGAGAGAGAGAGAGAGAGAGAGAGAGAGAGAGAGAGAGAGAGAGAGGAGAGAGAGAGAGAAAGAGAGAGAGAGAGAGAGAGAGAGAGGGGGGGGGAGAGGGGTCAGTATACGGCTCCCAAAATGTATCAGTGCATAGGCACAGGTGCATACTGTATGCACAGCACAGACACGCACTGTTTAAAAAGTTCAGTCATAGTCAAGCTACCATACAAGCAAGGGCCATGCATTACCTCCAACGCCTTTTTATTTAATTACTCAAAACGAATCTACGATGAACCCTCAGAGTCAAGGCCGTAACCATGGAGTCAACATTGGGGGGGACCAAATCTGCCAAACCCTAAGCTAGGCACATATATTGGGGGACATTTTGAGTCATAGTCAAGAATATTGGGGGCCATGTGTTACCTCCAACGCCTATATATTTAATTAATTTAGGCCTTGCTCAGAGTAGTGCTGCACCACCGGTCAGCAAGCACATTGAGATGCCCACTGTAGAACGCTGCTCGTCATGGCACCATTTATCATTTGTAAAATGTACATGCTTTCTTTCTCGAGTTTTATTTCGATCATTAGCTGACCTACAGCTCCAAGAGTTCACATTAAATAAATAAGTCTTTTTTTATGCATGTTTATGAGGGTGAGGCTCGAGGTAAATGGCTCCTCAGAAAAGGGGAGGATGGGTGTGGGGGTGGTGGAGGCTATCGGAGGTTGAAGGGGGGGGGTATCCTCCCGAATTCCTGGCATTCCCTGGTGTGGCGCAGCTCCCGTCTTTTATGGCAGGAAACCGACGAGCAGCGGGGATCTCCCATCAAACCATCAATCTCCCGTCCCCCTTCTCTCCCCCGTACTATTCATCAAGTATTGCTGGCTGTCACGGGACATGTGGGACAGGTGACGATCTGTGATCCTATCAAAAAACCCGGGGCCGTATGTATCAAGCCACTTAGGCTAAAAAATTGGTCTCAAGTGTAACTTGTAAGAATTGGTGACTTTTATTCCTACACTCAAATGTAAGAATAAAAGTGATTTATCAAATTTCTCTGGACTTAAAAGTACTCTTAAACTGTCAGATATTGAAGAGACCTCTGGAGCTCTCTTAACTCGGCTAGGAGTAGGCAGGACGGCACAGTTGCGGAGACGGAGACGCGCGCGCACCTTCCGAGACAGGAAGAATGTTTTAGAAATGTTCGATGATGCATAGTTCAAATCAAACTATCGCCTGGATTGTCGGGGAATCATCTTTGTCACTGATCTTGTGCAGGATGTAATATCACTAGCAACTTTGAGAAGTTATTTCAACGCTGCGCTTAAAGGTCAAAATAATTTTAATAACTGTTGTTAATCAGCAGGCGAAGCTTGCATTTGTTGTCTGCGATCTGCCTCCATGCCTATTTTGTATGACGATTTATGTCGTTGTGTTGTGTGGGACTATATTTTCCCTTAATTATTTCCTTTTTTAGAGTCTACCTCCTCTACAGTTCAATTCGATTTTTAAATAAATGTTTCTTAGCCTAACATTAGCCAACAAGGCATCTTTTATAATGAAGGTCTGTTGAACTATTTTGTTAACTTGTGTTGACCATCAAAACTACACCTTTTCCTAAAGTAGATTGGATCTTCCCAGGGTTGCCAACCGTCCGTAAATTTACGGACAGTCCACAAAAAAACCTCAAACTTTCCTCCTAGTTACGAACATTTTGTTAAACTAAAGTTTGATGAAGAGCGTAGTGAGGTCAATGTACCTGGATGGAATACTGACTTTTAAAACTGTCAAAGACAGCAAAAGCTATAATTGTATTTATTTTCACACTTTTTAAGACCGACATACGGGTGTCAGTAAAATAATATGGCATGTCAGTAAAAAATTGTCCAATTTAGTCAGTCATGTCAGTAAAACCACAAAGTTATGGTTGGCAACCCAACTTCTGCCTCTTTGCATTTTCTCCGATTGATGACCTCATCTTAATATTTTAATTTGCTGCATCCGTGATTGTCGCAAAAATACACTTACAAGCTACTCTTGAGAATATTTGAAGACTTCCCTAAGAGAAAGTGTGAGCTGCTTGATAACTACGTTTTACTGACCACTTTAAGCGAAGAGTGATTTCACTCCAAAGTAAGCTCTTAGGAGGTGTCGTAAGGTGTCGTAAGTGTATATTTTATACAGGAGTTATCGCCCGCCAGCCCGCCTCATTACCCACCTGCGCTGTGACAGGAGGGCCAAGGAGAGGGAGAGGTGTGGGTGTGTGCGTGCGTGTAGCGGGACAGGGGCAGGGTGGAGGCGAGAGGGGTGCTGCTGGTTCCACAGCAGAGACAGCCCGCCCAGCCGGTTTAGGTAAATGCATTTTATCAGTCAATCAAACTCAAATGAGGGGGCCAAGCCTGAGTTTGATAAAAGGAATGTGCAACTGTGCAGACTCTCTGTGCAGAGATGGTTGGAGAGATGGTTTGGTTGGATGGGTTTTTTATTTTTACGGCGCGGTATTAATACTTAATAAATTATACATAATTAAAAACATTATTGGTTAGTTTAAATTACAACGGGCAGACAAAATAATGGAAACACCAAACAATATATTATATATACGTATATATTTATGTTATGTTATGTATTTTTGTGTTCTGCTTGTTTTTGTATTTTATTATTTTCTCTGTGTTAGTTTATTATTCACGTTCGTTCCCCCGTCTGTTTGTGTTCCTTGTTATTCGAGAATCCATAATTGTCTTTTCTGCTATACCCTGATCTGGTTGATTTGGGAAAAGCGGGTTTCTGCCTTATTTCTTGGGGGAGGAGTCGTTTACTTCTTTCTTTCTTTCTTTCTTTTTATCTGTACATATTAGTTATGTGCATATAGTACTAACCAACTAGTAAATGTTAGTAACATACCCAAACTCCCTAACGTTAGTAGATTAGTTGGTTAGTACTCTATACATGTAACTAATATGTACAGATAAAAAGAAAGAAAGAAGTAAACAAGATACGAAATAAGGCAGAAACCCGTATAGCCGAAATCACCCGAATAGTGCAACGACAAAGACAAGGAGTGTATTCTCGAATAACAAGGAACACAAACAGACGGGGGAACTAACGTGAATAATAAACAAACACGGAGAAAATAATAAAATACAAAAACAAGCAGAACACAAAAATACATAACATAACAATTTATATGAACTAATAAGGAGTTGGGCCACACTTTGCCTTAAGAACAGCTTCAGTACTTCTTGGAATGCTGTTATACACGTTTCCAGTAGGACATTCAAGATGGAAAGCATCCAGTTCTTTGAGAGATGAAGGTGGTGAAAATCTACTTCATTGTGGTGTTTGCACCATAGGGTGCACCTGGTCATCTAAATTGCCTTTGTATTCCTTAGCCATAATTCTAGCATGTAGAGTAATAATCTGACCCAGTGACTCACACGAGGTGGCTGCCAATAGCATACTATATTTACTCATATTAATTAATGTTGGACTAAAAGTAAGAGTTTTTATTTTTCAGGAGATATAAGGCAGTTATTACAATAATAGCACTAATATTGAACTGTAATGTAAAGTAATTCAAACATAAATCATGAAGTCAGGTCTCTGACAGCTCTGTGTGGGTAGACCTTGATGGTGGCCTGGCGTTCATGACGATGCCCTCACACTTCCAAGTGGGCAACTGGGCATCCACCCAGCTCTTTGTTTCCCGTCATCTTGTACGTGTACAGGTAGTTAAAGAACTGCACAGAGTAGATGGGTAGTTAAAGTACCACACAGAGGAGACGGGTAGTTAAAGTACTGCAGAGAGGAGACGGGTAGTTAAAGAACTGTCATATTCCCGATGTTCCTGTCTCGTTTTTTCCGTTGTCTTGTTCCTCCCTTGTGATTGTTGTGTTAATTGTTTTATTATTTTCAATTATTCTATTATCATTCCCTCATTACTCCCCATCACATTCACCTGTTGCCAATTCCGTCATCCATTCCGGCACACCTGCTTCCCATCATTTCCATCAGCCCTGCAGTATATCTACCCCGGTTTTCCAGTCACTCTTCGTCAGATCGTTGTTTCCTCTACCTGGTAGAAGCTGACTCCTGTTACTTGTTTTCCTACGCTGTGTTTACTGTTCTCTCCGTGTTGCGTGTTTTGTATGTTTACCCGTGTTTTTGTCGTTTTCCCCTCGTGTTCAGGTCCATTACTCCTCCGTCCGCCAGCTCTGTTCGTCCTGCCAGCCCCGCCTGCCTGCACGCTTAGCTGCCTCCCCGGTTCCCTCCTGTCTGTCCTCCTGTGCATCCCCTCCAGAATCCAGCCCATCGTCTCTACTACCTCTGTCATCGCTTGCATCATTATTATAATTAAATTTTCACTCTCCATCCTAACCTTCCGTGTCTGCGTTTGGGTTCGTTCCTGTTCGTCATAACAGAACGATCTGACCAAGCATGGACCCAGCGGACACTAACCAGATCCGTCAAGCCCTGTCCCTACAGGGCGTTCTTGTCGGCCAACAGGGTCAATCCATCCAGGAGCTGACGACAGCGCTGCACTGCCTCTCCACCAGCGTAAAGGAGAACAAAGATCTTTTACAAGACTTGTTTTCACAACGCGCTGTCCAAGGAAGTTCCCCTCCTGTCGCCGCTTCACCCCGGACCCGCCAGTTTTCCTGCACAAGGAGCCTCACGTGCCTGCTCCTGATCGTTATGCCGGAGACCTGGGTATGTGCCGCGCCTTCCTCATTCAATGCTCCCTGGTTTTTGAGCAGCAGCCTACCTCGTATTCCACTGATGGGTCCCGCATCGCCTACATAATGGGGTTGCTCAAGGGGGATGCGCTGGCATAGGCGTCCGCCTTGTGGGGGAGCAGTTCTTCTTATTTTACCTCCTACTCCCGCTTCGTTTCGGAATTAAGGAATGTCTTCGACCACCCCGTCCGAGGTACGGACGTTAGTCAACGGTTGTTCACCATTTACCAGGGTGCCCGTTCTGTGGCCGACTTCGCGGTGGAGTTCCGCATCACAGCTGCGGAGTCCGGTTGGAACGACCGGGCGCTCCAAGGGGCTTTTCGGCACGGTCTCAGCGACTCTTTGAAAGATGAGTTGGCTGCCAGGGAGGACCCAGCTAATCTCGACGACCTCATTTCCATGGTCATCAGACTTGATAACCGCCTCCGCGAGCGTTACCGGAAAAGAGCTGTCCGTCGTCCCTCCATCTCCTCTTCCCGTGGCTCTCCTCTCTACCCTCCTAGATCGAGACCTGAATCCCCTGCTCCCTCTCTTCCCAGCCATGTCTCTACTGCAGCCGTCTCCGAAGAGGTTCCCATGCAACTGGGTCGGGCTCGTCTCGCACCTGCTGAGCGTCTCCGGAGGTTGCAATCGGGATCCTGCATTTACTGCGGTCAGTCTGGGCATTTCCTGTCTTCCTGCTCCCTTCGACCAAAAGAGGGGGCTCGCCAGTGATTCTGGGGGTCCTGGCGAGTCGTACTACTACCCCACATACTCCGCGACCTCATATGCAGCTCAACGCCGTGTTGTCCTGGAATCATCAGTCCCTGCCCTTGTCTGCATTAATCGACTCCGGTTCTGACGAGAACTTCCTGGATTCCAACCTCGTTACCCAAGCTGGCATTGTGTTGGAACCCCTCACTACTCTGAATGCCAACGCTCTCACGGCAAGCTCCTCGCTCAAGTTACCCACCGCACCACTCCCCTTCACCTCACCCTTTCCGGCAATCACCACGAGACCCTCCAGTTTCACGTCCTCTCCTCACCCCACGCTCCCCTGGTCCTCGGCCAGCCTTGGTTGGTGGCACACAACCCCCAATTCGACTGGACCAATAGTCGAGTCACCAACTGGAGTCCCTCCTGTCACTCATCTTGCTTGCTGTCTGCTTCTACTCCTGCTCTACCTGAGGCTCCTACACCCACCGCTGAACCTCCCAATCTCTCCTCCATCCCTCCTGCTTATCATGACCTCGTCGAGGTTTTCAGCAAGCAACGCGCCCTTTCCCTGCCTCCTCACCGACCTTATGACTGTGCCATTGATCTCCTTCCCGGGCTCCCTGCCTTCCAGCCGCCTCTTCAACCTGTCCCGTCCAGAGAGGGAGGTCATGGAGCGCTACATCCGCGATTCTCTCGCCGCGGGTCTCATCAGGCCTTCTTCGTCCCCTGTTGCTGCTGGATTTTTCTTTGTGGCCAAGAAAGACAAGTCCCTTCGTCCCTGCATCGATTACCGTGGCCTCCATAACATCACCATCAAGAACAAATACCCCCTCCCACTCATCAGCTCAGCATTCGAGCCACTTCAAGGTGCCGTCATTTTTTCGAAATTGGATCTCCGCAACGCCTACCACTTGGTGAGGGTTCGTGAGGGCGATGAATGGAAGACGGCTTTCAACACCCCCCTCGGCCACTTTGAATACCTGGTCATGGCCTTTGGGCTTACTAATGCTCCCGCCGTTTTCCAGGCGCTCATCAATGACGTTCTCCGGGACTTCTTAAACCGCTCTGTTTTTGTTTATTTTCCCACAGCCTCGAGGAGCACGTCCAGCATGTCCGCCAGGTTCTCCAAAGACTTTTAGAAAATAAATTATTTGTGAAAGCGGAGAAATGCGATTTTCATGTTCACTCTGTTTCCTTCCTGGGTTACATCATTGAGAGCGGTCAGGTTAGGACGGACCCCGAAAAGATCCAGGCGGTGGTTACTTGGCCTAAACCCACCTCCGTGAAGCTGCTACAACGCTTCCTGGGCTTTGCTAATTTTTACCGTCGCTTCATCAGGGATTACAGTCGGGTTGCCGCTCCCCTCACTCGTCTCACCTCCTCCCTTACCCGTTTCGTCTGGTCCTCGGAAGCGGACGACGCATTTGCGGAGCTAAAGAGGCGCTTCACCTCCGCACCCATCCTCATTTTGCCAGATCCATCTCGCCAGTTTGTGGTCGAGGCTGATGCCTCCGACACCGGGGTGGGAGCGGTGTTATCCCAACGCTCTACCCTGGACCAGAAACTCCACCCTTGTGCTTTTTTTTCCCGTCGCCTGTCCCCTGCCGAGCGCAATTATGATGTCGGGAACCGTGAACTCCTGGCGGTCAAGCTCGCCCTTGAGGAATGGCGCCACTGGCTTGAGGGTTCCGAGCAGCCGTTTATCGTCTGGACTGACCACCGCAACCTGGAGTACATCCAAACGGCCAAACGTCTCAACTCTCGCCAGGCCCGCTGGGCCCTGTTCTTCGGGCGTTTCAATTTTAACCTGACTTTTCGTCCTGGTTCTAAAAATGTGAAACCCGATGCCCTTTCCCGTCTCCATGTCCCCGAGGTGTTTCCCGTTACTCCTGAGACCATCCTTCCTCCGTCCTGTGTGGTGGCCGCTGTCTCCTGGCAGATCGAGTCGGTTGTCCGTGACGCCCAGCAGACCCATCCAGATCCAGGTACCGGCCCTCCGAACCGACTCTTCGTCCCAGACCCCGTCCGATCTCAGGTCCTTCAGTGGGTCCACACCTCCCGGTTCGCCTGTCATCCTGGCATCAGCCGCACCCTGAGCCTGCTCAAGCGGCACTTCTGGTGGTCCACCATCGATGTCGACACCCGTTCTTTTGTGCTCGCCTGCCCCGTGTGTTCCCGGTCCAAGGCTACTCACCAACCTCCTGCTGGCTTGCTCCGTCCCCTGCCTGTTCCTGGTCGCCCTTGGTCCTACATCGCCCTGGATTTTGTCACCGGTCTCCCCGTCTAAAGGTAACACCGTGGTCCTCACCATCATCGACCGCTTCTCTAAAGCCGTGCATTTTGTTGCCCTTCCCAAACTCCCCACTGCCTCTGAAACAGCGGACCTTCTCTGCCTCCACGTCTTCCGCCTGCACGGCATTCCCCTGGACATCGTCTCCGACCGCGGACCCCAGTTCACCTCCCACGTCTGGAAGACCTTCTGTGCCGCTCTTGGTGCCTCGGTAAGCCTGTCCTCTGGTTTTCACCCCCAGACTAACGGCCAGACAGAGCGCGCCAATCAAGACCTGGGAGCGTCTCTCTGTGTTATCACGTCAGAAGATCCCTCGGCCTGGAGCACTCAACTTCCCTGGATTGAGTACGCTCACAACTCGTTGACCAGCGCGTCCACAGGTCTGTCCCCTTCGAGGCTTCCCTTGGTTACCAACCCCCTCTCTTCCCTGTCCAGGAGGAGGAACTGGCAGTTCCCTCGGTCCAGGCCCACTTGGATCGCTGTCGCAGGACCTGGGAGCTCACCCGCACTACCCTGCTTAGTTCCACTGATCGGAACCGGCGCTTTGCTGACCGCCATCGCACCCCGGCGCCCAACTACCAACCGGGTCAGGAGGTTTGGCTCTCCACCAAGGATCTTCCCCTTCACACTACTTCCCGCAAGTTCACACCCCGCTACATTGGCCCCTTCCCCATTGACTCTGTTATTAATCCCTCTGTGGTCAAGCTTCGACTTCCAGCCTCCATGAGGATCCACCCCTCCTTCCATGTCTCTCTCATTAAACCGGTCTCCAATAGCCCACTCTGCCCTCCTGCCGTCGCCCCTCCACCCCCCCGGATCATCGATGACCACCCGGCCTACACCGTCCGGCGTTTGCTGGATGCACGCCGTCGAGGTCGTGGATTCCAGTTTCTGGTCGACTGGGAGGGTTATGGTCCGGAAGAACGCAGTTGGGTGTCCCGCCCTTATTCTGGACCCTTCCCTCATTCGGGACTTCCATCTGTCCCATCCTGACCACCCTGTTCAGATGCCCAGAGGCATCCGTTGAGGGGGGGTACTGTCATATTCCCGATGTTCCTGTCTCGTTTTTTCCGTTGTCTTGTTCCTCCCTTGTGATTGTTGTGTTAATTGTTTTATTATTTTCAATTATTCTATTATCATTCCCTCATTACTCCCCATCATGTTCACCTGTTGCCAATTCCGTCATCCATTCCGGCACACCTGCTTCCCATAATTTCCATCAGCCCTGCAGTATATCTACCCCGGTTTTCCAGTCACTCTTCGTCAGATCGTTGTTTCCTCTACCTGGTAGAAGCTGACTCCTGTTACTTGTTTTCCTACGCTGTGTTTACTGTTCTCTCCGTGTTGCGTGTTTTGTATGTTTACCCGTGTTCTTGTCGTTTTCCCCTCGTGTTCAGGTCCATTACTCCTCCGTCCGCCAGCTCTGTTCGTCCTGCCAGCCCCGCCTGCCTGCACGCTTAGCTGCCTCCCCGGTTCCCTCCTGTCTGTCCTCCTGTGCATCCCCTCCAGAATCCAGCCCATCGTCTCTACTACCTCTGTCATCGCTTGTATCATTATTATAATTAAATTTTCACTCTCCATCCTAACCTTCCGTGTCTGCGTTTGGGTTCGTTCCTGTTCGTCATAACAAGAACTGCAGAGAGGAGATGGGTAGTTAAAGTACTGCAGAGAGGAGACGGGTAGTTAAAGTACCACAGAGAGGAGATGGGTAGTTAAAGTACTGCAGAGAGGAGACGGGTAGTTAAAGTACCGCAGAGAGGAGATGGGTAGTTAAAGTACCACACAGAGGAGACAGGTAGTTAAAGTATCGCACAGAGGAGATGGGTAGTTAAAGTACCACACAGAGGAGACGGGTAGTTAAAGTACCACAGAGAGGAGATGGGTAGTTAAAGTACTGCAGAGAGGAGACGGGTAGTTAAAGTACCGCAGAGAGGAGACGGGTAGTTAAAGTACCACACAGAGGAGACAGGTAGTTAAAGTACCACACAGAGGAGATGGGTAGTTAAAGTACCACACAGAGGAGATGGGTAGTTAAAGTACTGCAGAGAGGAGATGGGTAGTTAAAGTACCACACAGAGGAGACAGGTAGTTAAAGTATCGCACAGAGGAGATGGGTAGTTAAAGTACCAAAGAGAGGAGATGGGTAGTTAAAGTACCACACAGAGGAGACGGGTAGTTAAAGTACCAAAGAGAGGAGATGGGTAGTTAAATAACCACAGAGAGGAGATGGGTAGTTAAAGTACCACACAGGCAGTACCAGGCCAATCACTACCAAAATCGCTCTTTTCAAAAGAAGAATTTACTGTTGTTTTAGCTAAAGATTTTCATTCAGTTAGATCTTGCTGTAGGGGACACACTTCCTGCTTTGCAAAAAATAATCCGATTTTGTGGTGTGGGACCTTGATTGGTATGACTGTGCGTGAGGAGAGGAGAGGAGAGGGGAGGAGAGGGGAATGTTTAAGGTTAACGTTAGATAACCTGAGCCCACTCTGGGCATGCTAACTCTGTAACTCTACCCCACCTCACACTGCTGCAGAGCTGGATATACAACAGCCCTTAAGGCAGTCCACACACACACACACACACACACACCCACTCCTCCAGTCCACACACTCTCACACACACACACTCCTCCAGTCCACACACACATGCACTGACGCAGGGGGCACTGAACCCCACCCCCTGACTGCCGCGCCCCTGTCTGTTCTCTGTCCCACAGGGCTGAGACACGCCTGAACCCCACCCCACCTCGCCCCACCTCGCCCCGCCCTAACCCTTCGGGCGCCCGGCAGCATGCTGGCTCCCCTTTCCCCCAAATTGCTCTCAATCGTCTCAATGGGCCTTAAACGCCTCCAGGTGAAGGCAGCTAATCCTACCGCCATGGACAGTGTCAGACAGGCCTGTCAACGCGTTCCGGCCAGACCAGGCCAGGGAGCCAGGAGCGGGGTGGGGCCCTGCTGTCAGCTCTCTGGAGCCCCCCGGAGGAGGAGAGGGAGAAGTACTGGCTTCCAACACTTGTTGCCCTGTCTTTTTAAACCAGAGAGGGAAAAATCAGAGCGCTGTGAGGTTTCTGTGGTAACCACTCCTGTCTGGAAGGATCGTGTGTCCCTCCTATGATTGGTCCATGCCTGCAGGAGACACTGAGCTATTCTTTGCGGGATCAGGAGGTGCCCGTGACACCATTAAGCATCGAAACCCATCGAAACAAGCCTGCATCACACAGTCCAGCTGGTCTGAATCAAACCAAAGCCCTGCAGAGATTTTTATCAAGCCTTAGATATTTTGTTATTTTAGGGTTTTTTTCAGGGCAGTTATACCAGTTATTTAGGGGGTGTTCATGGAAGAGTGGGTGGAACTGGGGGCTGGTGTGTATCTTTGTATCCAAACCGGAGCTCGTCAGAGGTCAGTAAGATGATGTCATTGTCGATGACATATGGCCTTGGTCTCGACCTCGTCGCAGAGGATAAACTGGTCGCGCAGCTTGTTCCGCGTGGTCCCCTCAATCTCGAATGCCACTTGGGCCGCAGTGCCTCTGATGGATAGAAAGAGAGAAAGGAAGAGGAGAATAAGTAAGAAACGAGTGAATAAGGCAGGCCTCCCGCATGGTTTAGTGGTTTCAACGTCCGATGCTGGCCACGGCCACGGCGACCGGGGTTCGATTCGATTCGGTTCGAGTCGGCTCTGGCTGGGAGTGCCACCGGGGGCGCCAATTGGCTGTCCGCCCCAGGGAGGCTCTGGGGTGCCGGAGTTACGGTCGTTGGCTTGGCAAGTGCCGTCTCGGAGGAGACAATACTTCGCCTTCGTCACCGCCAGTCACAGGGCTACAGCAGCGAACTATGAGGGAGGGATTGACTGGAAAATAGCGGGTGTAATTGGCTACCAAATTGGGGAAAAATCTGAAACAATTTTTTTTAAAGAAACGAGTAAGTAATAAGAAACAGACAGAGAGAGAAGTGGAGAGGGAGATGGGGAGAGAAGGGAAGGGATAGGGAGCGAGAGAGAGAGGGGGAAGGAAAGGCAGAGAAAGAAAGAGAGAGAGAGAGAGAAAAGAGAAACAACTGGATGGTTTGGCCAGGGTGGTGTTAATCAGCTTCTATTGGATCTATATGGAGCTGAGCTGCCGTGTCTCATTCCTGGAGGCGAGCGCTTTTCCCAGTGAAGCCAGGAGAGATGTAATGAGCCTGCCCACGGGGGTGGCACTCAGTGTGGAAAAGAGGAGGCAGGCAGTCAGAAATCAGGACTGATTCCCACTGCCAGACTGGCTTGGCACCAAGGTGCCCGCACCGCTCCAACATTCCAATCCAGGATATACTGTATATAAAAAAATATAGAATAATTAAAAGAAATGTTTTTTAAATGTTGTGCAATGATTTTGGAAGCCGTCCGCAGTGGAATAGAGAGGACAGCTGGCAGGGCACTTGTCACCTAATAAACCCTAGTAGGGACCTGATGCCTCTCC
The DNA here is from genome assembly GCA_029706075.1 of Aldrovandia affinis. NCBI lineage: Eukaryota > Metazoa > Chordata > Actinopteri > Notacanthiformes > Halosauridae > Aldrovandia > Aldrovandia affinis. The sequence goes on along the minus strand of JAINUG010000043.1, from coordinate 1,155,497 downwards.
TGATGGAGTTTGAGATCTTCCAGATGAGTCGCTCAGGGTGAAGAACCAATGATACCATTCGTTTTTTTCCTCTCTCTCTCTTTTCTCTTCCCAGCTGAGCTGACGGGTCACTGGAGAAGCTGATCTCCCGACGGTGGTTATCAGCTCATTCCTGATTGCGCTGCAAGTCTCACTCTATCTGGTTTAGCCCTGGAGTCTGTAAAAAAAGGCACGCAAGGAGAAACAAAAAAGAGAAAGAATTTCCAAGCTGCCAACGGCGCTCTCTGCTGTCCCCTCAGATGCAAGAGACGCTGAGCAATTATGCCTCCGCGCAATGACAGCCGAGATAATGAACACTGGGAACGGAGTGAGGCTCGGCTGGGCCCGTCTGCGCTGGGGGAGGACAGCCAGGGAGACGCTGACAGGGAGAGATCACTATTAACAGCATTTGAGCTCTGGGCTTATCCAACACCGACACACCCACCCACCATGCCAATATCCACTGCAGGCCCTGGCGTTACCAAACTCAGGGCAGCCTGAAAACCAAACGAACCTCGGCACAACCAATCATCGCAACTAACTGAAACCAACTCTCACTTATAAGCGCGCAAGAGCGCTTTACACATCAAACCTGGAGTCCGAAGGGAAGTCACCCAGAAAGCAGGAAAAAAATGCCACATAAATAAATAAACGAAATCGGCGGTTGGCAGCGCGCGTTAAACCTGACAAACAGGCAGGTGTTTTGATTGGCCGGGTCTGGCTGTAATAAACAAACACAGTCGGGGTGGTGAAGAGGAAGAGGAGGGTGAGGAACGAAGGAGAGGAAACCCCGCTCGTCAGCGCCAGAGGCGTACAAGCGATCCCCTCCGTAAACCCAGAATGACCTGTAAACAGCCCTCGTTAACTCCGACGGGTCACGCGGCCCCGACCAGGCCTCACCGACGGCCTCTAATCAAAGGCGGCGCCGGGCGGTTAGGCCACTTCAAAGCGCGCCCGTGCCTTATTGCGCCACTAAAGCATCTCTCCGGAGACGACGCGATTAATTTCTCCCTCCGCTCTTCCCTTTTGTGGCGTGGAACTGTCAGTCAAAACGGGCCATAAACCCGCGCGTGCTTAATCACCTTGTTAAGCGCCATCATTAGGGCGAGAGGCGCTGTAAATAACCGCTAAGGTTGGCTTTCCCTGACACATCTTTAATGGGTCGTAAACTATCCCTAATGCCGTAACCGACGTGGGGAGGGAGGAGGGGTGGTCAGGTTTGCTTGATGGTGTGGCAGATATACGGATATGTGTCTGGTGACAGGGCCAGTACGTCAGTCTGGGCAGCAGGGTAGAGGGGAGCTGATGACACCTGCAGGGACTCCGGAGTTTGGAGGACAAATGCAGGACTATCGCTGTGTCCCAGGTCCACAAGTGACCCCCTCTCACTTCCTGTTCGGCCCCTCCGAACTACAGCCTGACCTTCCTGCCGTCAACTCCGCTCCGCTGAAACCCTTTTCACAATGTTCACGCTTTCAGATCGCTGTTGAATAGTTTTTTAAAAACTTTTTTACTTTCTGCTTCTTAAATTTCCGTTTTTCTTTTTCTTTCTTGTTTTTATTATGAAAATGTGTTTTATGCCTTGTGCGGTTAATCGCATGTATTACTCTTATGCTGGATTTCTTGGTTTTTGTGCTTGTTTCTTGTGTTGCTGGTTGCTCTTCCTCATATAGCTCTCATCACACGCAAATAAAATTTAAAAATATTGTATTATTATTATTATTTTAATTTGTATTATTCTTACTTAAACTAAAGCCCATAAAGAAACCAATATACATTTATACTTATGAAATAATGTTGGTGGTAAAAAAAAGAAGAGAAATGTGTGTTCCATAACTTTACATATGCTAACTTGAAATTTGATCAATATTTTTCATAATAAACAGTGAATTCATACCATTACGGTAGGATTTCACACTACGATTAAAGGCTCATTAAGTGTCATTACTGCTAACTGAACCTGAACGTGAATGCAATGAACTGGCAGCAATTACAAAGCTGCAGTAGACTGAACGTGCACGAGGCTGTCTGTCAGTCTCCCCTTAGGGGGGCGGGGCTTGTGAGGGGGCAGGTCCTCGGTGGGGGGAGGGGCGGCTCAACTTCGGGAGCGCACTGGTCCTGGTTGTTCCCACGGCACCACCAGTGTGGCTAGACTGGGCACCTCTCGATGTGGTCGTAGGTCGGCACTCGCCCACTTCTGCAGGGAGAGAAACCGCATCATGACCAATCAATCGTCTCTAAAGGGAAGGAGACCGCATCACGACCACACAACCGCAACCATTTCTACAGGGAGAGAAACCATGTAATTACTGCACAACCACTTCTACAGGGAGAGAGACCACGTAATTACCGCACAACCACTTCTACAGGGAGAGACGGGACAACATCATGACCGCACGGGACAAATGTACACACTTTCCACGATTCTTTCACGCTTCTCTTTCACCAACTAATTTTTTTTTGTCATGTGAAAAAAAAATGCTTTCAAGTGATGTTCCTGTTTGTGAACAGCAATCCTCACATTTTCTAATCAGGGGAGATTGCTTCAATGCTTCAGAGAGTTTAAATAAAACAAAACAAAACTGAAATGGCAAGTACTTAGCATGTAGGCTCACGCTGGAAAACAGAAAAAAAACCTAACATAAAAGAGTGGAAAACAATCCTCATTACCAAACAGCTTGCAGTGCGGTGTGACCTTTCTGCCTGCCAAAGAGTTTGCCTAAAACTTCCATCCTCCAAACCGGGGTTACATTAAAGAGCCATTAATCCAACTGAGCAGAAAGCTTTGCATGGACAGATAAAAGCCAAGAATTTCCTCCCCGCAATCGCTGAGACAAGGAGGGAGGGGGGAGAGAAAGAGAGGGAGGGAGAGAGCCAAGAGAGCCTGTCTCACTGTGAGATGGATCTAGGGCCTGTCTGCTGTGACAGAGGGGTGCAGAGATTAAGAAAGATGTGTAGATCACCCCCTCCCCCCGACCAACACATCCCCTCCACTTAAAGACCCCGCAAATCTCCTTGTAGTAAACCCTTAAGCACTAAGCCATAAAATAAGAACAGTTTCTTCAGAGGGATCGCAATAATATCCCCTTTTTTTGGGCCCGTAAAGGTTGCTGTGTTTGGGGCTGAGCAATAAAACAGACAGGCAGATATTCAGAGATTCATTTCCGATGACTGAGTTACACCCTCCCCATTTCGTAGACTCTTTATAAATGGTTTAACTGTAAAAGCACAAAAGCATTTAGCACTAAAAGGTTGTGTCATGTTTCTAGATCCAAAGTGAAATGACATTTTAAGGTTTCTTCTGCGGTCACAATGCTCATGCTGATCAGCCCAACCGACCTTTCACTGAGACGGAGACGCCCATTTCAACCAGCCACAAGTTTGCAAAGAAAAAACAACTTCCAAGTTGAGCATGAACATTTCCAGTGGGGTGTTTGAAGAAAGAAAGAAAGTTGAACCAGGCATGCATTGGTGAGAAATACGATGATGGACAGTCATGGTTTTGACAGAGAAAAGAAAAGAAAAATATAAAGGTGAGCAGTGACACACTCACTTGTGTCCATGAGCCCAATCTCTCCCAGCTGTGCAGGGATGGCATGTTGTGTGTTGAGGGCTCTTAGTGAACTGTAGTGAACTCTGCATCCGGCGTGCAGATGGGGCCTGGTTTTGGGGGTGGGGGGTGGAGGGACAGTGTCACCGTCGGCGGCCGGCTGTTGCCAGTGTGGGGTTTGGCTCCCCTTCCTGGCCGGGTTTTAAGACAGGCTGTAAACACGTGGATCCCGAGTGCGGACCGAGTCACGCTATAACATAAACCCTGTGAGGCAGACAGCGACGGGGGCCCTCTGACGCAACCGCCTGCTTACCCAGAGGCGTGAGTGAGAGCGAGAGCACAGACACGGTCACCTCACCAAGGTTCGCTTCAGTCACGTGAGCACAGTCGCGCGACACCATCACAGTAAACTAGATTAGTTTGAGATTAGTTGGAAATTTGTTGATCGAGATCAGAAAAACTGCCAGGGCCTGCATACTTCACCCATTCTCCATGCTCTCAACCCAAACACAATGTGGTGTTTTCCCAATGTTGCTGAAACACTGCAGCTGCGATGATACAGACCGCTGTTAGAACACTGTGTGGCAGCTGGGATTCAACTAGACCTGAAAGGTGATAAGCTTATGACAGTGACATTTCATGATGACATTTCTGTGGCTGCGCTTAATATAAAGTGGTGAGTTTCCTCTCTTCCTCAACTTCCTCCATCTTCACAGCAGTTAAAGGCCACTGGGAAAGTCGAGCTGGCGAGTCCTTATCAACAGTCATAGTAACGTGAATTTCTGGGAGCCATTAATTTACAATGAGGCGCAAACTCTCCTTCATCATATTGAAGAAAATGACGTTGAAAAAATGTCTGGGGAATGTTTCTTGAATTATTTGCTGATATGCAAAACCTTTTATTCAGGAATCGGTTGATCAATGTAAAGTTTTTAAAAATTAAGCTAGAACTGCCGGTCCCACCAGTCGCTATGAAGCGCTCTCATGGTAGTTGTAGTACAAATGTAATGTCTTACTTTTGTGGTGATCACTCGATTCCTTCATGAAAGGGGTTGATTAACAGCAAATAATTCAAAGAACAGCCCCCAATAATTTTTTCATTGTTTTAATCGTTACTTTCTTCAGTATGAAGGACATTTTACGTGCCATTGAAAATGAATGACTTCATAATTGAGTTTCAGAAACTTCAGTTTCTGCTCTCCCGGCATATATGGCAAGCAAATAACACCTGGTCCCCACTCACTGCCTGCCTGACAGGATTGCGATGTTCACGTTTGTTGAGTGAAATCACAGACTTGTGAAAAACTGCATAAAACCGCGAGTGTCAAGTTCAGCTGGTACCTCGCGCCTAGCAAGCAGACCCGGGTGCTTTACGAGCCGGCAAAAAGCGTGCCATGGAGACAAGCCATTTGACATCCCACAACCAACCAGTTACCGCTAATTAAACAAACTTTATTCAAGACTTATTTCAAAACTTATTTTTTCCGGTTTTTCTCTCTATTTGGTAGCCAATTATACCCTCTATTTCCTTCAATTTACTCTTCTCCATGAGCCCGCTGCTAGTCCTCAGAGGCAAGCCAGTTTTTTCCCATACAGGGACGCATTTTGCGCTTCTCAGCGAGCCCGTGCTGGCTCCCCCTCCCCCCTCCATCTGAGGCGGTCAGCCAATCGCTGCCCCCAATGGGGCTCTCTGCCAGAGCCGGGCTGGCGCAGCCGGGTTTCCAACCACGGCTGCAGTGGGCAACTTGCATTCCTGGGCAAAAGCTTTGACCATTACACCACCCGAGGCCCCTTTCAAGGTTATTTTTGATGCTGTTACATGCAAAAGGGAGTAAATTGTGTCGCAGTAGCACTGAATACTACCCGATTTACACCCTTTTAAAAAAAAGTCTGTACTATAAACATGAAGCCTCCTTCTTAAGCCCAATGCACACCCGACAAAAGAACGTAACATTGTTTAAAACACTGATCTCAAAAATGGCATTTAAAGCCAACTCAAAATACACAATTGCAATCATTTGAAAATATTCAGTTGCTAAGAACAGGCTTTTCAGTAAATGTTTTCCTCTTGTGTATGGTGTACACCGTGTCTGCGTGGTAGAGACACATTCCACCACATACTACAGACTTTCCTCTCAGTGTTGGGGCCTGTTAGCCAATTTGGAAACTTGGTTATTTTGGGCAATGCAGATGCCAATCTCTATTATTGTGATTCCACTGCAGCCTCCCGGAGTCTTCGTAAACCCAGAGAATGAGCTGGCTTTTCCACACAGAGATCTGCTGGAACTTCTGTCCCATGCCAGTCTCTTGTGCTTCCCTCTCTTCTCTCTCTCAGTCTTTCTGCCAATACAGACATTTTCATTGGAATTCAACTGTTCCAGACTTGCCAAACGTTTGACATATATTATGCATATATGCTATGGTTAAACCCTACCCCCCTACCCCCCTACACCCCAGCCTGACAAACTGCACTCTGCTGCCTCTAGGTGACTGGTCACTTCCTCCCTCCCACCGCTGTCCTGGGAACCACAACAGTGGAATAACCTGGCCACTGACGTCAGGACAGCCGATTGGCTGCCCATCTATATATATTGTTAGGAATTCCTAGGGTAGGATCACATACACACTCCATTGGTGCACTTGTTAGTTTTCTTTCTTTGGTTTGGGCGCATGACGTCATGACGTAGTTCCTCCCCCTCGTGAGGGCTTAAAAGGGAGGTTCCGGAAGAAGGAAAAAAAATGGTGGCGGTTTGAAGAGGTGTTTGGCGAGTGGTTTTCTGAAAGAGGGCTCGTTGACACTTTAACCAAAGACAACTACAGATGGGTTTTCAAGTCCGACGGCTTCCGGAAAGGGGTCACTCCCCTAGCAGCACCGTCAGGGTGTTCTGTGTTGGGTGTTGTGCACACACTGTCAGTTTGTGAGAAAGGATGTTCAGTGACAACTACTTTTTGTGTTGGACTTTTTCTGATCCTCACCATTTCCTCAAGTGCCCCCACGTTTTGTTTGTTTTGTGTATGCTATTTATTTCCCCCCCATTTCAAAAACTCAAACTAAACTAAAAAGAAGAAAACCACCACGGGGCCTCAGATTGAGCTGGTTGAGGTAGCTCCTCCACCCTCAACAACTTGGAGATGGTGACTCCTCTGCTCACTGGAAAGCTGGTAAGAGGGGAGGGACTTGTCGTATGCAGGCGTGCCTATTTGTTTTATTTTATCTTTTTGATTTACATACAACATTCTCATCGTCCAACATACACCAGGTCAGGGCCTTATTTTATGCCATCAGGTTTCCTAGCTGTATGCAGACTGCCATCATTTCGGAGTATGCAGTTAGCTAGAAGGGTGTGAACCAGGTACACATGGCACCTGAGAATTGGGTTTGTGACTATATATACAGTATATAAATATATAAATAGAAATAAATAAATAAACCTACTACTACTTGTTGTACTTACTTAATTCAAATTTTATTTAGCTTAATGTATCCCACTTTAGCACTAGTGTTGTATATGGTTGTTTATTTGCACTTAAGCTTATGGCAACGTGTGGTTGTTTATTACCTGCCAAATTTGAATGCACCTTCTGTAAGTCGCTTTGGGTAAGAGCGTCTGTAAAATGACTGACGTAATGTAACGTAATATTACAATTATAAGGGAATGACATCATTCCTTTAAAGTGATGCTTGAGTGCACGAGTGTTCCAAGAGGCAGGCGTGTCATGTGACCAGACAGCGGGAGGGGGGGTCACGACAGCTCAAGATAGCACTTAGGCCGTTTCATGTGTGTCTTTATGCATCTTTGTGTGTGTGTGTGTGTGTGTGTGTGTGTGTGTGTGTGTGTGTGTGTGTGTGTGTCGGGGGGAGGGGGGTTAAGTTAAGCTCCAGGATTAAGTTAGAATGCAACGCAGATGAACTCAGCCCTTGGGAGGTAAATTTATACAAGCAGCTATGGAAATGTTCCTGACGATGACTGACAGCGAGCGATCCTGCCACCGCGGGCCTGCAGAGAGACAGAGTCATATTCCAGTGGTGAGGGGAACCAGTCCCGGAGAGCCTGTCTGTTGATAACCAGGCAGAGTTCTCATCTATGCATTCCTGTTGCAGCTTTTCATACAGCTGCCGGTCCCTGCCTCTAGCCCCACCCTGGCTCTGCCTCTCGTTCCCTCATGGAAAAGGGGGAAAAACAGTTAACTAGCTGAGCCTCAATCATGAGAGCTATGGGGGCAGACACAGAGCACGGACTGAACACACTTCCTGCAAACACAGTCTGTCAAAACTGTGTGTGGAAGTCCGCTCCGTACCACCATGCCCCCCTGGGTACCTGCTCTCCTCCGTAGGGGAACATAATGTCCTGTAAACCACACAGGGGTCCTCTCAAAGAGGCGGGGGCTGGAGAACGGGGTTAGGGGCGGACGTCGCTTTGGCTGGAGGCCCGGCACCCCCTCCACACCCACGCAAAAATGGGATGGAGTGATTCTCCACTGCAACCCCTCACCGGCAATGTGCTTTCAATTACTACCCCCCATGGATCCAGCAAAAAGTAAAATAACTCAAAAAAATTGAAATGTGCTTGATTTATTTCGCACTCTGGTCCAATTTGGTTCACTGTGTTTCCTCTGAAGATGAAGAGAGAGCGTTTACACACATGTGTGTGTATGTGTGTGTGTGTGTGTGTGTGTGTGTGTGTGTGTGTGTGTGTGGGTAGAGGTGGTGTGTGTGTGTGTATATGTAGGGATGGTGTGTGTGTGTGTGTGTGTGTAGAAGTGGTTTGTGTGTATGTGTGTGTGTGTGTGTGTCTAGTGTGTGTGGCTGCACACTCAACCACAGGGTGACAGTGCTGCTGATTAATAAGCCCAGAGCGGCTCCCACTGAGCCAGGCTGTCTGCATCAACACACTGCCACAACCACAGAGACACACACACACAAACACACACACATACAGGCACGTGTACACTCACTCACAAATGCGCACACACTCACATACTCTCTCAGACACGCACACACACAAACGCACACACACTCACACACTCTCACACACAGACATACACAAAAGCACACACACTCTCTCACATACAGACACACAGACACACACACATGCTGTACAGGCACAACACAAACAACAAGTGTGAGCCAGCACTGGAGCACGCAGACACACAAACACACACACATGAGCTACCTGAACGTGCGGTACCTGTATGTCCTGTGTGTGTGGGCGGCATAGGGGAAGAGGTGGTTATTGATATTCTGCAGCATTGTCATGCTGATGGCCTTCCTGGGGCAGCAGATGACCTCCCAGAACAAATAGAGAGAGACAGACAGAGAGGGAGGGAGAGATCTGTTAAACACACGACACCTTAACTAACAGCATAAGTATTACTGTTATTGTTGCTGTACCTAAGATTTGACTTTATGGCTTGATTTCTCTTGCTTTCTCACTGATTGTCGTTCATGCTTTGACAGTATGTACCTGCTGTCTGTCATGCCGATAAAGCACATGAATTGGAGAGAGAGTGTGCGAGAGAGAGGGATGGACAGAGGTAATAAGAGCACAGAAGAAAATAACTGTGTGTGTGAGGGGAAGCAGCAGCATCAGAGCACAGGAAGGGCAGCCTGGGGATCCGCTCACTTTCTCCACCTTTGACCTTTGACCCCAGCGCAGCAGCCAACCGCCTCCGAAAGGCTGGCCAGCCCATTAAAGAGTCCCAGACTTAGGAGACTCTGGCAGGCGGTTACCATATCTGTCCTGAAGCTCTGTCACTGAAGCTCTACAGACGCCCCTAACCCCCCACCCCCGGTGACCCCAGTTTGGAATAAGTGCCAGGGTCAAGTGTGTTTATGTCCCTCCAGAACTCAGGGCATGAAAGCAAGTCTCGCACAGACCAATCCCAACCAGGCTGTCAAACAGACACAAGCACCATAAAGGCCCTTTTACGCGTTACACCAGAAATCCATTAGGAATTATTCATTATGATTCATTATCGTGAACTGACTGTGCGTAAGTGACTCACACAATGCTTCATGGAGAGATTTTTTTACAGGGAATCAAAAAACATAGATAAGGGCAGAGAGACACAGCAATTCCCTTCCCCCCCACACACAGCTGGTGACGTTCACACCTCACCAGCTTTGGTGCCCCACATACAACGGCGGGCGCATGGCGACAAACGCTTGAGAGGAAGTCCGCAGTCAGGAAGTAGCTCCGAATCCCCTCTGAGTCGCCGTCTCTGTTAACAGAGCCCTGCTGACAAAGAGCAAAGAGTTTCCACACCGCCCTTAGTGGGAGTCCTCTACATAAATGTCCCTCGTGTCTGCAGCAGTGTGTTAAATGGACCTACGGCTGCACGTTTTCACATCGTAGACTCCCCCGATCTCCTGGCCTTCCGTCCACACCCTCTGCCACTGACCCATTAATCCGGGTTTGAGGGGGAGCGGTCAGACTGACCCCTCCCCGCTGGCCTGTTAATGAGGGTTCGAAGGGGAGGGGTCAGAGGGGAGGAGCCCGTAATAATTAATCACCCGCAAAATCTCCCGCTACGACGCGCTGTTGCACGGCAACCCCCGCCCACCCCTGGAAGATCCTGTATGACCCTGCACTCGTTAACAGGGTGGAGCAGGGACCGGGGGGGAACCCAATTAACCCCCCCCATCCCCCATTCCACCACTACAGCCCAATCTTAGCCCTTTCTGTGGTTACTGTTGTTCTCCTACTCCTATTTTACACACCCACACATACCCTGCATTGTAATGTGCTCTGGATGAGAGGGTTATCGTGATGCACGTAATGAACGTAATGCAATGCAATGATCAAGCACACATGAGCTGCACATTCGATGCGCTCACCAGCACGGTCCACTTGCGTTTAAGAGAGGCCAACACTGTGCTGAGTTGCTCCGTTTTATGGCAGCAAAGTTCAAGCCTGTTTGCCCTCCACCTCCCTCTCGCTCACTCGCTCTCCCTCCCTCCCTTCTCAAAGTACAGAGATTGCTGAGCCGTCCAGCAGAAGAGAGAGTGCTTTCTCACCTCTCCTCCACCCGGACTGGAATCCTTTAGCTCCCCCCGACACCTGAGAGGGAGGCTAGGGGACACCTGACCCACCAGGTTTCAAACACCAGGGCCAATGCCATGACTCAATGGCAGATCATTTTGTTCCCATCTCCCTTCCCTCCTCAGCGTGCCCTGCTGACCACCGGAGGTGTGGGAAACACACGCGAATTAAACCACTGTTACATCCCTTTACTTTGTATTAGCATTACTTTGTGTTTCCTTTTGGAATTGCCTGCTGCTGTGTTTCCTTGAGTTCTCCCCGTTAGGTGGAGATGACATCACTGCTCTGCTGGGACCTGCTTGAGGACGCACATGGTTTCCAGGGGAACCCTCCAAGCAACGTGAGAAGAGAAGATGCGGCTGGACATCGCTGGGCTACATCACCGAGGAGACTTTTAAAAAGATGCCGGACTATATATAGTGGTTGCCACCTGAATGCCATCAGTTCCCTTTATGACATTGTTAATTACAGCTTGGTGATTGCGTTACTCTGATTATCCACCTAGTTGCTGATTAATAAATAATTGCTATTCGTAATACAATTTTGGGAACTCCGAGGAGAAGACCTGTCATCTTCGAGGGTCTGGAACCGCTAGCTGGCTGCCCGGTGAGACCTTGCAACCTGCTTTTGTCTTTTAAAGGACTTCCATGTTATAAATAGAGAACAATCATTAAATGTATACATATTAATAAATATATGTTTAACTTTTCTATACCACTGTTTCACTGGTACCGATATTGTACGCCTGGTTATTACAACGCAGGTTGATTTCTATCCGTAACAACCACAGATGAAACCCCTCTCCTCTAGAACTCCACGAGGGGCAGAATACAGCAAGCAGGCAGTGGTATAAACCACCGCGGGTTGCGAGTGACTTTGAATATGCTGATGTTACACGCAATTAAACACACTGGTCCTGGACAGCTCAGTTTTCTGTCGTCATCTGGATTTATCCACAGCTCATTGACAAAGGGCCGAAACCCCCGTGTCTGGTTGATGAGGAAAAGATCTCTCACGACAAGCATGGCAACTTGGTGAAGTGGCACATCCCGAAGGAGCCACTTTCCGTCTGCATTGGTGATGCCACGGAGTCAACGTGTGCCACTGGGCCATATGGGGGCCACCTCCTCTCTGAGAAAGGTAACTGATATGCATTTGGCAAATATCTGAAAGCATTTGATTTTTGTCTGTCTGCAAAGTATTTGAAAAAGTAAGTTGCTTTCATGAAAAGGTATTTTAACGCTTTAAATAAATTTTAAAATACCTTTAAAAATCTAATTTCAGCCTCCCGTGTGGTCTAGTTGTCTCAACATCCGACACTGGCCACAGCGACCTGGGTTCGATTCCCCGGTCCACGCTAGAGTCGGCTCTGGCCGGGAGTGCCACCGGAGGGCGGCAAAGACATTCGCTGCGCACAGGAGTGGCTCTGGGGTGCCGTCTCGGAGGAGACGTTACTTCGCCTTTGTCACTGCTGGTCACAGGGCTACGGCAGTGAAGTACTACGAGGGAGGGATTGACCTGAGAATAGCGGGAGTAATTGGCTACCAAATTGGGGAAAAAATTAATTTCATTTATGTTCATATAAGTGCACAAGTACTAGAGTATTTGCCCCAGGAACTGCACACCAATGGAAAGGGCTGGTAGGAAGTGTTGTATCCCCAATAGGAGATGTCTCTAGGTGACCAAATTCAAAAGCTTTATTGTCCATAATGCACAGCAATGCATAACACAGCAGCTACCATTAATAATTGACAATCGATAAAGGTACTCATCATCTCTGAGCAGCACAGCAGCCAGAGGTTCAGTGTAAGCCCTTGTTTGGGCATGTTCACAGGACACAGCTGGGGGGGTGCACACCATTCTCACAGATTTTAGGGGAGGGGTTCTGTCACTCAATTCCCTGCCCCAAAACGACCCTGAACAATGGTGTGTTGGCCTGACTTGCTGAAGGGCGTTTTTCATTGAGTGGCCTGCAGGGGGCTCTCCCACTGTGGCCCCTGCCACCTGCACCCCTAACACAGCTTTCATTTTTATGAGGGGGGTGTATATTTAAAACAACGTTCTAATCCCAGAGGGACTCCGGCCGGCCTATAAATCAGAGAGAGCGATGAGTCTGCCGTCCGACCGCAGGGCTGGGGAAACAACACTCAGCGCCTGAAAGGATTTTTATGAGGGGGGAGGAGCCCGAGTCGCATGGGGGGTTGGGTTTAAACTGAGCAGCCAAAAATCACAACTTTACGATCATATGCATGTGGGCATTTACTCAGTGGCCCTTACTGCCATATTTCAGCCATTAATACCTGTAATAAAGTCTCATACGTCCCCTCATCATCTTGGAGCATCAGACACGTCTTTCAATCATGTATCACGACATGGATTAACCTGGGACCCTTATGAGTCTCTGACAATCCAGCCAAAACACAGCCCCTGTAACTGTACATCGTCAGTGTTGGTCATTAACCTTGCACAACCTTTTCTTTTTTACATCATAAAAAACGCATTGAACATTCTCATCCAGCTCTACAGAGTGTGCTTTAAATGTCTCTTAACAAAACAACTAATAAAGTTGGTTCAAAACCCCCTTGTGACTAAACCATAATTCCATGCTGTTAAATGGGAAAGACCTTTGGGAAATGAACCAATGGGAAATCTTTTTTGCTGTTCTAGATTTTAGAACAGGTTTTAGGTATCAACCTGTTTTGTTCTTTATCATCACCAAATAAAATGGTTATGATATGTATAATCAAGCATGATTGAAGGTACAATGACTTTGAACAGATCGATGAGATTACAGTGTGAATGTAAGGCTAAGACAGACTTGCACACACCCGAGAATCCCATTTCTTTTGGGACAAACAAGGTTTTTGTGCAACGGCGATGAAGTAAAGGTCAGCAGACGGAAGACTGTGCCTCTCTTTGTTCCCTCCTCGTGCGGGTGTGTTTATCTGCTGCCAAAGCATTAAAAAAACTGTTTCAAAGTACAATTTGGAGTGCTGTTAGCTCTGAAGGGTAAATAAACTCTTGCCGGTGTCGGCAATAACAAAACTGCATATATATTTCCACTCATCTGTAGTGCTGGAGGGGGTGGAAACGGATACAAGATTCCCCAAGTCTCTGGGTTTACCCGCTGATAGCTGGTCTGTTTGGGCTAGGCCTAGACAGGGGTACGTTAGCCTAGCGCTGCAGCGTTTTGATTGAGAGACAGCGCACTAATGAAGCAGGCATGCATTCTATTCCTAGGGACTGACCCAAACAACGGGAGTCTTTTACAGAGCACACTCTCCATAGCAGGGTTCAGAGCATTTAGCAGCTGTTTAGCACTAAGGGGAACAATGCTCTTGACCAAAATTAATATAACAACTTTGCCAGGGGGGCCTGGGTGGCGCAACTCGCCTGGAGTTCAGGTTGTCCACTGCTGCCGGAGTTCGATGCCTGTCTGGGGGTCCCGTTAGTTCATTGTTGGTCCTGGGGTAGTGGCTGGTCCCATAGATGTGGGCTCTTGGGGGGAGGGGAATTGAAGCAATAAAGGGCACCACTGGCCACCAAATGGGGGAAAAATCTGAAATAAATGTATAAAATGTCAATCCTTTTTTAAAATGTATTTTAAAAAAACAAAACACTTTTTTGAGGGTTAGAGGGGGCCTGCTTCCCTATGGCTACTGATAAAAGATGTGCAAAATGGAGACATGCTCTCTCATTTACACGTATATTTATACTATACAAGATCTATGTTGCCCAGTGTCCATCAAGATCCACAGTCTTGGAACATTCATAGTCCACAGTTTTGCTCTAGTTTGTTGACTGTAAAGGGAACAATATTTTAGTGCTCAGGTACCTGCTAAATGAGTGTGAACAGGGCTGTAAATTCAGCACACGTACAGTCCAGCAAATCTGCTTAGACGCCTGCAGTGGCAGGGGTACACAGAGACATGCGCTCTCTGTGGGAAGTGCGATTAAAGGGGAAATATCTTTCCCAGCGAAGAAAGGAAGACCTGTGCTGTGAGCGCCCTCTGCAGGGTGAGGATGAGTACTACACCACGCCCCATCATGGATGAATGCAATAGTGGCTCGCCAGTGCCAGCTGGTGCCTATAGTAGCGTGTTAGAGTGAAGTCTATGCCATTAGCCAACTTTGACTGGAAGTCTGCAACTGCAGGATGCAGAATAAAAGACACCAGTGGCTCCTTTTAATGTGTACATGCAACAAAAAAAGCACATGAAAAACTGCTCTATGGAACCCCATTTTGAATCAGTCTCTATTTGAAAACTATTTAAATCAGTCTAATTTTCTCTCAAGTGAACAGCATTTCTCATTCACTAAACATTTCCTATTTAAATCAGGTTTGTTACTTCAGCCATATGTGATCTCAAGCTGTGGCCATTTCTTTGGCACAAAAACACTGGCCTGATTCTGACATAGCTCTACATGTGACCTCTTACCAGACACTCTACACTCCTCAAAAGTAAAGCACTGAGCTCAGCTCTGTGGCCCAGTGGGTGATTATTCAGCCTGAAATGTGCTTTCACCAGAATATCCCGGACCATACAGCTGACAGGTCACTGACAGGAAAGACAGGGAGGTATTGGACAGGCATTCAGTCACGTTTGTGCTCGGCAAATTAAACTCTGTTCCAACAAGAACCCCATAAGTGGGGCCTGCGGTGTGTGTTTGGTCTGTGTAATTGGTAAATGTGCTCCAGTTCATATTGGGGACAGAGAGCAGGCGCGATGGGCCATAAGGGGTTTCTGAAGGCTTTCACATTGTTTGTAAACTGATTTGGCCATTGGCCAGAGAAGGAGGGCAGGACTGTTTGTCATTTGCTCCTTTTGAAAGGTGAAATTGGCTTGAGAGCTGGATAAACGACACTGACACAAAGCCTAAACACACTTTATCAAGATTCAGCAGAGGAAGACGTGTTTCTTCTTCATCAAAAAAACTTTTTCATGATCAGTGTGCTTTCTGGGAGAGGAGGCCAGGCTCATCTGATACCTCAGACTGACCAGTTTTCCCGAGAGCTGTTCACTAACAGTGGGATGTCCCGGCAAAAATGTGGGCAGGTTTAGGTGTGCAGACGGGAGATGGGACAGGTGTGGGCAGGTTTAGGTGTGCAGGGGGGGCATGGGACAGGTGTGTCTATAGTGCTTTTCACCTACAGTATCACTGCACTGTGTTGCACTGCTCTTATCACTTTTAAAAGTGCTTTATTGAATTATTCAGGCACAACACACAATATATATATGCACTTCTCTTACCTGCCACTATCATTTAATGTGCTGTGGCACCATGCTCTCCTCTACCTGTCAGTGTGTGAGTTTAATGTGCTGTAGCACCATGCTCTCTTCCACCTGTCAGTGTGTTAGTTTAATGTGCTGTAACACCATGCTCTCCTCCACCTGTCTGTGTGTGAGTTTAATGTGATGTAGCACCATGCTCTCCTCAACCTGTCTGTGTGTGTTTAATGTCCTGCTCCTTATATACAAAGCCCTAAATGGAACAGGACCAAGCTACATTGCCAACTCTCTTGTCAACTACTTGCCCTCAAGAGCACTGCGATCATTTGCTGCTGGTTTATTGAAAGTTCCCAGCAACAGCCAGAAGAAGATCGGGGATGCAGCCTTTGTCAATTACGCCCCAAAGCTATGGAACACCTTACCTATAGATATTAGGGAAGCTAGCTCACTAAATATTTTCAAAAGTAAGCTAAAAACTTATCTCTTCACTTTAGCCTTTTGCTAATTATGCATTTAATGTACCCTATTTCTATCTTAATGTATCTACTTTTATTGTTATTATCACGTGGGTTTTATCTTCATTGTTTTTATGTTCATTTTATTTATATTTTATGTTTATGTTATGTATATTTTACTGTATTTTATGTGAAGTTCTCTGTACATGTCATTTCTCTGCTGTAAAGCACTTTTGGCTGCACTTTTGTATGAAAGGTGCTATACAAATAAAGTTTATTATTAATGTGCTGTGGCACCATGCTCTCCTCCACCTGGCTGTGTGTGAGTTTAATGTGCTGTGGCACCATGCTCTCTTCCACCTGTGTGTGTGAGTTTAATGTGCTGTGGCACCATGCTCTCCTCCACCTGGCTGTGTGTGAGTTTAATGTGATGTGGCACCATGCTCTCCTCCACCTGTGTGTGTGAGTTTAATGTCCTGTGACACCATGCTCTCCACCTGTCAGTGTTTGAGTTTGATGTGCTGTAACACCATGCTCTCCTCCACCTGTGTGTGTGAGTTTAATGTGCTGTAACACCATGCTCTCCTCCACCTGTGTGTGTGAGTTTAATGTGCTGTGGCACCATGCTCTCCTCCACCTGTGTGTGTGAGTTTCATGTGCTGTGGCACCATGCTCTCCTCCACCTCTCTGTGTGTAGGCCTTTTACAATTAAAATGACTAACACCCTTAGTTGTTAAGCTTACATTTTCACATTTGCAGGGGTTTGAGATATTTACAGTTTAGTCATCACCAAAAGTTGTGATAACAATAGTTATTATATGTATAGTCAAGCATTGTTAAAGGCACAATGATCTTTAAGAGATGGATGAGACTATAATATGAATGTAAGGTTCAGACAGACAGGGTTTCCTGGGTTTCACAGGTGGTTAAGAGTCTGCCGCTCATGACCTGTGTGTTTTGGGTGAGGCTGGTTTCGTGGGGTTACACCCCACTTCTGCAGGCATGAGCCCCCGTGGACCATGTCCCAGACATGCGGCTACACTCCGGCTCGGGTGATAAGCTCACTTCCTGTCTAGACGTGTCGGGTTCAGATAAGCGAGCACTGCTGCTGTGTCATTCCAGCATTCCTCCCGCTGAATGCCTGGTGGGGGTCAGAGGTCACCCCCCACACCACACCACACCCACCACACCCCACCACACCCAGCATGCCCACATGCAATCTGGTCCCCCCAGCAGGTCTCCTATCCAATAATGCAAATAGTAACTAGGCTTAACTAACTTAACTTAGCCCAGCCTTGCTAAGCTTCAGCACTAACCAGGTCCTCCTGAGCTCCACCCCTCAGGCAGGAGACCGCCACAGGTATGTCTCACCTGTAGGACCGGCGAACTGGGTGGTCTCACCTGTAGGAGCTGCAGACCCTCTTGGCAGAGGCCACGCTCTAGTCCAGACTGGTGCACTTACCATAGCTGTAACACTGGGAAGGAAAAGGTTAGTATATTTTTTTGGGGGAGGGTAAACAAGTATACATATACAAAAATGATGAAACATGTAGTGGTGATGACAATTGGCTAGATGTACAGAATTCAGTGGTAGTGGAGTCTGAAAAGGTGGGTTTTGAGTCTCTTGCGAAAGATCGCAAGTGATTCCGCGGTCCTGACCGAGTGTGGAAGATCATTCTACCACCGAGGGGTCAGGACAGAGAAGAGGCGAGACCATGAGGAGTGGCTGTCGGGCGCCCGGAGAGATGGGACAGTCAGTTTGCCAGAGGAGGCGGAGCGGAGGGGTCTGGCTAGGGTGTAGGGTGTGATGAGTGTCTGGAGGTAAAGGGGAAGCAGTTCCTCTAGCCACTTGACAAACCAGCACCAGTGATTTGAATCTGATGCATGCTGCGATGGGGAGCCAGTGCAGAGAGGAGAGTGGAGGAGTGACATGGGTGAACTTGGGTTGATTGAACACCAGACGGCAGCATTCTGAACTTGTTGCAGTGGCTTGATGGCAGAGGCCGGCAGTGCCCGCCAGCAAGGAGTTACAGTAGTCCAGATGACTGGTCATCAGGGCCTGGACCAGGAGTTGTGTGGCCTCTTGGGTGAGGAACGGTCGGTTCCTCCGGATGTTGTGGAGGGAGAATCAGCAGGTCCGAGTGATCGCTGCAATGTGGCCCGAGAAGCACAGCTGGTCGTCCAGGGTCACTCCAAGACTCCTGGGACAACTGACAGACTGGGACGGAGACACTATGGAGCCTTCCATGGTGACTGAAGCATCAATCATCGGGGAGCTCATCGCTGGGAGGAAGAGCAGCTCCGTCTTCCCCAGGTTCAGCTTCAGGTGGTGGTGGACATCCATGCAGAGATGTCTGCCAAGCATGCAGAGATCTGAGCCGGGACCTGGGTTTCACTAGGAGAGAGGGAGAGAAAGAATTGAGTGTCGTCAGCATAACAGTGATAAGAAAAACCATGAGCAGAGACCACCAGCAGCCTGTGTATCAGTGCTGTCAACACTAACATGGTCCTCTATTCAACTTCCAACCTTCAAGGGCTTTTCAAAACTCGGTTTGAGAGAATTAGGAGTTTCCACAATAATGATAATAACTTCATTTAGTTGTATGGTAACAACCTGATTATGACTAGGCCTTTACAGTGTAACCGCAACAGAAATGTAAACATAACGAATGGATCAAATTTCAAAACAAGAAACAGTTTTCTCTCATTTGAGTCTTGAGCAAAAACCCAACCATACAAAATCAATTAAGCTTTGATTCAAAGGGCAAATGTAATGTTTAACCATTTAAGGAAATACGTATCAGTTATAAAGATTATCTTAAAATGAAATCAATGTGAATAATTTCCTAAAAGAATATCATAATTATTAACTGTAAAACGTGCAAATTGAGGACCTTACCATAACCAATGCTCTTAACATAAATATTACATCCAGGAAATCAAATGCAGTATAAACTAATATTTCTCTGAAAAACTAAAAGCAGCTCAATGCGAGAGATTTTCTGTAAACTGCTGAACCACCTCGAACAGATGATCAAATATTCCCAGGCTGAAAGGCTAATGCTTTATGCAATGCTTCCCCCTAGTGGCCGAAGCTCATTACTGCATATATGCCTGTTAATGTCCATTGGCTTTGTGCAATCTGGCCCACGAATTCAAATTCTGTCCTGATTTTCCTTTATCTCAGGTAGTTAATTGAACAATTAGTTCACATGATTGGTCAGAGTATCTTCACACCTGACTCCCAGGTAAAGGGAGTGTAGAAAAACAGCAGTGCTCGGGCCATGATTTGAGTAACCCTGGCTTAGTGCAATAGAATCTTTCATGTGTCTTCCTTGGTCAGGTTAAGCCGCAGGGGTGTCAAACTCATTCCATCGTGGGCCGAGTGTATGCAGGTTTCTGTTGCAACCAGTGCACTACACCAGGTGATTTCACTAATTAGCTTCCTTCTTCAGCCAAGGAGTTGAACTAATTGAAGTCACCTGGTGTTGTGCACTGGTTGCAACAAAAACCTGCACACACTCGGCCCACGATGGAATGAGTTTGACACCCCTGCTCTAGAGCCAGCAGAGTCAACTCTGGCCTACGGGCCACTGTGGCTACAGGTATTTGCTCTAACCAATTAACTGACTCACCTGACATACGTGATAAGGCCGTGGTTAATAAGATAAAGAGAAATCAATCATTAAGTTAATGATAACCAGGGGGCATCAATTAGCTTTTGTTCTAGCCCAGTGCTAAAACACCAAGTTTCAACTGATCAAGGTCTTAATTGAAGACCACTATTGGTTAATTAGTTGAATCAGGTGTTTTAGTGCTGGGCTAGGACAAAAGCCTGCACCCACACCAGCCCTTCTCAGCTACGATTGGTGACCCCTGCTGGTAACTAATCCAGGGGTGGGTCAATTAGATAATTGGCTGTTTACGCCAATGCCGGTTCACTCATGAATTAGACCACAGTAAAAAATGTCATGTAGGGAAGCAAGACATGTTTTCTGCTGTTATTTATGAGCTTATCAATACATACATCTAAAATGTCAGACCACACAAAAGATTGGGCTATTTTAATAATTAAAAAGAGTACTACCCTCCTTCCCCAGCTCTGACCTAATGTACTAGACCAGGGGTCCCCCAACCCTGGTTTTCATTGTTTCTCAGCATTTAATTTAGCAATTATAGCAGTTAATTATACAGTTGACTCACCTGGTTTCTTGGACCTGAGTTGGTTGCTTAATTTAAGGTTAAAACAACCAAAAGCGAGCTAACTTCGGTCTTAATGCTGGGTTTTCGGTCTCACGACTGTGACTCACCCAGGGCTGCGGTAATGGGAACGGGAGTGCAATCCATTGCACCACTCACTAGGGAATCACATTAGAAAATTACACTGCACTTAATATGCAACAGTAAATTGTATTAATTATTGATAACTATATACATATAACATAGGTTCTCCACATGACCAACGGAATACGTATATGGCTACCAGTGGCTAGAAAACGTAGGGCAATATATAGCCTACAGTTTACTGCACAGTGATCGCGTAGCTTTGAACGCATTTGTGACACGCGGTTCTAGAAGCTTGAAAAGACACAATATTCGAAAACGATTACGCAATTCTCTAGGATTGGTGAGGCCATTTTCCAGAGAGCTGATTGGTGAGGGGCCTGATTTTTTATAGGATTGGATCCGTTAGCCTGAATTTAACCTACTCCGGAGCAGGTTAGGTTCGTAGCATAAATTACTATGGCGATGCAACCCGGTTAAAAGTGAGCCACAGTCGTGAGACCAAAAACACAGGGTTAAACCCAAAGTTAGCTTGTTAACCCACTAATCCTGCTTCGTGAGACAGGCCCCAGTACTAGACTAAAATATGCAGTTTCCATTGTTTTATTCATTATGTAATCAATAGCCTAATAATGTGTATGCCAGTGGCGCACCAGGACCACATCACAGATACCACAATAAACACAAACTGTGCTAAAACGTTTAACAAAATTCCTGCAAAACGAATGCACCACCGAGAGGAGAGCGATGTGGTGAATCCGTTGCCTGGTCTTCATCCATGAGATCGGAGGCGCGGCCCGGGAGCTATGCTTTATGGATGTGCGCATGCTGGAACACCCGACTCAACCACTGCAAGTGCTGAGCAAAACCAGCGTACCCATTGAAAGTGTAAGGTTGGAATAATGTGTAACTTTCGAATACTACAAACTTCGGTTAGCTACGTCACATGCCGTTCCTATTGCTTACTAATTACATTATACAAAACCTGACCTTAGTAGGCTACACACCTGTGTGTTTGGAAGTCTTGTCAGTGCGTCGGTCAAGTTTATTGTCTTGGTGCTTGTGTGAATTTCGGCCGTTTTCGACCAATCATTATCACTCACTTAAAACGTCGTTTTTAGCCTGTCTATAAAGCTGTAACCATTCATACCACATTGTAAGTGGAACGATTCACAACTGTTGACAACAATACTGACATCTCGGTCCAGCAGTGTTCTTCAACTACTTCTTCCTTGGCCCCAGTTCCGTAATATACTTGATACAAAAACGATAATTGACGTAATAGTTGGGCATCGAGTAGCTAGCAACAATAGACAAACAAATAGACAAATTGACAGAACAGCACAGAATGAAAGTGTCACCAGTGCTAGATGCCCCATTATGTAAATTATCCTCCCTTACATTTCAGCATACGCGTGTAGCTGAGTCCAATGAGAAATCTCTCATACATCAATAAAAACTGTACAGTTTAACTTAATCTACCTATTTAAAGACTCAGTTTGAAACATTTTCCAATTTAATAAAAATCTTTATTGAGAACAATGTAGGTACTGTAAATAGCAATATTTCAGATAGGAGAAAGTTGTATGCTAACAGTTGGCCTACACCCCACTAACCCCGAGTGTTAGCATTGGAAAATAGAAATGTTAAAACTTTGGATCAAACTAACTTTTGCCTGCATACGAGAGGAGTTTTCATGGTATTAATATAGCAGGTGATGTTGAAGGAACAAGCTAATGAATGAGGTCTAGGAAGGACAAAAACATTTAATATTGTCCTGTTTCGCTCCTCAAAAAGGGGCAAAGCTTTTAGCTTGATAAATCTCTCTGGCACCTGGTCACAAAATGGCTACAGTGTGCATCTGTGATTAAGTGGTAGGTGGTTTTGCCAGATCTGATAATGAACTGATTCCACAGATTGTTTTGTGTTTTTTTAACCTGAAAACAAGGAATGCATTTGTGGTTAATATGTATGATAAATAGGAAGGGTGACATCATACTATACTGTAGGGTGGTGCCATGTTGTGCAAGAACACTCACTCACTTTTCATTATGATAAATCAAAAAGATCCATACAAAAACAAATATTCTGCAACTGTTTGTAGACCATTTTGATTAAAAACCACAACAAAATACTAAAAACAAGTGAATGCAGGTGGCTTTTAAAAGACAGGAAATCACCATGACAACACAATGTGGATTCATTTTTTTACGCATTTACATGAATAATTCATGCACAAACACATTACATAATCTTTTTTATTATTATTATTACCATTGTCATCATCATCAATATCTTTTATACATTCTAATACAAATGCATACCGATACGTTTCAGCTACAATCACATATATAATAATCACTGTGGTAATGACCATCACATTACAATAAAAAATGCACCAGAAGTTGGGGGGGAAAAGATACACACAACACCCTTTGTAAAATCTCTCTGAACAGGGCAGCATTAAACGAGTGTGGCTCTGATATGGGGGGGGAGGGGTACAGTCATAGGAGGTTGAAGAGTTTGGGGGGTACATCAAAGTTATACGTAAACATAAACTTCTATACAGCTAAGCCAACTTCCCTTAGTATAAATATTCTTCATCCAAAAGTCAGTGCAGTGCCCTTCTCAATTCTTACTTGGAAAATGCAGTAGTCGCCGGCTTTAACTGGTCCACGTTACACTCATGTTGCTTTAGTTTGCCTTTTTTTGTTGTCTTTTTAGATTTTTTTACAGTGTACCCAGTACCTCAAAGGTCCAGCTGAGAAGTACAAGTCATTTGGTGGTTGTCAAGGTTCCCAATATGCCAGTAGAAAAACAAAACGAAACACAAAAAAAGAAAACTCTCCTTTATATTTTACAAGCTTTTTCTTCTTCCTGTCATTTCCCTTTTGAAAAGTCCTTCCATACAGTATGCCAAATCTACTGGATCCCTCTGAACAAACACATGGCGAACACCATTGCGAAGAGCTGGAGACCAAACAGAACACAACCAGTTCATTAACATTGAAACAATAAAAAAATACATTTTCTATCCAACATTTAGACACACTATTCTTAGAAGATAGTATACATGTTGGGGAGAGGGGGTCACAGATGTAATACACATTACATCGTTAAAGCATAAAACCAGCATGCAGAGCAAAAATTCCCATATCGCCATGCATTAACTAAAGTGCAGTACCTATGTTCTCCACAAGGTGTCTGTACTACACTGAGTGGGGTAGAGGAGTGTGGAGAATGCCTTGGGAGGGGAATGCATACATAAGTGTCTGTTGGTGGATACTGATCTCTGATTGCTTCATTTATATGAGCTGATTTGTGGTATTTTATTGGGGCACTGGTTGTGTTTTTTTGGGCAAAAATCACCATGGCAAAAAATGACAGCAACAGTGACAAAAACAATATCACCGTACTTCAATAGTCAGAACCACGATGGCCAGCGCTCCAGCCAGGTAGATGTACGTCTCAAAGTAGTCCACCACCGCTGAGTAACAGCCCTGGAAAAAATATATAATCATTTTAAGGCCTAAATTTATTTTCATAAATTCAGCAAAACATGACACAGTTACCACTGCAATGGCAGAGAACAATGTAGAACAGTGGGTTCAGTTCAGTGTTCAATCTGTGTTAAAATTTGCAAAAAAATTCAGCAGACCACTGAAACAATTTTGAAGATCATGGCAGACCATCTAAACATTTAAATGTACACTAAATAAAATGTGCATTCACATTTAAATGGGTAATAAGCACAGAATTGCTTTTTATCATCAACGGGATGGGTGCATCAGTTTATTTGTAAGATCAACACAGAAACAAACCAGCTAGCTACATGCAGTATATTCCTGTTGAATCTTCATAAAAGTGTAACTTCACCCACAGGCCACCAGGGAGGATTCAAGCCAATCATTATTGGTCCACAATCCATAGTTTAAGAACCACTGATTATTTAACCATAGCGAACCATAGGATATTTAATAGGTATCTTCTCCAAACGACATGAGGCCTATGTTTATAAACCCATCTGTCTTTTCACTGAAAGGCATTCGCGCAGAGGCCTTCTGAATCCTGAATTTGTTCCCAGTGCTTTCACACATTGAATTGCATTTCACCTTTCTTTACCATGTATGAAAAGGACTCTCTTTTCAATGCCAAACAGATGTTAGCTGATGACTGTAGTGTGGCTCCTCTCCAAAGCTCAAAGTTTGTTCAGAGCATTCGATTGATGAAGAAACTCTTGAGGTGATTTAAACAAATAAAAGCATTCAACGTCTGAAACGAAGGCAGAACAACTTAAAAAGGGTGATTTCAGGACAAACTTAGCCTTCAGTCTTTGGATGTAAATTAAAGAAGTGCTTTGTTATGTCACTTACACACTGTTGTGTTTTTGGATTGAAATATAAAAGAGAATGTTGTGCAAGTCTGGATTTAATGTAACACTGCCTTCAAATTGCTAAAGGCCAAACAGGCTGTTTTGGTTGACCTGAACTGCCTCTTGAAGATGTTCGGTGTCACACTCATTAACTTCAGACAAATTCATCATCTCACAGCATATCATTTCACTAGCAGAATGCAGCCTGCATGTTAGGGTTAATATACTGCATTAAAGCCCTGCATTTAGAGTGGTCCTGGGGTTGACCCCACACACAGAGGACATGGAAAAGCACTAAATGGGTTTCAGGGAATGAGGCTGCTCCCAGGGTGCCGTTCGACCCACCATTTTCTCCATTTTGAGCTTTTATGGATATTAAAGAAAACGGTGGGGTCAACAACCCCTTCAACTTAACTCACTCCCAAAGCTTCAGCATGGTAGCCAACCCAGACTGCCCCCAGAGTTATTATTTACTCAAGATAACACCATTCAAACAAGTGTGGAGTACGGCGGTTTACAATGTGTTTGGAGATGTCTGAATTTTAATAGAGCTGGGATTCAATCGATCTCTCTCCTTAATTTTAACTTAATTTTAATGTAAATGTAATATAAAATGGGGGAAAAAAGACAGACTAATGGGACCAGTCCAGGCGTTTGATGCCAGCAGGCTGAGCTGATGAGCCAGAAAGTGAGCGGTCTCTTGGCGACGGCGGTTCTCACGCCGGTGTTCACCTTGTTGTGGCGGAACAGCATACTGCCCATCAGGCACTCCTCTTTGCTGATGTAGGCCACGACTCCAGGGTGATTGTTCCTCTGGCAACAGGCCTCGGGCACCATGTCATTGGGGTTGATGAGCCTGAAAAGGCTGTCTTCGAAGTCTTCAGGGCTGTTCACCCCGCAGCAGTCAAACTGAGGAGAGAGAGGAGTGCATGTCTACTCACCTAAGAGCCTCGGTACGATGCATTTAAAACACTATGGAAGAACCCCTCGAAACCATCCGTAATGATTCCGACGATGTGCACGTTTTTTTTTCTTTTCTATTTTCTTTTTCTGTAGTTTTTTCCCCCATTTTTTCCCAATTTATTAGCCAATTATACCCTATTTCATGTCAATTATCCCCCTCCCTCATATTGAGAGCTCGCTGCCGTAGTCCTGAAACCGGCAGTGACATGCGGCAGAGTACTGCCTCTTCCGAGCCGGAACCTGCCAAGCCGTCACCGTGACTCTGGTATCCACACAGGGCCACTCCTATATGCAGCGAGCTCATATCGGCTTCCCTCCCCCCACTATGGGGCGGACAGCCAATTGCCGCCCCATAGTGGCACTCCTGGCCAGAGCCGAAGCTGGCACGGCCGGTGGAATCGAACCCCGATCACAGTGGGCAGCGTTGGACATTCTACTGATACACCACCAGGGAGGCCCCACATAAGACCTTTTTATCTTTCTCCCCAGGAGTTCTCTGGGACATTACCATGATGTTGAGACCTGTCTGCTTTTACCACACCACCCTGATAGGGAATTACACTGATGATTTTAAGTCAGAGCCCATTTTGAAGGTCTCTATTGTATTTAACAGGGCGTTGATGCTGCATGATGATTCTTGCCACTAGAGGCAGGGGTTTGATTCCTCAGTGTGGCCAGTACAGAGGCCCTTACCGTGGTCATGATGGTGTTCCAGGTGGAGGTGAAGGCATCAGTGTTGTTGTAGCCCTGGTAGTGTCTCTTCAGCTCCTTGGTGAAGTATTCTCGGGTGAGCTGTGCGGACACAGAGGCACAGAGAGGGTTGGGTCAGATGGAGGGGACAGGAAAGCTCTGGCAGGAACCTGACGGCCGCTAAAGAGGATTGGAGACTCACGTGCTCCCGGAATATGAAGGCCAGGATGGCTGCAGCCAACTCTGCCAGGAAGATGATGAGGATCAGCATGAAGAACTGGAGAGAGTCAGGCAGAGAGAGAAGGGGTAAGAGGGAGAGAGACAGAAAAGGGGGAAGAGTGAGAGAGAGAGAGAGAGGGGGGAGAATTAGTGGCCAGACTGCACACATTTGACACCTATATTAAAGATGCATGGAGCTCTGTACACGCATCTGAAGGCCCCTGACCCGCAGCCAATGGCCCCGTTCCATTGGGCATACTCACAAACAGCAGCAGGCACTTGTTCTCGCGGATTGCCCCACAGCACCCCAGGAATCCGAGTAGGAACAGCATGCCACCCATGGCCAGGATAACATAGACGCCAGTGAAGAGGAGGGGGTTCGCTGCCACGATCTCCCGGAAACCCGTGGGGTCCAGCAGCACCCACACACCCACGCCCAGCAGGAAGGACCCGCCCAGCTGCCGGACAGATACAGGGAAGGAGGGGTCACACCTGAGGGCACAGACCACATGGTGTAGCGTGTCCCCCCGTCTGGCAACAAAGGGGACGCATGGCCCAGCCCATTAAATAGCTCCGTACAGGAACTCACTCATTTGCAATTTCCTTTCCTGTCCTGCAAAACCATAATGACAAATGTGCTGTGGAGAGGGGGGCGGATATGAAGAATGGAAATTATTTAAGCATATTTCAACCTCCACTTGTGGAAATGTGAGCCATGTGTTAACACAACGCTGAACTATTAGGCTGGAGTGGATATTCGAGGGTGTTGAGGAGAGCCCGGGAGAGTGCGAGGAGAGTGAGGCCACCTCAGGTGACAAATGGCTCCTTTTGGGGGGTGCTGTGCCCCTGTCCTCTACCTTTCACAGCGGACAAACCCTTCTGCTCTTAATAAGAGGCTGCCAAAGTCTTTCACAGCTTCTGTCTCTGTCTCTCACTCTCTGTATCTGTCTCTGTCTCTCTCTCTCTCTCTCTCACACAATTTATCTCTCGCTCTCTGGCCCTCTCTTTCTCCCAACAGTGAAACATGAGGCTAATTTTCCAAATGACTGGCACTCGTGACTGTCTGCATGGTCTCCTTCATGCCTCAAGCGTGTTGCCCTGAGTCACACCAGCAATGCCATACTCACTCCAGGGCTGTAGTCAGGGGATCTTGCATTAAAGAGCACAGGTTAGCATCCAATACCATGAACGATGGCAGCCAGAAAAGCTGAGGGTGAAAATGGCTGCGCGAACACACCCGGTCAGATTAGTGGTGAGTAACTGAGCCCACTGTTGGGCAGTGATTTGATTACTTCATAAAGAATTCCCCCTGCTTCTTTAAGTCCAGCCTCAGCATAGCGACAGTCCTGTATCAGGGAGGGTGTTTCTGCTCTTAACTGATCAGGGTCTCTGTGTACATTCTCTATTTACCCATGCATGCTCTGTGGTCATCGGAGGCAACACATGACCGTCTGCCTGCTCTAGCTGCGCAGGAATTGCACTCCTGCCACGCAACGACTGCGCAGCTCAGCTGGGGGCACCTGACAGAGGACACATGTGCTAGCCTAGCCTTTCCCAAATCCATGGAGGATGCTGCAGCAATGGAATAGCCGCTCAAATACGATCGGCTGTTCTAACAAAATAGGGTCAAAATAGGGGGTAAAAACTAGTTAAAGAACCAGTTTTAAATGTATTTAGCAACAAATAAAATAAACGTTCCCCTAGCGTTACTTTCTGACTTTGGATTACCTGTGGATATGACTCAAGAGATGGGATTAGAACAGATCACACTCTATGTGGTGCTCACTCACTGCACTTCTATTCACAAATCAACATTATCGGGCCCCCGGCTGGCGCAAATGGTAAAGGCTCTTGCTCGGAGTGAATATTGCCCACTGCGGCCGGGGTTCGAGTCCCGCTCGCGGGCGGCAATTGGCTGTCCACCCCAGGGGGAGGGGGGTGGGAAGCTATCACGAGCTCACCGCATGTACAGAAAGCTTCTCTGTGGGTGTGTATCAGAATTACAGGTGATGGCTAGGCGAGTTCCATCTCAAAGGAGGCAGTTCATTGCCATCGGCAGTGCTGGTTCTAGGGTAGCAGCTGGTCCCGTAGTTGTAGGTGGTAGACTTGGGGGATTGAATCGATAGATGGTACAATTGGCCACCAAAATTGGAAAAAATCTGATAATAAAAAATGAATCAACACTATACTCTCTTCGAGACTCCTTTACTGATAAGAGAGGCTGTGACATTTTAACCATTCCCTGAATCCTTGAAAAACTGCTATCAACAACCCTACTTAAAAAAATAAATTCAGCATATTAGAAACTGCATCCCGGCAGGACCTTACAGGAAATACTCAGACCACAATAGCGAGCTGATTGAAATGTACAAACCCTTGGGGAATCTAATCTCTCCGTAATTTACTTCCAAATGGTCAGTTACATGTATTCCACAGGCTCCACCACCAGTTCTTATCACAGTCCTACCAAGACCCCCTCTCTGCACTCAGTTACCGAGCCATGCCACTAAATGCAGATGTGAAGGTAATCAGCAGATCATTAGCCTCTCAATCATAAAATGCCCTCCAGGAATTCACTCAAACCAAAATGGCTTCATGAAAAATAGACGCTCCTCGGAAAATAATAGAGGGCTCTTACTGTTTTATATAAAGCTGTCACCATGGATGCGGAAAAAGCAAAGGAGTTTTTCTTAAAATAATCTTTGGTTTGGTTTTGCAGAATACATCATTAATTCAATAAAATATTCATTGGGATTCACCCTGTGCCTCTATCATCACTAGTAACGCAATCTCTGCAACATTTTAAACAGTTCAGCAAACTGCGATCGACACGGCTGCCCCCACCATCTCCCTTGATTGGTCACTTGCAAAATAATGGGTTCTTAATGGGTCCACATTTAAGTCTACTTCACTTGTGTTGTGTCAGCTAAAATTAAGGCATTTTGGGCTATTTTATCTATTTTATCTTTAAAAATATTAAACACAAGATAAGCTTTAGCTTAAGCCTCAATGTACTTTTCAACACATGGACACTTGACTGCACCTCAAATCACTGTTTAAATTAGGAATTGCAGGGTAGAAAATCAAATGGAATAAGTAGGAAGTCCTCCCTCTCAATATAATTGGAACCACACAGATAAAAAGCGTTCCCTATGAAGGCCCCCTAAAGGAATCCAATATCTAGGAATTTAATTATTGCCCTCCTTTGACACTTCATTGAAACACAATTACAGGATGTACCCCTCCTACAAAGGTACTGTAAAATTCCCCAAAAGAGCTCACTGTCCACGAGAACACACCACAAGAAATAAAGGATCAATTCTCCCACTCTACCAACAGTACAGTTGTAAATGGTGAAATGCTTTAAACCACGCAATCCCAGTTCAATTTGAAGCCATGTCCTTCACAGACCTCCAAACCCAGGAGAGATTTAGGTGCCCTTGACTTTCTGGAACATTTTCTATCCTATACACTAATCAACGTAACAAACTGGCTTAATTCACAAGACTGGAATCACCCAGCATGAAATTACCTAGAAAATATAAATCTTAGACCATCGCCATAGAAATATACACAAAACACCCCTCTCTCTAGAATCACATTTTTACATGTGGTTTAAGCCTGGTTTAATGCCTATAAAATAAACAGGACCTAATTTTGGCCCAACCCAGACTTAGCTGGAAGATGTTTTGACCTTCAATGATTTCACCTCTGAGGCCTAACCCAGACTCAGCTGGCTGGTTTTTTTGGCTTCTTTGTGAAGAGAGGGGAATCTCTCATCTAAATAATCTCTTTGATAGTGTTGAGCTCCTCTCATTAAAAACGCAGAAATAAATGTTTTATCTCAATAGCTCCATCACTCGATCCCTTTGAGTATATGGAGTTCCATGGAACAGTTCCCTGTACGTTCTCCTCACAGTTCCATGGAACATTTCCATAAATGTTCTCCTCACAGTTTCATACTGTAGATTTGTTGAATCCACATTCTATACTGACGGCCTCGTTTCTTTTTTCTTTAAAGCGAATTTATAAATGCCAAAAATGTCCTTGTTGAGGACAGGGAGCTTTATTCTTTTCATTCTGAATCAAGACTGATACTGTATTCACCCAACAAGAAAGTAGCCTTACATTTAATGCCTTTTTATTGTGTACCTATTTAACATGTGGTAGGTGCACTCTGCATGTGTTCCCTACTATAATGTATTTTTGGAAGTTGCAAATGTATTTTTCCAGTTGCCAGGCGTGAATGTGCTGTAGATGAGCTTGGATGGGAATGACACCTCAATTCAGTTAAACGTAAACAAGACATCTTTTATTGCCATGCTAATTCTACTAAATGAATCCTGAAGGGCTGGGCGGAATGTACTATTCATTTAAAATCATCGCAGTTATTCTGATTCCTCAGTCTTTTCATTTTGGAGGGGTTGAAGGGGCACTTGCACAGGCCCAGTACTGACATTTTAAATGGCTGGTTGCATGCAGTGCCCCTCCTTGTTGACGTTATTAAAACGAGACGTTATTTTGGGGGTCTTATGTCGTCTATTTTTTCCTTCTCCCCCAGAGTTTGAAACGGTTATGCATTTAGCTAAACAATCCTTAATTTTTTTTAAAATTGTCACAAAAAAAAGGAAAAGCATATGGCATTGAGATAGCAGGAGCCGCCCCCATAACCACTGTTCTTCCCTCGGCCATCACCAAGAACCCCCCCCAGCAACATCCTCAGAGTAAACAGCAGAGAGGCTGTCCAAATACCACAGTCTAACAGAACTGTCAGTGACAGCATTAGCTTTCCTCTGCTTCAAACAACTATTCCCTGACGGCAGAAAAATGACAAACAGACCCAAACCCTGAAGCTTGTGAACCACAGGGGGCCAGATTGCGTAAGAGTGACATCATCGAAGCTCTTAAAACTGCTGTAATTGCAGGATATTTACCCATCACAACCGGACGAGCAAACAAGTCTCCCTCAATGTGGCAAAAGTGGTCAGAGGAGAGGGGAATTGTGGGAAAATACTCACGAAGATAAAGAAGTTGAAGACGAACATGAGGTACTTTATGCAGCTGAGGCAGTCCCCCTCCATGGCCGTGCCCCTCGCTGAAGCCTCTCCACTCCCCTGGGGAAACAAATAGGACAGTCACTCTGCTGCACACAGCCTTTAATACACACATACACATGCATACAGTATACACACTCACATACACACACATACATACACACATACACGCACAGACACAGACACACATGCACGCATACATGCACACACATGCACACATACACACAGATAGATATATATACACACACATGCACACACACATACACGCAATACATCCACACACAGACACGCACACATGCACGCACGCACACACACACACACACACACACACACACACACACAAATGCATATTCACACATATGCGTCAAACATGCATGCATGCACACACACATACACGCGCACACACACACACACATTTATATACACACACACACACACACACACACACATATATATATAAACATATGTATACACACACACACACACACACACACACACACATGCACACACACACACCACTGCACCATGCAATGCAATCAGTAAGCAGGGGATGGACTAGAGTGGGAGGGGAGACTGAGGCACTTTATCATTCCTTTAATTAAGTTGAGAGAGGGAGAGAGGGAAAGACTGCTGCTTACTGCTTCTTTCAGAATGCATTGATTTTCAACTATTAATTCAACTTAAGCATTTGTAATGGTGCTGACAAGGCATAATGTAGTAATGCTATGGTGACGACTGTCCCCTCTTGAGTGTTTTTGTAGAGACCACGATAGCATTCATCCAAATAAAAGGATGATCACCCTTTTTGTGGATTTAATCAAATATTCAGCTGTGTTTCTGAGGAGCAGAAAAATAAACTTGAAGGTAGAAATATAACATTCTCTTGTGAAGGAAGGAGCAAGCCTAAAGACTCACACAAACGGCAAGTGACAGAAAGAGCAGCACCAGCACCACTGTAAAGCCCTTGTACCCGGAGCACCGGCGTATTCCACTCAAACAGGGCACTTTGTGGCTGTATTTGAGGGTGTTGTTTCAGCTCTGTCATGACTAGCTCAACATGCCATCCGGCCTTGGACTCCACAGCACCCTGCGATGTCCCTGTGATGTCCCAGATGGTCTGTATCGCGGCCCCTCCTGTTACTCTACTGTCTGACTGCGTCCTTAACCTTGTCCCCCACAGTCCCAGAGGAGGACAAAGCAGGTGAATGTTCCCTTCTCCACAATCCGGCCCACCGTGCTACCCCCCTCCCCAATGTTTCTGCGATCTTGAGCCAGCCTTGTCCTTGATTGAGGAGCAAACCCAAACCACCGCTCCTGCTGTTTGGACTCAGAACCTCAAGCTATACCCTGGGACAGTGTTGTTGGAGCGCCCAGTGTGGCCATCTTCCCACAGTCCAGGCCACAGTACACCATAAAGCTCAGGCTGTCAGTTCCTCCTGAATTTAATGTTACTATGGCAAAAGGTCATTTTTCCCCCTGTGCACTACTTTGTGTCTCTACTTTGTCTTTGTCCAGCAGGGGGGGCTTTCCTTTTGAATAAAGTGAGTGGTAGGTGCCCGGTCTATTGCAGAAGGCAATCTCTCTATCTGACAATGCACTCTACATAATTGAGGCCCATTAGGGAGCATTTAGTTTAACGAAGGAGAGTATTTTCATTAGCTCTGGGAGTTCAGGGTTTGGTGTGCCCATAGGTTGCGGCCCCACACTAAGTCCTCCATCTCCCTGCTGCCGTCCCATGGAATACCCATAGGGCCGAGTGGCGAGTTTCACCTTGGGTACTTCCTGTCAGCCAAGCACACCCATTCTAGACTGGAGCGGGATGGCAGCCAAACGGAACACTACTGAAGCTAAAATGGCTTTTTACAGCTTTACTCACACAGAAGCCCATAAACCTCTGGTATAATCCTTCCCCCCCCCAGAGTAATTTCCTGTGAAATTTTAAAAATCTGGCCTCTCTCAGGTGTTCTGAGGTAGGAGCTCCAGGCTCGATTGACCCACACTATGATGATGTTAAGCTGGCCATTGCCCTGGGAGAGTGAGTTTGATCTTCCCCTTCCCAAGAGATTCAGCCTTGATTCACACTCCTGTGTTCTTAGTGCAACTCTTGCTGCCTCACCCTGACTCCTGACCCAGCCTGCTTAGCTGCCCTTTGACAGTGCATTTACAACCACTGAAGGCAGGCAGTGGGGTGAGGGCTATGCTTTGGCCCCCACAAACACCCTCCTTTCCGCTCGTGCACAGACATCCAGGGTTTCAATTAATCACTGCTCGGAAACACCTAACGAATGCTTGAGAGGTATTAATTGAGGATTAGTTTAAATTACAACTCGCAGAGCAAATGTCAAAGGGCCCTCTTCTTCATCCCTCTCAGTACTACTCCTCTGCACATGGGAAATACAATTTTTAAAAGAGACAGCAGGGGGAATTGGGAATGCTTTCAGAGCAAAGCTAATGTCTGAACCTGGGAATGTCTGATTTCTCTCCTAGCCCTCTCTCCAAGGGCAATCACGGCTGAACACAGTCAAATCCAGGCCAGATTCCCCTTTTTGTATTCAGAGAGATTTGGCATTCGTTTCTTCTCACGGAGACAAAATGTTTCACGCTGCTAAACCCAGTTGTGGTCCCTGTGTACAAGAGGGATTTCCAGTGCCAATAAATATCCAATCACATGATATCTGTGCAAAATAAATCAAACTGTCATGGGAGAGGCGAGGGCTCTGAGAAAATACAGCATACAAGAGCAAGCGTGCTCCCCATCACTCTTATAAAACACTGGATTCAGATGGCACTCATCAATCAACCCCAAGCCTTGCTCCCATAGAGAGTCAGTGATTGGGGTTGCACAGTAACTCTGAACCAACCCAAGAACAGTCTATGCCTAAAGAGTGCTTAAATATAAGAAAAAACGTTTATGCTCTATCAGCACAAAACACAAACAAGTAAATATTGTCAAAGCATAGGCATTTATGACAGATCAACGTACAGTAATGACATTAACATATATAGCATCGCTAAATCTCGCTTTCTCTCTCTCATTCTTTCTCTGTCCCTGTCTATGGATTCAGTGATTGAAATATGAAAAAATGAGGACATATTCCTGTTAGAACAGCAATGTCTATGTGGCTCTCTTTCTCACTGTGTTTTGCTCTCTCTCTCTCTCTCTCTCTCTCTCTCTCAGCAGTACGTTTCTCCTGTTTATCCACAGTGGTCAGTGATTCATCCTGCGATGATGTTTCCAATCAGTGATGGTCCAGTGAGAGAAAGAGAGAGAGAGAGAGCAGAGCAGCAGGGAATGAGTGTGAAGTCATGAGAATGTGGTAACTGTTACAAAAGATCAGTCACATCCAAACTTAGCAGTAGGTGCAGGAGCCAAAAACATGAGCATGAACAGGAGACAGAAATAAATACCATACACTGATCTCGTGCTCCCATGAGAAAAACGAGGAAGGAAAGGTAGCAAAAGAGTAGTGTTTGGACTTTATTTCTTTCTAGTGTGGTAAGCATTCCCTGCCTCTCTAAACTCTGGGTTCTCACTGTCACGACTCAATAGCTATCTAGCTAACTAGCTACCATTAGCTAGCTAGCTAAAGTTAGTGATGGTTTAGTTTTCCAATTTATTTCAATTCATTTTATGAACACACTGTCATCTGGATTGAACATCAATAACGTGAAAGAAAGTAAAATAGCTAAATATAATTATGGCATGCTCTAACTGCCGGCTTGATAATTGGGTATGGTAATTAGCTAGCTAAATATAATTTATTAAAAATGTTAATTACCTAGAAACATCGCCTTATGCATTTAGTGCTGTTGTCATGGCAATTTCAGTATCAATAATGGTACAGATCGCGAACACTTACAGGTATACTAAGCGATTTGACATGACTGCACGACAGGTCATGTTAGTAAAAACATGACAACAGAAGTGCCTGTAGTTCTTTGGACCATAGTCTTGCATGGCCCATAACTGATAGTGAGAAATATCAAGTTTGTTTTATAGAAAGGAAATTCATGCGTAAATATATTTGATTCCAGATTCCCTCTACTGTTATTTAGGCATTCACTAATTCACGGACCAATACAATCTACAAGAGGACATCTTGCCGCTCATTGACTGAAGGCGCTCAAGTTCAACAGGTGAGCAGATTGCAAAACGGACTTTAGTCCTGTAGTACAGTGTGGCCTAAAGAGTGAAAGATGTGGGCTTGTGGGTGAGCATAGCGCTTCTCGAGCAGGTGTAGGAAGTACAGCAGCGGCTTGAGAGGCACAATCGGCAATTCCAAATAATGAAGAAGAAAAGGAAAAACATTTTTTTAAACGACTAAAAGCAGGATGTCTCTCTCTGTAGGAGAATCCTGAATATTTTATCTCGCTCTGAGTATCAATGCCCTGCAGCACTGTACGTACAGTTTTATCTCAGCAGCTCAATGCTGCTGTAAATGAGGTGAAGGATAGAATTATCAGCCGAGCAGAGCACAGTCGTGGGCTTCAGAACCAAATTACTGATATAGGGATTCCAGCGGCACTGGCGGCATGTCTAACAGAAACTGACACCCAGACAAAAGCAGTGTCGGCCCGAATATAAACAGACATCCTGCGCTTCCTAGCTCATTTTGAACCGTGCATACATTTTACTGCCACGCAAAATCAGAGAGTGCTTTGGGTAAACTCTACACTACAACGTTTTTTGCTGCCATTCAAGGCCATAGCCATTACCCAACAATACTTCTTGCATGGGTGCTAGGTGGCTCATCCTGCTGGGTGCCGCTGTATGGATGCTCCTCACAGTCTGGCATCTAATTCTGACTGTGCCAGTGGACTGTGGCCGGCAGCCCTGCAGGGTGGTGCACAAGTAGACATAGCATCACCCAAGGAGGGAGGGTTCCCGTCAGGTGGTTTGTCCCTGTCTCATCGTGCTTGTCTGTGCTCTCCCAAATTAACAAAGGACATTGCAGCAATGAAGCGGCCCACGTCTGCCGCAGCTTTAACACATTAGCTAACATCAAAGGCAGACTTCTGGCAAACACTCTCCACATATTCCTCATATATCTCTAACTTCAAAACATTTTCTTCTAATAAAGGAATGTTGCTGAAACTGACATTCAGCCAAGCGCTGTCAAACAAGGATCCCAGACACTCTTTATAAAAATGTGTCAAAAATGCTGAATAAAATTGCTCATCTGAATTCAAAATATTGTTCACATTCTACATAAACACCTCACAAATATTCTGCTGAACTGAATAAACTGCTGAATATTTCATACTTGTGCACACACCGTGGTGAGCATAACCATTGGTTTGGATGAACACACTGACACTAAGGGTCATGAACATTAATCTCAATCCCAAATTCCTTCAGGGTTCTCTCACACCCTCTATGTGGTATACGGTCTCGCACCATTAGCTTTCACATACTGCATTTTTCACAACTGATTCCAAGCATCCAATTTCATATCACTGTTATGAAGCTAGCCACTCCAACATTACTACAGTGCAGTCTGGAGATGAGGAGAATCGTGATGTGTGAAACATCCGAGGTGAGCAGTTAGCCTTGAAGTCCACACTTTGGATGAAACAGATGCTGGCAGAGTGAGGATACCTGCCCTCTGTCTGCTTCAGGAGAACTGTGGGGTCGAATGCTTGGGATCCTCTCTGCTTCAGTAGGACCGTGCGGTCGCATGCCTGCGGTCCTCCGCTTAAGGAGGACCGTGCGGTCCAATGTCTGTGGTCCTCTCTGCTTCAGGATAACTGTGTGGTTACAGGATTTAAAAATCACAGAGGCTGCTGACTTTGGTAAGGGGAGGACTGAAAACGGAGCCTCTTTAGCAGCAATGACCCATAAATGATCACCTGTACTTTTCCCGTGGGGAGTTATTCTCCAGCCCTTTAATCCCCCCCCCCTTTACTGCGCAGCTGAAGAGCCTGCACCATTGTCTGCGCAGGCTGCTGTGATCGCAGCTCCCTTTGATGATAAGGCACGGTGCTTACTCTGCTGCAATCATTAGGGAGCCGGGAGCGGTGACATTCATTCATATTACCTTGGAGGGGTGTGAGGGGGGTCCTGCATATTTTTTACATGTTTTGTTAAAAAACTAATAAATAATAAATGTTTTTCTTTTCTGGATACCTTAACAGATCTCCCATAGGTGTCCTTTGATACCCAAAGAGAAAAAGACGGAATTTAAGCAAATAAATAAATAAATAAATATCCTGAAAGAGAAAAGCTCTCTGTTCCCCGGAGGCCAATATTGTCTGTTAATGAACCCACAATTACGGGAGAAGAGAAGCGCGTTCTGCCGTCAGGCGGGTGCACCTTTGAAGCAGACTGAATATTAAGCAGTCACGTGACCTGGTGTTCCTCAGGAGATCATCAGCGTCCTCCGAGGTATGGGGGGTAGGCCAGCCTTATCAGCCTCTGTGTTAGACCCCCTTGCTCCCCCCACACCTCCCCAATCACAGAGGATTTCACACTCAGGCGAAAGCCCCAACGCTCATAAGGCTTCTGTTACCAATCCGCCTTTTTTTCCAGAGGAAGGGAAAGATATCGTCCTTGGGAAATGAGAGAACAGTAACTGGAACAAGTTGTGTGAATCGGTATGCGGCGTCAAATTTTAAGCTAGAGAGTGAAGTCTCCTCCCGCCTGTGATGTAGTTATAGATCATAGTCGAGGCCTCTGGAACATTGTACCCTCTGTAAACCGTAAATGGAAGATAGCCTCAAAGTGTGAAGCTGCTCATGCTTACATATTTGCACACTTGCTGGGTCCGATCAGCTTTGCATTACATTTCTACAAGCGTTACTGTCTGCTCTGTTCTGTAGTTAGCCTTGTTATTTGCACATGGCACTGTTTGCCATAGTGTCTTGTAAGTTGCTTTGGAGAAAAGCATCTGCCATATGAATACACGTGAATGTAAAAGTTATCATGGAATCGGAGAGCCTTGGACCATAGTGTTGGCCAGGTGCCTTCTGGAGATACAGGTTTCCTGGCATGGTTTAGGCCCACTCAACCCCTTAGAGGGCACGGTAAATGCCAATAAATGCAAAGCCATTCTGAGTGATCACCTTCATGCTATGGTGAAGCATTTCTATCCCGATGGGAGTGGTCTCTTCCAGGATGACAATGCCCCCATCCACAAGGCACGAGTGGTCACTGAATGGTTTGACAAGCATGAAAACTATATAAACCACATGCCATGGCTGTCTCAGTCACCACATCTCAACCCAATTGAAAACTTATGGGAGATTCTGGAGCAGCGCCTGAGACCACCAGCATTTTCCACCAGCATTTTAAAACACCAAATGATGGAATTTCTCATGGGAGAATGGTGTTGCATCCCTCTGATAGAGCTCCAGATACTTGTAGAATCTATGCCAAGGCATATTGAAGCTGTTCGGGTGGCTCATGTTGGCCCACAGCCCTATGAAGACACTGTTGGTGTTTCCTTCATTGTGGCAGTTACCTGTATAGCATAGATTCTCGGTCTAGCCACAGGCTAATGTTGTACCAAAAATCAAACAAACAGCTCCCCCTCCCCTTTATGTGATTATCTATAGCTCTGCTCTTTCAAAATTCACAAGAGCAATAAATACACAAAAACACATATGACAACTATAATAAATTATTTTTTCAAATATCGTTTAATATGCACAGCAAGCTATAACAAACTCCAGGTCAAAAAGAAGGCAGGCAGAGTGTCAAACAGACAATTGTAATTTAAGAGGCAACGCAGCAAGGACAGTCAACAACAGTGGAAAAACCCTGTGGGTGCATGCATGCGTTAGTAAATTAACTCAACGTATTGGTAGCTCACTGCACATTTTTGAAGACAAAAATACTTTCTACCCATACTGGTACAATCGTGAGCTGTAGATCCTTTGGCAAGAAAAATCATCCATAATCAGCACCACAATAGTTGATGCAAAACCAGCCCTATGTAGCAAACAGGAGGAGTGGAACAGACCTCATTTCAGTCCATATTAACTCATGGCGATAATAACTACTGTTTTAGGCATTGTTAAAATGCCAGAAAGGGAAGCATTTAACTAACCAAGGAAGCTAATGCTTTAGACAGACAAAAAAGACCTGGGCAATTATCACAAAGTATTCCCCCTGCTTCAGCTGGGACCTGGAATCAAATGAGATTTCAAGATCTGTGCACGTGGCTTGCAGGACAAAGACAGCCATTCCCCTCCCCCTCCCTTAAATCTACATACTGTAGCCGGAGAGGGGGAATTAAGATTCTGTGTCATGTAAAAAAAAATACCATCATCCTAGCCATCCTCCATCCGCCTTATCGTTATGGAATTCTTTGTTGAAGCTTATCTGGTCTGTAGGCACGTGCACCGGGGAAAAGGGTCTTCAAACACTTCCCGGGATGACAAAAAAGAGACAGTGAGTGACACTTGGCCCGAGACAGCCCGTTTCCCTGCGTGCTATGACAGAGAAGTGGGCCAAGGATAGGCAGTGTGGAGGAAGATGCCCGTGTATTTAATTGTGTCAGCGCCTTGAGTCTTGTCCAAAAAGAGGATGCTAACTGCCACTGGGAGATACAACCGCAGGTCAATAAGTGGCTCGGGGCTGCCGATCGATCGGCGATTAATCCCCTGAAGCTCCTTCTCCTGCATCTCCGGGGACCAGCTCTCAGCCCCCCTCTCCAGAGGTCTCGTCCGACGTGTAAGTAGTACTTTATCGGGGCTGGTTAGGGGGGGTTCACTGGGTTCCTCTGTGAAGGGGGTGGGAGGGGGGCTGGAGTTTTAGAGAGTGTTTTGAAAGAAGAAACCAGCCTTTAAGACATCCGCAGAGCCCTCCCAGGTCTCTTTCGCACGCGTTTGAGTTTGAATTCCAGCCAATCAACCTTCTGATCTGTCGCTTAGGTGCAATGTAAAAGTTTGACAAATTCATCTGGTTTCATATTTGTTAAATACAGTCAGTTTACTGCCATCAAGATACAATGTAGGATAAGTGCACTCCCATGTAGGAAGGATGGGCCCTACAGCCTCGACATCACAGGTTCCGGCCTGAGTCAGGCTGTTTACAGACCATGGGTCTGTAGGGTGTCCAGTAATGGACACAGATGACTTGATTCATGCATCTTTTTTGTTAAATAAGAGGAGGATCTGTGCAGCATTAGCCACTTTAAATCAATGGGTGCAGGTAAAAAAGTGCTTCTGCATGCATTATGGAATGAGGTAAGGGGGGTGGGGGCACTTCCTTCCCAACATGCATTGCACAGAATCCGTGCAGAAATTGCCAAGATTTCCACATGATGCTCACAGATTGCACATCCAAAGAATGGAGAGAAATCGCTGATGATCTCCCATTTGAATTCTAGGGGCGCAATAGCGCCTCCTCTGGTGGATTGGGTGCCTGCAGTCTGTACCCACTGTGTAGATTGTGCACCCTAAAAACTGCGCAGCTCAGCTGGTGGGTTATGGACTGAAAAGAAGGCTGCACACCCTTCAGAGGACACCCTTGCTTGTGAGTGCCCTCCTGAATTGACATAGGACACTGCAGCGATGGGATGGGCCTACCACAACAATTAGGCATTTCAAATCAGGAAACAAAGAGAAAGGAAAAGTTGGCGTAAAAAAGTAGTCAAAAAAAGAGCAAATTTTGTGGTCTTGATTCAAGCCAACGGATTCATGCTATGATTTTCCCCCTGGCATTCTCAAAGACGTCTCAATTCCACAAGATTAATTTCATGCTTAATCAAATCCGTGCTTGAGTCCCACGCCAATCTCAGGGCCATGTCAGTAGGTCCGGTGTTTTTACACCAGGGTCTGATCCACACATACAGATCTGTCTGTCTGGTTTGTCGATATGACTGTGTACTGAAGTACTGAATTCATTTTTTTTGGATGGAAGCATAATAGACTTCTCAAGAGTTTTCACTGGGGGGGCAGTGGTGAAAAAGGAACAGTTTCTCTCCTACAACCTCGCACCCCTACCCTCAAGACAGGCAAGGTTTTCAATCAATCCTCTCATGTTTCCAGTCATAAATGAAAAGAGTGGTACTTGTCTGAGAGTCTTCTACTTCAAAGAAATAATGTAAAAGAAGTGAAAGCCAAAAAACCCAAAGAGATTAACAAAATGCACTAGGTGGGGGAGGGGGAGGGGACAAAATGTAACGAGTAGAACATAGGACTGAAATTTATGGAAAATATGATTTCATTGAAAAATGCAAATAATGTAACAGGAGTTGTAGGTGGAGCTGAAGGAGAGCAGTGCACAAATAATGCAAAATTGGTAATTGTAAAAAGTTTAAAGTGTCCCTGTATGGATCAAAAGTGTGGACAAAACTGTTCATAAAGAGCCTTTGGAACCTTGATCTGTGTCATTGCGACCTTAGAATCCACTGAACTTGAGCAGGGGAGCAGCTATAACAACATTTGCGGCAAGTTCATGCAGAAGTGTCTGGAAATGGGGAAAAACACACAGAAAGCCTTTGTGACCCTGACCTTTGACCTTGTGACCTTTAAACTGATAGAATTCCAGTGACCAGTGTAGATGACATTTCCTTTTCTGCATTTGTTAAGTTTCATCAAAATCTCACATGGAATTGGCATAGTCAGAGAGACCGGACACCACTTCTGTAGTGAAATCATGGAGGGACAACCCAAAAACATAATTCCCCTCTCGAATGTATATACTGTGGGAAAAAAACACTGTGGAAAGTGTAAGTTAGGTCTCCGTCATGACCAGCACTCTTCACCTAAGTGGACCGTACTATCAGCAACCCGAAAAGAAAGTATGAGCAGAGAACGACCTCAAATGTAGGGTAGAATGATTTATTTATTTGTAGGTCTTGTGTTTTCTGCAGTGTCACATGGAGACCATGTGTCTGCAAGGTCATATTGGGGGGGGCAGGAAAGGGAACTGAAAGGGAACGTACTGAAAAGAGCCTCACTGCCAGAACTTCATGTACAGTGCCTACTGCCAGGTGGAAGTGAGCTCACACAGCAAACTGCCTAAAGCGCAGATCTATCTATGACACTGCCTATTTAGGAACAAGAGTACCTGCTGAATTTACAACTCAGACGGGCTCCCTTGTGGGGGTATCCTGCACTGTGAGAACACTTCTGGTTGATTTGATTACTTTATTATTTAGCTCACGTTTGTCTTCCAGCAGCCTGTTAGCACTCAGTAGTGATACACTTAACTGGGAAGTGTTCAAGACTGTCCTGTTCGGAGAGGGGACTGGGGAGTCAAAACAAG
The DNA here is from genome assembly GCA_029706075.1 of Aldrovandia affinis. Taxonomy (NCBI): domain Eukaryota; kingdom Metazoa; phylum Chordata; class Actinopteri; order Notacanthiformes; family Halosauridae; genus Aldrovandia; species Aldrovandia affinis. The sequence continues at coordinate 1,112,403 of JAINUG010000043.1, read as the reverse complement.
ACCCCAGCTGGAGCGGGGGGAAGGGGGGGCGTGGGGGCTGCCCACATTCTTTCAAACAGCTCTCTGTATGTGCACCATCTGCCCCTCGACAAACACGTCACCTCAAATTAGCTGTCATGTACCCGGACAGAGGAACCAGCTCACAGAGAGAGAGAGAGAAAGAGAGAGAGAGAGAAAGAGAAGGGCTGGGAGGAGAGAGAGAGGGAAAGAGAGGAACAGATAGAGAAAGAGAGAGAGAGAGAGAGAGAGAGAGAGAGAGAGAGAAAGAGAGAGAGAGAGAGAGAGAGAGAGAGAGAGAGAGAGAGAGAGAGAGAGAGAGAGAGAGAGAGAGAGAGAGAGAGAAAGGGGCCTGCTCAATCATGTTAATGACTAAGCTGAAAGGGGCACGTTGTGGGTTTAATGCACCTTCATAACATGGGACCAATGCACAATTCCTCCGGTAACAGTCCGGGTCATGTTTAAAATATGAATGTGGATTCAGGGGGGGCTCTAGTGTACGATGAGCGGATAAGACGGAGTAATCAGAGCTCCCTGCAAATATTTAATTAATCCTATTCTACTGGCACTATTATCGTCCATTTTGTTTTAATTTACAAAGTTTTTGTACGCACTTTCCGTTCCTGTTGATTTTTAGATCATTTATTTTATTTTTGCTGAATAATCCTTCGGTTCAGGCATCACTGTGCCTAACCCTCGTGGCAGAAGAGAAACGCTAGCTCCGTCTGAAGACAGCCAGGCCCAAACAATGGACATTAACGAACCCATCCAGTCTGCCTCCTTGTCTGATGCTATTTTACGTGCCTTGGCTTCAGTTCGGTCTGAAATAGCTTCTATTAAACCCAACCTTTGTGCATCGCTTGATGCTAAAATGGACGCTCTAACCGCATCCATAAAGGGCGAATTAGCAGCGGTGCTGAGCGAACTACGCTTGGAGATATCAGCAATTCAGTCTGGGGCTGAGTCTTTGGCTAGTCGTGTGGGCGAATTAGAACAGGGAATGTCACATTGGTCAGATACTACAGTGCCCATTCAAACCGAACTCCAGAAACTCTCTGCAGAGGTAACCACCCTACGTGATAAATGCGAGGATCTTGAGGGAAGATCACACAGAAGCAACTTGAAAATAATCGGGCTCGAGGAGAGTCTGGAAGGGCCGCGCTGAATCCCCGTCCAAAACCAGGCGGAAATCCTCACACTTTTATTGGCATGGTGCATTTTTTTCACATTCGAGAAGAGATTCTGCACCGGGCCAGACAGGCTGGTCCATTGCACTACAATGGGCAGAAAATACTGCTTTTCCCAGACTGTCGCCAAGAAGAGAGCGGCCTTTGATGACGTGAAACGAATGCTGGGTGGGCGCTAGGAGGTGCGATACGGCTTGCTATTTCCCACACGCTTCAGACTCTCTCACAATGGAACCCAGAAGATGTTCAACACTCCGGAAGAAGCAGAATCCTACATCCGGAAAAACATCCTGGAAATGCCGCCGGCTGCCACCTAATATCCTTTCTTCTGTCACATATCGTTTTGATTTAGCTTGTTGATGTCTGATGGCTAATTAGCCGGCTATCTCAACGGCTTGTTGTCCCTGAGCTTAGCGACTACTGTTTATTGATACATGAGCCTACGTCTCCGTGTACATACTTAATACACATACTTTAGTTTAGTTTAGTCCTTCACACGGACTTTAGTAGCAAAGTTTCGAGTGTTGATGTCTCCGTGGTCGCCTTGCTGACCCACATCGCACAGTGTACGCTACTTTTAGCCTAATCCGAGGGTACTGCATAGGCAATCCATATTTTGTTTGAATATCGTCCTCACATGACGCTCGCTCTTTTGTGATCTTGGGTCTTGAAAAGTGCTTCCTACCTTTTTATTTTTATTTACATTTTTTTAACATTTATTTTATTTTGTTCTTCCTCTTGCTAAACTGCGTTTAATACGATGTGTTATCCCAGTAATCCATTCTACTGTGATATTTTGTATTGTTAAGTGTTTGTTATTTAAGTGCCTGTAATTATGTACAGGGCTCTGTTCGCTAGTTTGTAGCCTCTGTTATGCACATTGTGTATGGGTCTGACTATATTAGGGTTAAAGCTCACCTTGATTGGGAAGATGAAGTGGTTCGGTATGGGTTCTGTTGGTATACGTGTGAAAGTTTGGCCATTTGTGGTGTATCTCCCCTGTTTTTTTTTCTTTCTTCTTCCCCTCCCCCCTGCTTTCCTTTATCTTGTTACTCTATTGCTTTTCTCTCTCTCTCAGGGTTGCCTTGGTACAGAGACTGGTTTTGCTGTCTTCAAGGTGCAGAGTACTCAGGTCCTCATTATTTTCTAACATATTATGGCGTTAACCACTAGCTGTGGAGGGGAGGGTGGGGGGCTCTGTCAGATACATAAGTTGGAACGTCAAGGGCCTCAACCACCCAGTGAAGCGGAGGAAGACTCTTGTCCACCTTAAACAACTTAATACAGACATAGCCTTCCTCCAGGAGACTCATCTCCGCACCACCGATCATTTTCATTTAAGAGGTGGCTGGGTTGGCCAATTTTTCCATTCAGCATTTCCTTCCAAATCCAGAGGGGTTGCAATACTAATTAATAAAAATACTCCCTTTGCCATCTCAAAGGTTAAGGCGGACCCCGGAGGCCGCTACATCATAGTTGCTGGTCGGCTCTATGATACACCAGCAATCCTGGCAAATAATTATGCTCCTAACTGGGATGATTTTGATTTTTTATCAAAAAAAATTCTCTCAACTACTTGACTTTACTACTCATCACTTGATTTTATGGGGAGACTTCAATTGTGTCTTATCTACCACTTTAAACCGCAGCTCAACTAAACCTTCACCCCTTCAAAATGTACCTTAGAAATGTCCTAAAATGTAATTAGGACATTTCTAAATTCATATGGGGTCACAGACACTTGATGCTTCCTGAATCCAACAGCCCGGGCATACTATTTTTTCTCCCATGTTCATAGGTCATATTCTCGTATTAACTATTTCCTGATAGATAATAAACTACTACCTTCTATCCGTAAATCTGACTACCAGGCAATAGTGATTTCTGATCATGCCCCATTGGTCTTGGAACTTGGCATGCCAAACCGTTCCCCAGCACATCGCCCTTGGCGCTTTAATTCCCTGTTACTCTCGGATGCAGAGTTCGTTAAATTCTTATCATCACAAATAGCTTTTTTCCTGGAAATGAATCGGACCCCTGGGATGTCCCCCTCCACAATATGGGAGGCTCTAAAGGCATATCTCAGGTGCCAGATCATTGCTTATACTTCGTAGGATACGAAATGCAAATTGAACCGGATCAATACCTTGACAAACCTCATCCTGGATCTGGACAGAACCTATGCAAATCTTTCATCTCCCGACCTATATAAAAAACGTCTTTCACTGCAGACTGAATTCGACATTCTGACAACAAATTAAGCTGAGAGGCTTCTCCTAAAATCGCGTTACATTTCATACAAATATGGGGAAAAGGCCAGTAAAACCTTTGCACACCAACTCCGCCAGGCAACAGCTCGCCAAGCAAGTTCAGAGATTCATACACCGTCTGGCACCATTACCTCTAATCATAACAAAATAAACAGCACCTTCCATAATTTCTACTCAAAGCTTTAAACCTCTGAGTCACTTGGTATCCCATCTCTAATGGACATTTTTTTCAATAATTTGGAGATTTTTCCTAGGTGAAAGACAAATTAGAAGACCCATTGTCATCCGATGAGGTCAAACAAGCCATTAAATCCATGCAAAGTGGGAAATCTCCTGGACCTGATGGGTTCCCTACTGAATAAAAAAATAATAATCTGGAGCCCCTATCCCCTCTCCTAGTTGATATGTTTAATTAATCTTTTCCCACACTCTCCCTACCGTTGTAGGCCAGGCTTCCATTTCAGTTTTGCTAAAAAAGGATAAGGATCCCCTGGAGTGTGGCTCCTATCGCCCAATCTCGCTTCTCAATACGGATGTTAAAATATTAGCGAAAATCCTAGCACGTCGTCTCGAAACTGTTTTACCCTCAGTCATTTCCTCCGACCAAACTGGGTTCATTAAGCACAGACACTCTTTTATTAATCTTCGTCACCTTTTCAACATATTATATTCCTCTCCACCGTCTAAACCCCCATAGGTAGTGGTGTCATTCAACGCTGAAAAGGCAGTTGACCGCATTGAGTGCGACTACCTTTTCTATACACTGCGCAAATTTGGCTTTGGCGATAATTTTATCTCATGGATTCAAGTCCTATACTCATCTCCCAAGGCTTCACTTCGCACCAATAACACAATCTCACCACCATTTCAGCTACAGCTAGGCACGAGACAGGGCTGCTCACTTTCACCCCTTTTATTTGTTATTGCCATTGAACCCCTAGCCATTGCTCTGCGAAGTGATCAACGTATCCAAGGAGTCCTTCGAGATCAGGAACACAGAGTCTCCCTTTATGCAGACGATTTGCTTTTGTATGTCTCGGACCCTCTGTCATGCCTCCCCATAGTGTGGAATTAGCTTAAAGATTATGGGAAACTTTCAGGCTACAAGCTCAATCTACACAAGAGTGAATTATTTCCAATTAATTCTGCTGCAGCTCAATGTTCCTTTAGCTCCTTGCCTTTTAAAGTATCCTCAAATAAGTTCACTTACTTGGGTATCTCGGTGACGCGTAAATTTAAAGATCTCTTTAAAAGTAATTTCCTCCCTCTACTGGACCGCAGAAAGCAAGACCTTAACCGCTGGTCAATTCTGCCTCTTGCTCTAGCACAGGGTTTCTCTAACTTTTTTACTCCACGACCCCATTTCATGGGTGGGAAAAAATCGCGACCCCATACATAAATGATAGTGCAATTACAACGCTGAAAAACTTTAGTCCAGAAACATATATTTGTGGTCTATTTCCAAAATAGTAGCAAATGCATTCACAGGATATATCTTTATGAAAAACAAATTAAATTGTGTGGGCTTTACCGGTCTTCGCGATCCAATGTGCGACGACAAATGAAGCCTGTAGCCCCCGTTCATTTGCTGCTGTTGCAGTTTTAAGCACGGTTTTCTGTCCTTGTAAAACTTTTTGTTTCCTCTGAAAGAAATCTAGCGGCTTTCCTTGTAATGCGCTGTGTTTAGTTTGCAAGTGGCGTTGCATTTTACATGGCTTAAAGCTCTCGTTAGCTAGAACTTCCCCACACACGACACATTGTGGTCTTGGGTCCTCCTCATGTCCTGTCCATGTAAAGCCATAGGTGAGGAATTTCGGGTCATAACTTATTTTATTCCTTATTGTTTTATTTGTATTTTTGTAATTTTCTGCTGGTCTTTTGCTAGAATTTGACTCACCTCCAGCACCACTCCTGACAACAAACTTGTCAATTTCCGTGACTGCTGTATTGGCGCGCTACACATGCAATGGGGTAGCCTAGTGCAGTAACGTTAAACGCATGCATTGGATTAAACTCATGCATGTCGGTACATACAAAATAATCGGTCAGGAAAGACAGATTTTACGAAAAAACAGCCAATTTGTTTTTCATTAAAAAATTGTAAAGAAATGCTTATGGTTAAAAAAAAGATATATATATTTTAATTTTAAAAATTTTTGGCGACCCCACCATTACCCTTTGGCGACCCCAAGTGGGGTCGCGACCCATAGTTTGAGAACCGCTGCTCTAGCAGGTTGTATCAACTCTGTGAAAATGAATATACTGCCCAGGTTTCTTTATCTCTTTCAATGTGTCTTATCACTAAATCCTTCTTCACCTCTCTGGATAAATTGATAACATAATTTATGTGGAACAAAAAACCTCCTAGAATACGTAAGACTGTCCTCCAAAAACCTTGGGATATAAGGGGAATGGCATTACCTAACTTCCAATATTATTAATGGTCAACTAACATAAGAAACATGTCCTTTTGGCAATCTCCAATTGACAACTCTGAAACACCCGCCTGGCTGGCCTTAGAGACCTCCAGTTCTACAGTTTCCCTTAAGGCTCTTCTCTGTTCCTCGCTCCCTCTACCTGGATCCATTTCAAAATTTACAACGAATATTATCGTTGTTAATCTGTTAAAATTTGGAAGCAGTTCAGATAGGCCTTTGACCTTAAGACCCTTTCTACTTTGGCCCCTATAGATAGCAACCACTTATTTCCCCCCTCCCTGTCAGATAGTGCCTTTACTTTCTGGAGGGAAAGGGGTCTTGTCTCTCTGAGGGACCTGTATACTGACGGCATTTTTGCTTCCTTCACTCAGCTGACTGAAAAATTCAACCTGCCACAATCTCACTTTTTTAGATATCTGCAGGTTCGCAACTTTGTACGAGCCGTATGTCCCCAGTTCCCAGCATGCCCCCCTAATACTCCATTGGATTCAATCCTAGAGGTAAACCCCTTTAACAGAGGTGTCGTTGGCACAATTTTTAGCAAGCTGAGCATCCTCAACTCAGCCCCCTTTTATCACTAAAGGACCATTGGGAAGAGGACTTGGGTATGACGATACCAGAGGGGGCTTGGGACTCACTCCTGAAGTGGGTCCACTCCTCCGCGATATGCGCTAGGCATGTTCTACTTCAATTCAAAATTGTCCATCGCCTTCATTGGTCCAAAGTTAAATTAGCTAAAGTCCAGCCAGATCTAGACCCGACCTTTGACCGATGTAGACAAGCTCCAGCTACACTTGCACACATGTTTTGGACCTGCCCTAAATTAAACTCATTTTGCCATTCAATATTTGAAACGTTATCCAGCATATTTGAGCGGCCTCTGGAGTTCTCTCCTCTGACGGCAACCTTTGGAGTCTTGACAGACGAGGCAGCCCTGTCCACTACCCAACCTAACTCTCTAGCCTATGCCACCTTACTGGCAAGAAGGTTGATCCTACTTCGGTGGAAAGAGACTACCCCACCATCATTTACTCACTGGATTAATGAGGTAATGACATCTTTGAAATTAGAAAAAATTAGGTACACTGTTAGAGGATCGGTTTCCAAATTTTATACTACATGGCAGCTCTTTTTGAGCTTCGTAGAGAGGCTTGATGCTCGGGCTCTTGTCTAAACCAGGAGAGTTAAAAAAAAATATATATTATTATTAAAAAAAATGTCTCTTCTTTCTGTATTTCTTCCTCCCATCCCCTCCCCTATCCCTCTTTTTTTTTAATAAATTTATTTCTGATTTTTCCCCGTTTTTCTCCCAATTTAGTAGCCAATTATACCCTCTATTTATATTCAATTCCCCACCCCCACGAGTCCGCCGCCCGTCCTCCGGGAACGAGATTCGCTTCCTGGACCTATTACCCCGTCGTCTTTCGAGACGGGGATTTTTCCACGGACTCCGTTAACCTTCTCCTCGGCGGACTCGTGCCGGCTCTCCCTCCCCCTCCCCGGAGGCGGACAGCCAAATGCCGCCTCCGATCGGGCTGGACTGGACCAGGGCCGGTCTGGTAGAAACGCGGGTTTCGATCCGCGTCTCTGACGGGCAGCGCACACCACTCCAAGCGCGGTGCACTAGACCGCTGGGCCATCCGCCAGCCCTCCCCTATCCCTCTTAATTAACTTTTTTTTAACCTTTTATATATATACATTTTTCCCCTTTTACTTAATCCTTACACCCACTAATCCTACCAAACCACAAATATGGGGGAGGGAGGGTGGGTTAGGTGTAGTAGAAGAGGAGGGTGGGAGTTAGGGAGGGTTGGGTAGAAGGACCACATATACTGGAGGGGAAAGGGGGGTGGGATGGGGGGTAGAAGGGGGGATTAGGGGCGGGATTAGGGAAACTGTTCTGAAAACCTTGTAATAATGTATGCAGGTGTCTGTAAATGTAATGGAAAAAACCCTCAAAAATAAACCTTGGTTAAAAAATAAAATAAAATGAACGTGATATTAATGCTCATATCAAACACAATGTGCAGTACGGACATGTAGCGCAGGTATCCGGGACAAACTGTGTCGTGTGACAGTCTCCCCCGAACCCAGGTTCACCTGTAGGGATTAGCGGGCGAATGCCGCGCTGTCTGCAGTTCGCATGATTTTAGGGACGGTGAAAATGATGCATGGTGACAACTTGGACAGCATTAAAAAGACACCACTGACTACAATGGAATGTGATTTGTTGGCACTTTTTTTTTTTAGACCCTGTGAAAATCATAGAAGACACCACTGACTACAATGGAATGTGGGTTACTGCCACATACTGTATATATATATATATTTTTCAACCCCTGTGGAAATCACCCGTTGGTGTAAGAGGCATGCTATAGGAGGCATGCACTGCATCTCCAGGGAAAACATATACAAGATTCAACATCTGATCATTATTATTCTGAACAGCCGAGGGAGGGAAACAGCATGGCCACAGAGTGGCCTGGGCTTCTGAGCGTTCTGGCGGAAAAAATCAATTATTGAGAAACAAAAATACGGTGTCTAACAGATTCATGCTTACTGGGGGAAAAAACTGCAAAATAGTATATCATGGCTCTTTTGTGTATTCAGTACTGGGGCTGGAGAAGGAGCAGTGTTTCAGGCTGAAGAGGACTACCATGGGTGCCCGTATTGTGTGTTTAATAGTTTCTACACACCGAACATCTGTTAAGCATTAGCAGTTCCTGACTTTTCCTGTAAAGTTGAAGGAAAAAAAACATCAAAGTGCATGTTCTGCTCTGACATGAAAAGGTTGAGTAAACAGAAAACACATCACCTACTTTTTAATCCATAAGAATGTGCTTAAACATATAGGGAAATGAAAGGGAAAGACTAAAATATCACATAATTATGGAATATAATTCAGTGGAAAAATGTCTGCTACTACTGGACTGGACATCCGACAACTGTATGGTTTAGACAGGAAAAACAGGCGTGTTGTAGAAATGCTTAACTAAACAGCTAAGGGGGGAAATGGGCTCTTATTAGCCATGGAAATAATGTTACCGCAGCACTGCACACAAAACCTCCCCCTTTCACTCTCTGCGCCTTCGAGAGGAGTGCTGGTGTCACTTAACACCTCCTTGAGCAGCCAGCAGCTGAAACCGCACCCCACATCTTAACCAAGATGAGCACAGAGGTGAAAACTCTCTCGTTTTCTGTTTTTGCTGAAAGGACGCAAGCAAGCGGCCGGCCACTATTTTTTAAAAGGCGCATTCTTCAGTTTGTTGAGACGGCGGAAGAATGCTTTTCATGGCGGGGTCATGGCATTCTTTTGTGGCAGAGTGATGTCTCTGTTATAGTTCCCCTTTAACCTTTCCTCCACACTTCTCCCGCCGGTGTGCTTGGAATTTTAATGCCACAGAGCTCCGATGCAAATAAGGTCGGCACAGAGATCTGAACTGGAGTGATGGGTGACAACAAAGCTGGCTGGGCAGGCATATAGACTGTGAAATAAAGAGGAAAATATAATCCTGGACAATGGCACTGAGGGCCAGTGGCCTACTGCCTGCAAACATGCCGCGCTGAACGCAGCTTCTCTAGGACACAGCGATTTTGCCTGTTAAGTCCTTACAAGCGTCCGAACCGAATCGATCAGCCTCAGACACGGGTCTAGACAAGGCTGACATCGTAGTAAATCACTCAATGAGACTCAAGCCTCAGTATTAGAAAAAAAATCATTCAGGAAGGGAGAGGTGGTTAATCGATGAGAATATGACACGGGGTGAACGCGTCTGCGTTTGGGGAAGAACCAAACGGCTTTGACAGCACCCAATCTCAGGAGTTAAGGATGGTGTGGGAAATCGAAAGCCATCTGGACTTTGCGCTGGGATATGGTGCGGAGTAAGCCGCCGGCTAATGATTAAAAGTCACCGGCACTCGGCTGGTGATGAATTGTAAAATGAAAGGAAAATTACCATACCATGTGTACCTCTAGGTATCTCTTCTTTCAGTTGGAGGCAAAATGGATGGACTCCTCTCTGCTTCAGCCCCTCAGAACTTTTCATCAGCTGTGGAAGGAATCAAAGAGCCAGTGGTTACTTTTAAGTTGAATGAATGAGATGGGGGGGTGAGGGGGGAATGGACATTTATCTCACACAAGTGTTCTGCTGTGCAAATAGATGGCACACTTCAAGGAGTTGGATTTAAGAATTTAACCGACAAGCTTTGAAATCCATTATTTATATATGCACTCTCGTCTTGACAAGGTGGATACACATTTACAGGGCCACTGTACTCTGCTGAATATTTCACTCCAGAGCCCAGAGAGGGAAATTAACAGGGGGAAAAAGAGCCTTTAATTGAATAACACCAGAACTGTGGTGGAAGCAGGTGAAATATTTATGGCGGGTGCTGGATATTAGGGTGTGTTTTCTTCCCCGCGTGAGCTGTTAACCTCTACAATAGCATGCCCTCAATTTCAGTACTTTCCTTGTTGTCATCTCTGCCGCTAACCTATATTTGCATCTGAATTCATGAATAATGTTTTGCAAAACAACATTCCCAGCTAATTGGCTACAGCCAGCTCTGACTGTCACTATGGCGCTTCTGCTACTGGAGGCTAACGAGCCTAAATGCCTTTAATTTACGCATCCTCTTGCTTTGCAGTAAGTGATTCTCAATTAAATATATGGCATTAAAAAATTGTCTGCTTTGGCTGCCCAAAAAAGGGATTTTGGCTGTGTTAGTTTTTATGCAAACACTCCCTCACCCCCTAACCCTGAGAAATGCCCTATCTCTCCTGCCCTTTGGAGTTAAAAGTTATGTCAGATTTTTTTTAATGTAAAAGGACTGAGGGCAGATAAAACTCTCTCCCACTGAAGATTTGGTTTCCTGGAGAGTATCACCAGGTGACTCAGTCCTCATGAAGGAACAAGTTGTGTACCATTCCATGAGTTCCATGCTCATAGCAGGGAATCTGTATGGACCCAGAGACAGGTACATGCAGCACAGCATGCTGTATCAGATCTTGTGCATGCATTGTAATGTGTAACACACACACATATATATACATACACACACACAGGGTAAACAAAATAATGGAAACACCAAACGAAAAAGTACTCATATTTTGAAGTAACTAAATCACAATTAAAATGGTGTGTACACATGTGCTTCCTATTAATGTCAATACTAATTACCAATGTCCCTGCTATAAAGAAGTTTTAAGACCAACACATTAATATGTGAGTTTCTAAAGCAACATGTGAGATTTTGAAAGAGGTCAAATAGTTGATTTCCAAATTGCAGGTGTGTCAGTCACAGAAATGGCATAATTATGTCAAAGGGATCAGTGTTGAAAATCATGACGGCATATGCCAAACAAGTAAAAACTGCATCAGGAAAGAGGAACAGTGGTAGTTGCTAAAGACCACAAAACATTGGCCTCAGGAATTACCACTGACCCATGACCCAGTCTCAACAAAAACTGGATGCTGTGAGCTTCACAAAATTGATACTTATGGTAGGGCTTCCATTTAAAAACTGTTTGTAACCAAGGCAAATGCCTAACAACGAGTAATCTGGCGTAATTCAGCACAAAACATGGACTTTTGAGCAGTGGATGAAAGTGGTCTGATGAGTCGACAGATATATGTTTGGAGAAAGCAAAAGGAAGTCTTAAGCCCACATTGCCTGTTCTCAACTGTTAAACATGGTGAAGGATCTGTTATGGTATAGGCAGCCTGCTTGTGGGAGTCATTGTGTCCAATTATTACTGCATGGTAGAATTACAGCCAAGGAATATGAAGCCATTTTAGGTGCACCCTATGGTACATTGTTTCCTCAAGATGTTCCCATATTCCAAGACGGTAACACACCTATGCACACTGCTAAATGGATTCAAGAGTGGTTTCATGAACACCAGTATGAAGTACACTACCTGTCCCCAAAAAAAGTCACACACTAATATTTTGTTGGACCGCCTTTAGCTTTGATTACGGCACGCATTCACCGTGGCATCATTTCGATAAGCTTCTGCAATGTCACAACATTTATTTCCATCCAGAGTTGCATTAATTTTTCGCCAAGATCTTGTATTGATGATGGGAGAGTCGGACCGCTGCGCAAAGTCTTCTCCAGCACATCCCAAAGATTCTCAATGGGGTTAAGGTCTGGACTCTGTGGTGGCCAATCCATGTGCAAAAATCATCAGGGAAGAAAAAATCCATTGATGGAAAAACCTGGTCATTCAGTATATTCAGGTAGTCAGCTGATCTCATTCTTTGGGCACATAACGTTGCTGAACCTAGACCTGACCAACTGCAGCAACTCCAGATCATAACACTGCCCCCACAGGCTAGTAAGGTAGGCACTAGGCATGATGGGTGCATCACTTCATCCGCCTCTCTTCTTACCCTGATGCGCCCATCACTCTGGAACAGGGTAAATCTGGATCATTAGACCACATGACCTTCTTCCATTGCTCCAGAGTCCAATCTTTATGCTCCCTAGCAAATTGAAGCCTTTTTTCCGATTAGCCTCACTGACAAGTGGTTTTCTTAAGGCTACACAGCTGTTTAGTTCCAATCCCTTGAGTTCCCTTCGCATTGTGCGTGTGGAAATGCTCTTACTTTCACTATTAAACATAGCTGTGAGTTCTACTGTTGATTTTTTACGATATGATTTCACCAAACGTTTAAGTGATCGCCGATCACGATCATTCAAGATTTTTTTATGACCACATTTCTTCCTTGAAGATGATGGTTCACCACTATCCTTCCAGGTTTTAATAATACATTGGACAGTTCTTAACCCAATTTTAGTAGTTTCAGCAATCTCCTTAGTTGTTTTCTTTGCTTGATGCAGGCCAATAATTTGACCCTTCTGAAACAGATTAACATCTTTTCCACGACCACAGGATATGTCTTCCAACATGGTTGTTTAAGAAATGAGAAGCTACTCACTGCATCAGTTAGGGTTAAATAACTTGTTGCCAGCTAAAACATATTAATCACTGCAGTAATTATCCAATGGAAGGCTCTTACCTATTTGCTTAGTTAACTCCAGGTGGTGACTTTTTTTTTTTGGCCAGGCAGTGTATGAAGTATGAAGTATGAAGACTTTCCTTCTTGAAGAATGCATTTTTACATTTACATTTTAGGCATTTAGCAGACACTCTTATCCAGAGCAACTTATACAGTTTACATTTCTCTACATACAATCCATTTATACAGTTGGATATTTTACTGAAGCCATTCAGGTTAAGTACCTTTCCTCAAGAGTACAACGGCAGTGTCTCACCTGGGAATCGAACCAGCAACCTCTAAGTTACAAACCCAGTTCCCTAACCATTACACTACACTGCCGCCCTCCAATATCCAATAAAGGTCCAATATCCCACCACAAACAGTTAAAAGCATGTGTAACAACATTCCAAAGATGAACAAATTATTAACTCCTTACTAGTTAATATTCATATACTGTTTGGTATTTCCATAATTTTGTCTACCCCCTGTATGTGTGTGTGTGTGTGTGTGTGTGTGTGTGTGTGTGTGTGACACATTTATAAAACATACAGGGAGGGAGATTATATTTGTGTTGTACTTTGTATATTTTTATCATATCACATGAACTTTCTCTTCAAATTCAATGATCCAAGCACAATTAATCATTTAGCATCTTATGGGATGAATTCATTGGTAATTAGTATCATGCCACTATGTTCAATTCACTTTGGCAGATCACTTCTATTATTGCTGTGCCTTTCTGCTGAAAAAGTAGGGCACTAAAGAACCCAAAACACACCCCACCATTTTAGCACAGTATTAGCCCCAATAGAAGCTGATGCAAGTTTTGTTGAAATTATATGCATTGTACACTGAAAATTGTGCATCTGGCTAACAAGGTAGCCTACACACTTGTGCTTACAGTACAAGCCAGGATAACCGCTCTTTTTTCCTTACTGTACAAGCTGTGGGCCAATTTCATTTGTACATTTATATTTGTAGTGTCCAGTTTCATGAGCTCAGCTGAGGAGGACTATGAATAGCCAGCGAAAGATGACCGTTCAAATATGCCAGGTTCCAGCAGCTGTTTCCACCAAGAAGCCATGAGAGAGCCAGGGGAAAAGAGAGACACAAAGGAAATAAATATCCTGGACAGCTGTGGGAACAGGTGATTTTTCTATGCCCTGTAGCTATGTCCCATACTACCAAATCTCCAATCAAGGTAGTCATATTTTAGATGGCTCGCTATTATTATTATTATTATTATTATTAATAATAATAATAGTAATAATAAGTGCTGAGCTGGTACACATACAGTACTTTGGCCCCCTGATTTCAGACCTTGTGCCATCACTGTTATAATTCTGCAGTCTAGTGTAGTAATTTTGCACACACACAATTTTCCAAGAATCCAAAAATTCCAAAAGGTGTTCAAGAGAAGTAATCATCCCACAGATCAATTCTCTTTGCTTCATTCAAAGAAAGGCTTGCAACAGGCAAACACAAATGGTATTTATTATAGAAAACGCACAACTGATTTGTCTGTTTCTTTCTCGCACTAGGAGAGTGGGAGGTACGTTTAAATACAGATCATTCATCACTGTGTCTAACATTGTGTTTTCAGTAAAAAACAAGGACCCAAGGTCTGCCAGCGACCTTCAATGCAGAAAGTCGCACATCCTACCTAAGGACATTCATCCATTTCAGAAGCACACAGGCAAACGGTTCCTGTGTGTGCATGTCCGAGGCCTGATCTTACAAGATCATCTCCCATGGTTTCCCTTCTGAACGGCACCAAAGGACCCCAAGTTTAGAGAATGGTGCTAATGTGAGGCCTGTCGGTGAGGGTTGGCAACATTGTTCAGTTTCCATGACGACTGACAGAGGAAAATAAAGCACCATTAAAATCCCATGAGGGGCGGGGGGCAGATGGAGGGAGCAGGGAGTGAGGGAGACCTGCACTGCAGATTGAAACTCAGAAAAGCTGTGGGGGGGGGGCACTGGAGACCGGAAAAGGTCAGGCCAATGCAAGCCTAGCGGAAAAAACAAAACAATCAATGCATAACGTGGCTCATTTGCTTCAATTCCCATCTGAATATACAGTACATCCCATGTCCATGAACCAAGAGCATTTCAATTACAAGCCAAGCAGATAATTGACATCCCAAATTGAGATTTTCCAAAGACACAATTACATTTTGTTATTTCATTTCTGCTTAGTTGACACCCAGACCCCTGGCCCCCCTAGCGGTGCTTGCGGTTTTCGCTCTCTCACTCTCGCTCTGTTACTCATTCACACATCTGGATTTCCAATCTGAGACAGTATAGATTAAAGTACCATGTTTAAAAAATACAGCAGCAGTGGCCCAGCAGTGATTCCCACTTCCACACCATGCAGCGCAGAATCGCAGATTCTGAATTCGCCAGATGAGCAGCTCCTGCATTTCTTCTGTTTGCTCCACTTCCTTACTATCAAAGGTTCCGGTTGGTAACAGAAGTGTCTGATTCTATAGTACAGTTTGTGAACAGTCATGACAAGACATAAATGTGTCCAAGACAAGAGCATCCATTGCCACTGGTGTTTGTCCTTGGACAAGCCCCTTTGTGAATAAGACCATCAAGTTGGAACAGTAGAAGAGACTTTGATGTACAAAAGAATGTGGAGTTGAACATCTGGTTAGCCTAGTGAATCTGTGACAGAACTTGGCTCACGTTGCAGGTTTGGAGTGCTTCCTGGTGTGCACTGTGGCCTCTCCATGTGACTCAGAACCTCCTGCCATAGTCCAACCCCAGTAAGTAAGGCCCCAGCTGGAGGACTGGACTAATGCTTACTCCAGGAGGAAGAGCAGCTCTGGAGGGGGGGGGGGGTGTCTTGTTCAGAACCATGCCCAGGGACGGGCGCAGGAACGCCCCCCGCCCAGGCCTCACCTCCAGCGGGCCATTCTCCTCCACTGCTGATAGATACTTCCACTGTTTTCTGTGTCACTTAGCAACAATATCAATGACTTCCTGTATTCAGATGCATTTAAGGAAGTGTCACCAGATTGTGAGGGTGGTTTCATATCCAGTTTTCACTCATCATGCAACATCCGGTCCAGTAAGCACAACAAAATTGTGGCGGTTCCTGCCTGCCAGTGTAGGTACTCTCCCCAGTCTGCCTGCAAACATCACCACATCCTATCACTTGTGATTTTCATCTTATGATTCATGATTTACCCATCCCCCCCTTTTTGCATACAATCACTCCTGTATCCAAACCAAAAGAAGGCATAAATGGACTACATGGCAACACTGCTCGCAGGCAGCAAATAAACTACTATTAGGATAATAAAGCTGCTGGACAGCAGCTGGGGATTTAAAAGTGCTGGCCAGCACACAGCCTTCACCCCTCATCTAAAGCAGACCCTGTGCCAAGCACCGACTCTGGGCACATACCCCATCAACTCGTTTCCCTGTAATGACAGGAGGAATAGTTTGGACTTTGTTACCCAGGGTATCCAGAGATGGGGTCATAGCTTTGGGCCCCACTTGGCAGCTGGGACAGACATAATCAGCATGGCATGACTGTGCGCCCAGGCTACTCCCGATGCTAACGCCATGGCGCTGTGCCGACTCCGGGATCTGAAGCAGTGCTCTATCAAAGCTGGCTGTGCCTCGTCACTCGGTAAGAGAAGCATGGCGGCCGGAGGACAGGATAACTGTTAGCAGGAACGGGTCCTTCATCTCTGCGTCCTGCTCTGCAGAGACACGGGCCCTGCTGGCGGCTCACTCCCCAGCTGAGTTGCAGGTCAGGCTCCCTTCATTTAGCAGATGCTCTTATACAGAGCAAATAACAAAGTGCATAAGTACATAAAAAATAGGGGGAAAAGAGCAGTAATACTATAGAGAAAGGTGACACATAAAAGCTAACTGAAGAAAGAAAGACAAAAGGGGTCTTGGGAGTGTCCCTGCAGGTGAGAGGACCTTCCAGAATGAGAAGGCCATGGTGACTGGAGCCTGCACCTCCTAAAGCACTAAGCTGTCACCACAGGCCAGTTTGTGTATTAATGAAAGCACAGCCACTTGTTGACGCTTCCTTCTCTCCCCTTCTTCCCTCACACACCTACTCCTCTTTCCCAGGCCCCAAAGGCCAAACACCCAGACTCCCCCCACCCCACCCCATCGCGCCCGTGCAGGGGCATCTGAGTAAGGCTTTGAAGTGGAGTGATTAAAGTAAGGAACCAAGGGAGAGAGATCTGTTGTGGGGAGGGGGGCAACGCTGTGAGCGACAGGAAGAGGCAGTGAGCACCGGGCCTTTGGGACGTAATTAGGGGAGCACCCGTGCGAACAGGGTTACAGCGGCGCCGCGGGCAGGCTTCCAATCCCAGCTTCCATTGCTCAGCCTGCAGGGGGTTTACCCTTACACACAGAGACGGGTGAGCGATACCGGCTCTACTCCCCTCTCTGCGACCCCACCTTCACACCTCGGGGCTGACGTGCTAGAGCACCCTGCACCGGTGAGCTGGCTGATCTCTCAGTGATCCGGTCTCCACTGGGCAGAGGAATGGGAAGCAAAGCTTTTTTTTTTTTTTCTAGTTTTTCTGCCAATTTAGTGCCCAATTATACCCTCTATTTATTTCAATTTGCCCTCCCCTCACGTGTTCACCGCACGTCTCTACAAGGCAAGCTAATTCTCAGAGGGCAGCAAACTCTGCTTCCTTCGAGATGGAACTCGCATGCCCACATTCTGAAGACACCCTTACATGCTTCACCGCAAACTCCAGCCGGCTCACCCTCCCCCTCCCCTTGGGGCGGACAGCCAAACGCCGCTCCCGATCGGGGCAAACGGCCAGGGCCAGTCTGGCAGAGACGAGTTTCGAACCGCATCCCTGATAGGCAGCGTACACTCGCATCAGACCAGCTAAGATACAGGTGCGTTAGACCACTACACTATCCGCCGCCCTGCAAAGCAATTTTTATCTAATTTTAAGTGTGGCGCGTCAACCCCAACTCTCCCGACTCTGGGGTGGTCCAGTCGTTATGTGCGTCCCATTCTCTCGTAGCAAACTCGATCACTGAGTGTGTACTCGGCTATGCTCGACAAACCGTCTGATATCCTCCAGCCATTCAGAAGGTGCCCGCCGGCACAACTGCTGTTACTTTTGGGCCCTGACACATTGCAAGTGTTTCATGATTTGAGCGGAGTTTCACCAAGAATCATGGCAAACTCTGGAGGACAAATAGCTCAAACGGGGACTTGAATTGTGCAGTGTGTTCTCAGCTTACGTAAAGGAACAGAAGGCCTGCGGTGTTCACCAGAGGTTACGGTGCTAGAGGGGGTACGGACCGGGAGGTAAGCATGGGCTCAGTCCTTGGCTTTACGGCTCCTCTGAACTTCAGTAACTCTGACCACTGACACTGACAGAGTACCACAGCTGATCTGCCTGAAGCATAAACTCCAGGAAGAAACCAAAGCAACATTTTATTTTTGCTAGGATTTATTACCGGCCATAATCCATTGGAGGCGTCTGTTTCCTGTCTTGATGTGTGTCTGGGTATGGAGAGCCTTTTAATTGGGCTAGGGCCAGCATGCAACAGGGCCAGAAGCATGGCTGTTTGATTAGTGCTGGCCGGTTGGTTGAATGGGGTTGAAGTCTGATTATTATTATGTAATAATTATTTATTAGGATTGGATTATTTTGATCTTAATTCCTGCAGGTATGAGGGCTGGTCACTGTGTGATGGTCTGGCTATCTGCCCGTGTGGTGGTTTGATTAGTGCTGACTGGCTGGTTGAAGGAGTTGAAGTCTGATTGTTATGAGCAGAATAATTACATTTAACAGGGTTGGATTATTTGGAGTTTAATTCCTGCAGGTATAAGGGCTGGTCACTGTGTGGTGGTCTGGCTATGTGCCCGTGTGTCGGTTTAAATAGTGGGAGCTGTTTGCAGGTACTGTACCTTGCAAGGGTGTTTTATTGCAGACTGATTGCTGTATTTAATGACAAAATTAACCCTTACCCATGGAAATCAAGGTGTAACAAGGTATTCCATCCGCCCTCCAACACAGTACATTTTCTTTGAAATAACCTGCAAGTTTACCATGACCTACTTCCTGTTCTGTGATTCATGCACTTCCTACTCCCTGTGGACACTCCTGTGTGTATCCTTGAATCCCTAGCTCCTCACATAACCCCCAGGGCTCCAAATGCTATAAAGCTCTCTCTCACACACATACACACACACACTCACACACAGGTGCTGAAGTTCTATACTTAGACAGAGGCAGAAAAGGCACAATGTGACTTATATATTGAAACATTTTATCAAGTAATACATTATTATATACACTCAATGGCCACTTTATTAGGTACACCTTTCTAGTACTGGGTAGGACCCCCCCTTTGCCCCCAGAACAGCCTGAATTATTTGTGGCATGGATTCAACAAGGTGCTGGAAACATACCTCAGAGATTCTGGTCCATGTTGACATGATAGCATCACACAGTTGCTGCAGGTTTGTCAGCTGCACATTCATGTGGCAAATCCCCCATTCCACCACATCCCAAAGGTGCTCTATTGGACTGAGATCTGGTGACTGTGGGGGCCATTGATGCTCAATTGGTACTAAGGGGCCTAATGTGTGCCAAGAAAACATTCCCCACACCATTACACCACCACCACCAGCCTGAACCATTGACACAAGGCAGGATGGATGCATGGATTCAGAGATGCTCTTCTGCATACCATTGTTGTAACGCGTGGTTATTTGAGTTACTGTCGCCTTCCTATCAGCTTGAACCAGTCTTGCCATGCCTCTCTCATTTTGCCCATAGAACTGCCGCTCACTGGATGTTTTTTGTTTTTCACACCATTCTCTGTAAACTCTAGAGACTGTTGTGCTTGAAAATCCCATGAGATCAGCAGTTTCTGATATACTCACCCCACCCCATCTGGCACCAACAATCATTCCATGGTCAAAGTCACTTAGATCACATTTTCTCCCATTCTGATTTTTGGTCTGAACAACAACTGAACCTCTTGACCATATCTGCATGCTTTTATACATTTGAGTTGCTGCCACATGATTGGATGATTAGATAATTGCATGAAAAAGCCGGTGTACAGGTACCTAATAAAGTGGCCACTGAGTGTAATTAGTAATGTATATTACCACCTATTTTTATAAGTGTGAAGTTAATGTGTGGTATAGCTTGTCAGGTTATGTAGCAGAAACAGAGACTCTTGGGAGTGTTCAAAACCAGGCTTTGCAACAGTATTGGATAGTAGACAGTAGGCAAAATGATTGTCTAGAAGGCCTGAATGACCTGCTCTCAACACTAAACATTCTCATGTTCTTAAGACAGGCTGTCTATGCATTCTATGATCCTCCAAGGGACTGTGACTGTCCAGTGACTGTGACTATAAAATGAGAAATTTGGTCTTGACTATTCATTTAGCCATTTAAGTTCATTGTTTCAAATCAAATCCTATACAGTTCCTGTCCCAAGATAGTCTTGAGATTAAAGTGTTAGCATAATGGTTAAGGGACTGGGCTTGTAATGCAAAGGTTGTAGGTTCGATCCCAGGTGGGGGCACTGCCGTTGTACCCTTGAGCAAGGTACTTAACCTGGATTGCTTCAGTAAATATCCAGCTGTATAAATGGATTGTATGTAAAGAAATGTGAAACTGTGTAAGTCGCTCTGGATAAGAGTGTCTGCTAAATGCCTGTAATGTAATGTAATGTCAACACTGCATTCTAACAGTTTAACACGGAGACGCCCTGTATTCTGACCCTCACTGATTCCACGATGGAAATCTATCCGAATGAAGCAAGGAAGAGCAGAGAGCCGTGAGATGCTGAGGCAGCCCTGGCAAACCACGGGCAGAGCGGTGCGCAAGACAAAGAGTGCCGTGTCGATGTGCCTTCCCGCTTGTGACGTTTCACAAACAGGATTTACAGTGAGGGAAGATTTATTTTTCTCTGTTCTGGGCCGAGGATGTTAAAACTCCCGGAGAGGATTGGACCTGTGATTTATGACTGCAGGGGGGTCATGGGCTGCCACACACACACCTCCACCCAATCACACCACACACACACCTCCATCCAATCACACCACACACACACCTCCATCCAATCACATCACACACACACCTCCACCCAATCACATCACACACACACCTCCACCCAATCACACCACACACACACACCTCCACACAATCACACCACACACACACACCTCCACACAATCACACCACACACACACCTCCACCCAATCACGTGGGGGAGTTCCCGCATTCTGAAATTGATGTTACTTAGGCTTTTAGGCCTCCTTCCTAACATCTCATCTCATCTCATCTCATCTTCAGCCGCTTATTCCTAGTTAGGGTTGCGGGGGGGCTGGAGCCTATCCCAGCATGCATTGGGGCGAGAGGCAGGAATACACCCTGGACAGGTCGCCAATCCATCGCAGGGCCCTTCCTAACATTTCTCATGAAAAGCAAACATCTGCAAACATCTGGCCTCAATTTAAGGCTTTCATAAAAAAACAACAAACAAAAAACAACAACAAAGGTAAACACTACCACAGTGAACTGCATTAGGTCATGTTATGACAAATCTCAAGGTGCTTGAAAGAGCCCAAAGTGCAAATCTGTGTAGATTTCTTGCCATGGCATTGATTTGCACAAGACCACAACGGTGTTTGATCTTCCCCGGTCCTTCCCTGGTCAGGGCTGCGTGTTCGCGGTTCTTCCCCATACTCCATGGGGAGTGTGTGGAGCTTGGTGATGGCTCTCTCCCTGATTGCCAGCGACGTTTATTGGCCTGAGATGATAAACTCTGCAGTAAGCGTTTCGGGGAGAAAAAGCAAACACGGGAGGAAACACGCTGTGGGCTCTCTGCAGTCCTTTGGGTTTCAGTTCCTTAACTGAATCCAGATGAGAGCATTGTTGCATGTGCTCTCTTTGCAGAGAGCCCCAATTGCCAAATGCAACCCCCCTGAACAGCACACATATGCAAGAGAGTACCGCTTTGACTGCTGGGAACCAAACCCTTACATCACAGCTCCTCTAGAACCCTTGTCCCCCAGGCTGTGATGTCATAATGGCAATTGTTCTTGGTATGACCACCAATGGGGAGCAGGGAAGTCCATTACTATTATTACCCAGCAGCACACAGGGCACAGGAAGCTACAGAGGATGTCCAGTGACCGATGAGATGTAAAGGCCACTAGTATGGTCAATGAGTGGCAAGAGGGAGGGCTGCTACATCATTGTAGCTCAACTCCCTCACTCCTGAGACAAATGAGTAACTCCTGCTTCACGGTTCATAGGGCTGCATATGCACATCACCCACCTGCCTTTTTCCTCATTACACCACAGGGCAGCAACTCTCTCGGCTTTAAAAAAAAAATAAATAAATCCTTGTTCATCCAACTCACAAGCTCGGGTTTGAGCCTCGATAAGAATAAACCTGTTATCAATCGACACGCCGCTAGGATTAACTAAAATAAACACGAGACTCTTCCAAAAATAATAACAATAATCCAACGCACATTTTTTGGACATTGTGAGAATAAGCAAACTGGAAACGATGGAGACAGCACTGCCTCCCCTCGTGCAGAGATAAGGGAGGTAACAACAGATGGCATCACAGTTTCACAGGGCTGACCAGTGGGTGTGGAGAGTAAAACCTCACACCAAGCTCTGAGGCGGGCCTGCTGCCTGCTCAGTCCACCACCGGCGTGAAGCCAGCTATACCAGCATGCACCTGTGCTTGCAGCAGGCCTTGCTGCCAGGTCAAATTCGGCAGGTTACTCCTCGCCTCACAGCGAGAGAGTGACTGGAGCAGTTGTCTTGCCCCCTGCGGTCTGCCCGTGCCAGCTGCATAAGTATGACAGTCCTCCACTGCAGCGACTGCACTACTCAGCTGGTGGACTACACAGTGAAAGGTTTCGGTCTCACTAATCTAGTCTAGTTTCTACTCTAGTTCCTAGTCTGCACTCTCCCAATTGGATGGTGGATGGTGCAGTGATTGGCACAGGCTTACAGATACAATTTGGTATTCTCTACAAATGGGGAGGAAAAAGAAAATATCTGATGCTACAGAGATATGCAGCGTGGAGCACTCAGCTGTTTGGACTTGATACGAATGGCTTGACTTTGGGAAGGTGCGGAGGGTCCCTCCTGCAAACGTGCTTCTCACTCCGTCTCAGTTCCCACCAAGTCGATTGAGTCAGAAGAGAGAGCGAGGTCCACATGTAGAAGCGCTTCGTTTTTACAGAGCTCACATCAGGAGCTGGCGGGAGCGAGAGGCCAGCTACTCTCCACGCCATGCTCTCGTCAGAGGGGGTGCCTCAGGGGGAGGCGGAGTGCAGAAACATCAGGAAAAATCAGGCTCGGGCCCTCTAAAAACCTGATTTAATCTCAGGCAGGGCACAACAGGCACACAAGAACCACACAGCTCCAACGAGAGCATCAACTTCTCACCCTCAGCCCCCCAGCCTGAAAAGTCAACGCATTCAAGGGGAATTACCAAATTAGTGTCCTCAACCCGAAATGTGTTTTTTAACACAACCCTAAAACCACAGAAGCCATCAGACCAGCATTCGCCTGCGGGACTATTTTGGGAACGAAAGGTAAAGGTCAATTGGGCTCTCTGAAACACTTCTGCTGCAGGTCTCCAATGTGATTGGGTCTGGATATGTGGGAAGAGGGAGTTTATGCCATTCCAACACAGTAAATCATAAAGAAAGGCAGGTCAATGGAGAAGTTGTAATATGAGCCTTCTTGGAAGAGGTCCAGACTGCACTCGCTGAAGAAACATCAGTGGGGTTTCCAACACAACCTTGTGATGTGAGGTGAAAACACAAATTAATTTGCAAGACAAACATGCTACCAGCTTGCATTCATCATTCACAGCCACTTAGGCCAAAGGATCACAAATCAGTAACCTCCCTGTTCTTCTGAAATCAATGGTTCAGTAACCTCCCTGTTCTTCTGAAATCAATGCCTTGATCAAGTGGAGAAGGTGGATGAAAGATTCCAGGACAGGAGCCCAACACATGTTGTTCTTCAAAGAAAAAGAACAAGCATTTATCACTGGATGCAATTGCCTTTGAACATATCAATGACATTGGTTAAATTCATGGATGAAAGACAAAAGAACAGGACAAAAAACAGTGATTCATCACCCTTTGTCTTCAAAAAAAAAAAAAAAAAAAAAGAGCTGCTGATACTGTAGGCCTAATATGGTCTGTAATTAAGTGAAGAATGATGAAACACAATGCAATCAGCCAGGCATGTAAATTTAACGAGGTTATGCACCATGTTTCGGGGCATTATGGAATAACAATAACACTGTAATTGAGCAGCCAATCCACTGTGCTCCACCGCCGGGCACAAACCGGGACCACACAGATGAAGCCCCTCGCTGGGCGCGCTCTAACGTTAGTAATCTCATACACAGGAACAGCACTGCTCCATCTGCTTCTGTTTTTTTCAGGGTTTTTTTTGGGGGGGACTTTAGTGTCAGTACTTTGGGGGCCCGAATAATCCTGTTTTCTCCTGGCTTCCTTGCCTCACATGTGGTTTTGATTTACGTGCTTCTGCCGTGTGTGTGGGACTTATGCTTAAAACCGGGGGCAAGGTTCCAGTTGTACAGATGAACACCATACCGTGTTGTAGTCATGAGCCTGAAACAAAACAGACAAATGATCTTGAGACTTAAAATTTGATGGCTGTATAGTCATTTGTGGCAATCGATAGAACAAATCTTTATTTAAGGATATTCTAGAGCATAGGGGGATATACCGATTGTAGGTGCCTTATCGGATATAAAAGGAGAATAAATTATTCATTCATTCTCAACAATTAGAATGCAAAAACTGGTGATCTTTAAGGGCTTCAAAACAGACAAAGACATAGAGGAAATGAAGGAGACTATGAGGGACATGGGGCACCTGAAATTAACATTTGACATACAAAGTCTTCAAAATCTCACACTCCTGAAAGAAACTACAAAAATATATAACAGATGTCGGATAACCAACCCTGCTAAAACACACAGGGTTGGCAGGACACACCCCACAATCTGGGATTGAATCTAAACCATGCAAGTGCCTACTGTAGCTGGCAGGCCCACACGGTGATGCACAATTGACTGTAACATTGCCCAGCGAGGGTGGGATTTTCCTTGTCTCATCACACAAGAGCAACTGCTCTGGTCAATGAGATTCATGCAGGACGTTGCACCGATGATGTGGGCCTATGAATACAATAGAGAATTAATGGAACAGCCAGGTGTAGACAGCCTGGCAAAAGGATTGTGGGTACTGTAGTCTTCCTTGACATACAAAGGGGATAGACAAAATAATGGAAGCACCAAATCAAAAAGGACTCAATATTTGTAAGTAACTAAATCACAATTGATAAGAAGTCTACATATGTATGTGTTTAAGTAATGTCAATACTAATCACCAAGATAAAAGATGTTTTCAAATCAACACTTTAATATGTGAGTTTCTAAAGCAACATGAGCGATCTAACAGATTTTGAAATAAGTCAAATAGTTGGTGCCCAAATAGCAGATGCGTCAGTCACTGAAACAGCAAAATTATTTTATTTATTTTTATTTTATTTATTTGTTTGGTGTTTCCATTATTTTGTCTACCCCCTGTGCCCTGCTTTTATATGCTACTAATAAAATAGATTTTAGAATTTAGCATTAATCTTGCCCTACATTACTGTCTTAGCATGTGAATGGGTGGTTCCAAGGATACTGGACATACTTGTTTAAGACAAGGGCAATTGTGTGTGTGTGTGTGTGTTTGTGTGTGTGTATCTGAGTGTGCGTGTGGGTACTTTTGCATATTTTCCTTGAAAAGTCTCTTTGCTTATTATTCATCTCCCATAATTTCACCCCCTTGATACCCTTTTAATTTAAGTACTGGCTTCGAAGCCATTGATAACAGAGCACATGCATGAAATATTCCAGTTGGCAGAGAGACCACCTTGTGAGTTGGCAGGGAATACCATCAGAGTGTCTTACTATTGTTCTGTTACACCTCAGCCAGTGGGTGCCAGAGGGGGCCTCTGACTATTGGCCAAGATTATCATTTATGAAGGCAACGTTGCCAGCCTCTTAAAACCGCTAACAGCTGGGGCTTCATCATAAACACTTTCTTTGTTCCTTCAGTTTCTAGCCATTTGTCTTGCAGACAGGTGTTTACGATCAAGCCGAGCCTCGTTGGCAGCGAAACAGGTGACTAATCGGCGTGAGCTCGTCCAGCCTTATCGGTTTTTGACCCGGCCCGCTTCGATGCGGAAAGATTTTCATTCACCGTTTCTTTTCTTTGTCGCTATGTTCGATTTAACCCTTCACACCCTCTGAAGCACATTCGTGTGCGCTCTTGCTTCCATTGAGTTTAATGCAGTGAAGAGGATGGGCTCCTCTGCCTGCCAGTGATTGGAACAACAGAGGTTAAATCCATTTCATTACAGCGTTGAAATTGCTTCCAAACGCATGGCTTAAACCGCACCACACTCAGTATACACACAACCTGAGGACGGCTGATATCTGAAGGTCATCTGCACATTTAAAGCACCGCATTTTACGCTCTAATTCACCCATTTTCTCAACTAATAGATGGGAGAGTGGTTTGGATTGCGCAGCGACCCACCTTCACCTACACGTAAGGACTTGAGGTGGATTAATGAAGACCATTTTCTCTCTTGCACGGCCTTTGAACCGCTATTCTCTGCTCTACGCCATCGCAGGGTGTCTCACCGTAACCTGGCGGCCTTCACTCAGAACGTCGCCACTAAGCGGCGTCACGCACGGCGACCTCCCCCCGGCCTAATCTCCCGAGAGCAAGTCAGCGTTCACGCCTGCAGCAGCCAGGGAATTAGTCCTCTCTCTGGGACTTTGGAAGGGGGGGGTTATAGGCTACCCTGTGTGCTGATGAGGCCAGAGAAAGGCATTGTACAGGTAACTGCCAAAATAAAGGCAGCGCCTTTGTAAATGAGGGATCCTTTAAACGGTTGCAGAACCGTGAGTGCCATGGCCGGCATGGATAGCCCGTGGATAGGCCTGGCCCTCCTCATTCCAACGAGCCCCCCTGCCCAGCTGGGACTCTCCTAGCCCGGACCTGGGCCATTTGAGTGTACCCCCAGGGTTAGCAAAGTGTTGCCTTTATTTTGGCAGTCACCTGTGGTATAATGTTTACGGAACTGGTAGCATGTAAAAACATATAAGCTGTGTGGGGGCCTCGAATAGTGTAGCGGTCTAACGCACCCGCATTGACTGGCGCTTTACGAGTGTGAGCTACCTATTGCGGTCGTGGTTTGTGGAAACCTGATTGCATCAGTCCAGCTCTGGCTGGGAGCCCCGATCGGGGGTGGCTTTTGGCTGTCCGCCCCAGAGGGTGGGGGGAGGGAAAGTCGGCACGAGCTCGCCAAGGAGCAGTAAGAGCGTTCCTAAAGAGCAGGTGGGCAAAGTTGTGTCTCGGAGGATAATAACTTGAACTGGAGGATGGGCAGTGGGCTTGTGAGGGGAGGGAAAATCGAAATAAATACAGGGTTGAATTGGCTACTAAATTGGGAGGAAATGGGAAAAATCTGAAACAAATGTAAGAAAAAAAACAAAATATGTAAGCTGTGCAAGTAGATTTTTGGCACCTTTTTGGCTTGTGCAGCCCTCTCCACCCTCGTGGGCAGTGAGTTTGGACTGTGTGGGCAAATGTTTACCCCCCAGGTGGCTAAAGAAGCTCATCTGAAACTGGTTTTGACCATCGACCGGTTTAGTGCAGTGAACTGCAAACCTCAGGGCAAACCTGTGTCCTTGTTGGCTGGGGCTGGATGAAAATGTGATGTAGGCACATTAAAAATATAAAGCGGCCCTCTGCACTTTCCTGTCTAATTCCTTTCATCCTTGAAGGAGGAGGAAATAAAAGAGTCTACACCATGTAGGATTAATCTGTGATAAGCTCCCAGACTATTACAAACCCCCCACAGAGCAGGTAGCACAAAGTATACAGTACAAAGGCTCGAAAAGAAGTGGGCGAGATGCGTATCCAACGATGACATCATCACTCACCGTATTCGTTATACTAACCAGGGTTGTTCCACATTATTAGTCAGTTTTGTTTGAAGTGCCTCCCTGCATGAGTATAGCTGTTCATTTGGGGGCAGTGCATGCCCTTAGTGGAGGGATCACAGGGGCTGCTGGTTTTCTTTGTTACTCAGGACTAAATTTAATAAATGAAAACAGTTGACTACACAGTCCATCTCACCTCATTATTAAGGTAAAAACAAAAGCCAACAGACGCTGCAGCTCTGCAGGACCAGCGTTGGGGACCACTGCAATAGTGCCGAAGGACAAGGCCCTCATACCCCACTAGTGCTCCTAGATCCAGGGCTCATGTGCCACGTGTGCAGGGGTACGGCAACTGGTGGACCCCCAAATGCCACCCCTTCCATGTGACAACACACACCTGTGCCACACCTGGACACCAGTGATCCAGACCCACACACACACATATACACACCACACGCACACACACACACTGTTACAGCATGTTGCCTTAATTAGTCAGCACACAGCACGGCACACCTGTATCAGTTACACAGCAGAAAAAAAATGGCATATATTTTTTTAACTGCAAAGCAGCCTTGTACCAATTCAGTGCAAGGGTTTCCAGATGAGCCCACTCCTTGTTCTCCCCGCCCCCACTAGCCTTTTTCGAGTCAGGATTGGTGTGCTCCTGGGGACCGCATTGATCCTGGCTGGAGGAGGGAGCATTAATTCTGCCCCCAGGTAGAACCTGTGCCATGGAGAGCTTAAGTAAGACCCTGATCCTTACCGGGGCTGCTTCCTTCCTGTCGGAGGTACAGACAGGAAGCAAGCATCTCTAACAGGTACAGCAGCTGCAGAAAGCCAGCTGCAGAAAGCATGTATAATTATTATCAGGCGCAGAGGCGGAATTGGATATTTTTGAGACTCCGGAGTGAGGATAAGGGCACAGTAATTACTGCGATAACTTTGATTAATTACAGAGCAAAGGTTTGAGGTACTCTTCCCAATGACGGGCTAGGCGCCCAGGAGCTACCAGTGACCGTCAGAGACCTTCTCCTACGATCTGCACTGTGGGGTGTCACTAGCTTATGTGTGTGCAGTGCATGCAGTTCAACACAACCGGGGATTTCAAATTCCAGGGAAATAGAAAAAGGGGGGGAAAAGTATTATAAATATATAAAGTATACATACCTTTGAGGCATGAACGTATTGGGAATGGAGGTCATTCGGATTCATATATTCCTCAAAATACTCCAATGTAGTGAAATTGAAACCTGTATAAATTGGATATCATTACTTACATTACTATAATCTTTATTGAAATAGGCTACTTTCATTTTGTAGCTATGAACCTTAGGTTTGAGTGAACCAATAAGCCTATCAAACCAACTGTGATCAGGATCTCATTAGAACATTTCGGTGATCCACGTTGGTCGTTGGTTTATTTTGCAAACTGACATGCTCCTTTGTCTAATTTAGAGATTTTCACATTTTTGCCTCAGAGCGTGGTATTATTTTTAAGGTAATTGCGTATGCTACTTCCAGTTCCATACCGCGTTTGCTTGACCGGTCAGTCCATAAGTCAGTGTATATACATATGTATAGATATATACACTACTGGCCAAAAGGTTTAGAACTCCCCCATTTTCCAGTTTTTACTGACATTTAAGCAATTCAAGTCCAGTGAATAACCTGAAATGGTACAAAGGTAAGTGGTAAACTGCCAGAGGTTAAAAAAAAAAGTTTAGGTTACCAAAAACTGAAAAATAATGTACATTTCAGCCTCTTTTTCTTATTTTTCCATCTTAGAAAGACTTCCTTACTTCAACCAGTGTTAAGCTGTGCTTGAAGCTGTTGTCCTGTGAGCCACCTATTATGCAAGCTGTTGACTCTCACAAACTTGTCTTCTGATTTTGTTGTGGCTTTGGGTCTGCCAGAGCTCTTCCTGTCAAGAGTTCCACCAAGCGCCTTTTGATGGTGTAGGAAACTACTCCCTGCCAAAAAATTGACATTCTTTTTCAGTTTTTGGTAACCTAAACTTTTTTTTTTAACAAAAAAAATCTATGGCAGTTTACCGCTTACCTTTGTACCATTTCAGGTTATTCACTGGACTTGAATTTCAGTAAAAACTGAAAAATGGGGGTGTTCTAAAACTTTTGACCGGTAGTGTACATATATACATTTCATGTAAGTACCTGTATATGAATATCATCTGCCAACTGGAAAATAAAAATTGTAAACAACTGAACCAATTGAGACCAGATGAAGCTGACCATTTATGTCTTATGACATATTATCCCACAAACTAAACACTGCCTGACTGAAAACTCCAGCTTTTATCTATTATCCTGCTTCTTACTGTAAAATCAATATTTTACAAACAAAAGAAAATCAGTGAGATACATGATTATGGTTTTCCAGTTATGTGTTGTGTTTCTGTGGACTGCCAGGCTTTGTAATGTGGCAGTCAGAAGGGGGTAATTGGATTTGGGCAAGAAACGTACTTCACACGTGTTGAATTTCTAAGAAGCCCTCTGTAATTAAACTGCTATCCAAAAGTAGAGAGACAGAAGGGAATTAAAACTTGACACTTCAGCCTCTGTAATTTGTACTTATTGTAACTGCTTCTTCTCTACCCCCTCCCCCCCCCCCACCTCTCAGCTTGAACTGAAAAAATGTCAAACATAAACGTGTAACAGAAATGAACAACCAGCCAAGGAATGACAGCCGTGAAATCAAACACATACTTTGTTTGTTTTACTCCCCGGGGCAGTGCTACCAGCACACATCAGCCCCACCGTGAGTCTGTTGAGTTGCCTGTCTGACTTCACCTCTCATTCACCCCTCCCCCTTACCGAGCACCCACTCTGCAGTTGATGGAGCAACATTGAACACTCAACCTATTAAACTTTTAAAAGAAAAATGTTTTAAAACAAAAAACAATAAAAGACAACCTCTTAACTCCCACAGGTGCAGACCAGGCCCTATGGTTGCAAGTTCAAGCCTTGGCTGTGTCATTAGTAGATTATGAATGGATGGGTTTAAGTCATCCAGGGTTCCTCGGTTTTTCACTATATTATTTCCTATCAACGACGTGCCAGACTGCCAGTTTCCAGCACGGACAGGTGTGCCGCCCCTTTGATTGCCGCTAGCTCTCTCCTGTAGCACTGTGTGGAGGAGTGCATCGGAGGAGAGTGCACATTTCAGCTGCAGCGCTGCCTGTGTGCGGATGTGGTTGACACAGCCGTGTCTCAAGAGGCACGACTGGTGACACGGCTGTGCCCACATGTTTTTTCTCTTCCCAGTGAAGCTGGGATGCCAATCGCATGATGCCAGCCTCTGGCCACCGCTGCACCGCGAATAGGCACATGGGCAACTCCAAGGCCATGGAGAGAGACGAGCATGGCTCGCGCACACAGATGGAGGGTGGCGGTTGAGGGTCGCCAAGGCAACCAGAAGAGAACACTAAATAGCACATGATGTGATGAGAGTGTTCCTCTCCTCTCGCTGAGTGAGTGGCCCTCTGATTGATGCAGGGCAACAATCGCAGGCCGACGAGGACAGTTACTACATGAGGACGGACACGTGATTACTGCAGCAGGCAAAGGCACACTATCTGTTCTGTCCCTGTTTCCTCCATTAGCTTTAAATATGTGGCGCTCAACGCAGCTAAACCACCTGAGCCACGGGAAAGAGAATGACAATGAGTGAGAGATGGAGGGAGACAGAAAGAGAGACTGAGGGAGACAGAAAAAGGGAGCGAGGGAGGAAGATAGAGAGAGAGAGAGACAGAATGAGCGAGAGATAGAACGGAGGGAGGGAGGCAGAAAGGAGACAAAGGGCAGAAGCTGACAGGGTCCCATTTGATCAGAAATACGTCTGAGTCAGGAGAAGCAATCCCTCAAGCCTGTGAGCCACAGTATGAGGGCGTGAAAGCGTATGACTTCACATGAGGGTGTGGAAAAAACCAGAAGCCATTGTTTTCCCCCTGGCAAAATGCCTTCCCTGCATCTGAACCAGCCCTGGTCCTGTTCACCCACATGGCCTTTTCCAGAACCCATCATACATCACGAGTAACTTGGACCTCGGGTTAGAGCTAGCTGGATCCAATACCTCCCTGAGAATGTGAAAATACAGTTATTTTGAAACTAAACCCGTCCCAGGCTCTGGAATGAGGTCACAGGGAGGTTGCCTGAAACACTGTTTCGAACATAAACACTAAAAGCCCAAAATAGTTTTTAAACAATTTTTTGAGAAACTGCAGAAACTTCAGACTACTTAACTTTACTTAACTAAACTTTTAAATGAACTCTGCTGGACTCTGCAGGGTTCAAATCTACAGCAGACATTAAGTGCACAAGTTACACCGGGGGTCATCCAAAACAAACAGAAGTTCACTCTAATGGAGCTGTATCACCACTGCCAATATCAGATTCCCTGTGGAATTGCTCCTGGTTTCGTGTGCACATTAAGTATATTGTGTGTAGGCCTAATTGACTATTAAGTGTCTTGGGCTCCCAGAGCCCCCAAACTGCCTGTGCCAGGGGGTAAAAGTGACCACATCACCCATTGTGTGCCAGGAGGCTCCATACAGGTCCTGAATGGAGACACAGGGACCCTTCTTATCCCCTTTCAGTGTTTAAACACAGCTAATCTGCTTAATCACCCTGCCACCCCCTTCCCCTCCGCTCCTCTTCCACAGATTCTCAGGTAATCCCGCTAGGCCCAAACCCCTTTGCTCACCTGTCAATCAACCCCCTGTCCCTGCCTCCCTCTGCCTTTCAGGCAGCTTCCCCCGTCTTAGCCCAGGCCCGGGGATGAATAACAATAGGCAGGCTAGGATAAAGGCTCCCGCTGACATTAAAGGCATCTTCCCCCTGCACTCGCTTGTCAGATAGGCAGCGGTAGTATTTTAATGGGCGAATGAGTGACATGGTGGGTTAACCTACAAAACAAATTGGTGGGAAATGGGGGAATGAGAGTGAGGGAATGAAAGTTGGTGGGGGGGTGGTGGTTTGAACAGCTCTACCGTGCCACGCTGTTCTGTGAATAAAACATGTAGACCCCCAATGTGCTCTGAAGGTTTCGGCTCTGCTCTGCCCAGCTTTTAGAAACACAGCCCTCTGCTCCGTTACTTATCCAGCGAGTTATTCAGGGGGGAAGCTGGTAAACTGCAAGATAAGCATAAAGGATCTGTGCCCGACTGTCTGTTTCCTGGTGATAAAGAGGACGTGTCAGTGAGCCCGGGCCTCGGGACTTCCCGTGTCAGACTCATTGTTCAGCCTCCAGCTGCAGAGCACTCTCACGCCCAACAGCCGGGTGGGGCAGAGACGGGCGGCGGAGGGATTTATTTGGGATCAAGGGGCTTACAGGTGTCCTCATCCCTCTGGGGTCACTGACAATCATCAGATGAACCCTGATGTTGAAAATCAGACTGTGGGACCTCCTCCCCCCCGCTCACAGTAAGGCAGAATTCAGTGGATCAATGGATCGACTGACTGTCCTTCTAACTGACATGGCCTTCTAAGAATGGGTCAATCTAATAGGCCTGAACTGGTAAGACCCAGATAAGACCAAACAAATATCAGGAATATTTGCCCAGGTTAGGGGGATGCACTAAAATCTAAACTCAATCTAATTTAATTATTTGTACTACTCAAAGTATTTCTTTCCCCAAGTTTCACCATAGCAAAGACCCAAAGAACCAAATAACTGTGCATTAGAGTCCCATTTGAGGACAGCGAATCAGACACATTTAAATAGGAGTCCTCCCGCAATAAAAAAAGCAATTTTTCCTCCCACTTCACTAAGAGCTCTTCCGTCTGGGGCCTGGATCTCCACGGGCCCTCCGTGCAGGCAAGCATGGACTTATTACACCGAGCTGCCCTAAATGAGTAATGGGGCCAGCCTCCCTAACTCCCTCCTCTCTAAACTCATCGATACGGAACAAGCTGGGGGTGGATGGAGGGGGTGTGCTGGAATGAATTCCCAGTGCCAACTGGAGCTGCGGAAAACCGGAGCGCGGATCAGGCAAGCCCTGGACTCAATTTTTTGGTGGCATATTGGTGCATATTGATGCCAGGGGGAGTGGGGGGTGGAGGAGGGGAGGGGTGTGAGAGGGCCCTCTCTGTGAGACTGAACGCCACCGCTCTCCAGTGACACGGTCCTCTGATTAATTTCACGAGGCTCAGGCTTTTAAATGGCTGTGATTGCGCCCAGCCATTCCCCTGGAGAGGAAGGGGGATGTCACCCTCTACCTGCTGGGTAACCGAGGGGCCAGCCACACATAGCGTGTCAACATGATGGGCAGGGGATCTGGGCCTGGCCAGCGGCTACTGTCCACGGGCCTCTAATGTACAGCCAAGGACAAGGTGTCTTGCAATAATAAAATAAACTTGAGATAGGGGGAAGAGGACTGCACATAGCCACATGCATTCTCCCTAAACTTCACAATCCATCTAGGGGTTGGCAACATAGACTAAAAGTGATGTCATGACATTGGAAGGAACACACATCCATTGCTGGTGAACAATGCTATTCTGGCGCATTCTGGTCTCTACCCATTCGGCTCTGAAGAAAACAAATCTGACGGATGGAGGTTTAAACCCAGTACAACCCACGTGCTGCAGCCAAAGCCTTGTGACATGGCCTCTGCTATCGCTCACAGAGAAGATGTTACCGCAACATAAGGGGCCAGTACTACTTAACTGTAGCTTTGCTGGCAGCTCAGTGAAACCACACTGCAGGTCACCATGAGACAAGGTTTCATCTTAACCAAAACCCTCCCTCCTTGATGGTGTGTGATCGCCATGGTCAACTTTCTGTAGTGTTGAGCAAAGGTCACGTTTATGCTTACCGAAAGCACAAAGCTACACCAAATTTAACCTGAATATACAAAGTATATCACCATAATACAATAACATTTGTAATATTACCATACTGTAAATATAGGCTTGCCTTAGACTGAGTTAATCATCCTTCTGCTCATTTCAAATGCAGGGCTCAAAATTGCATTTGCAACCAAAATGTAAATGTTGCGACCTGGAAATTAATATTTGGAGCACTTTTGCAGTTAGCCAGCCTTTTTACAGTGCAACAAATACCCCCAGTATATCACCCCATTCATGGCGACCAACATTCGCTTGTGTAAACAAAAACATTGGCTGTATATTACAAAAAGCTTATAAGGACAACCATATAAGGACTTTATAGTAGTACATGGAAACCTGACAACATCATTTTGCTGTGTTTCTTCTTGTTTTAGGTTTTATTAATCTCGCTGTTTTAGGTTTTATCATTTGTTTTATATGGATTTGTTTTAGCCACTAATCTGACTTTAGTCCCACAGCAATTCAGTTGGGTAAAAATGAGTGGAACATGGTATAGAAAAGGTTTGGAACCACTGCTCTAGTCTACAAAGAATGTAAACAAGGTCATGACTTAATTTGGAGCTCAGATGCTAGCTGACTAGCTATCTTAGCCAGTTAGCTAGATAGTAGAAAATAGTGTCAAGCCATAAAATGTAGCTCAATCAGTCAATCAAACAGTATTTTATTTTATTGACATAATTTTAATACTTGCTACCTAGCCACTGCTAGCTAACTGCTGGCTATCCACTTTACAACACAGTGAACAGAGGAGGACAATACAGGTGGTGAATTTCATGACTTTCTGTATGACGTGTACTTGTGGATGTGTACGCCCACCCCTAATGTGTCTAGAGAATTGTTGCCAGAATTGTTGCTGAGAACATAGCGTACACAGAAAACCCAAGTGTTGCATTTCAATGACACTTCTTGTCTACAACAAACACCTCTTGCAGTGTAATAAAAAAGTAAATTGGGCCAGGACTATCTGCTCCATCCATGTGATGTACACATTGTATTTGTATAAAATTGAATTTCTTTGTTAAAATAAGTAAATGCGGGTGCTCCTTAAATTATTGCTGGTGTGATGACTTCTTGAAGTTGGGAGCACTACCAAGTAAAAAATGGTTCATTTTGAGCCCTGGACTGTCACCCACTCTGCACGTTGTCCTGATGCGCCATCAATCCACACACTTATTGTGGAAGTCCAGTCCCATAAATATATTTAAAAAACACAATCTCCCCCCACAAAGAACATAATCCAGAGGCTGTGTTTAAAGAGACGCCTCAAAGGTGTGTTTAAAGCTCAACTACAGCTTTAAAAAGATGAACTGACACCACTCGTAATAGTGGAACATAGCCTTCAATCATGCAAATGGGGTCAAACCCCTGTGTCTGCCCCCTCATTTAAATAGTTTGGGCTGCCAGTGTGTGGCGGGGACACCAGCTTTGGCTTTTTCCAAACAAATTGGCTGAACTGTCACTGATTTCACACTGACTTATCGGACAGAAAAACCAACTGGCGGTTTTCTCCCTTTTTGTGTTTCCCCCAAATCATATCAATTTAATAAAAGCACACATATTGTCTTTTATTTTGCCTTTGTAGCATCGAGGGTTTTGTTTATTTGGCACACAGATGATGTCACATGGATTTTGAAATTGGCCTGGCCACCCTGGCAGGATTGGGAACCCAGAATGACACATGAGTAGTGTCTGTTAGACCCATGGCTTGGACCATCAATTAATCAAATCAATCATTTTGTTTATTTCCCTTATGGAAAAATCACATGAATTCTGCACATATAAATCACATGTGTTTTTGAACATTGCACATGTGATTCATATGTATCCCACAAATGCCCACATGTATACCACATATTTCCATGTGTATATCATGTGTTCACATCTTGCCACGTTTACTTCACTTCATTCATGTGTTTTTTCAACTTTTCACATGTGAAATTCATGGGATTTTTCTGTAAGGGTTTAACAGTCTTTAAGACCTTAGCCAGAGTTGCTAGTGAAAGCTTTAGCCCTTTATTCTGGGGTTTTAGCCATTCATAATGGCAGCTGTTCTGCAACCACCAATATTTATTTTGCAACTAGGCAAAACTAACCACTAATGTGGGAACAAAGTTCTTGCCTCGTGATTCTCCACTGCGGGGGAAATATATTTTTTAATTGTTTAAAAACAGGGGGTACCGTTTTTCGAATCTGGCAGCAGTTCCATCATGAACAAACAAATAAAACACAATCACTTTTCCCTCCCACCTTTCACTTCTATCTGCATGGCTATGACATCAATCACCCCAAAATAAGAAAATTGCAAGGTCACTCAAAACAGACTCATCATCCCCCATGGCTGGATTTTTGGTCACCCTTGATCCACATCACGCAGAACCTTGCGGTGACAGAGCAGGGCCGTGAATGCTCCTGATGCCACGATATTAGGCTACATAGTCCAGAGCACCGAACTTCGCATTGTTAATGACTCCCCCAGAGCCAATCACCTCGCGCACAAGAGGTTGGCTAATTGAAACCCGATTTTATTGGAATATATAGCCTACTGTCGAGAACAAGTGTGACCAACTTCGACGCTTATCCGAGGTCCCAAGTCAAAACTCTGAACGTCAACCATTCATTAACAAGCGCGGGTTTGAGAATTGATTACCCTGCGGCTACGATTTAAAAACATGCATGTTACTCGTTTATTTTTGTAGGAAGCAGGTATGCAAATGTGATATAGCCTATTTACTACCTGTAAATTTTTTTAATATTAAACATAATTATCATAATTATATAGCATGCTGTTTTTTTAAGCTGCCCTTAGATTTAAACCATATGGCCTGGGAAAAATAAAATACAATCGAGAACGATCAAATATAGAAGCGTTAATTGGGAACTAGCAGCTCAATACGTATTTAATCCAGCCAACAGAACTGAGAACTAAGGGTCCCACGTGACTGTTCCCTTAATGAATGCGAAGTGGCACTGCGTTTTCGTCCCGAGGCAAAAAGGTGCTGCCAGCACAGACAACCATATGTGTCGGGGGAAGCAACCTGAAACGACTATGACAGGAGCTCTACCGCTGGTCCTATGCTGTCACCTACTGTATCTGCCTGACATGGAGACGCGCTTTTTGGCGCTCCATCAACGTGAGATTCGCCACCTAAAGAACAATAAACCTAAACCAAATTGCTCTCCACCAGTTAAACCAGACAAATGATATATACATGAAAGTATACACGCTTGTAGTGGGAAAAGACCGTAAACAGGTAAAATCAAGTATGCGGGTCCTAGGAGCCGCCTCCCTTTTAATCTCTGACGCAAAATGTCAAGATTCCACAAAACCAAAATACAACTAATCTAACTAGACACGTACATTCAACAAAACGGGCGTCAATACAGTCAATTAAGCAGACGCTTTTAACTGTTAAAGAAGTGCAGGAATAGGTATTTTGATTTTGTATGCTACCTACCTTTTGCTACTAGAAAGTCTATAACATATGTAGGTGCTACCCTAGAAATAATGTATGTTTAATATAATGGCGTCTTCGCCGAAGTACAGATAGAATAATATTATTTGTAGGTCACTGTAGTGGCGGTTACGTTCCTGTCAACGTTATTTGGGCTTGGCAATGTAGTAGTTCTCACCATAGCAGAAAGTAGTCAGCCAGTTAAGGTAATGTGGTTAAGGAAAACAGTCAAATTTGAGCCAGTGATGCTTATCGTCAACGTTATCAGGTGTCAGCTTTATTAATAGTATTAAATATGCTATGCAACCAATCGTTGCAAAAGTTGCATTAAGATATAAACTTGAAAACAAAGTAGCCTACCAGTCAGCTTTGAATCAAGAATCAGAATTGTTACACTTCTCACAAGCGTTTAAAATGTATCGGCGTGTGGTAGTTTGAGAGCGGTTTGCGCACTGTATCCATAAAGTTGAAATGGGAAGTTGGGGTAAAAAGTCATCCATTTATCTAGTCTGACATGCTAAGCGACACCGTTCGTCTTACGGCAGTGTAACGGCTTTCATTATAGGGTAATTGACGGACACAAATCAATTCCATGCTTCGATTATATAGATGTTTTTACGTGGTCCATACTTCGTTATTGAGTCGCGAAGTGCCGGAAAATAGACTTCTGAATATGTGTACCACACGTTCAAACAAAAACAAACGGAGCTACACAAAACATGAAGAAACTATCGGTTCCTTACCTCAAAATGCAGCTTAGTCCACAAATCGTGCGTGAGCTGTACTCCACAAAGAAGTCAGATCTATTGGATTCTGCGTTGTTTTTTTGTTTTTGTTTTTAACTAGATACACACGTAAACCAAATGCAAATGTAAGGTTGCACGAGAGAGAGTGGCGTACGACGGGAACAACAGGCTTCAGCCTTCACCTAATAAAATCCAGAGCCCTTAGAATTTACAGCCCGCAATTTGGTCATGCCTTCTTCGAGCGAGATTGGTATGCAAACAGATTTTTTTCCAACTCGTGCTCGATAGGAACATCCAGGCTGTTCGGCCCCTGAGGGCGGGCAGGATTTACGTTCACGCCTACTGTTAACCCCTTTGTTTTACTTCTGGTCCGAAGTCCAAACGCCCACCTATCATTGCACTGTCCGGCGGTAGAATTTTTTTCCCCAAGTGAACCCTGCGCAACGACTCTGCTGTAACGTTTTCCTACAAATGTGCTCCTAGAACTCCGTCCTGTGGGAGATGTCTTTATACTGACAGGAGGAGCGCGAGGCGGCTGAAGTGTTGTCTTTCTGTCGCAGCTCTCGTGCCGCGAAATCTGCTCCAGATGGAAGTGTCCGATAAGATAAAAGATGGGGGCTGTGATCTTTTTACCCTTCTCTCTGCGGGACACTGAACGACATTCTCAACCCCTCTCGCCCTCTCTTCCCCTCAACCCCCCGCCCTCAAATCACTCAAACTGGTCATAAAAAATGTTATTCAGGAAGACCTGAGGAATTGTAAACAGCGTGTTTAGTTGAGTTATTTTATACATTTGTTCGTAAAAAAACAAAAAACCTTTAAATATTTGACAGGATGACTGCTTCGATTTACTATTCGTTTATTACTCAAATGGCTTTTAAAGAAATCTCACATGACCTCAGAACATAGCTTTATGGATGGATACTGTAATGCGTGTATGTCTATGTCAATGTCAATGCCAATGCCTGTATTCCCGTTCTAGACTAATTTGTTATTTTGTACAATTTCGCCTCTTCCCTATCTAAACAATATCTCATGGCTCTTCGGTTCCATTGTTTCCGCTATGTTTACACTCTGCCTGTCTGCCACGGTAACTCCCTGAGGAAGGCTTTGTATAGGAGATGCTCCATTTCTGAGTATTTTGTTCTGGAGCCAGCTTGCATTAAACATAGACAGACCCAGGAGCACCAGTGTTGTCCCCGGGGTTGGGACTAGACAGGCACAGAGGTGCTTATTTGGGACTTTATGGCTTTGGCTAATCACACATCACAATGAATCACACACCCTACGGTAAAACATGATTGATACATAATTATAATGTACATTTCTTATAATTATAGCCCCGGGTTCAATGAGCACTGAATGAAGAAGTCGTTGTGAAATGGTTTCGGTAGTTTTTTCATCATGAGCTGCAACTCACTGAACTTGTGTACAACCCCGCTGTCGGCTGTGGTCCCGAGATTAACAGAGGTACAAACGCAGACAGTCATAGTTAGCAGTCAAGGCTGGCTGTCTCTGCTTTGCCTCGGGCCAAGGCAAGCTGCATGTGGTCCTAAAGTGACAATGGAGGGCTGTGTCTCTCCAAGTTAACTATCACAGCGCATTGCGCAGTGTAGAGAATGCCAAGGGGGAGTCAGGTAGCAGTTCTCGCCCAGCCAGGCAGCAAGTGTTGTGACTCCAGGATGAGGATTGGGGGGAGAGGGGGTGGGCACTGGGGTCGCATTTGGGCTCAAAAACCCCCCCAGAAGATTAGGTTTCTCCCCACCAACGTGGTTGTGTTAAAATGACTTATCTGGCCCAGAGGTGCTAACCCTTAACTCGGTCACTGCTCGACTGCAGATTGAACAAAGGTAATAAAACTCAGAGCTTTGGTCATTTAGCCAAGTTGTAATGGGATCAATTCTGTCATTGCATTTTTACACATTCACACAAGAAATCAACAACAACAACAAATGTAAATGTAAATTGTAGGCAAAGATTAGCAAACCAAGACAGGCAAATAAGTAAGGAAAACCTCCAAACTGAAATGTTTATTTGTAGGTATTTACTCTTTGTAGAGGAGCATACTATTAAAGGGCTAGTCAAAGTAAAAGGCATTTCAACTTCACATAATACTGACAGTATTCCATATTTGGCAATAATGATGCAAGATTTACGACCACCTCATCCCTGACTAAAGGCAGCCAGAGATCCTTGTGAGAGAATGATGATGTGGCGTGTTCAGTGTGAGCTTGTTGGAGAGTGAGGATGTGGTGTGTTCAATGTGAGCTCATTGGAGAGTGAGGATGTGGCAGTGTTCAGTATGAGCTTTATGATGAACATTATGATGAAGACCCTTCTCAATCTCGGCCGTGGGCTGACTGACAGAAGCCATACTGGCCGTGGGCACCTTGAGCACCCAGCACGGTCCACAGACTCCCTAATTGACTGATCTGGGCGCTATGAGGTCCGGAGGGAGCCATGAGAATAATGCCTTCAGGCAAGGTCACCCTGACCTACAGCGCTGCATGCACTGCTTGAGACATGACGGAGATATTAATAGGCAGGGCCACAGGTATGCACTCTGCTGCCCGTGGTTGCCAGAGCAGCGCCTGTTTCTTCTCCCCGTCCTCTCCTGTCATAGTTTTAACTGATTTAATGTGCCCAGATTGGAGAGAGATGAAACGTCTTTGGGAATTCCGATGATGAAAGCTCCTTTTCAATCTTTAAAAACCTTGGGTAAAGATTGTGCAGAGTGGTTCCACAAACCACACGTGCCAATTTTTTTGGTACTCCTCCTGCCTCCACACACACACAGCGACTGGGAGAGGAGGCAGGGTACATGGGGCACAGAATTCTGGGTAATTCTACTACCTACTAATTCTACTATCACTCAGGCATGTATCCACGTTTGAAGAAGCCAACCATGCACATAGAATCAATTAATAAGTACACACCATTTTTTTGTTTGGATTGGGATTACTGTATGCAACATTGCCTTCAAGACCAATATCATTATTTTTTGTAGACAGTAATCATTTTACTGAGCCTTCAACACAAATAATATCCAGACAGTGTAATCCAGAACTGAATGTTCAGAATATTGCTAATTTGCTATAATTTTATTTCTGTTTTATTTTTTCAGACAGAAATTTTCTGTCCATAGTTTAAAATTACAACCTTTTGAAGGATGTTGAATACTTTGGATATGTGGAAAAATAACTCCTGATACAGTCCAGATGTTGGTTAAATAAAGTTTAGGCTAGGGTTGGGCTGGCTGTAACACTACTGTAAGTGTGACACAACCCCAGGCCAGGGAAAACCCTACCATTAAATCTGACCTCAAACAAAGGTTTTCACACTCCTACACTAAGAATAACACTTAACATATTTATTAAGCTAAGAATAAGTAAGAAGGTCTTGGTAACAGGCCGGGGCCTTTATTTATTAAGCCAAAGACATGCACGTCAATTGGATAACTGTGGGTATGAGTGTTGAGTGAATGGTGTGTGTGCCCTGGTGACACCTGTCCAGGGTGCTTTTGGTGCTGGGAACAATACATCTGATAATGGATAGATGGATGGATGGATATTTATTAAGCAAATTCAATTATAACTGTGTGAACCATGGTATGTCTTTGTGAAGGTATCCTCATTGTTTACATTGCATTTACCTGTCTGCACCTGCAATTGTGTAGAATTTGCGCACACCTGAGTTTGCACTCTGAAATCCTGCTAATAGGACAACGGCGAGATCTGAGCAGCCATAACTCACCACTGTCCTCAAGCAGTCGCCTGCTAAGCCCACTCTGGTCCAGATGTCGAGGGCACAGTAATGATGTTTATGCAGCTCAAACTGGATGCTGTTCCCTTTCCTCACTGGCTTTGTCTAGTCAGACATTTTCTCTCCCTCTGTGGGTTTTTGTTTTTGTTGGACAAATGTATGAATGAAGGGATACTCAACAATTTGTGTCAGATTTGGAACATTACTTGTCGACAGCTGCCTGGATACCATCACTCCCTTAACAACCACATTACCCGGTTGGACAAAAAACCACAATTCACTGGCCCGGGGCGAAACGTATCCTCCCCAGGTGAGCTCAGTCAGGATTCACCACCTGAGTGGAGTCTGCATTCCCACGGAAACCGCCAGGTGCTTCCCGTTTCAATCACGTCTGTCTGGAACAATGTTAATATGGCAAATGAAGCAGGGGATATGCAGGACTCAGAGGAGGCACTACTGATGCCTCGCAGAGATGCAAATAAAGAGTGGAAAAGGCCTTATTCAGCAAGGTTGCCTGTTTGGCCAGGTGAGATGCTTTTTCACACAAATGTGAGACATTGGCAGCAAAATATCTGTGCTCAAAGGGATCTCAGGTTACACTCAGCCTGAAGTGATGAAAGGAACGGCGCACATTAAATGTGGAGGGAAATGGATACAGCACGCACTGCCATTCTGAAAACGCTCCTCAGCAATTGTGACTGGAGAAAAGGCCAGCAGTATAAAATAGAGATTGCCAGACAAATAGCTCAAAATACTGAGCACAGCACATTTGGATTGGTCCTAAAACAATGAAGCCTTTCCGCAGCTTCAGTGCGGTTAGATTCTCTTCCTCTTCTGTCAGAGATGAAAGACTCCCCGTTCCCACCTAAGAACCCACTTCCCATGCTCTCAGATTACTGTAATTAACATAGACCATTCTTTTGCCATAGATTGCATGCATTTTCAAAGCAGTGAAATGCGAGACCATTGAATCAAATGTTTTGTTTGTAAGCATTGTAATTGTTTCCACTGACATTTCCTGTTCAGTAGAAGAAATTTGTAGGGAAAAAAAGTGAAGGATTATTATATATTTTTTTACATTTGTTGCTCATTGTAATTGGTAAAATTGGAGTCCAGGGGTGTGATTGAACTGAGCTGTAAGGGTGTTGAATGCCCCCCCCCAATTGGAATGAACAACAGAAAATAGGAGATGGAAATAAGAGTTGGAGATGGGAGGGATGTTGGAAAGAGAGCTGCCACAGATGGAGGATCATGGCCATTTTTATACCTGTAGATAAAACTGCTTAATCAGCTTGAGTTAATAGCTTTAGAGCTTTACTGCAAGCTTCCCATTGAAATCTTTGTTTGAAACATCTAATTATTCAATTAATATTACTATTCCTAACAAATGTAGCTATGAAAGGATTCACGTTTATTGCAGTGGACAAAGCTGCTAAGCTCCAGGGAGTGGACTGTAAACAGTCGCTAAGTGATGTTAAACGGGCACATGGACATATGTAGAGCTGTCAGGGTTCAAGGGAACTGTTTATTCTAATAGAGGTCGTGGCTATGTTGCTTTCCTTTGAAAGAAGTGACAGGGCTGACATGAGGAGGTAATT
Organism: Aldrovandia affinis; assembly: GCA_029706075.1. Taxonomy (NCBI): domain Eukaryota; kingdom Metazoa; phylum Chordata; class Actinopteri; order Notacanthiformes; family Halosauridae; genus Aldrovandia; species Aldrovandia affinis. The sequence continues at coordinate 1,068,024 of JAINUG010000043.1, read as the reverse complement.
ACCATTCCTACACTGACAGGCAGTAAAGAGTGTGCGCTGTCTGCTAAAATGTGCCACCCAGACTCTCACCAGCCCACGCGTGGATGGGTCTGCCTGACATGTTTATGTTTTTTAAAGACAGAACAGACAGATCTTCCCTTACTATACTGCGGAGTGCTGATAGGGCAGATGCTGTGGGAGGAGATCTGTTCTTAGTGCACATACACACACACACACACATGCACACATACATACACATACACACACAGGCACACACACACACACACACACACACACACACACACACACACACACACACACGCATACACATACATATATAGACTCACACACACACACACACACACACATACACATACACATACACACACACACACATATGCATACACATACCTATACACACACACACATGCATACACATACATATATATACACACAGGCACATAACAATTATGCATGTACGTACACACACACACACACAGGCACATAAAAAACTTGCATGCATGTACATACACACACACAAACACATGCATGCACACACATACACACACAAACACATGCACGCACACATACACACACTCACTCGCACAGAAAGTTATTGCTCTCATCAGCCAGGACAGTATATTTCTATTTCAATAGAATATTCCAGTTCATAAGTGGTTCAAATAGACCACAGAAGGAGCCATCACTGATACTTTTAAAACATTGTAAATGTTAGATTAGGCACCCTTACACCCCCACTCTGCATTTATAGCTTTTCAATCCACACTCAATTTAAAAATGGAGCTTCAAGCAGTTATCAGCTCTACCTCCATAACCTCTCTATCCCTGCAATTATCATTATTCAGAACCCAATTCGTATCCCACCTGCTGTCCATTAGTGTGTCATTCCAGTACAAAAATAATCAGCATTTGAACAGAACCCCCGACTGCCTCAGCTCCAGGCTTCCAACTGTATCTCATCTGCCAGAGAGTGTGGTTATAGCCTCTCTTACTGGTTATAACCTCTCTGGTGTCGTTATAACCTCTCTGTCAAGCCGTGCCTCTCGGGTCCACCGTGAAGCAGAGTTTGCTGCCCTCTGGGAATTAGCTTGCTTTGTAGAGACGAGCGGCGGACTCGTGTGGTAAGGGTAAATCGAAATAAATAGAGGGTGTAATTGGCTACCAAATTGGGTGATTTAACGTGATTGAAAGTTAATCGGATTTTTAAAAAAGTTATTTGTTAACAGGGATTTAAAGTTTGTCTTTTCGCCATCAACTGCAAGAAAAGCCACCTGTTCTCATATTTTTTATGCCGGAAATCAGATACTAATGTTCACCACTTGGATAATAGGAGGCATGGGAGGCATCCTGGCCCTGCTGTCATCGTAATGGTGGAAGGAAACATGGGGTCTTTAGTGGGCCCCCCCCATATTTATGAGGGCCACTGCTGAGTATCTCCTCCATCCCCGCCCCCACAGTCATAAAAATAGCTTTTAGAGTCCAAACGACTGGGCAGTCTTCCTCCTATTCTCCCTCAGTTTCAGCTGAAAGAGCAACCTCACTTCCTGGCATTCTCTCCACCTCTTCACACTTCCTGGCAGAGTGATGGACAGCAGGAAGCACCTTTTTGTTTTGTTCTCATTTGACCCCCTCCACCTCGCTCTGTTCCCTCATAAAAGGAAGAACTTGTTAACTTGCCCCTAAACCACCCTCCTACATCCCTCAGTACACTCTTAACTGAAAGGGTTAACCGTCCTGAATTTTTTCACCTCTCTCGGCAGTGTGCTTCGAGTGTGACTGATGCATGGTGTCAGATCTTGATAAAAGAGGGGTCAATCTGTCTTATAATCACAACACGACTTGGTTCCAACTGACCGGTCCCACAATACTCCCGAAGCAGGCCTCCTCCACCGGACCCCCTCCAGAACCAGGGTCCTGACACATTTCACCCCAACATTCACTTCAGATCAGGGAGACTGCTAATCCCAACTAACAGTTCAAACAGGAAAAACCCCAACTGAACTCATTTAGTTTGGTCTCACAGCGGTATGAAACAGGACACAGTTCGTCATCCTAAATAGTTGGTTTCAATGTTTACAAACTGGTTTTGATGAAAAGCATAATGGGTTTGACTCCTAAATGTATGCTCATCCAAAACTGTCTAAACGTTTCGGTTTTCCTTGTTCTTTAAAAAAATATATATATTTGTTTCAGATTTTTCCAAGTTTTTCTCCCCAATTTGGAAGCCAATTATACCCTCTATTTGTTTTGATTAACCCTCCCCCACAAACTACTCTCCGAGCCCGGCGATGATCCGCCTCCTTCAAGATAGAACTCACTGACCCCCTTTCTGGAGACACCCATATGTGCTTCACAGTAAGTTTGTGCCGACCACCCTCCCCCCTCCCACAGGAGCGGACAACCAAATGCTGCTCCCAAACGGCCAGGCCAGGGTAGAGACGGGTTTTGAACCGCATCCCTGATAGGCAGCTCACACTCGTACAAGACCAGCCAAATACAGGTGCTACGCTAGAACGCTACGCTATCTGCCAGCCCCCCATGATTTTCCTTGTTCTTGTGTGAAAATGGATAACCCTGGGTCAGTGCCTGAGGGCAGAATGTATTGACACTTAGAGCCAGCATCAGTGTGTGACTGTGGAGCGGGAGGTAAGCCTGTCACTTGTTCACTGAACTGTGATTAATCACAGTTCCTGGTATCAGGGACTTCTGCACACGTGGAAGCTTCAAGCTCATGTACAGATGAATAGGTCATGACAAGGTCATCTGTATCACACCTGCCCCCAGTGACAGTGATGTCATGCACCTTAGAGGGGGGGGCTGGTGCGTTGAGCCGAGGGAGAAAAACACATGCTCAGTGTGAGAAGGAAGGTGCTGAGGTGGAATGAGGAGGTGGTAATGAGGACAATGTGTAGCATCCAATTATAGTGCATTAACTGTAGCAGTTCTTAGGGTGATGCTGATCTCTTGTGACGCTCTTAGGTTTAAAGTGATTTCTCCTATAGTGCCCCGCTCCCATTTCCCACAATTCCCTGTAATGCATTTTATTTTTCAAAACCTAGTCATCGTTCCAACTTTTCAATATGATGTTTTTAATATACAGCAGGTTCGACACGAAGAACAAGGGGACAAAAGGAACACAGAGAATGGTGGGCGTGTGAAATTCAGCGAGAGAGCGGGATTCACCGTGTGCTTACACTGGAGTCCTCCAAACACGGAGCAGGAGAAGGACAAATGGATTCCCCCAGCACCCCCAAACCCCCAATCTCCCATGAGGTCCAATTGGCTGTTGTCCAGAGAAAACTGTGCACTTTGGGCTGGCGCCTGACAGCAATTAAACTATTGTTGTTTTTTTGTGTGGAATCTGAGCGCCTTATAAAACAAAGCCTCTTCGAACAGGTCCTCATGGTGCTTTTAAGATGTACGATGTAAGACTCAACACTGGCCTCTTGTGCTCCCAGTGTTCCTCTTTCCACTTATTCGAATGTTTACCTTGCAGAAAACGCACCGCTAATTACTCACAACAATGGAGGCGCCACTATCGGAGGAGAGCACTTAATAATTAAAGCTGTTCCGAGTCCCCTGGTGGCGAAATGACAGGCGGCTCTATAGAAACGGAAAACACATCACTGAACATTTCTCCACATAATCCTTTGGAGTTAAAAATCATAGGTAAGGTTTGAGTGCTTAGTTTTTTTTTAATCTGTATTTTCATTTACTTAACTTTAACATGGGGGAAAAGTGTGTTTTGACACACAAAAAAAAAATCTTGTTTTCTAAGGCATGTCAACCATCTGTCATTAAATACTCCATCATGCTCCCATACATGAGGTCTAGATTCAATCAATGTTTGCCCTTAACTGTGACGTGAAAATAAATGCAGGAATTACATTTTCATGATAGTTGGAGTCAAAGTTAAGGACTAACACCGATTAAATCTAGGCCTGAGTCTCACAGACTAATATAAAATAAAATGTTTTTTAAAAAGGCATTTTTTGATTGAGTACGCACTCCGGGATAGTGGTCTATTGTGAGACTGAAACAAACCTAATTTTGCATTTAACGCTGGAGAAAAGATCTGCAAGGTGAGCTGGAGATTAATTCATGATGCTTTGTGGAATTTGAATTAGTAATTACTGTGTGGATGGACTGTAAAACCGAAGCAATGGCGTCCCCCTAATTACAGAAGCATTGCAGTGTTGCGTACCTGCAGATATCATGCAAATGCCTTTTCTTCCCTCTCACAGAACTGACAGAGTTAGAATGATTACCCTCAGACTGAAAGAGTTCTGCTTATAATGTAATCTCCTGTAGAACTGGACACAGCGTGGGGACTCAAGGGGATAGGGATCTGTGCTAGAGAGGAGAGAGAAATAATGAAGCGCACTACACACCAGGAGGGATGGAAGGACAGCAAGACAGAAAGAGAGAGAGAGAGAGAGAGAAAAGGAGAAAAAAGAAGCTATTTCCCGCAAGTGAACACAAGTGCTGGCAAGGACAAAGTGCACAAACTGCGCACACTTCCGTTTGTATGGTCACAGTGGAGCCATATTATACCTGGAAGCTGGTTATACCTGTAAAGAAAATCTTTCTCCAAATCCTTCCTACAGGCACACTAAAACCCCATCACAACACGGCCTTCCTACAGGTGCACTAAAACCCCATCACAGCGAGGCCTTCCTACAGACACACTAAAACCCCATCACAACACAGCCTTCCTACAGGCACACTAAAACCCCATCACAACGAGGCCTTCTTACAGGAACACTAAAACCCCATCACAATACGGCCTTCCTACAGTCACACTAAAACCCCATCACAACGAGGCCTTCCTACAGACGCACTAAAACCCCAACACAACACGACCTTCCTACAGACGCACTAAAACCCCAACACAACATGGCCTTCCTACAGGCGCACTAAAACCCCATCACAACACGGCCATCCTACAGATGCACTAAAACCCCATCACAACCCGCCTTCCTACAGACGCACTAAAACCTAATGACAACCCGGCCTTCCTACAGGCACACTAAAACCCCATCACAACACGGCCTTCCTACAGGCACACTAAAATCTCAGCTTTAAAAACATCTGCCCCTGTCAGGACGCAGGAGAAGACACAAACACAATAAAGAGGCGTGTTTTTCAACGTGTAATAGCAATAATAACATGTCTGTTCTCTGTCTTCTGCCCCTCCACAGGGTGTGTGTTGTTGTTGGCTGTCATGGTGGCCATACCCCCACTCCTCCTGCAGCTGATAGGCCGCTGATATATGAGTCTTGACAGGAGCTGTGGAGGCTGCAGAGGTCTGAGGGATTCTGGGAAAGGTCAGGCTCTCGGAAGGCTGGTACCTTCATTCCCATCTATAATTAAAGTCGTTGTTGTAGCAGACTACTGTGAGGGAGCGAAGCAAGGGGTAACTCCGGGTCTCACTCCAGGGGTGGGGTGATAGGGGGCAGGTAGGACAGCATTCCCAGGCTCCCAGCACTAGGGGGGGCGGAGGGAGGGAGCATATGGCTGGGGATGGGGGGGGCAGGAGCAACCATAGCTTCCGAGGTGAAGAAGAAAGGGGGCAGCCCTGGGACACAAGGCTACGCCCCAAATGCCCCCACACCTGTCCCCCACACCCTGTGTGTGGTGTCCATGTGATCTGTATAACATGGACACCACACACAGGACTGAAGACAATACTTTGTTAATCAGTGTGAGATGTTCTTTTCAGCATCAATGGTGGTAAAAACCAGAGAGGATGTGATCCCTCAAAATGTTAAATAAATAGTTGCAGAAATATCAATATGAATATAAATATTTATAGCTTATTGATATGAAAACCTGGGGCATACATTTTCAAAAATTGTGAAACCACAGAGTTGTTTTGGAGGATAATTGCCCAAGGCATTCACTGACATCTTCGTAACTATGGCGACGGAGTCTCCGACATCAACATCTAAGGGCTTCTGCCACTTGGAGTTCAGTGATGTATACACTTGAGTGACAGGCTAGTGCCTAGTTCCCGGGCAAGGGGGTGGGGTGGTGGTGAAACTGTGCACATTAAATACGAACAAGCATGCACCATGTATATTTATGAAGCATACATTCACATATATTGTAAAGTGACCTCAATTCAGCAGCTATGGGTACGATAAACAAGGCTGAACATTACAAGGCCTACTGCACCCATATTGCCATGCTATAATGCTGTACAAAGAAAATTGTATAATAGCACTCATATGTACTCGCAAGTAATTAAGTTGAATTCACTACTCTGTGCATATTCTTTATGTTCTATCCAGCTATATAAACAAGAAGGATGTGTAGGCAATTTAATAATCCCCAACAGCAGATATGATGCAGTAGCAGCACCAATTTCTAAAATAAATTTCTCCCAGAAACCACAATATGCTCCACAAATTTGCCTTTATAAGGTGCGTGCATGTGAGTGAGAGAGAAATGTATTACTGTCAGAAATGGTGCTGGCGAAATGCTGACAGCAAAGTGCAGAAAAAAACCTCACTGAAATCTTTATACCATGCACTGCGGCGCTGTGAATGCAGATGCGATTTCTCCTTGGGGGTGAGGGCATATTAACTCACTGCTCGTCAGCGCAGAGAAACACGGCAGCCAGGGGTAAGACAGGTAACCCTGGGAGGGACAGTGCCGTAGGTCTGAAAATAACAGTGAGGTTTGGAGAACACCTGCGTATCCGCACTGCTCCACAGGATCGCCGCGCCCCCTGAGCAGGAGACCCGACACCCACAACCCACCCCCGTCCCGTCCCCCTTATATCCCTGTCGAGTCAGGGGGATTAAAGGCAATTCAGCTTCTGAGAGAACGGAAGGAAAACGAAAGCCAGGCAAATATACTTCACCACAAAATGTAGCAAATTGAGATGTTGAACATAGAACATTTTGGGGGATTTTTTTGGGACTTGCATAAATCTCCTGTGCTTCTTTAATGCTCCGCTCCGATGTGCTCGTCTCGCTTCCGCAGATGAAAAAACTGCCGAGCTGCCGCGATTCAACAGATCCATTTCTCTACGGGGCCTCTTAAAAACTAACGTTCTCTCCAATAAGAGTGTTGAGCTGCCTATCATGGACCTGGTTCGAAACCCGTCTGTGCCAGTCCGTCCCTGGTGGGGAGCCTCGATCAGGATCTGTGTTTGTAGGTGGGCAGGTTCCCTCTTGGAGGAGGCGGATCTGCCCATAGATATAAAAACATAGATACCGCATTAGCTACTGTTGTATGTTGCAGCGATACCGCCATATTGGCGTGGGCAAGATCCACGTCTAAACAAACGCATGTGTATTGAGAGATGCAGGCTTCCCCTGATAAAATCTTGTGTCAGCGGGTGCTCTGATATCTTTCAGCTGAGAGCAATCTGTGTTAATCCCGTCTGCTACTTAAGGTCCCTTTTTCCCTCATTCAAACGCTTCTGTGTCAAACTAATTGTTACATGATAGCCAGTATTCCAAACAAAAGTTTAGCTTACCACCCTGTGGTTCTCTCAGTTAAAGAGAGAAGGTTCTAATTTATTTATCTCAAAATAGAGGTTTAGCGTCACCACTCTGTGGTAGCCTTTTAGGGAGATTAATCATCTCCAAACGAAGGGTTTTAAGCTCACCACTTCGGTGGTTTCCTTTTGAGATTTATTCTTTGTTTGTCGGGGCTAATGTTCCCCAGAGCTAAAGTCTCTATAGCCATTTATTTTCCTATCTCCTCGGTGAGGAGTGTTCGCCTTATTGGGTTGTTACTGTTGGGTTTATTCCCGTGGAGTTTTGTCCCGGGGTTTTCTTATCCCTTTCCTTTTCTATTTGTTTTCCCCACTCCCTAGTCTGTTTTCAGATTTAGTGGCTGATCGCTTGCGTTCAGCTTTTAGATACCCGTGAGATCTGCGTGTGGCTCTTCCACCTTCCAACCACACTACAACTACAAGTATTTGTTGAATTGGCTTCACAGATGTGTTTCGTTAGGCAGGTGTATTCATTTGTATCGTTAGTGAATGCAGAAGAGAGCTGTTGATGTCTAGTCTTGATTCTAGACTTTGCAATTGCCTTTGGAGATTTTTGTTGGGGTGTGACAACATGAGGAAAACAGCAGTGTCAATGCAAATTAAGCTGGCCATCATAAGGCTCAGAAATGAAAATCAATCAATCAGGAACATTGCAAAAACCCTGGACATGCCCAAGTCAACAGTTTGGTTCATCATTAACAAGAAAAACACAACTGGTGAACTCAATTATGCCAAAAGACCCGGTAGACCGAGGGAGACCACTGTAGTGGAGACCAGAGAATACTCTCTATGGTGAAGAAAACCCCCCTGACAACGGCCCAACAGATAAAAAACACTCTCCTGGATGCAGGTGTAGATGTGTTAAAGTCTACCATACATAAAAGACTACACCAGCAGGACTACAGAGGGTACACTACAAGATGCAAACCACTGATAAGCCTGAAGAACAGAAAGGCGATATTACAGTTTGCTAAAAAGCACCTAAAAGAGCCCCAAGAGTTCTGGAACAAAGTCTTGTGAACAGATGAGACAAAGATTAACATGTACCAGAGTGATGGAAAGAGGAAAGTGTGGAGAAAAAAAGGAAATGCACATGATCCAAAGCATACCACTTCATCCGTGAAACATGGTGGAGGGGGTGTTATGGCTTGGGCCTGCATGGCTGCCAGTGGAACAGGCTCACTTGTCTTCATTGATGATGTGACTGCAGACAGAAGTAAAACAATGAATTCTGAAGTCTACAGAAATATTTTATCTGCTCAGATAAAACCAAATGCCTCCAAACTCATTGGACGGCACTTCATCATGCAACAAGACAATGACCCGAAACATCTGCTAGAGCAACGAAGGGGTTTTTGACGGCCAAAAAGTGGAATACATGCTGAAGAGGAGACTGAAGGCAAAAAGTCCCCGAAACAAGCAGGAACTAAAGATGGTTGCAGTACAGGCTTGGCAGAGTATCACCAGGGAAGATATCCAGCGTCTGGTGATGTCTATGCGTCGCAGACTTCAAGCAGTCATTGCATGCAAAGGATATGCGACCAAATATTAAAAATGATTACTTTATTCTACATTATGTTAAACTGTCCAATGAATTATGGTACCTGAAAATGGGGGGGACTATGTGCAAAAGGTTCTATAATTTCTAAACGGTTCATCCTATATGGATGAAAATACCCTCAAATTAAAGCTGACAGTCTGCACTTCAACCTCACTGTCATTGTATCCTTTCAATCTGAAAGTGATAGAGTACAAAAAATGTGTCACTGTCCAATGAATTATGGTGCTCACTGTATATATATATATGGGGGAAATAATTTGCACCAGACTTTGAAACTCAAGAAATCTAGACAAAAAATCTAAACATTAAAGTCCATATGTAAATAAAGTTATGTGTAATAAAGTGGAATGACATAGGAAAAAAGTATTGAACACACTAACTGAAATTAATGCAATACTTTTCAGTAGTGGAGTCTTGCGGGCTGAGCGTGCACAGAGGCCATGGCGGTGGAGTGCATTGCCTACTGTCCTTTCTGTCACAGTTGTACCTGCTGCCTCCAAGTCTTTCTGGAGCTCTTTCCTAGTGGTCCTTGCCTCTTTGGCTACTCTTCTAAGTAGTCTGTTCTGACATATAAATATTTAGGAATTATAATTTATGTCTCTCTTTCTTTAAACCACACATACAACACCTTGCGAGGAAACTAAAGCTGAAACTGGGTTTTTATTTTAGAAACAAGTCTTGTTTTTCCTTTGAGGTAAAAAAGGAGACTCGTTGAGGCAACTTTTATATCTGTGCTGGATTTTGGTGATATTATATATATGCATGCATCCTTGCAGTGTCTCCATGCGTTGGACACTCTCTACCATGGGGCACTCAGGTTTGTTACAAATTGTAAAGCCTTAACTCACCACTGCTCCTTGTACGCCAGGGTTGGTTGGCCTGTGTTGACCACCTGCAGACTAAATCATTGGCATATTTTTATTTATAAGGCTATTCTTGGCCTCCTTCCTTCATATTTAGGCAATTACATACATCAGAAAAAGGTTGAAAAGTACTGCCTACGCTCTCAGGATTTATTTTTACTAAATGTTCCAATTGCCCATACCGAGTTGGGTAAAAAGGCTTTTAAATACGTTGCTCCCTACAACTGGAATAAATTACAGACTATCTTAAATCTCAAGGAGCTGGTTTCGTTAAATGCTTTTAAATCTATCCTAAAGGATTTCGAGGTAGGCACATCAGGATGTCAATGTTTTAATTAGGAAAACTGTTATTTTTTAAATATATATACTTTTTTTTATAATATTTTTTTTTCTCTCTCTTTAAATTTTCAACTTTGATTCTGTTATATGTTATACGTTTTGTATGTATGCAACTAATTGTTTTCTTGCTGCCTGTCTTGGCCAGGACACACTTGAAAAATAGATTTTTAATCTCAATGTTGCTTTTCTGGTTAAATAAAGGTTAAATTAAAAAATTAAAAAAATCCTTCCGACTCCCTGATCAGAAATCTTGCGAGGAGCTCCTGTGCGTGGCCGGTTGATGGTGGAGTGATGTTGCGTCCACTTCCACGGATAATGCCCCCAATGGTGCTTACTGGAAGATTCAGAAGTTGTGAAATATGTCTGTAGCCAATTCCATTTTCATGTTTTGCAACAATCTGGTTGCGAAGGTCTTGAGAGAGCTCTTTGCTTTTACCCATCATTAGATGTTTCTTGTGTGGCACCTTGGTAACAAAAAAAAACGTTTATAGCCCAACAGTATATTCTAACCCAGCTGACATTAATTAGCACAGGTAGAGTTGCCTCCTAATTAGTTATGGTTTTCAGCTGGTTCCTTGCCTTTCCTTGCTGTGGTGTACTGCTTTTTCTTGTCTGGTGCAAATTTCACTTGAATAGGCTCATTGGAAATACATTTACTGGACAAAATGTTGATGTGTTCAATACTTATTTCCCCCATTGTATATATAGTTGTTACTCAACAATTGTGAAATGTGTAAATCAAGTAACCTGTATTTTATGCAAAAATGTCTCACTTAACAAGCCAAACGTCATGAAAATTGGTTGAGAATTAAGCGAGTTACAGTAGATTTTATCAGCGTTGGTCTGCATCTCTCAATACACATGCGTTTGGTGGCCGCGTAGCCGCGTAGACGCATCTGAACAGGGTGAATGAGGTATCTACGTTTTTATAACTATGGATCTACCGGCCTCGGGAAATTGGCTCGAACCAGAGAACGGGCGGCGGACTCGTGGGGGACGGTGAATTGAAATAAATAGAGGGTATAATTGGCAACCAAATTGGGGGGAAAACTGGGAAAATTTGATTTTTTTCTCTTTTTTTAAAAACTAACGTTCTCTGTGAAATTTCGCTGCCCGCTTTCCCTCCTTTTTTCCAAGCTCACCGTGAACCATTCTGTCGTTTCCTCTCAGCCTAACTCTCGTACCCCGAGAACAAAGATGGACTATTTATCCAATTTCCACATCACTCTGCAGATAAAACATCATTCGTTCCACCTCCCGTAGCTCTCTAAGTGACAGAGAGGAATGCTTGTTAACTTTAAGACAGATGGCGCGGTCTTATTCTTACTACGTTTTGCTGCCAAAATATTACCTCGGATTTCTGCAGCTCTTCAAATTGACCTCGCTCCTTCCATTCACGTTTTCTTCTTTTCATTTCGTGCACGCCTTGCGTTTGATCACGGACTGCAAGTCACCTGGGTATCTCTCTCCCCTGCATACGTTATTCGTCAGCGTGTCTTTCATCTGAATATAATTTATTGTATATTCATTTGATAGAAAATGCTGGCAGATTCTTCTGCATTTTCCACATATTCTATCATGATCATATTGTGTTAAAGTCAGAAAGAGGAGCCTGATAAATTTCCTCCCACTTCCACTGTTTATAATAACAGGCATTTTCAGAGTAAAGGAGAATGTGCATGGAGATGTGAAAGGTATTGTACCAAATTTCTCTAAGTGGTTCTGTAAGTGGCAGCTATGATTCTAAGTGCAGCACAGAGTTCAAACTCAGCAGTGGTGACTGGAGGAGTCACCAAATAGACTAGAGTGTGTGGCCAGGGTGGCACAGAACCACCCAGCACAAAAAACATGCTTCATTTGTGCATTCAGAGACAATGGTATCAAACCTGACTCCCAGCAATAATAATAATACATTTACATTTTAAGCATTTAGCAGATGCTCTTATCCAGAGTGACTTACAAGATGTGCATTAATACATGGTAGGAACAATCATACTGTAGTTCAGTGCAGTAATACAGCGATAGACATCATTGTAGGCAGCTGCATACCCTACCTTATTTTTAAATGAGGAGTAAGCAGGGATACATATACAAGAAGTATTGAGCAAGTAGGCAGTGGTGATGACAGATGTACAGAATTCAGTGGTAGTGGAGTCTGAAAAGGTGGGTTTTTGGGGTGATCTCACGTCTGGACTACTACAATTCTTTGCTGGCAAGCCTACCAGCCTGTGCTATCAAGCCACTGCAACTAGTCCAAAATGCTGCTGCACGTCTGGTGTTCAGTCAACCAAAGTTTACCCATGTCACCCCTCTACTCTCCTCTCTGTGAGGAACCGAACAGGGACCCAGACGCAGACCAGGATAAGGCAGTAAAGGAATGTTTAATAATCAAGCAAGGTTCAAAAGCTAGAGAGTTAGATAAGGTACAAAATCCAAATCCAAAAGAGTAGTCAAATAGGCAGTCAAAAAATCAAAAACCAAATAATCAGAAAGGCAAACAAACAAAATCGGAAGGCAAAACTCAAAGTCAAACAGAAGGGGTGTCTTGGAAAATACAAACAAACTCTGGCTTACACACAATCGGCACAGTGAATGATGATCAACGTTCTGACAAATACAGAGAGCAGACACGGAACTTAAATACAAGCGGGGAAGGGAAACACAATAGGAATCAGGTGTGACTGGGAGGAGAGAAGGGCAAGAACACAGGTGAGAACGATAGAGATCACTAATACAATAACGAGGAGAGACAAAAGACAGACTGGGAAGCACATAGACACACTGAAAATAAACGACCTGGAATAGCAGGTAGACACGTGCACAGTTCGAAGGGGAGGAGCGCATAGAAAGAATCTGCGTGCAGATAAAGCGAAAAGAGAGAAGCGTACACGGATAGGACAATGAGAGAGAGGATGATAGTAGTAGATAGAAACGTGAGATAAGTCATTAGTAAATGTTAGTAACTTAATCTAAATCCCTATTACTATTTTGTTACAATGTGTGGTTTTTCTGTGTGTATTTCTGATGCTGCGAAGTTGAGGGGCCAGGCCCAAGATTTTTACTCTGGTGTACCTAGTATCACAGATGTAACAAATAAAGGAATCTGAATCTGAATCTGAATCTAATGTTGGTAGATTAGTAGGTTAGTACTATATACACCTAACTAATATGTACAGAGTGTTAGAAAGAAAACCCGTAAAGTCGAAATCACCCGAATAGTGCAATAACAAAGACGAGGAGTGGATTATCGAAAAACAAGGAACACAGACAGACGGGGAAAGAGACGTGAATGAAACGTAATGATGAGAAAATAATAAAGTACAAAAACAAACAGAACAAACGTGGAAAAACATAACACTCTCTGCACTGGCTCCCCATCGCAGCACGCATCAGATTCAAATCACTGGTGCTGACTTATCAAGCGGCTAGAGGAACTGCTCCCCCTTACCTCCAGACACTCATCACACCCTACACCCCAGCCAGACCCCTCCACTTCGCCTCCTCTGGCAAACTGACTGTCCCATCCCTCCGGGCGCCTGGAAGCCACTCCTCGCGGTCTCGCCTCTTCTCTGTTCTGACCCCTCTGTGGTGGAATGATCTTCCGCAATCGGTCAGGACCGCGGAATCACTTGTGATCTTCCGCAAGAGACTCAAAACCCACATTTCCACTACCACTGAATTCTGTACATCTATCCAATTGTCATCACCACTGCCTACTTGTTCAATACTTTTTGTATATGTATACTTGTTCACTCCTCAAAAAAAGAAAAGAAAAGACTAACCTTTTCCTTTCCAGTGTTACAGGTATGGTATGCAGCTGTCAACAACAATGTCTATCGCTGTATTATTGCACTGATCTCTTGCAGGAACTGTGATTGTTCTTACCATGTATCAATGCACATCTTGTAAGTCGCTATGGATAAGAGCGCCTGCTAAATGCTTAAAATGGAAAAATGTAAAAATGTAGGCAGAGCTAGCACTGTCATTAGTACAGATCATTGATTAACACTGACCCAGAAACAGTGACCACGCACAGCCAGCACTGATTGATCAGAATACTTTATCGCTCATAATACCATATGCAAGTCATTTCTTTATTAATCCCTAGAAACATTCAAATTCAATTCATTTCATTGCTCATTTCAGTTAAGAATTGACATTTGTCTTTGGCTCCATATATTGCTCAAATATATAAACACAGTAAAACAGTAAAGTGGTTTTACTGGAACTGTAAAAATGGAACTGGAAAGGAAGGCAGAAAGCATCAGCGCCCAGATAAAATAACGTTCAATGAATAAAACGAGGCGACAAACTTTGACAGTCTCACCAGATGCAAATGTCAGCATCATTATATTATATTATAAATATAATATATATTATCATAATAAGCTGCAGCAGGAGCAGTGAGCTCTGTAGAGGCTCCGGCTTCTGGAAGTGTTGGATGATACAGTGGAAACAAACTGCCGCTGGACAGTACAAGAAGCACTTTAGTCGATTAAAAGCGATTGGACACAAACAGAGCCATGCCCCTTTGTGAAGGACCACAGGAGGTATTAACCCTGTCAGTGCCATAACACTCGGTGCAGAAGATGTACAGGGCAGTGAGGGCACGTGCAGGCTTTGTTGCCACGTGGAGCTGTCACAGCCACTGATGTTATAAACCAAGGTCCTGACTCAGTCTACACACTACACACTAATGCGGATACATTTAAAAACTCAGTTTTCATGTCGAAATGATTTTTGTCCACACTAGCGTTTTCTCAACGAAAAGTTGATCGTCCACACTGAAATGCCAAAAACACTTACATTTCTTTAATAGGCAAGCGCAGGAAACCTGAGGCAGCAAGTTTCCAGGTTTCCGCCAAACGTGTTTCTGCTACTTCGCTAACCTATAATGCACTGGTTCGTCCAGTAGGGGTGGGCGATACCACAAAATTCGGTTTTGATCCGATACCAAGTAATACCACATCCAGAATCACCAATACCGATACCAATACCAATACCGATCCTTTTTATTATTAAAAGCGGCTAATGTACTTTCATGTAGGGGAGGGCAATGTGTCATGCTTTATGAGGTGAATGCATCATTAATAGGCTACTTCTGAATACATTTTCATTACCACCAAATGATTTTCCAAAGCATTTTATTTTGGGTTATTTTCAGGTTTGAGGTATATTATATTTTTTTTTCAATTCCATTAAATTAATTAATTTAGATAAGTTTCAATGGGCTGAATATATTATTTGAATGTCTGAATATAGTCTGCTACAATAACAGCTAATGATGACCAATTACACTTGGAAAATGTAACATTAACCAACGCTGAAGATCCAAAATGACTAAAATATTACTTTCATTACTATATACCTGGATATTCCTTGCCTCTCTGAAAAGACTGCCAGTGAACTCTGTCTCGTGGGTCTGGCTGCATTTCCCTCCTCCTCCTCCCTTTTCTGTTGCAGCTCCAAGTTCTCTTGCTCATGGTTTTTTCTAATGTGCTTAAACAAATTGGCCGTGTTGCCACAGTAGCAAACAGCCTTCTTACATACATCACGTTTTTTTGTATTGATCCTATTGGCGCTAGTATCGATACTCAAGACAAGACTTAGTATTGGTAGTATCAATACTTTTGGTATCGATCTGCCCACCCCTATCCTCCAGGTCTTATTCAAAATCACCATTCCTTGTATGGTTTGTAATGCCATTGTCCTCGCGGAGATCCATTGCACAGCAGCTATCAATATAAATCGCTTTGTTTCTTATGTAGATATGCTGCTTGTACATTATACAAAGCTATGTTTAACTCCAATAAAGCAATTAAATTAGATAGTAAAGACAATAGCACTTGCACAACTTCGCCCGCCATATACAACTCCAGGCCGGCGTTTTCAAATTTATCCACTTGGGAGAGTGTCTTCAAAAAGGTCCCTTTTCAGTAGACGAAAATGCAGGGTAGTGTGGACAGAACGCCAAAGCAGAGGAAAAAAGATGCTTTTTCAAATGTATCTGCATTAGTGTAGACATGGCCTCACTGTGGTCATTAAAGAACCTATTACCCTTTTTTTTAAACAGTAGGGGTGTCCTGACTTTCTACATTTGGCCACCTAATCGTTCCTGCTACATCTGATTGGCTACACAATCCCTTGCAATCCCTGCCCACTTTGATTGCCCCTAGGTCGTCACTTCAGTTGAGTTCTCAGTTGACCTATACAGTTAAATAAGGGTCAAATGAAAAATAAAAGAAAATAAATAAAAACCTCCCTTGTGTCTGTCAGGTCCATTAAGCTAACGAGGACAGGGGCAGGCCGGCTGGCACACTGCCCTTTTTGATTTGCGGCAACTGGGCACCTGCCACACTGTCAGGCCTTGCCAGGGCTGCCATTTCCTTGATTAATTCACGCTTTCTCCTCATCTCCCTCTCTCTCTCTTTTTCTTACTCTCTCCATCCTATTTTCCCCTCCTCCCTCTGTAATTCCTTACATTACCTATTTCTCAAACTCTCCATATTTTTGCAGTTTGACAGGAGAGAGCGGGGGGCTCAACTAGGAACAGTAAGCGGTCTCCCCCGGCCCACAGAAATGGAACCCAGACGAGGTTCACGTAGGCAGGAGGAACACGGGGCCACGGTTTCAGAACTGATGACATCACCGATCTCGCCACCAGTCCGCCGAGGTTCACCGCCAGACGATGTTTAAACCGCAGCCCTGCGAATTAGGGGAAATGCCACCTGGAGGTTTACTGCTTTATGGCAACGGTTCCACCTTCATGGTGCTCTGGCCGTAATGAGGACTCCCAGCTGAGCAGGCCTCTCTGGGCTCACTGCCCGATCAACAGGCTCTGGTTCGCCGCCATGCCGCGCGTGTTGCGCTAATGTCTAGCATTACTGCCTCAGGCCTCCAGGCGCAGAAAGGTCTCCTTTCACATTTATGTTCTTTGTAAATCATTACGTGCCTCTCTGCACAGTCAGCCACAAGAACAGATTATGCCTCTCAACGCCAGGAACAACGCACTGTACTTACACAGTAACGACGGGGAAATAAATATTGACTCAAAATCAAACGCATTAGCTGTTACACAGTGGGGTGTCTTGTAGATACAGAGAGGTCTGTTGTTACTTTGGGGTGCCCTTGAGATAAGGCCACGCACAGAGTGTGTTATTTTCACGGGTGTGGAGGGCGCTCCCACGCGTCCCTGTCACAGCACATTTGAGCTGAGGAGTTTTGTTTGCACCCCATTACCCCCACAGCCTTGAAGCAGGAGGACAGCACAGCCCTGCTGGGAGCTCGCTCCATCCCACCTTGTCACTTCCAGTTAAACTACTCTGGGCCACAAATGAAATGAAAAAATCAGAGAGGGTGAAGGAAAGAGAGAGAGTGAGAGAGAGAGGGAGGAAGGTAGGGAGAGAGATAAAGAGAGAGCGAGACAGAGATGCTTTCCTAGTCCTCATGCATTCTCACATTCTACCTGCTACCCAACAAATATGTGCCATTCTCATAACTGCTAACTTACTGTTCAGGAAATGTATTTAAATTAAATTCCTTCATTGAAGAATCTCCATAGAACATTGTGCACATTTTTTAATTCATTAATTGAATTTCAATGCATTTCCTGAATTGAATGACCCCAGCAGTTACAGGTGCTCCCGCCAATAATGCACTACCTTGCCACAAAATAGAAAATCTCTTGTGAAGAGGTAGTCAATTTGGTTTATTTTAACTGTGTACTTTAGCTGGTTTTAACATCAGTAACTTGTTTTTTTAAGTACTAACACTGTAATACCCACAACTTTCAGTGTCAATGTAAACTTCTACATTGGGAACCCCAGTAAGTAAGTCAGTTAAGGAAGCAGGTTGAAAGGTTGAAAATATTGGGTAGGAGTATGTTGGGGAGGATATTTAGGTAGCGTTGCAAGACAGGCCTCTTTTATTTCTATATAGGTAGCTCACTATTATAGCACATTTAATATGTGACAGGATGCCCAGCCTTGTGTTAAATAAGTTAGTGTATTTTCACCTTTCCAGCAAACAACCTTATATTTTGACGGGTCATTATGTCCTAGCTCATTTTTAAATAACAATGTGATGTATCACAATGACCTGTTTTGTACATTGCAACCAAGGTAGGACAATCACAGCCTCTTTGCAATGTTGTAATAATGTAACGTGTGTTGATTCGATGTAACAACATCGCTGTAAGGTTATCTGGCGAGATATGGCTGAGAACAGCCGTTTCTGCATTCACAGACAAATTTTTTTACGCATATCAGAACCCACCTCCGCCTGTGTGAAACGTGTAGCTCATGTACACGCGGCCGGTGTGGCCGTCCGGCGGCTCCGCGCGGCCCGCAATAAAAACGCTCGTATCCTCGAAGAGAACATTTCATTTCGCCAATCTAAGAAGCGAACGCAGGCGGCAATAAAAAGTGACATTTCAATCGCCGCCGTTGCCCGGCAACCCTCGGGCACTGAGAAAGTATAAAAGGTCTCGCTCGCAATCCATCCGTTTCTCTGCCACCTGTCGTCTCGTCGCTATTATTCAGCACATCTAAATGCTAACTTAATAACACGACGTACGAGGGGGAGCCCGTGGGGTCCTTCGACAAACGCGGCGAGACCCAGATGACTTAGGCCTGTGCATCATCTTGTCAGACTGCAGCTCGAGACGCAATACGCCCAGCGCGGCCAACTACCTCTCCCTATGAACAGAAAGGGCACAGGTGTCGAGGGGATCTAGTCAAAGGCCGCGCAATAAATTTCCAGATGTATTAAAATTAGCCCACGGTATGCTTTCTCTGCCGCATGTTAGCTCACGTTCTCAATAGACGGCCATGTGGAATTTCCTGGACTAATTTCATTCTTGTGGCGCAGGGCCCCGGATGGGAAGTAACTGGAGGAGAGTATGAGATATTCTGGGGCAATGTGGTCTTACCTCATTTTGCTCCTCAGCACATTTTTCACGGAACCAGAAGAATGAGGCCAGGAGAAGAGAGCTACTCTGGACCAAGACACATGTTATTTAGAGAGAGAGAGAGAGACTATACTACACTCACTGTATCACTAGTCGATATTATAATTACCCCCCAAGATTTCACTATGTCATTGTTTTATTGTCTGTTAAGTGTCACCTTTGCTTCGGCAATGCTGTATAATGTAATGCAAAATGCTAAAATGTGTCCCAGCACAGTGAGAGTCCCAGCACAGTGATAGACCATGTCCCAGCACAGTGAGAGACCGTGTCCTAGCACAATGAGGACTGTATCCCAGCACAGTGAGGGGCTGTGTCCCAGCACAGTGACAGGAGAGCCCCAGTACAGTGAGGACTGTATCCCAGCACAGTGAGGACTGTGTCCTAGCACAGTGAGGGGCTGTGTCCCAGCACAGTGACAGCAGAGTCCCAGCACAGTGAGAGACTGTATCCCAGCGCAGTGAGAGACTGTGTCCCAGCACAGTGACAGGAGAGTCCCAGCACAGTGAGAGACTGTGTTCCAGCGCAGTGACAGGAGAGTCCCAGCACAGTGACAGGAGAGTCCCAGCACAGTGAGAGGCTGTGTCCCAGCAAAGTGAGAGGGGTGTGTCCCAGCACAGTGAGAGGAGAGTCCCAGCGCAGTGAGAGGCTGTGTCCTGGTGCAAGTTCTTGGTTCTGGTGCTGGTGTGTGTTTCTCGGTACTCACTATCGCAGCGCGGCACACCGGGGTTAGGCGCCAGCCCTGCTGATTCAGCACAGCTGTTCAAACTCCAGACTCTTCTCTGCTTCCCCCTCCCCCACCCACACATCCCCCCAAGCACGGGTTGAGCGCAGACACCATGCTGGAGCCTCACACACAGGGCCCTGACACAGAGAGCACATCCAGCCCAGCGTGGAGCACAGCAGAGCAGCGCAGAGCAGACACAAACCTTCTGCTCCCCCTCCTCTCATTTAACTCTCAGGGCCTATAGAAAAGTAAGGGGTGGAAAAAAACAACACAAAAAAACAAAAGCTACTCTGGAGACATATAACGGTCAAAAATTAATAAAGAGCTTTTATTTTTCCTCATGAACGAGTTTCTCTGTCTAGCAGGACTAGTGAGAACTAGTGAAAGGCCCAAACAAGCCATTTTTTAAGCAGCATTGGGGTTGCACTGAAGCACCCTTTGCATGGCAATCTAGCAGCAAGAGAACAAAAAAGAGCATCTGAGAACCTTCCATCTCCAGAAACATGTCGTCTCCATTACTCCCCCCATTACCCCCATCAGTGTAAGAGCGCAGTGTGAAGTAGGGAGGTGAAGGGGGAGATGCAGAGACACTGGTTCCATGAGAATGAACTAGAGGTTTCAGTGGTGAGCCTTGTTGCTTGTTTGTTTGTTTCAGGTATCTGGTAGCCTCTGCTGGGGAATCACAGCCCTGGGTCGTACCAGGAGCTCTGCTTCAAAGAGAGAGAGAGAGGAAGAGAGCGATCCATACTGAGCCACATTTCTGAAATAAAGAGAACCTGGGATGACTGGAGGAGCCATTAGGCCTCGAGCTGCACTTTACACAAAAGCAGTCTTGTCTCTGTGATCTCCGGTGGAGATCTCTGCCCCCGTTTGTGCCGATCTGGCTGGAAACAGACCAGTGCCCAACCCCCCCCGGCCCTCCCCTCTTCGTTTCTGGGCCTTGCTTTCACAGCAGGTGGTGGGACAGGGCGTCCATGGGGAGACTGCGTTTGGCGCTGACATGAAAGGCTCTGGCAGCCCCTCCCACCTGGGGGAACAGGCCCACCTGGAGAAAGGCTTAATGGGAGGGGGGGCTTCTGACTGGCCACCCGACAAGCACATCCGCCCCCCTTGGCCCCTGTCTTCTATCCCATCTTCAGACATGCGCTTGGATATTTTGGGCTCTCCCTTGTCAAGCACATTGCCTCAGCACACGCTACTGCTTTTAGAGATGGCCAACGTGGAAGTTGGCCCTGGAAATCTCTCCCAGTGAAAGAGAAGGCTCTATACCTCCAGCCTCAGATGCACATGCACACAGATGCACCTGCGTACATTGGCTCGTTTTGTCTTATTTGATTTCAGTTGCCTTTCTGAGATCCACATTTCTAGGATCACAAATGCATACAGCTACCGTAGCCTTGTGGGTGCGCGCCTTCAGGTAGGCAGGCCAAAGTGGTGCGCAAAATTTCTCTCAGTCAATTTTACAGTATGAATTAACGTTTTTCTGATCTACAAGACATGTGGGTACACTGTGGCGAGTGAAGCTGGTGGGCCTTTTAAAAGTGAACAGAAATCGTGAATAAACACTTTTTTTCTCCCTTTATTGAACTATATACAGAGTCAAGGTTATGCATAAATTACAAAAATAAACAAAAGTTACGACAAACATTTAAGGTGCATTTAGATTTTTTGTTCATAATGTTACATTTTTTTATATAAATTGGTTTCTGATTTTTCCAGGTTTTTCTCTCCCAATTTAGTGGCCAATTATACCTTCTATTTATTTCGATTAGCCCTTCCCACACAAACTTGCCAGCCGTCTCTACGATGCAAGCTAATTCTCAGATGGCAGCGAACTCCGAGTCCTTCGAGATGGAATTCGTCCAACCACATTCTGGAGACACCCTTACGTGCTTCTCAGCTAGTTGCTGGCTCACCCTTCCCCCTCCCCCTGTGGCAGACAGATGAACGTCTGAAGGGGCGTGGTCCTGGTTTCACGCACCGGTAGCGCACCGGCGGTGCCAGGCAGGATCCCCAGTCAGACCAGGGAGATGGTAGACCCCGTGTCTACTAGTGTGAGGCAGGGCTGACCGTCGAGCAGGCATGCTCTGTAGAGGCAGCACGCTGTGTAGATGGGTCAAAGACGTGGCATGTCAATTCTGGTGTCCAAAGCATATTTATAATGTTAAAAATATATTAACATTTTAAAACACTACATTATGTTACTCAACTCTACCCGGTACTGCAGGGCCACTCTTATGCGCAGCGAACCTCATGTCGGCTTCCCTCCCCCCTCCCTGGGGCGGACAGCCAATCGCCACCCCTGGGCGGACAGCCAATCGCCACGGCCAGGGCCGACTCTGGCGAGACGGGGAATTGAACCCCGGTCTCTGCGGCCAGCGTCGGACGTTGTAACCACTGGGCCACGCGGGAGGCCCCAACTTGTATGATTCTTAAGTTACATTGCTGCGATTACTTGAACAGTTGCATGACAGTTACATTGTTTTACACATTTTACAATTACAAATTGTTTTACATTGAAATTAAAGATAAAAAAATCATTTTTCAAATCTTTAACAGTTGTCAGTGTCTCTTGCTTTGTACTATGTATGATTGTTGAAAAAAATTATGTTCCTGAGACAGCCTTTAATGATAATACTTTGAAATCTTGCAGTATGTCATTCCGGGTAACAATGACACAGTCAAGTAATTTAACCCAGATTTTCATGTTATATTACACAATCATGTTTTCTTGAGTTGAGGATACAATAACAACCTTTTTAGCTTTACTGTAAAGCATTTTAAGACATTTTCCAGCTTTTTTCTCTTTTTGGCATGGAATATTGTGTGATCAACAGCAACTAATGAGCCCATTTCAGTATAAATACCCAAATATATTACATTAATTGTGATGAAAATTTAGTTTTCTGAGCAGTAATTGTTTGTTGAGCTCTAACTATGGATATCTATAAACTTTTATATGCTAAAAATGGTAGACATTTTAATAATTTTAAAATCCATTCTCGTTACCCAGGAAGGACATTTTTCATGGGAAACGATTCACCGAAACATTTTAATTGCATTCTTAAAATGAATGCCTGTTGTTGAGTTGTATACAGAACACTCTAGTAAAGATAGAAAGTTCTTTTTAGCCAATTTAATTTATTTTCAATTTTTAAATCCTTATTCGTCTTTGACCCAGATGCAGCTGACTCGGCCAACCAACGAACAATGACCTTGCAGAGGTACTGGGGATCGGAGCAGCGCTTCCCTCACTGGGTCCCTCCACTTGTGGGCCGGGGGGTGAGACCTATGTGCCGGCGTCGGGCAGTCCCGTGCAATGTGCCCCAGTTCGTTGCAGCGGTAGCACCGGTCAGTGGCCCAGGGTCGACGCCTTCGTGATGGCGGAGACTGGCGTTGGGGGGCAGAGAGGACCTGGCGCGCTAGTGCCGCTTCTCCTTCCGTGTCGCCCTCGTCACCAGTGGCCATCCTGACCCACGGGCGACGAGCAGGCGCTTGACTCAAGGAGAGGGGTGTTAGAACCGCTTCCGCTCGCTCAGCTATTAAAATAGCTTTGGCGATGCGGACGTGCCGGCACAGCTCCTCCGGAGCTAGGGTACGCAGGGACGCGTGTAGCGCTAGCTCTTCCTGGACAGCAGCGGGGAACGTGGGGTAGCCCAGCCGGGCGTGATAGCAAATGTCGGCAGCGAAAGTGTTTACCATTTCTTGCCCTTGACGAGAGCATTTGGCTAGCTGTTCCCGGCTGTGGCTTTTGACCGAAACGTCGTTCCAGGGCCGTAGTCAGCGCTGGGTAGCTGCGTTGCTCCATTGGGGCGAGGTCAAGAAGCACCTGCAGGGCCCCACCAACCAGTGGACAGCTGTGACGGTTTCGCTCCATCCATTGTACTCCGCTGCAAGCTGTACCTGGGCGAGGTACGATGTCAGCGCCGCTGTTCCGTCATACTTGGGCAGCTTGGCGAGGGGTCAGGAAGCAGCAGGGTTGGTGGGAGCGCCCCTGGGCTCCGACGTGGAGCGGCGTGGGCGATTAGCGATAGCCCCATCGGGTCGCGTTCAAAACTCTCCAGTCGCCAACCCTCCTTCCTTCGCCTGGCGCCACTTCCGGCGGAACGGTGCGCCTATCTCGGCATGGATGGGAAGATCTTTGGCCTCCACAACTTTGTCCTTCGGCGTTTGCCACATCTGGCAGCAACGCAGGCAGGGGTGTTCGGCCTGATCCATTCCTTTCTCGACCCCAGATATTGTCTCAGGAGCTCTTCTTGTGTAGCCTACAGACGCGTCCTTAAAAGGACACGCCAGACCATCAGCCTCTTCAACTAGTTAGCACGACAACCAGGAAGTACTTTCAATCACTGAAGAACACAATGGCTGTGTTCGAAACCGCTCACTCGTTCACTATTCCCTATATAGTGTTTACTATATAGTGTACTATGTAGTAAACGACAAACTGTTTTCAGATACTACAACTGCTCACAAGCTCATGACTAGCACCAACTCCCATAGCGATAATAATGGTAGCTATCGGTGGCTAAAGCAGTTAGCTAACGTTACCACCACCATGATCCCTGTTGCTGTTTTACTGCTGTTGGCTCAACTTTTGTTCTTGAGGCATAAACGGAGGTGTATGTATGACAGTATGACACGACCGCATTGCATTGTGGTACACGGGAGAAATTGTAGGGTACATTCGCTGTTCACTACAAATCACGGTGAATTGTGGGTAAATTAACAGTTTAGAATTTGTCGCACACTACAAAATGGCGTACACACTATATAGTGTACTATATAGTGAATAGGGAGCTGTTTCGAACACCGCCAATGACGAACACTTTTGCCACAGAACTACACTGAACAGTACACACCGGTCGCGGTGGCTCTAACATTTAGCTCACTGCGACCATGAAGCTAACACACACAAAGGCTAAACAGTAACACACGCAACATGGTTCACAGAACATAAATCTATTTAACACAAGGGGAACGAACAAACACACAACAGCCTTCCCCCATAATGCCCCGCGCACACATTTTTACGTAGCGACCTCCTGGATCGCTACAATATATTTTCTAGAAAACAATTATTTGGGACAAAACCAATATTTAATTTACCATTTCAAGTTTGTGGATTAATATATTTTTAAATAAGTGATTAGCCTACTTCACGATGGGAGGGGACATTCAAATAAAATTCAGTTCGCTTCAATGAATGCGCTTTGTCCTTTACCAAACACCACTACTCCGTTCAGACAGTATTTAACCTAACGGTTCTCTGAACTCTCAAAACGGCTAGCTAACAAGCATTGGTGTACATATACTGTCTATGTGATGTAATAGCTAACGTTAATTCAGAGCTAGAAATCAGCTCTACAGAGGAATAGAGCTACCGAGAATAATTTAAGAGGCGTGTAGATGTTAGCCAGATAATTTATTGAAACAGATCTAGTAGTTAGCGCAACCTACCACCAATTTAAATGTGACAAAGTAATCGGATGGTTGTTCCCTGAAGCACCACGCAGTGATCGTCCTGAACGGAAACTGCGTGGCAGTTAGCAAACTACAAAAATAAAAATGCGGATATATATTACACGCTTGCCTAATGCAAAAAAAGTGTGTTTTGTTTGGTGGTTGCGGTTTTTTAGTAATCAGTAATTGAATTGTCATTACTCATTATAGTCGGGAATAACCAGCGACTGTGAGGGTTAGCTAGTCCCAACTGTCGGCATTGCATTTGCCACTTTATCTAGCTGACTAGCTAGCATATGGTAATAAACCTAGCTTTTGTGTGTCAATGCACTATTGAAAAAAAGCATGCGATTACTCAGTGAGACAACCAACTCGAATACTTCACAATGTGTAATGCCAATGGGGGTTATACGCAAGGACTTCCGTGTTTTGCTAAACGTGACTGGCCATTTCCGGTAGACAAGATAATGGCGTTGTTCTATACAAGATGTTTACAGGACAAGGGGTTTAAGCTATACGCTTCCTCCTATATCCATGACTATGAGGGTACTAACGACATTTTTTGAAGTACCTGTGCCTGCTGTCTATTACCTAGCGTTAGCGTTAGCTAGCTAGTACTAACAAAACAAATGTAAAGTACCTGTGCCTGCTGTCTATTACCTAGTGTTAGCTAGCTAGTACTAATGACATTTTTAAAGTACCTGTGCCTGCTGTCCACTACGTGGTTCTCTGTGGCTCAGTTGGTAGAGCACAGCGTTGGCAACGCTTAGGTTGTGGGTTCAATCTCCACTGGGGCCACATATACTGAAAATGTATGCATTCACTACTGTAAGTCGCTTTGGATAAAAGCGTCTGCTAAATGGCGTATATTATTATATTATGCTGTCTAATACTTAGCGTTAGCTAGCTAGTACTAACGACACTTTTTAAGTACCTGTGCCTGCTGTCTATTACCTAGTGTTAGCTAGCTAGTACTAATGACATTTTTAAAGTACCTGTGCCTGCTGTCCACTACGTGGTTCTCTGTGGCTCAGTTGGTAGAGCACAGCGTTGGCAACGCTTTAGGTTGTGGGTTCAATCTCCACTGGGGCCACATATACTTAAAATGTATGCATTCACTACTGTAAGTCGCTTTGGATAAAAGCGTCTGCTAAATGGCGTATATTATTATATTATGCTGTCTAATACTTAGCGTTAGCTAGCTAGTACGAAATGTTTTAAGTACCTGTACCTGCTGTCTATTACCTAGTGTTAGCTAGCTAGTACTAATGACATTTTTAAAGTACCTGTGCCTGCTGTCTGTTACCTAGCATTAGCATTAGCGTTAGCTGGTCGGTTGCTCAATAACAGTTACCTATGTAGATCTTTTTCACCAGTGTCAAACAGAGACAGGATGACTGCCGATGTTCGCATCAGGGCAGCCTGTCACAGGTCTATGCGAAAGAGCGAGAAGCCCCACAGCCTGAGAGTAGGAATGGTTAGCATAAGGTTGATCTGTTCACGTTCACCATCAGTTCCAGTTCAAGAATGGTAACGCTATGTCAAACTTCTCAAGGTATAAAGGCTAATCTGGCAATACGATCAGGACCCTCTTGAATCTATCTAATCGTCATGATTTAAAAGGCACGACTTATACCAGCATTCCCATTTTGAGAAGTTTGATAAAGGCATCAGTCCAAAATAATAGCTGTTCAAGTTGTGTTGTTGGTTCGGTCTAATACATTTCAGCTGAAAAACGAGTATAGGCAAGGTTATTGGGGTAACGATATTATAGTTTCTTGTAAATCATTGATTATCTAGTGGCATAATAGTATGTTATTCGTCAGGTCTCTCAAAATAAAATTGATCACTATAAGGTACAGTATTAACAACCCGTGCTATTGTTTTTATTTAATTATCACATTGACGTTGTTGACTGTCAGAAGTGAGTAAGCACGTCTTCCGGTTTGGTCACGTGATGCTCGACATATACCCTATTATTGGTAAAAACACTCAGTATTAGCTGAGTGGGTAGCTTTCACATACTGTGCCGTGTTGTCTCCATTAGATGGGGCTGTGACGTAATAGCATCGCACTGACTGCCACAAGCTACTGTGATGCAAACATTTAAAATTGTATAAAACTAGAACAAACGAACATGATCATCTGTTGAATAATCTTCGGTTGGTCTTCACTGGCAGGAGAATCTTCAGCAAGCGGTTATCAAAAACAATGCAGGATCAGGTTTGTATCTGGTTACAGGTATGGTATGCAGCTGCCAATGATGTCTATCGCTGTATTACTGCACTGATCTCTTGCGCGAACAACGATTGATCATACCATGTATTAAGCACATCTTGTAAATCGCTCTGGATAAGAGCATCTGCTAAATGCTTAAAATTGTCATGTAAACGATGCATTCTTATGTTCTTATGGCTGGAGACGATTCATAGGACCCGAGTGCTACCATGTGCCATCCTGAAATGACAGAGGTCACTGCAGTTTTGGGACAAGCCTACAGCTGCAATTGGGCATTCCAAAGTGGCAAATTGTTGCCACTCCAAGCAGCCACACCAGCAGAACAATAAGCGAGATTTGCTCTTTAAAGTTGTACTTTTGTCGCCTTTATATAAGGGGCAGAGAGGGAAGTTTCCACCGTTATTCCTCACATCTAGAAAACTAGCCAATTAGGCAATCGGATGTCTGTGTGACGTAATAGCTAACGTTAATTCAGAGCTAGAAATCAGAGCTCTATAGAAGAATAGAGCTACTGAGAAGCATTTCAGAGGCGTGTAGATGTTAGGCAGATAATTTCTTGAAACAGATCTAGTAGTTAGCGCAAACTTATCACCAATTTAAATGTGACAAAGTAATCGGATGGTTGTTCCCTGAAGCACCACGCAGTGATCGTCCTGAATGGAAACTGCGTGGCAGTTAGCAAACTACAAAAATTAAAATGCGGATATATGTTACACGCTTGCCTAATGCAAAAAAAAGTTCGTTTTGTTTGGTGGTTGCGGTTTTTTAGTAATCAGTAATTGAATTGTCATTACTCATTATAGTCAGGAATAACCAGCGACTGTGAGGTTTAGCTAGTCCCAACTGTCGGCATTGTAGCAAGCTAGTGAGCCAGTTGTTTTGCCACTTTATCTAGCTGCCTAGCTAGCATATGGTAATAAACCTAGCTTTTGTGTGTCAATGCACTATCGAAAAAAACAAGCGATTACCCAGTGAGACAACCAACTCGAATACTTCACAATGTGTAATGCCAATTATTGGTTAACCAAACACTCAGTATTAGCTGAGTGGCTAGCTTTTCACATACTGTGCCGCGATGTCTCCATGAGATGGGGCTGTGACGTAATAGCATCGCACTGACTGCCACGAACTACTGTGATGCAAACATGAAAAAGTGTATAAAACTAGAACGAACATAATCATCTATTGACCAATCTTCGGTTGGTCTTCACTCGCAGGAGAATCTTCAGCAAGCACTTATAAAAAACAATGCAGGATCAGGTTTGTAACAGGTTACAAGTATGGTGTGAAGCTGCCAACAATGATGTCTATCGCTGTATTACTGCACTGATCTCTTGCGCGAACAATGATTGATCATACCATGTATTAATGCACATCTGGTAAGTCGCTCTGGATAAGAGTATCTGCTAAATGCTTCAAATGTAAATGTAAATTATGTATTCTTATGTTCTTATAGCTGGAGACGATTCATAGGACCCAAGTGCTTGTTAGGGATTACACTGATTGGACACAAATGCAGACACAGACACTGAGGATGAGGTAAAGTGAGGGTATTTATTATGAACAGGGACTGGGGTAGGGAAGCGATGGTGAGGGCAGACGAAGGAGGCAGGCAGGACAGGCGTGTAAGCGGTTAGGCAAGCAGGGAAGCGGGCAGGCAGGTAAGCAGGCAGGTAGGCAGGCGAGCGGGCATGCAAGCAAGGAACAGGCTGGCAGGCCGGCAGGGAAGCCGGCAGGTAGGCAGGCAGGCAGGGAAGCAGGCAGGCAGGCAGGTAGGGAAGCGGGCAGGTGAGGAGTGAACCTGTACACGAAGAGGAATATACACAAACTGATGAGGAATAATAAATGCAGAAGAAATCACAGATTAGGAAAGGTCTGCTGCGAGTAGCTACCACTGAAGCGGAGACAACGATCTGACGGTGAATGGATGAGAAACCAGGGTTGATATACACTGCAGGGCTGATGATAATTGACAGGTGAGTAGGCAGCACAGGTGTTGCAGATCCGCTGTAATCAAGAGGGAGGCGGTTGAAGGGGGAATGGCCGGAGGGCACAGAGGACTGGAGGAAACAGGTTTTAACCGCAAAACGTGGAAAGAGGGGTGAATATTCGCTCTGACACACACTGCAGGCGAGCAGGAAGGCGCGGGTGTCAAGGTTCATGGTCGGCCACCAGAAGTGTCGCTTGAGGAGGGACAGGGCGCGTTGGGCCCTCGGGAGGCCGGCGGCAGCAGGGCGCGTTGGGCCCTCGGGGAGCTGGCTGGCAGGCAGGCAGGGAAGCTGGTTGGCAGCCAGGCAGGGAAGTGGGCATGCAGCCAGGCAAGGAGGGGCCCTTGGGGAGGCCTGCGACACCAGGCAAGGAGGGTCAGAAGCTGTTGAGGAAACAGCCAAGGGCTCCACAGCTATGCCAGCCTGGGAGACGAGACCAACGTCTAAAAAAGTTGTCCAGTTGATTCCCCATCCGGGGACGCGTTGGCAGTGAGGTCCTGTAGCCCCTTCCTCAGCTCCTGGAGAGCTAGGCTCTGCTGGCGCCCCGGACTTCTAAGGCCTTGCAGAAATAGATCGTGTCTGCTGGGTCCATGGTGGTCAGATCATTCTGTTAGGGATTACACTGATTGGACCCAAATGCAGACACTGAGGATGAAGTAAAGTGAGGGTATTTATTATGAACAGGGACTGGGGTAGGGAAGCGATGGTGAGGGCAGACGAAGGAGGCAGGCAGGACAGGCGTGTAAGCAGGCAGGCAAGCAGGGAAGCGGGCAGGCAGGTAAGCAGGCAGGTAGGCAAGGAAGCTGGCTGGCAGGCTGGCAGGGAAAGCGGGCTGGCAGGCAGGCAAGGAAGCTGGCTGGCAGGCAGGCAGGGAAGCAGGCAGGCAGGCAGGCAGGTAGGGAAACGGGCAGGCAAGGAGTGAACCTGTACACGAAGAGGAATATACACATAAACTGATGAGGAATAATAAATGCGGAAGAAATCACAGATTAGGAAAGGTCTGCTGCGAGTAGCTACCACTGAAGCGGAGACAACGATCTGATGGTGAATGGATGAGAAACCAGGGTTGATATACACTGCAAGGCTGATGATAATTGATGACAGGTGAGTAGGCAGCACAGGTGTTGCAGATCCGTTGTAATCAAGAGGGAGGCGGGTGAAGGGGGAATGGCCGGAGGGCACAGAGGACTGGAGGAAACAGGTTTTAACCGCAAAACGTGGAAAGAGGGGTGAATTTTCGCTCTGACACACACTGTGCAGGCGAGCAGGAAGGCGCGGGTGTCAAGGTTCATGGTCGGCCACCAGAAGTGTCGCTTGAGGAGGGACAGGGCGCGTTGGGCCCGGGCTGGCAGGCAGGCAGGAAGCGGGCTGGCAGGCAGGCAGGGCGGGCGGAGGTAGGCAGGCAGGGAAGCGGCGGGCAGGCAGGCAGAAAGATGGCAGGCAGGCAGGGAAGCTGGCTGGCAGGCAGGCAGCAAGCAGGCAGGGAAGCTGGCAGGCAGGCAGGCAAGGAAGCTGGCTGGCAGGCAGGCAGGCAGGGAAGTGGGCAGGCAGGCAGGGAAGTGGGCAAGCAGGCAGGCAAGGAAGCGGGCAGGCAGCTAGGCAAGGAGGGGCCCTTGGGGAGGCCTGCGACACCAGGCAAGGAGGGTCAGAAGCTGGTGAAGGAGCAGCCAAGGGCTCCACAGCTATGCCAGCCTGGGAGACGAGACCAACGTCTAAAAAAGTTGTCCAGTTGATTCCCCATCCGGGGGACGTTGGCAGTGAGGTCCTGTAGCCCCTTCCTCAGCTCCTGGAGAGCTAGGCTCTGCTGGCGCCCTGGACTTCTAAGGCCTTGCAGAAATAGATCGTGTCTGCTGGGTCCATGGTGGTCAGATCGTTCTGTTAGGGATTACACTGATTGGACCCAAATGCAGACACTGAGGATGAGGTAAAGTGAGGGTATTTATTATGAACAGGGACTGGGGTAGGGAAGCGATGGTGAGGGCAGACGAAGGAGGCAGGCAGGACAGGCGTGTAAGCAGGCAGGCAAGCAGGGAAGCGGGCAGGCAGGTAAGCAGGCAGGTAGGCAAGGAAGCTGGCTGCAGGCTGGCAGGGAAGCGGGCTGGCAGGCAGGCAGGAAGCTGGCTGGCAGGCAGGCAGGAAGCAGGCAGGCAGGCAGGCAGGTAGGGAAACGGGCAGGCAAGGAGTGAACCTGTACACGAAGAGGAATATACACAAACTGATGAGGAATAATAAATGCAGAAGAAATCACAGATTAGGAAAGGTCTGCTGCGAGTAGCTACCACTGAAGCGGAGACAACGATCTGACGGTGAATGGATGAGAAACCAGGGTTGATATACACTGCAAGGCTGATGATAATTGATGACAGGTGAGTAGGCAGCACAGGTGTTGCAGATCCGTTGTAATCAAGAGGGAGGCGGGTGAAGGGGGAATGGCCGGAGGGCACAGAGGACTGGAGGAAACAGGTTTTAACCGCAAAACGTGGAAAGAGGGGTGAATTTTCGCTCTGACACACACTGTGCAGGCGAGCAGGAAGGCGCGGGTGTCAAGGTTCATGGTCGGCCACCAGAAGTGTCGCTTGAGGAGGGACAGGGCGCGTTGGGCCCTTGGGGAGGCCGGCGACGCCAGGCAGGCAAGGAAGCGGGCTGGCAGGCAGGCAGGGAAGCGGGCAGGTAGGCAGGCAGGGAAGCGAGCGGGCAGGCAGGCAGAGAAGATTGCAGGCAGGCAGGGAAGCTGGCTGGCAGGCAGGGAAGCGGGCAAGCAGGCAGGGAAACGGGTAGGCAGGCAGGCAAGGAAGCTGGCTGGCAGGCAGGCAGGCAGGGAAGCGGGCAGGCAGGCAGGCAGGGAAGTGGGCAAGCAGGCAGGCAAGGAAGCGGGCAGGCAGCCAGGCAAGGAGGGGCCCTTAGGGAGGCCTGCGACGCCAGGCAAGGAGGGTCAGAAGCTGGTGAGGGAGCAGCCAAGGGCTCCACAGCTATGCCAGCCTGGGAGATGAGACCAACGTCTAAAAAAGTTGTCCAGTTGATTCCCCATCCGGGGGATGTTGGCAGTGAGGTTCTGTAGCCCCTTCCTTAGCTCCTGGAGAGCTAGGCTCTGCTGGCACCCCGGACTTCTAAGGCCTTGCAGAAATAGATCGTGTCTGCTGGGTCCATGGTGGTCAGATCGTTCTGTTAGGGATTACACTGATTGGACCCAAATGCAGACACTGAGGATGAGGTAAAGTGAGGGTATTTATTATGAACAGGGACTGGGGTAGGGAAGCGATGGTGAGGGCAGACGAAGGAGGCAGGCATGACAGGCGTGTAAGTGGGCAGGCAAGCAGGGAAGCGGGCAGGCAGGTAAGCAGGCAGGCAGGGAAGCTGGCTTTTAGGCAGGCAGGGAAGCTGGCTGGCAGGCCGGCAGGGAAGCCGGCAGGTAGGCAGGCAGGCAGGGAAGCTGGCTGGCAGGCAGGGAAGCTGGCTTCCAGGCAGGCAGGGAAGCTGGCTTGCAGGCAGGCAGGGAAGCTGGCTGGCAGGCAGGCAGGGAAGCTGGCTAGCAGGCCGGCAGGGAAGCGGGCAGGCAGCCAGGCAGCACGGCAGGGAAACGGGCAGGTGAGGAGTGAACCTGTACACGGAGAGGATCAGGTTTGTAACCGGTTACAGGTATGGTATGCAGCTGCCAACAATGATGTCTATCACTGTATTACTGCACTGATCTCTTGTTCATAGGACCCGAGTGCTACCATGTGCCATCCTGAAATTATAGAGGGCACTGCAGTTTTGGGACAAGCCTACAGCTGCAATTTGGCATTCCAAAGTGGCAAATTGTTGCCACTCCAAGCAGCCACACCAACAGAACAGTAAGCGAGATTTGCTCTTAAAGTTGTACTTTTGTCGCCTTTATATAAGGGGCAGAGAGGGAATTTTCCACCGTTATTCCTCACATGTAGAAAACTAGCAAATTAGGCAATCAGTTGAACTAGCTGATGAGTTTTTTGGTGGTTTTTCGCCCTCTCAAGAGCACATCTTAGGCTGTGTTTGTGGTTTGCTAGCATGCTGTTACCTAAAATTCATGTATTTTCGCAGAAATATGAGATTGTAGTATATAGCTAAGTTCACAATAATGACATAAAACAATATAATTTTCGCTAACATGTAATACATCCTATAATTCTGCATCTACCGTAGCTAGCCACATAGGCATTTGTGAGGTAAATAAATGCACATATTTCTCTAAAATGAACTGTGAACACATTGATAGTGTGCCCTATCTCACCAAAGACCTTAACAAACTTCTTAAGTAGGCTAATAATAACTTCCAAGATATTTGGCGCACCCTCAACCCAAAAACGATAGACTACACCTTTTACTCACATCCTCAAAATAGCTATAGTAGATTAGATTACATATTTATATCTAAATCTAGAATTGATAATATTATATCAACACAAATTCACAATATAGTTATCTCCGATCACGCAGTAGTAACGGCTACGATTTTACCCATTGGAAATAAGCAATCCAACACAATGTGGCGCTTAAATAGGAAATACCTTTTGGACACAGAATTGATAAAATATACAAATTAACATATTAGTATTTTTAAACAAACTAACACAGAAATTGATGACATAGACAAGTGTTATATTACCGACATTAAAACATAAATTCTGCAACTATTATTAACTATACAACAGTATTCCGAAATATCGGGTTATTAAATAAATATTGAAAAAACTGAAATTTGAACAACTACTAGAATGCAAAACATACCAGTCGAGTTAAAAAAATGTAAGTGGATAACTAAATTCCAAGGGTCTCACATAATATGTGACTCATTTAAAGCTTACATGCGGGGCATGATTCATACTAAAACCAGGAAGGAAAGGCTATTCACCTGCAGACTATAGACCAATTAGCTTAATTAATTGTCACAATAAAATAATAACAAAAGTTTTAAATAACAGTATTACAAAGGTACTACCAAAGATAATTCACCCAGACCAAGCTGGATTCATTCAAAATAGAAACCTGCGTACCAATACAAGAGCATGTTTAGTGACCATCCAATATGCAAAGAAATATGGTATCGATCTAGCACTCATGACGGTAGACGCCGAAAAGGCATTAGACGGGGACGAGTGGCCATATTTATTAAAAAGTTTACAAGCGTTTAATTTCCCCCCAGAATTTATTAACGTTATAGAAATACTTTATAAAAGCCCAACTGCTCAAATTCTCTCAAATGGCGTGTTATCTAAACCATTTTACCTAACAAGAGGAACTAGACAAGGTTGCCCACTATCACCTTATTTGTTTGCAGTTGCAATAGAACCACTGGCTCAAAAAATAAGGCAAAATAAAGAAATATCAGGCATGATGATTGGAAATTACCATCATAAACTGAGCCTATTTGCAGACGATCTGTGGTTGCTCCTAGCACCTGGAACTGTACTTCCCGCTAGGGTGGCTTTCAGCTAAACTGTTCTTGACTACGGTTAACACTTTGTTGTACGTCGCTCTGGATAAGAGCGTCTGCCAAATGCCTGTAATGTAATGTAATGTAATCTCATGTGTTATATTATCGACAGTAAAACATAAATTCCCCAACTATTATTAACTATACAACAGTATTTCGAAATATCGTGTTATAAAATAAATATTGAAAAAAATGAAATTTTAACAACTACTCGAATGCAAAACATACCAGTCGAGTTTAAAAAATTTAAGTGGATAACTAAAGGCATTAAATATTTAGGATGCGTTGTTAGCCCAGAAAAATCAACTGTATAAAGACAATTATTTACCTCTAATTACATTTTTTAAAACAAGTCTAAATAAATGGACAGATTTAACAAAAAATATAATAGGGAGAATTAACTTATTTCAAATTATATGGTTGCCTACATTCCTATATATATTTTCAACAATCCCAATAACAATACCACAAGCCTTTTTTTAAAGAGTGTATTCATTGATTACATAATTTATGTGGACCAATAAAATGGCTAGGATTAAAAGGGAACTCCTTCACTACTCTAGAAGTGAGGGGGGGCTGAATTTACCAAACCTAGAATTATATCATATATCCGCCCAAAGCTATTATTTATACCATATAATGAAAAAAACAAAAGAGGAATTGTGGATTCACATAGAAACGTATTTAATTGCTTATTTTCAAAACATAAATTAAAGAATAAAAACTTTTCAACAAACAGCACACTACAAGCTTGAAGTAGAGGTCAAATTGTGTTATTAAATAAAATGTAAAATGTGTAAAAATGTAAAATTATTTTTTGATGAAAGATGAAAGCAAACATATCTTGGTAGCGGACTTTTGGACCCCACTGTAACTCATCTTTTTAATTATTATTTTTTTCATCCAGTTTGTGCATGTGAGTTTTGAATAAAAATATAAAATGTAAAAAAATGTGAATTTATCATTTGTAATCCAGCAACATTTGAAAACATTCCAACGGTCTGAGTACTTTTGCAAGGCACTGTATGTCCAGCATACTTTCAGAGTTTAGATGCGTCTTTAGAGAATGGAAATTCTACTGTTGATAAAATCTAATTTTGTTTCTCCTACTAGCTAGCTAGCTAAACGCAAACTGATGTATCCATGCAATTTAGCTTTGAACATTGGGAGGGACACTGTTGCCTCCCCAATGTTCAAATGAAACCTATGCCCTTTTGGGGAGAATTCATATTTTTCGAACAATGGTTGCTGAAATTGTCTTTTTTAATTTTATCTCCCCCCCAATATTATGTGAGAGTTTCACACTCAACCATCCTGTTTAAGATAAAAATGTAAAAAAAGATTTCATCTGACTCTCAGAATCAACTGGACTGGAGAATAATAACTCAGCAGAGTAAACAAAGCATATACTTGTATCCAGAGATGGGCAAAGATACATCAAAATGTATCTTGTTACAAAATACAAAATACCCCTCAAATAAATGTATCAGATCAAAATACAAAATACTGGTGCCAGAAAATGTATCAGATAAAATATATGTATTTTGTATTTTCAAAATACAGGAGAAAAAAAAACTTGTCTCCAATTGGCTATCGTAGGCCAACATATGAATAGGTGGCTGCCTTTCTCTATGAATATGAGCAAAAAGCCCAAATCACATAGGCTAAAGTGTTGGAGGCACAATCACATCTTTAGCATCTCCTAATTAGTTTGCCCACATTACTCCCTCCATTTTGGTTGTTTGGGCTATTGACAACCAATTTCTTATCATTGATGCTATTTGTACATAAAGGAAAAATACTGAAAATAGTACAGTACAAACTTACAAACAAATCAGCATGAATTGTACATGCTAGCTAGTGTTTCTGGAGTCACAAAGTGGCGTTTTGAGAAATCGTCTTTTCTAACTTTCCACGTCACGTCACGATTTCTCAAAACGGCACTTAGAATACTGTGAGTAGGCTTGTGTGAAAACAAGCGCCAAATTTTCAATAGCTGCCTGCGACCAGATACATGCATGCATCCACGTGTGCATGCATTCACTGCCTTGTCCAACCGACAGATACAAAATTACTCCACCCTAAAGTATCTTGTTACAAATTACATTCAATTTTTTTCAGCCCTGTCAAATACAAATGACAAAATACTCAAAAGTAATTGAAATACGTATTTCAAATACAAGTAACAGAAATACTGCCCATCTCTGCTTGTATCGAACACATCTTCTATACTCTAATACCAAAATAGTCACCTATGATCGCGGTATAAGCAAGACATGGCATTGTGAGAGCAAGAAAGCAACGTCTAATTGACACTGACCTGCAGGTGCAACGCAACAGGTGAGAGTCCAAGTGCAAGTGCTTGGCAAGGTCCAGCTGTGATTGTCCATCTACCTATCCTTGACCACCATGAGCAGTGGGAACCTCAGGCCCAGTGTCTCAAAACAACTGCCTGCCCCTGCAAAACAGAAACTCAAGGAGTAAGCTTGGCATCTGCTTGTGTCCTCAGAAATTTGGCAAATTTAGTACATCATCCAGGCATCTTTGGGGTACTGAATTTGAACATATTGAGTATGGGCAGTATACTGTTCCGAACAGGGTCTGTACGCACTTGTGTGGCTAATGACTAAGTCGGCATCTGTAATATCTTCCACGATAGAGTCTTTGAAGACATGTACAGGAAGGGGTGCAGTAGGCTTGGGCGATATGATGATATTATTGTGATATTGGTAGAAAACGGTAGGATATTAATAATTGCCCAATCCCCCCTTAGATTCAGCACACTTGCTCTGATTGTTGTAGTGAAACAATTCTGTGTTTCTCCTACGTTTGGAGGTCAGTCCAATTTACTTATTTGTGCCAAATGCGCAAAAGTTTACAACAGACTACAGCCTATCACGCAAATTCTTATGCATATACAGTACACTTCCTGTAAGCCATGCTATGCTACATGGTGGAAAGATGTCGAAAATACAACTGCACATATTTGACGTTTCTTTGGGTTTAAACCAAATGATAAAGGACAGCCAGCGAATTTGGACGAAGTGATATGCACACTTCGAAAAGCAAATGGAAGCACAAGCTGCTAACTGCCATCCTCGAGTGCCTCAACAATGAGTAGCCGGCCTACAGATATAGCTCAATCAGAATTAGAATCACCTTTATTCGTAAATAAGAACCTTTTTCCAATTAAACTGGTTGGTAATTAATAACTAATCTAATTTCTGGATTGGCAAGTAGGCAAAGTTAACTGCATTGTACTGAGGCTATCAATCACGGTTATGCAGGTAATACGTGGCGTCTTCGTAATATTTCTACAGTGACTAGAATTGAATCATAAAACTATCAAAATTGACCAAAGGCAAGTCCTTTATGGCATTGCCAGCTTCCCGAAAACGTTACAGCCACAAACAAGAAGCTTCAGCCAAGTGGAGGGCCTAGTCAAACTGCCTCTCAATTCCTTTTGTGGGATCAGAGGGATTGTTCTCGTCTGTCCATAGACTGAAAACGTGGCTACGAAGCACCATGAGTCAGAATAGACACACACCTGCTATGATGAACACTGACTGTGACATTCTGGACACATTAGATGTCCCCCTTGTCATCAGAGAATTAATCAACACCAGAGCGCAAGTCAACTTTTTGAAGTTTTTAATTTTCCTCCGCAATGAAACACTGTTTAAACAAGCAATGGTTATTTTGATTAAACCGCATATTTGCCCAGGCTACATAAAACATTTTGTTCTTTGAACCACAAATTGTTAATTTGATATATTAATTCGTAAAGGTCTTGCATACAAATTAATAATTTAAATTTAGTTAATCATTCATATAGCCTATTGTAAACGCTACTTTTGGTAATACAGTGCTATTTGATTGTGCTGACTGGTTTTGTGTTGTTGAATTGGTCACTATCACAATCAAATTGATTAATACAGATAAAATGTGTTTATCAAACATGGTCTGGAGACATTTGTAGGCCAATAATATCTATTCAAATGGGAGTTCATTTCCTGGGGCATTGCTATTTAATTTTAACTTTTGTGTATGACTTGCAGTAAAGTTAGTAGTCTGTATCATTGCATGTTGGCAGACATACGCCCATTTACTCAAAGGAAAAAGTGCTATATTGTATTGTAATGCATGTACAGCATGGGTTGTTTAATAGTTTACAATGTAACAGTTTTCACAATATTAAAAATAACTGCGCCCCTTCTGGAAAAATCATTCCACCGTCTCTGTTATTGATATACACTACCGTTCAAAAGTTTGGGGTCACCTGCTGGAAACTATTTTTATCTCATAATTGACAATGCTTTACACCGTATACATTTCTGTAAATACTTTAAAAGGACAAAAAACACATGTAACAATGAACAAAATGAACATCAAAGAAATGTTCAAGAAAATTATATTGAAAATTGAATCTTGGATTCCTCAAAATAGTCACCCTTTGGCGTGAGAATAGCCTCACAAACAGTGGCCATTCGGTTAATACGTTTTAGCAGGAAATCACCCGACATGTTTTCCCAGCTATCCTGCAGCAATTCCCAGAGAAACTTGTGGGTTGCTTTGCTTTGACTCTTCCTTTCCAGTTTGTCCCATACAAGTTCTATGGGATTGAGGTCTGGACACTGGGCAGGCCAGGTCTTTAGTTTGAGTTGTTGTTCACATTCCTCCTTCACCAGATAGTTCTTGCACAACTTCAAGGTGTGTTTCGGGTCGTTATCTTGCTGAAGAATGAAGGAGTGCCCGATTAGTCCAGATTGAAGGTGACCCCAAACTTTTGAACGGTAGTGTATATGACTTGAATTTTTAAACTTTTCCAGCAGGACGTACTGAAATCAAAATCAGAAATGTCCATGTAACGACACTGACCACATTTCTGAGCGTTGATTTCATCCACTATTGCACAAATATGATATCAAATTCTGGATATCAGGATTTTGTCAGTACTCCTTTACTATTAGCTTAAAAC
This sequence comes from Aldrovandia affinis, assembly GCA_029706075.1. NCBI lineage: Eukaryota > Metazoa > Chordata > Actinopteri > Notacanthiformes > Halosauridae > Aldrovandia > Aldrovandia affinis. Next base: position 1,027,943 of record JAINUG010000043.1, on the reverse strand, counting down.
ATGAATTTACTTATAAGAGTACTCTCCAAAACAATTCCTTCATTCAACCAATTCCCTCTCACTCCCAACTATTGCCTCAATTTCATAAAAGATCAAATATCACATTCCAGTAAGAAAAATAATTCTGGACAAGAGGTACAATATATTGACCACTACACAGTATCTTATTTGATAGAGAACTGCAACAATGTAACACATTTATGTTCACGTCCGAAAAAACGTTAGAAAAAACGTCCGACGCTGGCCACGGCAACCAGGGTCACGCCAGAGTCGGTTCTGGCCAGGAGTGCCACCGGGGCGGCAATTGGCTGTCCACCCCAGGGAGGGGGGAGGGAAGCCGACACAGTTCGCTGCGCACAGGAGTGGTTCTGCAGTGCCGGAATTACAGTCGAGGAGGCAGCGCTTCACCATTGTCACTGCCGGTCTACGAGGGAGGGGATTGAACTAAGCACAGCGGGAGTAATTGGCTACCAAATTGGGAGAAAAACAGGGTAAAATCCGAAAAAATCATTTATAAAAAATAAAAGAAGCTAACAATTAGCAAATGTTTGTGAATTTAGAAGCTTGCAGGGCTCCCAGTCACATTTGGAACCTGCACGGACAGGATTTAATCCTCTGTCACTGCACTATAAACAAGTGCCTCAGCTAGATACACCACTGGAGAGCCCCCCCAGTAGAACCAACTATACCAGCCGTTCCCTCTCCCTGCTGTTCTTATAGTGAACGTTACTCAACACACCCTCTTGCCCTGAAGCCAAGAGCAACAGTCCAGCGTAAGGGCAACATTCTCAGAAACTTGCTGTGACACTGAACCAATACTAGCACTATAAAGACACAGTGTGTTTGCACATTAAATTCACTTTCCCTGCTTGTGGTATCAGATTGTTTTCAACTCCGCTTGGAACAAAAAACAAAAAAACAGCACGGCCGGGTCTCTGACTTCATTTCCCATGTGTGGCTCCCTATTCAATTAAGTCGGAGACACGGGATGTGGAGTGCATTACCATCCAGCTCACACACTGTTATTGTGATTGGTTTTAATACCCTCTGAATGACAGCCAGTAATACAGCCCCTTATTTTCGGAGGCAGTTGGGAAATGATCAGCCCCCACTGGTAAAATGCTGCGCATTATAACTCAGCGGAAGCGCGTCGCGTTTAATTACCTCAGCAGTTACAGGTCGTGTACCACCGCGCTCATTATTGCACAGCTGTGCAGGTAGTGTGTTTTATCAGAGTGAACTCCCTGTTGTGGCGCTTCATTATTCTCCCTCGCGGTGACAGTGAAAGCAGAGAGGATTCTGGGAGCCCGTGGATGATGTGAGCACAGGATGATGGGACCAGCTCCCCTGGTGCCTCCCAATCTCCTGCTGTGCAGAGCTTTAATGGCCCGGACTGTGGAAGAGCACGCAGCCATACATGCGTGTCCAAGAGATACAGGCAAGCGCACAGGTGTGTAATCTACGGTCCATATTAAAAATCCACCAGTGAATATCATTACCGCCACTTCTCTAATCAGTGCTATTAAGCCTCTGAATATTCAAATGCACCGCGTGCCCCAGACCTCTCTTCTTTCTCCTTCTCCGATGCTTAAATTCAAAATGGTACTTTCATCTGAAAACTGTTGAAAAAAGCACTGTTTTGCATGACATCTGTTGCTTGCTGCAGTGAATGGAATCGCTCTCGCACAGTGGCACACCACCATTTTCCCGTTATCAGTTTCATCAAAATCTCTGGAAGCACTCGCGGATTATGTGTTACGACCATCTCTGCGTTTCACATTCAATGTAAAATAATCACACAAACATACTTCAGTGAGTGGCAGTGCGGGTTTTCTGTTTTTTCCATCCATACAACAGGAGAGAATAAACGAGGGGGCTCCACAACAACCACAATCGCCAAGGCACAGACCAGCCAACAGCCTGCAATCAGCACTTCCCATATAAATCAACCAGGAGAAAACTGAATTTATAAAGAGCAGACACTCATCAGATAACACGCAGTCACTTTCATAATTGGATTCGTTGCACAGAAAAAGAGTGACAGACTGTCAGTAATCATATCTCTAGATGCCAAGGGGGGAAAAGGAAAATCTTTGGACGGAACAGAGTTAACCGACTTCTCTTAAACACATTGGTAATCGTGGGTTCTTGGTCTGGGTGGGGGTCCATAAACTCAGCACTGCGAACGGAGGGGGGGGGGTCCCTGGGTTGGAGTGACCTCACCGCAGCAGATGCACAAAGCCATGCTGTTCTGCTGGGAGGAGATGACAGGAAACGCAGCTCATCAGGCAGTTCCTAACCTCTGACCGCTCATATTCATCGACCCCCTTGGAATCCAAGTTTGCAAATTAGAGCTACAATTACAGTATAGCACTTATTTGTTGAAGTTATTCCTGTTATTTGTAATATTGGTAAGTACCAAGATGAGCATTCTGTCTAGTATTCTTGTACTTGTGTAGAGCCTGTGATTAGCTTGGCACTAGGTGTTGTTTGCCATAATGGTTGTGTAAGTTGCTCCATTTGGGGGTTGTGGGGGTTGGAGAATGTGAGAGACTGAAGAGGACCCCCACACCACACGGCCCCCAGCCCCTCACAATGCAGAGAGCTGAGCCTCACCCACTCTAAGCAACCTCAGAACAGTACAATCCCAAATTGTCAACCAAATTACAGAATGAAGTCATTTATTGGGGCATATACACAACAGCACGTCACCAATTTCCCCTGAACTCCGTAGTTGTCATTGTAAACTTCCTCCTCTTATCCCATCCATTCGATGTTACATATGACACATTTTCATCCCTCTTTCTTGGGAAGGCCCAATCTAGTTCATAGGCCTGTCTCATCTTTGCCAGCCACTGCTCCTGTTCACTCACAGGCTGACATACAGACCGGAGAAGACAGGCACAGCCCTCGCTCCCTGTGCATTGCTACAGCCAATTAGGCACCAACCTATGGGGATGCCAGCCACAGCCATCACTGGCACAGTCAGGGTCTGATACCAGACCGTGGGGCATGCCACTACACTGAAACCCAGTGTTCCTGCCTCCTGGAAGCTCCCATACCCATTATAACTTTGACCGTCTCTCCGTAATGCAGGCAGCGCTGCATTACAGCAGGTGCATTTTTGATTGACCTTCGGCGTAGCAAACGCTGAGAGAACAGTTGCATAGATCAGATCATTTGTGTGATTCAATTTAAAATAATGATTCTTGCTCACGCTGTATGGATTAGCGCGCAGGTAGCCCCATTGCCGGAGGTGCAGCAGTGACGAGTGAATGCTCCTACACTCCCGACAGCGAGAAAATATAGCCACGTGGTGACCCCATTAACCACCGCTATATCCACTCATTTCTCCTCGCTCTGCCTTAGTTCCCATGAGCCCTTCCGCTCCTGCACATGTCTGTGCACACGTGCCAACCTGGTTGCATTGTCCCTTCAGAAACAACAGAGACAGCAAAGAAACATGGATGCCGCCACCCCTCCACACACACACACACACACACAGTCCTAATTTCTGAGACATTCCCATGATCACTGAAGCAATGTTACACAAACAGTGGGAGATGTGTCACCCCTGTTGTTTACCACCAGTATCAGTGTGTGCATGTCATGTGCCAAGGCACTGCTTCTCGGAGTAAAGCTGGCTCATGGAGACAGAGCGGTTTATTTACGGAGGGGCTTTTGGTGAGGTATGAGAATGCCTCGTCTGTAGCAAGAGTTCACAATTGAATCTGAAACTCTGTTTGAGCACATTTCAGTGTTACTGCGTCAGAGCATCGTTCGTAAGATTTGAGAGCCGAAAAACGAGACCTATAGTAGACCTCCAGTCCACCTTAAATTTGACTAACAATTAAACGCAAGAGATGGTTAGTTCACCACAATTAATTTGAAAAAAATGCTATGTATTTTTTTTTTTAAAAGCAACACATGCGAATGACGGGTAATGACTGAATCCAGACCGTAGAGCCCATCATGGAGAGGCACATGGCTACACTGGGAAGAAAAAACATGAGTTATAAAATGGCTTTGGAACTGGAAAATAAGTTGGGCTGAGTAGAATCCACACTTTACTAATCCATCATTTTTGCCCTCATTTCTATTGTTAACCGAAATAATACGGGTGCTCAAAGATAATGAAAAAAAAGAGAAAAATAAATTAAGATTTAAAACAAAACATGGAGGCCTATCAGTCACATTGCAAAACTGAGAACGGATAATGCAATACTAGTTAACATTTTTTTAAATAGTGTTAATTGCATATTGCATAACAGAAAAAGAATGAGGAATTTCATAGAGCAGTAATTACCAGGAGATAATCTATGAATACAATATATGAATAAATATCCTGGTGTGCCATTAACTGTAATTTCCAGATATTCCATTAACTGCTGGAATGAAAGCAAAAAAAGCCCAGAGCAATATGGTCCAGCGACAAAGGTTTTTAACAGACATTTTTTTTGTATAGAAACTAATTTACTAAAAACGTAAAATAAGAAATGAGTGGTTTCTGAACATGACCAATATTTATTGAACTGACGACAAGACTACTGAACATTGTCTACTGGCCTGGACACAAAAGGCCGTGAATTGATTGGTTGGCTCCCATGAGTCACTCTAGCACAACTTCTCCGCATACCATCTGGTTGATTGGGCACCCGCGGTCTGCCCGTACCGACTGCACATGAAGTATACTCCTCCGAGGCAATGACTGCACAGTTCAGCCGGTAGCATGCTTGTCTACACCCTGCCAAATTGAGGAAGGTCGTTGCCATGATGGGACAGGTCTACATATACGATTGGGCATTCCGAATTGGTGTAAAATAAAAAGTGGGATAAAAAAATCCTGAAGACTGAGCAGAGACGAATGATCAGACCGACCTCCTCGATCCTGGGATGTGTGCAGTAGATAGTAAGTGTATCAGTGTAGATAGTAATTGCACGGAGACTTGAAGGCTTCCATAGGTGCCAAAAAGGCTAAACTATGTTTTCCACACTGATTTCCTTAGAGATGAATGGCTCAGACAGCTTTTATGTCAAATAGTTTCAGTGTTGTGTAGAATTCCTTAAATTCATTACATCTGCTTGGTAACACATGTGAGTGTAGTCCCTAGTACTGTATGTGACACTCAACAGATGTTGTGTAGTATCACAAGTGTTGCTATGTGTTGTGTCTATGTTTAGTAACACCCTTCTCTTTCTTTCTTAAAAAAAATTCCCCCTGATTTTTTCTCCCAATTTGACAGCCAATTATACCTTCTATTTCTTGTTAATTTACCCTCCCCCACGAACTCGCCTCCCGCCTCCACGGGACAAGATAATACCTTGAGGCAATGTTTGTCTCCTCCCAGACATAACTCCCCCTGTTTACGAGGTCACCCAACCGCTTCTCGGTGAGCTCGTGCCAGCTCTCCCTCCCCCCTCCCCTTGGGGCAGACAGCAAATGCCGCCCCCGATCGGGGCTCCCCACCAGGGCTAGTCTGGTACAGTCGGGTTTCAAACCACGACCATGATAGGCAGTTCTCACTCGTAAAGGACCAGCCAATACGACCGCTACGCTACTGGAGGCCAGCATTACAGTAACAGTCCAATCAGCACAGTGAATGTAATGGCCCAATTAACACAATGAAGGTGACTGTAATGCTCTAACAAAACTGAAGAGTAACGGACAGTTAAGTGCCGTTCCTTGTTATCGTCTCATTTCTTCCCCAAACTGAAACTTTCATTCCAGACCGCAAGGCTGTGATAAAGCCATAAGGCTTTTCCTCCGTGAACACTTCCAAGGCCCTACAGCTGGTGCCTCACTGGTTTATGTTACAAATCATCCAGGCTGTGTAAAAGAAAATCACCTTGCTCAATCAACAAGCAATTAGTTTCAAAATGTACCTTTAACTCCTGGTATCCAAGTGTAGTCTGATCACGTGAGGAGCATGAAAGTCTTTCACGGTGTAGCTCTAATATTGATCCTGCAAATCCTTTGTAAACATAAATATATAATCATGAACAGATATTTAAGTTGATCGCCTTTCAGCCCATTTATGCTTACCATTTTGCTTACTGTCTGGAGGGCATCCTGTACTGTGTCAAGCCTGGTCTTGAACACTCCAAGGGTTTCTGCTTCTAAATAAGAAACGCCCCCCATGTTCAGCCATACTCATATTCATTCTGGGCACTTAAAAAGGATTAAAGAGGCACGCGGCCCGTTTTTTATCAGGATTACAACACGCCCGTTGTGGGTTTCTCTGTTAGAGAGAAGCAAGGACGAGATTGCCGGTTACCTCCTGTTCTCCTCTCTCTACTCGAAGATCGATAGAAGATGGAAAACAGGCAGCAATGCCCTCACAGAAAGGTCAGGGTATGGACTGCACAGTCCCACCAGGGGTCTCGTTCTCGTTCTCTCTCTCTCGCTGAGGCTGTGCCCTCTGTGATCAAATTCGGAACGAGCAAGCGGGCTGAAGACAGGCATCATCGCCTCCAAAAGGTTAAATGGCTCTGCTTAAATTTCTCCCCCAATCTTCGTAAAACGGAAAGGTCAAAAGGTCCATGCAGCAAGCCCAGGTCTGATAAACACAGTGCTAATGACCCAATATCACAGATGTGCACGTGAGATAAGCCAACAGGAAGCACGCACAAAGGAATATTTTATGTTTCGAGAAAATAACATATATTTTTAAATAAAACATACAGTTCATAATTCATACCCAATTCATATAATTCATACGTACAAGCCAATGTTCCATCACTCCACTGAGAAAGGCTTTGCCGAAACTTTGGGTAGTACACTGGTTTGTCTGTTGGGATTAAAATGATTATGAATTCAACTATATATTATTTTTCTCAACTCACTGTTCCCTTTTATCAGAGAAAATTCCCAGGCCTGTGTGTATGAGGGTGCTTTCCTGTGGGGGTCGGGGGTGGGGGGCAGCAGAGGCTTGGGGTGGGATTGGCTCAGCTTGGGAGAGAAATAACTCATCAGAGGGCATGGCTGGGCCTGTGGAGAAGAGAAGCCTGGGCCTTGCGCCAGCTACAACTCCCCACTGCTCCTCCTGTCAGCTCAGCGATGTGATGACTGTAACAATGGGGCCGGGGGATGTCTGTCCTCATCCCACCGACCGCTCGCAGCTCCTGCCCCGCTCTGGACCCTCTCCAACATTACTCCTCTCTCCGCAGACCCCCCCAGCCTACCTCTCTCCATCGACACCGTCCAATCAGACCTCTCCCCTCTCTGTGTCTATAGCATAGCTGTTAGCATAACCAGTGTAGTCCCTCCAGTCCTCATTTTCACTGACATCAGGTTTCCTTGCCACAGGCGTGTACGTGTACTTGCAGGCCCTCGGTCTCATTCCCAAGTCATACAATTCCCCCGCCCCCAAAACAACCTTCTCCACTTGCTTTGGTTTCAATGGTTAAAATAGTTACAATTGCTTTACGCTTTTATCAAGATCAAGGTCATTTTAGAATAACCCAAAACAAATCATTCAGTTTCATAGAGCTCTTTTTTAATGAGAATTACAAGTTCATATTTATCAAGTGTTCATTTTTATAATGTACAATAATAATATGATTTATTTTTTAACAATAGAAAACTGTGATAGACTGACAGACTTGAAAAACTTTGGCATCATAATTGGAGGACCGAAAATCTGAAGTAAAAATGACAACGGGGTGACCATGAAGGCCGCAAGGGAAACTCCGATTACACTCTTTGTACTTCCCAGAAAGCATACCATTAAAAAGCATGTACATCATGCCTCACATCACGATTGTCCAACAGCAGATATACATCTCAATATTATTTGTAGGTCATATTGCCAACCCCTAGTCTGACCCCTAATCTGAAAATTCATGTTATAGCTTTTCTGATTAAAAAAAAATCTGATACTGAAATTAACCTGTAAGAGCACAAAAAAAACCAAAAGTTAAATTCTAATTTACAAATATGTATATTATGACCTAAAGCCCTGAGTAGAAATCTGCGCCCTTGTTCTGAAATGGCTTCACCCCATCAGGGATCATCACTCACAATGAACTAACATGAGATTATGCCTGCTGGAGTGTGGAGTGTGCACATATGCGTTTGTATGAATGACACCACTGTGCCCTGTATGTTGAGTCCTACATATGGGTCTGGGACTTCCTGTCATCTGCTTCCTGTCAGCTGCCATGTCATACAGCACAAAGCCAACAGATAAGCATCTCTCAGACAGTCTGAGCTGCTGCTGCCGTGACATCTCTCGCTACCTGTCAATTCATGTATTGTAAACAATAACATTTTTGGCATATCAAAATGATACATTTAGTGATGTGTGTTCTTATTGACATTAACAATTAAACTGCTATATTAGGCTATACACTAGTATAACATTTTGACAAGGCAGCAAAAAATGATACTCCACTTAAAGCACAGTGACACACACAAGACAGCACCGTTACCAACCCAGTTTCTGTTCCACCACCCTGGAGTAAGAATTTCACAAGGCCCCCAGCCCTATCACATTTCAGCAACGTTTTCATAACATAATGCTTCACCTGGGCAATAGTTACAGCGTACATACAATTGCTTTGACATATTTTAATTCCTTACTCAAACATATGTCAGGCTACATTAAAATAAGGAATGTATTTGCTCATTAAGTTGGTCATTGGCTAAGTTTCATTACCACTGCCCTAAAACACCCATAGACAATGTCACAGGACCGCCACGCATAGTGTGACGCAATGTTGCCACAATGTCACAGAATCATTGTGAGAACAGTAGGTGTTGTCAGGCTGTGAGTGATTAATTCACAGTTCCGGCAGAGACGTCGGATCGAGAAGATGGCAAGTTTTTAAAAACACGTCTGAGGAACTCTGAGCTGGGCTAGCTGCCCTCTCCACAGGGCGTTACACGATCCTCGCTCTGCTGCTGGCTCACCAGTTTCAAACGGAAATGTGTTTCAAGAAACATCTTATTCCTGAGTGTGGGAATTATATGACATGCTGCAAAGCCTCACTGGAGTTTCTTTATGATTTTTTTAAATTAAGCCAGGACATTATTTTGTGGAAAAAAAAAGTGTGAACAGGATGCTGTTGTTGCAGGGCAGACTGTGGCAGGCGACACACACTCATGAGATCAATCAGATCACCTTCCGTGTCAAGTCACCACTGAGAGCCCCACTGGAGTCCACAGGAAACAAACAGCTAAACTGTGCTGTAACCACATCCTGTCAGAGCTCTTTCTCTCTCTCACTCACTCACTCACTCACTCACACACACAAACTATACCCAAACCTATACACACATACACTATACATACATACATGCATACATTCATACATATACTTAAACTATGTACGCACACACGTAACCTATACCCAAACTTTCACCACACACACACATACTCACACACACCCATCTTTCATTCTCACATTCTCCCTCTCTCCATCACTTCCTTCCACACTCATCCTCAAGGCCAGCTCTCCTGATCACTTCCTGAAACCGGGGCTGCAGTGTCCTACAATCTTGCATAACATCTTGCATAGTTGCAGAAGAGTGCGAGAGCTGTAATTAAATCCTTTAGGTGTCTCTGATGCCCCAGTCTCTTTGGGGGAAGGCAGTAAGCCTTGCAGTCCATTAAAGATAAACGCCACTTTTCCTGACCTGTGATCCATGCTGGTCAGCATTATCAGCTGTGCTCAACTATGCAAACGTTCGTGACCATTGGCTAACAAACTTTTTCCTGTTGGCTCGGTTTGTGCTCGCCATGAACCTTAGCCAACACAAGCCAACATTTTGAGAACATGGTGTACGGTGAACAAAAATGGGGCAGTGGTTTGATTTAAAAAGTTACGTGTGTAGACAGGAGATGGGCACAATGTCAGTGTTTTCCTTAAACTCTTCCCATCATGGAAGTTTCAAAGCGGTGAAAAGAACGGCCCAACATGTGAGGGCATTGCAGTTTCTCCCTTTAACCAGTGGCGGGCCGTGCATTTCACACCTAGGCCTTCAGTAGTGCTCCGTCTGAATCAATCCACCCCTCAATAACTATTTTATGGCTATAAAAGCCATCTTATTGTTATGTTTTGAGTGTCTGTTCGGTTTGTTTTTGCACTTTGTTTATTTATCTTTCTTCAGTCATGTTTCATTCTCGTTCTGTCATGCACTTCGGGAAATTCTATGTTTCGGTTTTTCCGTCTTCGTTTCTAATCTCGTTTTACTTCCTTCTTACTTTCTAATTACACTTTGTATATATTAGTTAGATGTATATAGTACTAACCAACTAATCTACTAACATTAGGGATTTAGATTAAGTTACTAACACTACTAATCACTAATTATCTCACGCTTCTAACTATCGCTGTCATTCTCTCTCGTCTCTATCGCTGTCATTCTCTCTCATGAAACATGACTGAAGAAAGATAAATAAACAAAGTGCAAAACAAACCGAACAGACACCGTTGCGTTGCATCGCAGATAGATAACTCATGTATCCAGAATAAATGCCTTTACTGAAGAAACAAACCCGGGTGCTACAGCTGCGACACACATAAAAAGCATCAATAATAATAACCTCATAAAATTGCAATATTATTTAGGAAAATAGCAACATTTTACTCACCAAAATCCTTATTATTTGTACACAAAATCCATCCTCCTTTCTTTCCTCAAAAGAGTTAAATTACTCTGTCGTACAGATTATCTGTGTGTTTCAGTTCCATCAAGAAGTCCTTTTCTATCGCCATCGAAGCTAATGCTGAAAGTCGAGCCTGCCCTGTCGTATTTCTGGCAGTTTTAATTCGCTTTAGGGCTGAAAATGTCTGCTCAAATGTCTGAATCAGACTGATGTTAATTATATTTTGTCCATGAATACTTATTAAATAATTCCAAATGGTCTGTTTGCTTCCTTTCATAGCTGTTCCCCTGGTTGCGCTGCATCCAGACGTGTATTTTTCATATTAAAGCATTTAACCAATCACATTACATCATAGTCAGACACTCTCTGACTATCCAATCAAAGGGTGTGAATACGCTGACGTTACCTAGGCCTTCTAGAAGGCCTTCGTGTCCCCAACTCAAAATCTGATTGGTTGAAGCAACAGTTTGATCAACACTTATTTTATGATACAGGGCCTGCAGAACTGATTGTGAAGGCCTCCAGGCAGATTTCTTTGACCCTGGCAACAAATGATGGCTGAAATGTGATTGGTTAAATACTTTAATATGAAAATACACGTCTGGATGCAGCGCAACCAGGGGAACAGCTATGAAAGGAAGCGAACAGACCATTTGGAATTATTTAATAAGTATTCATGGACAAAATATAATTAACATCAGTCTGTGATTCAGATATTTTTTAGGCCAGCAGAGAAGGCCTTGCAGGCCCTGACGGCCCACCACTTCCTTTAACACAGTTCCGGACCCGAATTCATAAAGCATCTCAGAGTAGGACTGCTGATCTCAGATCAGGTTTCCCCTGGCCACATCTTAAACCTATCCATTATGGACCAACAGGCTAAATTGATCCGAGATCAGCACCCCTACTCTCAGGCACATTACATGTACGAGTATGTGGTATGAATACATTACATTACATTACATTACATTACATTACATTACAGGCATTTGGCAGACGCTCTTATCCAGAGCAACGTACAACAAAGTGTTAAAGCAACTATGTCCCTAAGTTAACAAAAACCGGACTACGGGGAGAGGTGCACCCTGAAGAGGTGAGTCTTCAGTCGTCAATCAATGAAGGTGGCCAGGGTCTCAGCTGTTCTGACTTCCACAGGAAGGTCATTCCACCATTGTGGAGCCAGAACCGGACGGGGAGACGTGACCCTGAAGAAGCGAGTCTTCAGTCGTGCGGAGGGGGGCCAGGTGCTAGGCATCCTGGAGGTAGCAGAACGGAGTGGTCTGGCAGGTGTGTAGGGTTTGAAGATCTTGAGGGGGTATGTTGGGGCTGATCCCTTGACTGCCTGTAAGCTAGGACCAATGTCTTGAATTTGATGCGAGCTATAACAGGCAGCCAGTGGAGGGTAGTGAGCAGGGGGGGACATGGGAGTGTCTAGGAAGGTTGTAGACCAGACGGGCTGCAGTGTTCTGGATGAGTTGCAGGGGTCTGATGGCAGATGCAGGAAGGCCAGCCAGGTGCGAGTTGCAGTAGTCCAAGCAGGACAGTACCATTGCTTGTACCAGGAGCTGGGTAGAGTACGTGGTAAGGAAGGGACGGATTCTCCTGATGTTATACAGGAAGAATCTGCACGCCCGGCTTACCGCTGCAATGTTCATTGATAGGGACAGCCTGTTGTCCATCACCACACCGAGATTCTTCGCGCAGGGTGATGATGTCACCAAGGTGTCACCTAGAGCAGTGGTCCCCAACCACCGGTACCGGTCCGTGAGGCATTTGGTACCGGGCCGCACAGAAATAATAAAAACGTTTTAATTTCATTTCCATTTTATTGACTATCGCAGTCTGCAGGGTGTTTTATTTTGAAAAATGACCACTTCCGTCTGTGTGCCTCTTTTCCACACTTGTCTCAGTTTTTTTCTCCATGCACCTCCCCGGTCCGCGAAAAAAAATTAACCGGTCTCAGTCTTTTTTTTGCATGTACCACATCCCCCCCCCGCGCCCCCACCAGTCCATGGTGCAAAAAAGGTTGGGGACCACTGACCTAGAGAAATGGAGAAATCAAGGTGGGGAGAGTTTAGGGCAGGAATGAAGATTAGTTCTGTTTAGGTGGTGACTGTCCATCCAGCTCTGAATGTCCCTCAGGCAAGCAGAGATGCGGGTAGAGACCTGAGTGTCTGATGGGGAAAAGGAGAGAAAGAGTTGAGTGTCATCAGCATAACAATGATAACATAAGCCGTGGGCAGAGATTACAGAGCCAAGGGAGCGGGTGTACAGGGAGAAGAGAAGGGGACCGAGGACTGAGCCCTGTGGAACCCCGGTGGGGAGGGAGCGAGGCGGTGATACTTTACCAGCCCAGGCAACCTGGAAGGAGCGATCGGAGAGGTAGGAATCGATCCAGGCAAGGGCTGTACCGCAGATCCCTGTTGAGTTTTGAATTTTAGTTTGATAGAAATTTGCCTTAGCGGCAGTGACGGCAGAAGAAAACACAGACAGTAGAGACTGATAGGATGAAAGGTCGGATGGGTGCCTGGATTTCGCCCACTTCCTCTCAGCAGCATGGAGGCTGACCCGGGAGGTGCGCAGGGTGTCAGACATCCAGGGACTAGGAGGGGATGAGCGTGCAGGTCTGGGAAGAAGAGGACAGAGATGAGATTAGGGTGGAGGAAGCAGTGTCAGTGGGGAGTCTAGAGAATGCTTTAAGGGGGAGGGAAGCAGTGACAATGGGAGCAAGGGAAGACGGTGAGAGGGAGCGAAGGTTACGACGGGCAGTGATAGTGGGTGTTGGAGGAGGGGAGGGAGGATGGGGGCAAGGGAGAGGGAGAAGGAAATAAAATGGTGATCAGATGTATGCAAGGGGGTAACCGTGAGATTGGAGCAGGGGCAGTTCCTCAGGAAGATCAGGTCTAGGAGGTTCCCTGCCTTGTGGGTTGGGGGGGAGTGTTGCAGGGAGAGGTCGAAGGAGTGGAGTAGTGGTAGGAAGCCAGCAGACTGGGGGGCCTCTAGGTGGATGTTGAAGTATCCCAGGAGGATCAGCAGGGTGCCGTCCTCAGGGAAGGAGCTGAGCAGGGTGTCTAGCTCGTTGAGGAAGCATCCCAGGGGCCCTGGTGGATGATAAACAACAACAATAAAGAGTTTAGTAGGATAGGTGATGGAGACAGGGTAGTATTCAAAAGAGGATATAGACAGGTTGGAGAGGGGAACGACTGAGAACTTCCATGTGGGAGAGATAAGCAAACCTGTACCACCACCACCGCCGGGGGGTGTGGGAGAAGGAGTAGGCGGACGAGAGGGCAGCAGGAGTAGCGGAGTTGTCAGGGCTGATCCAGGTCTCGGTGAGGGCAAGAAACTGGAGGGCCAAGAGGGAGGCATAAGCAGAAATGAAGTCGGCCTTCTGTGCGGCAGACCGACAGTTCCATAGCCCCCCTGAGATTGTGAAGCTGTCACAAAGGGTCAGGGCGGAGTAGGAGAGGTTGGAGAGATTCCGTTGTCGCGGGAGGGTGCGACGCTGGAAGCGCCTTCTGAATGGGAGAGAGCAGACTGTTATGGGGTGCGGGCACATACTAGGAGGGAGAGACGCAAGCGTCGCTCTGACAAAGCTAAAAGAGGGATCAAACAGCTGAGTCAAATAGCGTGATAATTACACAGATTTACTCAGGACTGCTTGCAATTCACTACAATCAAACCAACTATATGGGACCAGGTCTACAACCCCCCCATAAAATCTGTCCTCTGACCAACACAACCAGGGATGTAGTGGTGAGAAAACGGTTGGTAAACTCTTGTCACTTGTGGGGATTAATAGTAGCACGTCTTATCGAAGCATAGAAAAAACTAACAAAAAGTCTAATAAAATTCAGATTTACACCACTTACTACAAATGTTTCCCAAGGCACGGCCTGCATCATCCCTGCCAGAGTGATCCTGTTCATTGTCTGTATAGCATCTCATCTCATCTCATCTTCAGCCGCTTATTCCTAGTTAGGGTCGCGGGGGGGCTGGAGCCTATCCCAGCATGCATTGGGGCGAGAGGCAGGAATACACCCTGGACAGGTCGCCAATCCATCGCAGGGCACTACATACACCATTCACTCACACATTCATACCTATTTAGACTCTCCAATTAGTCTAACGTGCATGTCTTTGGACTGTGGGAAGAAACCGGAGTACCCGGAGGAAACCCACGCGGACACGGGGAGAACATGCAAACTCCACACAGAAAGGCCCCCGGCCTGGATTCGAACCCGAGACCTTCTTGCTGTGAGGCGACAGTGCTATCCACTGCACCACCACCGCCTGTCTGTAAAGCAAAGTTGTAAAATTATTATTTCTATATGTATGTATCTATATGTAAATTGTCAGAGTTAACAATTCCAAAGAATAGAAAGAACCATTTCAAGATTGTAGTATTTTGCGTTCTTAAAAATCCCAATTTCTAGTATTTCTGTTGCTAGGTAGATTGATAATCTACCTCAAAGGTTGAAAGAGCTAGTTAAATATTAATTGCTACTGTATTCAGATGGTTTTTTAAACGTCCCTGTCAATTGACAATTTAACAACGAGCAACGTTAAACTTTTGATGCAAAATCTTGTAAGCGTTAGTACAAAACTCATACATTAGTAAGTAAGTAAGTAAGTATTTATTTGTATAGCGCCCTTCATAGCACGAATGCACAGAGTGCTTCACAGCAGTAAAAAATACAATTAAAACACAAATCAGCAGTACTCAGATAAAAAGTGCACACTTAACGATACAATACAGACAACAGACGTGACAACGTTACAAGCAGCAGCAAACTAGGCTAAATATTGTCAAATGCCTGTCTGAACAGGTGGGTTTTTAGCAGATTTTTGAACATTGGTTCAGAGGGCGAGGTTTTCAAGTCCTGGGGGAGGGCATTCCAGAGCCTTGGGGCAACCACCCCAAAAGCTCTGTCCCCCTTGGTTTTTAACCTGGTCCGGGGCACCGCCAGGAGCTCCGAGTCGGAGGACCTCAGGGAACGACTGGGCGAGTACCGATGGAGAAGCTCGGAGATGTAAGCAGGGGTGTCACCGTGGAGGGCTCTGTAGGTGAACACCAGGACTTTAAAGTGAATCCTGAAGTGTACTGGGAGCCAGTGCAGAGAGGCTAGGATGGGGTGATGCGACACGACTTCCTAGATCTAGTGAGTAGCCTTGCCGCAGCATTTTGAATGAGTTGAAGGCGGTCCACATAACCTTTGTCAAGGCAGGTAAACAGTGAGTTACAATAGTCCAGTCTAGATGAAATGAAAGCGTGTACAGAGGTTTCTAATTCAGCATGTGAAATGATGGACCGTAGTTTGGCGATATTTCTGAGGTGAAAGAAGCAGGAGCGGGTGAGAGAATTGACATGTTTGTCCAAAAGCATAGACTGGTCAAAGATGACACCTAGGTTTCTTAAGTGAGGGCGTATATTTCCTTAAGAGACCCCATATGATCAGCCACTCTGGTTGCTATCTTGTCAGTATCTATGATCAGCACTTCTGTCTTTCCTGCATTTAGTTGGAGAAAATTACTCTCCATCCATTGCTCAATGGAGGAAAGGCACTGGTGTAGGATGTTGAGACCCTCCAAATTGTCAGGCTTGAATGAAAACTGGAGCTGGATGTCATCTGCATAGCAATGATAAGAGATGCCTTTAAATGAACTGATTAGGAGTCCTAGGGAAGCATGTAAAGGGCGAAAAGCAATGGTGCCAGCACAGAACCCTGTGGCACGCCACACGTAAGGGGAGGAGTCTGATTTGAATGGGCCTACGGCGACAGAGAAAAGCCTCTCTTTGAGGTAGGACGCAAACCAGCTTAGGCGCTCCCTGAGATGCCTACCCACTCCCTAAGCCTATCTAACATGATCCCGTGATCTATAGTATCGAACGCGCTGAGATCTAAGAGGACCAGGACTGTGCATTTGCCAGCATCAGAGGACATCATAATGTCGCTTGCAACTCTGAGTAGGGCAGTTTCAGTGGAGTGTTTTTACGGAAACCTGATTGAAATTTGTCTGAGATGTTATAGGTTGACAAGTAGGTAGTGAGCTGACTGGCTACCACTTTCTCTAGCACCTTTGAAACAAAGGGAGCTTAGAGATGGGTCTGTAGTTATTGGGAAGGGAGGGGTCTAGATGAGGCTTTTTAAGGAGGGGCTGAACGACCGCCTCCTTAAAATAAGATGGTACAGTGCCTGAAACTAGGGACCTGTTTATGATGGAAAGTAAACTCGGGCCCACAGAGCTCATGACTTCCTTCAACAGAGATGTAGGTAGAATGTCTAGGGGGCTTGAGGAGGACTTCATAGAGCTCACTAGGTCTGTAAGGGTGTTTAGGGAGATGGTGGAGCAGCTACTCAAAGACATTCAAGTTTCATTGTTGTTGAAAACCTTGCTACAGCTTGGATTCGCCATTGATTAATCTTGCGATCATGAAGTCCATACCAGTGAACCCTTTTAGAGAGCTACCCTCATTTTATTAATATTAAAGCCATATAACAATTGTATATATAAATACAACAAAAACGTCGGTGAAATGGGTGGTCCATGTCAAAAGCTAGCTACATAGCCAATGTACTTGGGAATTTACAAGCTAGCTTCCTAGACAGTTTAATGATAACTAATAACTTGTGAATTTCTCAATGTGCTCAGAGGGTCAGGTTAGGACGTTTTTAAATTAAATTAAATTAAATTTAAAAAGACAAGGACAACACAGTCCCCGAGAGATAAAGCAACGTTCGTTCAGGTATACTAACCAGTCGGCTTAGTGGTTTATTTTTTCCTGTCGTTTGTGAACGCGCGCTGACGAGAGATCATGCGCTTGTTTTGTTGCCAAGAATACACAGAACAGTGTTTATCAACGCCAGTGAAGCAGAAATAGTTGGGCGAATGCTACGACATGACGAAGAAGGTGTTTACACGGCATTTACACCCCACTACTTCCCTAAACTCAAATGAGTCTCCTTGTATGGAGCGACAGCTTGGACTTCCAAACCATAGGACAGTGGTTCCCATTTCCCATTTCCCAACCTTCTCCTCACGAACCCCCAGCCGGTCAATGGCTGTGTTCGAAACCGTTCACTCGTTCACTCATTCCCTATTCCCTATATAGTGTTCCCTATGTAGTGTTCCATGTAGTGAACGATTAAACTGTTTTCGGACACTACACTGAACGTCATTTGTGTAAAAAAAAAAAGTAGGTGACGCAAGCGGATGCGCCCAGTATCACGTAAACAAACCGAGCACTCATGGCAGCAGGTTGAAATGTACTCAGGTAGTATCGGGTTTGCATGTTCAGTTTTTAATGTTAAATCCCAAATAAATTGTTGGAATTCTAATGATGTGCAAGTGTGGTTTTGTCAACTGTGGTGCTGTCTGCTAGCCACTGCTTTAGCCACCAATAGCTACTGTTATGGAAGTCGTGAGCTAACTAAGACACGACCACATTGCATTGTGGTATACAGGAGAAATTGTAGGGTACATTCGCTGTTCACTAGAAATCGCTGTGAATTGTGGGTATTTTATAGTGCACTATATAGTGAACGAAATTAACTGTTGAGAATTCGAACAACACTACAAAATGGCGAACACACTATATAGTGCACTATTTAGGGAATAGGGAACGGTTTCTAACACAGCCTATGTGTTTGTTAAATTCCATCGCCAGCACACCTGATTCAACTAGTTAACTACTTAATGAGCATTAATTTGTTGAATCAGGTGTGCTGGTGGTGGAATTGATCAAATAAATCAGGGGTGTCAAACTCATTCCATCGAGGGCCGAGTGTGTGCAGGTTTCTGTTGTAACTAATGCATTACACCAGGTGATTTCAATTAGGTTCCCTCCTTAGTTGAAGAAGTGAGCCAATTAGTGAAATCATCTGGTGTAGTGCATTGGTTGCAACAAAAACCTACATACACTCGGCCCTCGATGGAATGAGTTTGACACCTGTGAAATACATGGACCAGCTGGGGGTACTTGAGGAGAGGGTTGGGAACCACTGCCATTGCACATAGGTACTAAAATCTCAGTCTTGAGGGCTGCAGGTATTTGTTCCAGCCAAGCACTGACTACGCCTGATGTCACTGATGAGTTTACCCCATTGGTTTAAGTCAGAGGTGAGCCAACTGACATCAAGTGGTTCAGTTGATTGGTTAGAGCAAATACCTGCAGGCATTGTGGCCCATAGGACCATGAGTCGACAATGCTAGCCATATCGCAAAAGTAGATTTTAGTACAATCTTAAGGTGGTCAGGGTTGGAGTGGGGTTAATATTACAAGTCAATATTATTTATCTTTAATTTAGATTTGGGTGTTAAAATATATTCCTTTGATAATAATACAAACTTTCAGTAATCACTTTACTGGTAAGTATGGCAATTTTCCATTCTGGGAGAAATGTACGCTGTGCAATACCGTGATGCTCCTGGAGATCTGGGCTGTGTGGTGAAATGGTGAACCATTCTATATAGCACTGGTTCTCAACCCTGGTCCTGGAGGGCGACAGGTTTGGTTTCACCTAAAAATCTGCAACCAGTTTAGACCCAAGTGACCAGGGGCCTGTCTCACAAAGCAGGATTAGTGGGTTAGCGAGCAAACTTGTTTAACCCTGGGTTTTCGGTCTCACGACTGTGGCTCACTTTTAACCGGGTTGTATCGCCATGGTAACTCATGCAAAGAACCTAACCTGCTCCAGAGTAGGTTACGTTCAGGCTAATGGATCAAATCCTATAATAATCCCGCCCCCTCACTAATCAGTTCTTTGGAAAATGGCCAAATCCTAGAGAATTGTGTAATCGTTTTTTAAAATCAGAGATACAGACTCTCCACGGAGTGAATGTTGTATCTTTGCAAGCTTCTGGAGCCGCATGTCACAAATGCTACTCATCGAAGCCATGCGATTACTGTGCAGTATGTATGTATTGCCCTACGTTTTCTAGGTACATACACGTATTCCATTGGTGATGCGGAGAACCTGAGCAAACATAGTTTATATAGTTGTATGTATATAGTTATCAATAATGAATAAAATGTACTGTTGCATATTAAGTGTGGTGTACTTTTCTCACATGATTCCAGAGTGATTGATGCAATGGATTGCACTCACATTATGATCACCCGCAGCCTTGGGTGAGCCACAGTCGTGAGACCGAAGACCCAGGGTTAAGCCCAAAGTTAGCTCGCTAACCCACCAATCCTGCTTCATGAAACCATTCTCTGGATCTGTTCATGTTGCATGCAATTGACTGTATTATCCATGCCGCCCTTTTTGTGTGCACGCGCCAATAGCTTGATCGGAAAAACTAGGGTTGACAGAGCAAGTTTATAACCACTGTCGTTAGCCGTTATTGCCTTTGTTAGGCTTTGTGTAGCTAGCTAACGCGAAGATACCCTGACTATGTTGAACTTCCTTCGTGAGACAGGCCCCAGGGGAGGAGAGTTAATTATGTTGATCAGTTGACTCGCCTCACCCGTTTTCTCGGGTCTGCGTTGGTTGCCGATTTAGGGTGACCAAAAACCCAGCAGAAACTGAGGCCCTCCAGGACTAAGGTTCATTACCTGTGCATTATTGCTCCACACCTCCATGGGTAATGGTGCTTTGTGTGCAATGGCATGTGGGTAGTGGTGCTGTTACTGGTTTAACTCTGACCCCTCTCTACAGGAGAGAGGTGTGACATGGGAAGAGGAATCTGGTACAAGCCAAAACCAGCCTGTGCCTGGCTCCATCTCTCTTTGCACTTATCCCCCACCCTCTACCGGAAAGAGGGCCTCTTGACAGGTGACATAATCAAGTAAAGACGTAACTCTTAAGGGTGG
The DNA here is from genome assembly GCA_029706075.1 of Aldrovandia affinis. NCBI lineage: Eukaryota > Metazoa > Chordata > Actinopteri > Notacanthiformes > Halosauridae > Aldrovandia > Aldrovandia affinis. Next base: position 1,007,514 of record JAINUG010000043.1, on the reverse strand, counting down.
GAGTGCAACACCCTTCAACACAGCTGGACTGCTCACTGGCTTTCCTGTTTTCCATTGAAGAGAGCAGGCTGGGACAGGTAAACTTCACCTCCATAATTCAATCTGGCAAGCGGCCCTTCTCCTAGTCTTCCAATCTGCATGCCTGCGTGTAGGCGTCACCTCCATTTTTGCACATTGTATTTTATGAAATTTGTTTAAGAAAATATGTATGAGAATATTCACCCCTTCCTATTACAATGTGAAGGGGCAATCTAACCAATGTGTTACTGTCCAGTTACTGGATTTGTGGGGCAGTGTGCTAGCTCCACCTTGTGGCATTTATTGGTAACATCAGCAAAACATTTCACGTTTCAGATAATACTTGTAATGTGAATCCCCCATAAATCTCTAATATTTAAAAAAGTTAACATATATAGAAATAAATGTCTCAAAAAATCTGACTCAATCTGTATCTTTGCAGTATCCCCTGCTGTAGTCAATGATCCTCAGCAGTCAGTGTGAGTTCACTTTATTTGAACAGTTCCATCTATCAAACAGAAATACACATGGGTTTACTAAAGGAGACCTATGCTTTCAAAAGTACTTCTATATCCAAGAACATACTTCTCATAATAAAAACCAAGAAAACATTTTATTTTTTTTCCTTTACATTTTAAAAATAAAAACATAAAAAGCGACTTAAGAAAACACAAGCGTTAATCTAATGACTGTTTTACTATATAGAACCATTTTAAATCTAGTTCTTAAAGTTCTGACAATTAGGGTGAAAACAGGATTCCCCCCCTCAAAAACCAATTCTAAAATTCTAAACCAGATCTGACAAGACTCGGCCCTGACCAGTTACATTGTAAAGGGGGTTTATTCCAGCCCAGTTCTCAAGCAGTCAAGGTTGAAAACATGAATTTAAGTACTTCCATGATTTTCTTTTTCTTAAACTGACTAACCAAATGCATGTTTGGCTCATTACCATCTGCATTGACTTTGTTTTCCTCCGGCAGGTGGCAGTTTCACTAACCAGATGTCCAAGTTTCCAACATTTGGGAACAGCCACGGGGCATGGCACATTCGTTACCTGATCCACTTGAGCACGCAATGCAAATGGCTGATTCACACGAGAGACTAATTAAAATGTCATCGAATGGGTTGAGCAAAAACCAGGGCTGAGTCTTGGCAGCCCTCAGTCTAGAGCAGGGGTTCCCAACCTGGAGCACCCCCGTGTATGTAGGCATTTAGCAGATGCTCCAGAGCAACCACTGAGTTACAAGCCCAGTTCCCTAACCATTACACTACACTGCACTATAATTGCATAATTGCAATTACTAAAGTAGAACAAGCCATTAAGTGTCTTGAATTGCACACTTAATATCCAAAGAGGAACGCTTTAATGTTACTATCTTAATGCCACATTATTACAAATATAGATACACGTTACAAATAAATGATTTAATTATTTTGAAAATAATTCAGATCAATTCTCAGACAACGCTATCATTTTCTGTAATATGCTCTGGCAAATTATTCCTTTTTGAAAGAGGTTCCATTTTTAATTGCTGTACTTGATAGACCTACAACTGAACTCAATGAAGTCCTAAATGCTGAAAGTGTGGACACCTGGACATCGAAACTAAACTATTTGCAGAAAATGAGTTCAAAGACAAAGCAAATGGTAATGAGCCAAACCCGCATTGTGTTAAAATCTGTTTCAGAATAAAACTATCGAACCTAAACACGTGTTTTTAACAGCCCTAATTTATCAAGAGATTGGTTGAAATGCAAACCAGCAATACAGTGGTGCTCCGGGGCCAAGGTCGCAAGCACTGGTCTAGGCTGTCCACATTCCATTTTTCTTATAAAGAGATTTCACTTCCCCGACTAAAACACATTCATGTGGTTTTCACTTGTGTCAAGATGAATTGATCTTGTTACGATGCATATTTTTAAGAGGAGCCAACTGAAATCAGTCATAAAAAGAATGGGAGAACAAATAATGTCACGTTGATTTGGTTAAGCTGCCACCATTTCCAAATGACTCCAGGGGCAACAGCCCTTGTGATATCAAATTTCGGTAAGACTTGCGAGCACCCTGTTGAACGAGCAGTTTTGTTTATGAAGTCATATGGACTGACTGCCCACCTGTGGGAAAAGCAAGAATGCAAGGCTGACACTGAGGTTCCTGCCTCTGAGGAAAAAATGTTTTGGGAGAGCCAGATTAATTTCCATTGGCCGTTTCCACTGGCGACATAACAGCTCAGCTCTCATTTCTAATTTTACCCGCAAATACTGCTGACGATACACTGAATTAGCCAAAAACTCTGTACATTAAAAAAGTGTGGCAGAAGAACAATAGCTTTTAAAAAAACAAAACAAAAGAACAGGCGGATAACCGCTTTTCCCATGAATAAAATGCTGACCATACTGTCCGACATGCAGATGACCATTCATTTCTAATGTAAAATTATATATACACATTATAAAAACAAAACAAAGAAATGCACATATAAAAACAAGTCAAGCACATAATTTTTCACAAAACTTCATGCAAAATTATTGTTTTAGGTATTCTAATTCTTTCAGAGGCCAGTTGGGACCGAGCCAGAAAGGGACAGTAGAGGAAGGGGGGGCGGGGGACTACTCACACCACTGTGCTTGCCTAGACGGCTTGATCTGCAGTTCTGTCCCCAGCCCACAGGGGGGCAGCGGTGGAAGAACCTAGTTTTTAGGCACAGGGGAGCCAGGCCATGAGGAGTAGGGCAGGGTCACTGGCTTGCCAGCTCACCGACTGTGGGGTAGCTGTCCTGGGCGTCCTTACGCCCAAAGCGCTGCTGGAGGGGTGTGGCCAGTTTGCCAGGGGCCACAAATCTCCCAGTGACCCTGCCCTACTCCGACCATGCCACTGCCTCGGGGAGCCTCCTTCCCCCGTCCCCCAAAACTAAAAATACCCAGGGCGTCCGTGGAACACTATCATAAGGAGACCCTGTGTCAGGGAGCCCCCCCACTGTCCCCGCCAACCTCCCCCTCCTTGCTGTACGGCCATGGTTCTCCCCAGTCTCCGCGTCACTGATCAACAGCTCATAACGATTCGCTAAAGTGCTCTCAAGGAAACTGAAACTAACAGCTAAAACAAGAAGCGCATCCAATAAAAAGTAAATGAAAATGAACAAAAAAGCAAAAAAACTAAAACGAACAAAAAATAACAACAACAATACACTACATCTTTATATTTAGAAATTAAAATAATATTTTGGAAATAGGATGAAGATCCCTGTTGGTTAATCTGACTCTCTCTCCACCTTGGCTGGACATTCTCTGGACATTACCTCTTACACTACCAGGTCTGTAAAAGCCAAAAATGACTGCAAACTTCTTGAATTTTTGCATTTGAACTCAACATGTACACTGGCACGTTACAGGCGTTAAGCGATGAACCAGAATTGAGGTCCAGAGTCAAGGAACGAGTGTGTACTAAACTGGGTTTAAGCTTGCTCAAAAGTAACCCCCTTGTTCTGCGAATATCACGCATCAACACAAACGGACACCCCGAATAGGAAACGTTGAAGGTTGACATTTGCTTCTTTAATAACATTAAAGTCCCAATATCTCTGTGCTCGTGCAGATGTGCTGAGGATTTGGTGTGGTGAAGACAGAGAGAGAGAGAGAGACAGAGAGAGAGAGAGAGGGTGAAGAGAGGGTGAAAGAGAGGAGACAGAGTGAGAGATCTCTTGGGACCCAGAGGGTGAGTGGCTTGGCACAGAATGGGCGTGGGAGTGGGTTGGGGTGTGGGCTCGGGTTGCGCTCCTTAGTCTTCAGCCTCAGTACTTGGGCACTTTGGTGTAGTCTTCCTGGTGTACGCTCTTACAGAGGCACATGGACAGGATCATCCCCAGCAGCTGCAGGGAACACAAGAGCAGGTCAGGACACCGAAGCACTGTGATCCAAATTCGCACCCTACGCCCCTCACGACCTTCGGCTCAATCCCACGGAAAGTTGTGCTCATCTTAGGGCATGAGGGTGGGAATTGCACCACATCCTGAAAGAGCAAGACCTATAAAGATATATACAGTAGACTCCGTTTCTATTCATACCCTTGATAAAGATGAAAAGAGATAGTATAAAATAAACTATATAAGTAATGAAGTATATTTTATGCTCAAAAAATTTAGAAAATTCCAAACCTACATTACGAATTCAATTGTTCAGGAAAAACAGTTTTATAAATAAAAAAATTCCAGAAAACATCTGGATCACAATTATTCATACCCCTAACTATTATTTTAAATGTAATCGTACAAAAACAAATCTTCATAAATATACAACTTATTTAAAGTTCATTGGAAGGTTATGGAACTATACAGTGGCCTACACTGGTATCCCGTTTCCCTAGGGTATAAAAAGGAGGAAACATATGTTTGAAATACTGTGGTCAGCAATCATCATGATGAAAGGCAAAGAACTCCCTGAAAGCACCAGACAAATGGTTATTGACCTCTACAGATCAGGAGATAAAAGTTTAAAGATACTGGTTTGGTCTGACAATGGCCTTAATGGCAGAGTTGCAGGAAGGAAGCGTCTTTTGAATTCAATTAACCGAAAAAGGCATCTTGAATTCGTCAAATTTCATCTGAACTACAATTGGAACTGTGTCTTGTAGCCGAATCTACAAGCGGTATGTTTGTGGCCCAAAGAATGCAAGTAATGTTGAAAAGCACCTCATGCCTATGGTGAAATATGGTGGCGGATCCTTAATGCTTTGGGGTTGTTTTGCATCCACAGGCCATGGGGCCAAGAACTTGGACATTTTGTCCAAAAACCTTGTTCCATCTGCCAGGAGTACATGGAAATGGAATGATTGTCCTGAGGAACCTAAATCAATTGAACATTTGTTGCTTGAACAAAATAGCACTACAGAAGGTGAACAATTCTACATTGGAATGGTTGAGGAACTGTTACAAAGGTGACTACTTGCTGTTACAATGGCCAAGGGAGGAACCACAAATTACTGATAACAGGGGTGTGAATATTTGTGATTCTTGATTTTTCTGGGAAAAAAATAATTTGTGAACCGTTCGATTGTGGGTCATGCCAATGCATTATTATTAAAGAATAAGAATTTTTGGAGCATAAAATATGCCTCATTGCTTATATAGTTTATTTTATACAATTGCTTTTGTTCATCTTTATCAAGGGTATGAATAAAAATGGAGCCTACTGTACATACATACCCAAGTAGTGCACTCCACTCAGTAAACGTCAATGGGAAGTAGTGCACTATGTGGGAAGCATGGTGCGATTTCATGCATCTTAGGAGAACAAGACACACACTCACAAATAAATAATGGGATACCCTAAGCGGTGTACTACTTTCAGTAAACTCCATTGGGGAGTAGTGCACCAGTAGGGGAGTACGGAGAGATCTGGAACACAGGAGGGTAACGTATCCACACACAGAGCAGGACAAGGAGCAGCTGCTGTGTTGTGCGTCAGGGCTTTAGCTTCCCTCCTTCCCCAAAACTCTTCATGCTACAGGCCAACCACACAAACATTTATGTCTGCTTTGCTCTGCTCCAAGGTTCAGATATTTCCTGCCGCCGCTAATGCAGCCAAAAGCGTCGGTTTGGGAGGGGACCAAAGCTCCGGAGGGAAGAGGAGAGCGCTGGGGGACCGGCAGAGGGAGAGGGGGTAATCGATGCAGTGTAGGAGAAGCCCAGACCCGGCGTGGGGTGGGGTGGGGGGTGGGGAGGCTGAGGGGCGATGTAAGCAGCGCAGCGAAGATTGAGAGTGTTCTCTCAAATGCCCATGCCCAGAGGAGCCCAGACAGCAAAGCACTGGTACGAATGCAAACGTGGAGCTGGTGGAGTTACCTCGATGACTGCCACCCCTGCGCACACTCCCAGAATAACTCCAGAGTTGTTGAGCAGCCAGCTCTCTACACTGGCGACGCAGCCCTGAAGGAGGAGAGACAGAGAGAGAGAGAAAGAGAGATGAATGACTGGACAATTCTCCAAAACAGAGAAAAGACTGCCTTCACCCATCACAACTGTTGTATTTGGACTGGCCAGCATCCGGAAAGACCTCGATCTGAAACCGGGCAGACAACGTTTCATGGAAGGATTGAAAAAACGACTGCGTTCCTTCGAGCCAAACTCTCTGGGCAGCTCCTCTCAGACAGGCAGTGAGTGCTGTCTGCCAGGTGGGCTGAGAGGAGCTGAGAGACGGCAGGCCCCGAGTGGTGGTGGGGGTGAGGTGCGGGGGGATTTTGGGGGACAGTACCGTGCTGTAGACGGGCCACTCTGGGGACAGGGACTCGCAGAGGCCCCCATCCTTCTGATCCACCCCGGGGAGGGATACGTTTCGGCAGGAACAGGGGTACAGCGGCTGGGAGCTGTTCCTTATCAGAGTGTTCTCAGTCCAGTTACCAGGACCTGTCCAACCACAGCAGTGAATCTGAGAGAGAGAGAGAGAGAGAGAGAGCGAGAGAGAGCGAGAGAGCGAGAGCGAGAGCGAGAGCGAGAGCGAGAGAGAGAGAGAGAGAGAGAGAGAGAGAGAGAGAGAGAGAGAGAGAGAGAGAGAGAGAGAGAGAGAGAGAGAGAGAGAGAGAGAGAGAGAGAGAGAGAAAGAAATCAATAAAACATTTGCAACAGTTTGGAATGATTGGATAGCTACAGTAGTAGAAAAGTAATCATATTCATTATAAGGTAAGTGCTTATGTCCATGTCACTGAAAATCTTGCAAGCTGCTAGCAAGTGGTTGTCGCTAGCAGTATGACTGCATTCGGAAAATCATTAGCTAGCTAGCTAATAAAGATCTTTGGCTAATTTGGAGCTGGCAAGCCAAAATATATTAAATAACTCCACAGGACTGGTGCCACAACCCCCTACCACCTGCAGGAAAGCGTGACTCCACTGTGCATATGTTTGAGACTACTCACAGATGTAAACACTGAAATTACATACGCAAGGCACCATGCAGTCCCATCACATAGTGGACCTTGTTTTCAGGGTGAGGAGCAAGAACATGTCAAATAAAAATAAAAAAACAAAACAAAAGAATGTGCCAGCAAGATTCTTGTAGATTATGTTACAAAGGTGGCATCTTGTTGGCTTCCTAAACCGGACTTTTAGTGTTTGTTTATCCAGTGAATAGGGCGGCCTCAATGTAGTTGATCCTGTTTGAGACCAGCTTGTTGCACAATGTGTCACGTGTTAGAACCACAGCACACATGTATAACTTAAGCACTAGTGGACAGATTATTTTGAATAAACCAAAAATGTGGCTGGAGCACATGTCGTGAGAGGAGGCCACTTTGCCCCCCCCTCTCAGAATCTTGCATTCCTCTCATGCTATCCTGTTGGGATGTCGTATGTTTTGGTACAGTGTGTAATCCCTGCTGAAATGTTTGGATAACGTAGTTTATTGTGAGTTTGGTCATGAGCTCGGTACATTCTCTCCCCCCCTCTCAAACTGCAATCAGACACAACGGTGATCAACAGCTTGGTGGAGTGGCAAGCTTTTGGATTTATTTTTAATACGTTTTCAATTAGTTTCACAATCAAGTACTCTTTATACCACTTAGCACTTTTTATACACCTACCCCCAATCCAGACTGGGCACAAGCACTAACAAAGTGGCTACAATCAAGCACTCATTTTCTCATTCCAAGAACAATTCACAGAAAGCAATTTCAGTCTGATTTAGATCTTCTCCACACGCCTACTTCATTAGCTTTATGAGGCAGCCATTAGCACGAAGCTAAACTGTCCCTGCATATACAGGCAACTGCCAAAATAAAGTATCTACCAGAATAAAGTGCCTTCAAAGGGCATTGGGCCACCAGAATAGCTTCAATGCACCTTGGCATAGATTCTACAAGTGTCTGAACTCTATTGGAGGGATGCAACACCATTCTTCCAAGAGAAATCCCATCATTTGGTGTTTTGTTGATGGTGGTGGAAAACACTGTCTCAGGCACCGCTCCAGAATCTCCCATAAGTGTTCAACTGGGTTGAGATCTGGTGACTGAGACAGCCATGATGTATGGTTTACATTGTGATCACTCAGAATGGCTTTGTATGTACTAGCATTTACCTTGCCCTCCTGAGTGGTTGAGTGGGCCTAAATCACGGCAGGAAAATGCACCCCACGCCATAACAGAGCAGCCAGAACCCTTCATTTACTCGAGTGTTTCCTTTATTTTGGCAGTTATCTGTATGTGTGCATGCGCTAACGCCCACCAGGGCTTCGCTTACAGTCCAAGACAAGCTGTATGTGAAGTTCCTTTACCCGTGTGCTGTGCAGACACCCTTATTCGAGGGGTCACTCACAAGTGTACCTTCCAGGCATTTCCAGAAAATGCTACTGGGTTGTTTTCAGAGCATAATAGCCAGCTGTAGTGTTAGTCAGTGCCTGGTCTACAGCAGTAATAGCTGAGCTGTGTCCACAGGCTTTTCCGGGTCTTGCTTACCGTCCTCTGGATGTAGTCCCAGGCCACGTCCGTGGTCCGGTTCTGCCCGGTGTAGTCCACGATGATCCTGCTCACGATGTTGGACATCTCGCTCTTCAGCTGGAACGGAGAGAGGCCAAACGGTCAAACGTGGTTTTGATCCCGGAGTCCTCGCTGGGAGGTTCCCAGGAAACAGAGGAAGTGCTCGAATAGCAGGCAGAGGGTCGAGGTTTGGACCCTGCACGGTGGAGGCTGAGGGACCGAGACAGCTGCGGTTGCTGAAGCCTGCGGAGGCCCTGATCAGCGGATGCAAGCCGACGGCTGCAAGTAAATACCTCGACGCGCGGCACACAACATGTCTGAGCCTGGGGTCGGGTTCACTAGCGAGTGTTGGCCAACTAAACCGGTTCACCTAGTCCTTGTGCAATGCTAGATGACAAAGTAATATAGTATTACACAAACTATCAATAAACCCTGAGAAGTACACAACAGCCATCTCATCTGCCTCACCCGAACACTAATTAGGCTTTCGGTGCTCATGTGCTCAAACTGACATTATACAGGAACGCCCTCCTGTTGACTTGTTATCTGTAGCCATGCTCTGTAAACAGCCAAACATTAACAGTACTCAGTTCATTCAGCTACGCCTGCTGGAATGACAAAAATCGAGTCCGACGACATCCAGCCCAAGACTGTACAAAGTATGTGCGGCTTCTGAAATATGCACTGGTCTCTTGCAGCTAGTTTCAGGGTTAGACAAAACAGTGTGGAAAAGTACTATCTGCAACAGATAGAGCAGAGAGGGGTCATCTTTGAGAGCCAGACAACACCCCCTGCTAATACATACTGCCATCCTTGAGGCTTCCAACTGTTCCCTTCTGGAAAGAAAAAGAAAGATTACACCGTATCTGTAAGCCTTCACAGCTGGGTGGGGGGTGTGATCCCAATTTATCAGTGAAAAACGGACCAGGTGCTTCCTGCCAGCTCCTCAGGGAGAGGCCCTGGGTGACAGGCTGAGGGATCTCAGGATGGGGGGTGGGCAGCCACCCCAGTCCTACTCACTCTGGCCCAGCGCCTTCGTGACAATAACAACCACTATAACACCACTATAAAAGCTCCCTGACAGAGACCAGAGTGCAGTTCCTCTGTCAGGCTGTATGGGGCGCTGTGCTCTCATCTCAGAGAGCGGCCCCCTGCCCAGCTGACCCACGCATTTCTGTCACCGTGTACGGTATCGGTGTGAAGACAGTGCAGCCAAACCATGTCAGCGTTTTACACTTTATGAACGCTCACCACACCAGCCAGCTCAATAGTATGTGGGAAGACCCAAAGTGCATTTCCTTTGGAGTTAAAAAAAAAAAAAAAAAAAAAGATTTTGGTTTACCCTGTATAAACACCCCACCCCACCCCACCCCACAGTTGAGTGGCAGAACCTCCAATTGCAGAGGGCAATGACATCACTCACCAGGTCCCTCTGGAAGTAGATCAGCACTCCGGCCGTCAACTGGGCGATGAGGATCAGCAGGAGACAGGTGAAGTACTGCAAACAGAGAGGATCAAGGGATACGGACATGAGAAAGGGAGGTCTGTACCACCCCAATGCTGCCACTATGTGGCCGTCGCAGCACGAATCCCCCAGCTGCCCCAACAGGGGCACGCTCATACCCCCAACCCCAGCGCCGTGCCTAGGCTCCCTCTCCAACAACAGCCACTCTTAGAGGGGGGCCTTCGATCACCGAGCTGCCCACTTCACTGCCCGCATTTACATTACATTACATTTTAAATTTTAAGCATTTAGCAGACGCTCTTATCCAGAGCGACTTACAAGATGTGCATTAATACATGGTAGAAACAATAGTTCGTGCTAGAGATCAGTGCAGTAATACAGCGATAGACATCGTTGTAGGCAGCTGCATACCATACCTGTAACACTGGGAAGGAAAGGGTTAGTCATTTTAGATATATCTTTTTTTTATGAGTAAGGAGTAAGCAGGGACACATATACAAGAAGTATTGAGCAAGTAGGCAGTGGTGATGACAATTGGGTAGATTCAGTGGTAGTGGAGTCTGAAAAGGTGGGTTTTGAGTCTCTTGCGGAAGAGCGCAAGTGATTCCACGGTCCTGACCGATTGCGGAAGGTCATTCCACCACCGAGGGGTCAGAGAAGAGGCGACACCACGAGGAGTGGCTGCCCGGGCGCCCGGAGGGATGGGACAGTCAATTTGCCAGAGGAGGCGGAGCGGAGGGGTCTGGCTGGGGTGTAGGGTGCGATGAGTGTCTGGAGGTAAGGGGAGCAGTTCCTCTAGCCGCTTGAAAAGCAAGCACCAGTGATTTCAATCTGATGTGTGCTGCGATGGGGAGCCAGTGCAGAGAGGAGAGTAGAGGGGTGACATGGGTGAAGATGAGACTGGTGAAAACGCATTGCAGCCATTGATGGGTTTGTTTGTCGTCCGTCTGTTTGGACTGGTACCCTATGCCTTCCATGTCATGTTTAGGACTGCATTACAATAAAGGGGGCAAGCAACGTGACACAAGGATTGCCACCTGCGTGTGTGTGGTTTGTGCCTTTGTGCCATTCATTGAGCAGCCTATGACTCCACCATTTTGACAGAGGCTGCATCCAGCAACTTCACTTTGTGGCATACCCATATGTGCCACTCAGTCTCTGAATTGAGAACAGCAACGTTTCGGAGGGGGGTGACATTACTGGTGCAGAACCACTGGCATCAATAAGATGAGGAAAGCACACCCTATGTAACAAAGTGCTGACCTCTGGATGAAAACGGGTAAGAAATTCCAGTTGAAAATTGTGATAATTAAAATTATTACAGCAGGGCCATTGGCAGAACAGCATTTCCCCCTGACAGACACGCCACACAGAAAGCACGCTCAAATCGAACAGCTGGTCAGTGTGGATTAACTGGGTCAAGCGGTCGGCCCTCAGACCTGCTGCTGACCCTCCGCTGTCTTAACTCGGTAGGTTTCCCATGATCCCCTCCTGTTTCCCCAGAGGACCCCCTTCCCCCCCCCTCGATCCCAAGAGCTGTCATAATCCTGAAAACCCCTCTTCCGCTAATCCCAGCCTGCATTAACCTTGAGGACACACCCTGACAACACCGCACAGCCTGAATGCTGAAGATGCACGTTGGTGATCCTACGTGTGGCTTTGACACTGAAGATGATCTCCAAGGATCTCCGCACAACAGCCTGGATTAATCAACTCTGACTCACAAATGCATGCCAGTGTTACTTCTTTCGCCCAATTTATTATTTCTTTTAATACATTTTGGTAAGTGAACTGAACTTGGCGAACTGTGTTTGGAAAGATAAAAGGAAACACAAGCATTTAATTGACTCAAAGTTAGGGATACATTTTGATTTAATCCAGATCCAGCATTAGATCCACCTTAATGCTCCAACACAACACTACCTCTGAAGACACACAGATTTTAACAATGGTACATGACAGACAATGGACAATGGACAGACAATTTGTAATTGTGGCACATTTCACAATGATGCTACATAATATTAGTGAAGATGCCCTTTATAAGTACATAGCATTGGCACTGAAAACACACACTTTACACTAGTACATAGAATTAGTGCTGCAGATGAACTTTAACAGATAACTATTACATATCAGTAGCACATTGTGATGAAGCGCATTAGCGCTGAAGAAACAGGGTAGCAAAGGTGCATTAGCATTAGTGCTGAAGACACACAGTGTAGCGATGGTGCATTAACGGTGAAGACACACAGTGTAGCGATGGTGCATTAACGGTGAAGACACACAGTGTAGCGATGCTACATTAGCATTAGCGCTGAAGACACACAGTGTAGCGACGGTGCATTAACGGTGAAGACACACAGTGTAGCGATGCTACATTAGCATTAGCGCTGAAGACACACAGTGTAGCGATGGCGCATTAGCATTAGTGATGACGGCGTTAGCTTAAGGCACACTTACCAGGCCCAGCAGGCACCGGATCTCATAGATGGCTCCGATGCAGCCCAGGAACCCCATGAGCATGGACATGGAGCCCACACCGATCAGGATGTAGGACCCCACCTTCAGAGAGGTGGAGTGCTCCTCTGTGAGGAAGGAAGATGGGAAGGAGGTGAACACTGAGCTCTCCCCTCTCACTCACACACACATACACATACACACATGTACACACACTGAGCTCTGCCGCCCTCATCCGCGCAATTACACACACGCACGCACACACACACACACACACACCCCTTTCCCTCCCTCACTCTCTCACATACATACATACATACACACTCTTGCACACACACACATCGAGCTCCACTCACACAAACAGCCCTGATCTCCTACCCAGACTCGAGCAGCTAAACCTCACTGTATGATGACACGCCAGTGCTCTGCGGCGGAGAAGCCGTATATTCCACTCGCAGCACCGCAGAAACGTTTGAGCAGATCCGCTGGGAGTTTACTCGAGGAAGGCCTCGGGGGAAATGGCCTCCTGAGGGTTGGTTTGGCGGAGGTGACGCTGGCGCGTGCGGGGGAAGCAGACGGAGACGGGCCATTTGGCGTCCGGTGGTGGTTTCCGAATAGCGGGAAAAGAAGCGCTTGCTTCCCTCTTTATTTCTCCAGACTCTCCAACACTAAACCTGACCTCCCCAATCCGAAGCCTGTTCCCAAGGAAAAGGAAGACGGGGTCCAAAACACAACCCTCGTAACTCGGACGGGCTCCTCAGAGCATTCTAGGACTGGGCCCTAGCCCAAACCAGCATATCTTTAAACATCATTGCTGTGAAATGATTCTGTTCAGAAGCTCATGAGTACAGTACAGGCTGTAGGACTCTACAGACATGATGCAAATATAGACCCTGCATGTGTGGCAGTGTACACAGTTTGATAACAGACAGGGACATAGATAATTATATGTACAGTGTCCCTTTAAAGTCTACACCCTGTCTAAAAAATGTCACCTTTTGTTGCCTGACATGAAAACATTCAATCACTTTTTCCACCTTTATTTACACATTTTACCCGACAACTTCCAAGTGAATTTATATGATCTATTTTCTATTAAATCGGTCATTCACACACACAAGCGCACACACATGCGCATTAATCGTTTACGTGGGACATATACTGTACAAGCAAACATCCATGCAGTTACTCACACAACATGTATTTTACCCAATTTAGCCACAGGCCTCTCAACTTGCCTCTCTTTTACCCATATACTTAGCCATATGCCAGTGAAAGGCAGTCCCATGACAAATTAAGTTATATATATATATATATATATACACACACACACAATGGGGTCCAAAAGTCTGAGTCCCCTACCAAGATTTGTTTGTTTTCATCATTCATCAAAAACTAACACAAAGGTTTTACTCAGGAGAATTTGACCTCTAACTACTTCACTACTTAGCTGCAAAAACATTTGCAAAGGAAGTGTCCTTTTTCAAGATTAAAGCACCTGCAGTAGCAACAAGAACACAGAGGACCATATTAATTACGTCAATATCTGGTATTAATTATTACAAGACCAATTAATTCAAACTTAAATGAAAAAATAGGTGTCAACATTTTGAGGAAATGAAAGGCAATGTTGTGCGAAGAAAACATTTAGAAATGTCATTTTATACCATCCTTTCTCAAACCTTTTTCAAATTTGTATCAGTGATTTATGACATTCTTGAATAACAGATACAACATGAGTAAAAATGTTGTGCTGGTTTGATGAATGATGAAAACAAACAGATCTTGGTAGTGCACTCAGACTTTTGGACACTACTGTGTGTGTGTGTGTGTGTGTGTGTGTGTGTGTGTGTACATATATATATATGCACACGCACACACTCTGTGGTTGAAGAATAATTAGAAGCTGAAGAATTAATTTGGATCACACTCCTCTCTAAAGTATAGAGCAGGCCGTGCGTAGAGAGGCTGTGTGACCCAGCTCTCCCTGCGGCTTGTCATTCGATCTGAAGCGATGACGCTTCAAAGCCAGGGCATTGTACCATAAACATTATGAGGGGTTCTCAAAATTAAAGTCTGCCCTTATGCCATGCGATTATACCACTTCATCCCACTTCTGTCACCACTGTATATGTACGCCTTTCTTAGGGAGGGGTAGTCCTTAACGTAGATCTGCACGACTCCTGGAAAAACACACAGGGAGTGGGAGCTTGCTTTTGCTGGTGGTACCTTGCCGATTGAAACAAGACGTTTGTTTTTCCTCAGCCTCTGCAGACTCAAGAGAGGTAACTAACAAGATTATAGAGTTCCAGTAAAAACGACAAAAAATAATCACGGATGTGTGGAGCTTTATCTCATAAGAGATTTCGGCGTTAACGAGACGTGAAGAGGTTTCCGAGTCCTGCACGTCTCATTTAATATGACAGAACCTGTCCAGTCTACTCTTACCATGTCCTAATGACATCATGTGTTGAGGACGCACACTGCTAGTTTCTCTCCTCTCTCTGGGAAGAGTCTGTGAAACACTACTGACCACGCACTCCAGTGGAAGTCAAGGCCACTTCAGTGGAAACATTTGCCATACAAACACAGAGCCACAGCGCCCTGAAGGAGCAAGACTGGGTGGCAGTCTCACTGCTCTTTTCCTGCCATCTCCACAGAAACCTGCACTGATGCCTGAGAGGGATGCCAGTGCGGTCCAGAGCTGTGGATGCAGTTGTCATGGCACTTGTGCCCATTGTTGCCATGGAGCCTTCCACTCAAGTGTGAAGCACGTCCATGTGCAAATACCACTGGCACAGGCTCCCACCTCTATGGCTCAAGTTTGGTTATGGCCTTTGGTTTTGTAACACAAAAGCAGATTTACTCGGACTGCATAAATGGTTGTCTTCACAAAACGGATCACTGAACAGTATGGGTTGAAATGCTTGGGTGCGGTCAGAAAATCTGAAAATCCATCAGCATTCAACAAGACTCCCTCCAAATGTCCCAAAAGCCATGAAGCTACACTGTGGTCCTTCCTGTTAGAGGTTTAAAAAAAACAGACAGGAACCTGAAGCAAGACCCAGTCTAAAAGAGGCCCAAGGATGTCCAAGTGTCAGCAAATGAATTGTCAGGACTGCACCTTTGGTGTGTTCAGGACAGAGCCCCTGAAGGGGTACGTCTAAACCGCACAGAAACAAGGCAGGAGGGAACCGCTACAGCTAGCCAGTAGCCCCCACCACACAAGATGTGGGACAAGACTCTCTACGGCCCGTCAGAGGCTAGGACATTCCCCCAGGGATTGTCCAGCGGCAGCATGCTTTCTTAGGAAGTACGGAACAGCTGGATCATAAAAACAGTGGGATTCTGAAAATGTACGGTAAAGGAGCTCCATGAGGCGTGTGGAGCCACCAGTGTGTGGTTAACACACATGGTGAAACAAAAGCACAATGGTGAGACAGTTAGGTCAGTTAGTGCTAAACACCTTCAGATTTTTTGCAAAACCCATGAGGACCATTAACCATTAACTCCTAAAAGAGAATTGGTCTTAAAACAATTATTTTGTGTAAATAGGGAAACACAAAGGATATTCCAACATGGTGAGAATGACTTAAGAGGGCGCGGTTTAACGCACCTGTATTGGCTGGTCTTTTAGGAGTGTGAGCTGCCTATCAGAGTCGCGGTTCGAAACCCGACTGTACCAGACCGGCCTTGGTGGGGGAGCCCCAATCAGGGCGTCATTTGGCTGTCCGCTCCAGGGGAAGGGGGGAGGGTGAGCCAGCACGAGTTTGCTGAGAAGGCGAGTAAGGGTGACCCCAGAACATGGGTGGGTGAATTCAGTCTTAAAAGAGGAATCACTACCCTCAGAAAATTAGCTTGCCTCGTAGAGACCAGCGGCAAACTCGTGTGGGGAGTGCAAATCGAAATAAATAGAGGGTATAATTGGCCACTAAATTGGGAGAAAAACCAGGAAACAAATTTATAAAAATAATAAAAATAAGAGGGCAACAACGTCTTCCAACATTTTGAAAGCAACAAAATTAATTTATGCTGCACACCATTCATCCGCCAGCATGGAGCTGAAAGCCATTGAATTCACAATGTGGCGATGCATATGTGCGTTTGAGTCTGGTCAAATGTGCGGTGTGCCTCCACTCACCCATCTCCTCCTTGCCTGGGTTGCGAAGGTACGTTTGTGGTGACTAATGACATGCACAGCGGGAGCCCTGCTCTTAAGATGGGAATAAGAGCCCAGTATCAATGGAGACGCCACCTGCAGGGAGAGGCTTGGATGCGCAAACGGCGTCCAATGCAGGCCCTCCCTGGAAGGGCAGGGTTCTCGTGTGCAGACTGGCTGGCCTTGGAGTTTGAGGAGTAAACTCAATGGTCTAGGTCTGCCTCAATGTGGCTCTGTCACTGTAGGCCTGGCGCAGTGTCCCTTCAAACGCCTGCAGTCAGAGCTACCTCCCCCGCACCCCCGGCCACAAGAACCCCAGAGATGGGAGATAGATAAGTGGAACAGCCGAGTCTGTGTGTCCAAATGAAACCTTATGTTCATGCCTGTCAGTTTGTGTATGTGTGTACGGCTGTGTGCAATTGTGAGCGTACGTGAGGGTCAGTGTATTTGTGTGCATCTGCCAGAACGTGTGTGTGTATGTGGCTCTGTGTGAGTGTGCATGTGCTTCTGTGTATATGTAGCAGGAAGGAGAAAGGGTGAGGCTCTGTATGGGAGATAGAGCTCTGGGGGTCTTCATGCCATGATGTGCAGTACACCGAATCACACGGCCACAGCAATCAGCCGGCACTTTTCATCACAAAGAAAACCATGAGTCACAGGGGCACTTTACCAATTTTCACAGACCAGAAGGGGAGCGGAGGCTGCCCCAGTGACACCACACAAGGTCAGAAAAGGCCTTGTTAATGACAGCAGTGAACAGGAAGATGAAGCACTCTCTCTGCTTCCTGTGCCCCCTGCTGGGGTAGAGACCGGTCAAACACAGAGGTCACTCCAGAGCCTTAGGCACTCTCTGCCTGTTACCTCAGCTACTGTCCTGTTGTCACAGTTTCAGTGTGCATGGTGAACACAACGGCTCTAATGGGACTTAAAAAAACCGAAACGCTGCCTTTGTTTTTTCACAAATAAAGTGTTAAAAGAAATGCGAAAGGAAATACACATTTGTATTTTACACTTTGCTACAAAGCTCAATTTTTCAATACGTTAAAGCCAACTAATCTATCATCAAATATGGCTTCCCATTACTGATAATTACATATCCTGTGTGGATGATTAAGTACTGCAGCATTTTCCAATAACAAAGTTTGATGATATGTATCTGAAATGCTTACGACCAGTATGGAATCCATTTTGCTACATGTTTATTTTGTTGAGTTGGAGTTAGACAGCACCATTCCTACCCCGGGCCCCACTTCACAGTAAGTCGCCTTAATACCCATGCAGTTAAACCCACTCTGTACTTACACATTGGTCATTGTGCTTACCACCCTAAAAACAGTTTGCCGTTTAAGTAGGTAATTACACATGTGTAACTATGATTAGTATGGTTTATGCATGTACACATTTCCAACAAGAAATATGGAACAAAAAACTGGTACATTGTGTTAGTACACAATGATCACTGATGATATCCAAGTGGACGGATTACGTTGATCTGTACCCACTAGCAGTCCACCCATACACAGCAAACACACAACAAATACCTACCCCTGTGTTAGGGGGTCACTAATACCCCTTACACTCAGTGGCCACTTTATTATGTACACCTGTACACCTGCTCTTTAAGGCAATCATCTAATCAGCCAATCATGTGGCAGCAACTCAATGCATAAACATACAGACATGGTCAAGAGGTTCCGTTGTTGTTCAAACCAAAAATCTGAATGGGGAAGAAATGTGATCTAAGTGACTTTGACTGTGGAATGATTGTTGGTGCCAGATGGGGTGGTGTGAGTATCTCAGAAATTGCTGATCTCATGGGATTTTCACACACAACAGTCTCTAGAGTTTACAGAGAATGTAAACAAAAAACATCCAGTGAGCGGCAGTTCTGTGGGCGAAAATGCCTTGTTAATGAGAGAGGCCAGAGGAGAATGGCCAGACTGGTTCAAGCTGACAGGAAGGCAACAGTAACTCAAATAACTACAACAGTGGTATGCAGAAGAGCATCAAATGCACAAAACATTGAACCTTGAAGTGGATGGGCTACAGCAGCAGAAGACCACACCGGGTTCCACTCCTGTCAGCTAAGAACAGAAAGGTGAAGCTACAGTGGGCACAGGTTCACTAAAACTGGACAGTTGAAGAAAAATGACGCCTGGTCTGACGAATCTCAATTTCTTCTGCGACACGCAGGTGGTAGGGTCAGAATTTGGCATAAACTACATGAATCCATGCATCCATCCTGCCTTGTGTCAACAGCTCAGGCTGGTGTGGTGGTGGTGTAATGGTGTTTGGGAAATGTTTTTTCTTGACACACATTAGGCCCCTTAATACCAACTGAGCATTGTTTAAATGCCACAGCCTACCGGAGTCTTGTTGCTGACCATGTGCATCCCTTTATGGCCACAGCCTACCCATCTTCTAATGGCTACTTCCAGCAGGATAATGTGCCATGTCACAAAGCAAGCTGGTTCCACGAACATGACAATGACAATGTACTCCAATGGCCTCCACAGTCACCAGATCTCCAATAGAGCACCTTTGGGATGTGGTGGAACGGGATATTCGCAACATGAATGTGCAGCCAACAAATCTACAGCAACTGCATGATGCTATCATGTCAACATGGACCAGAATCTGAAGAATGTTTCCAGCATCTTGTTGAATCCATGCCACAAAGAATTCAGGCTGTTCTGGGGGCAAAGGGGGGTCCTACCCAGTACTAGAAAGGTGTACCTAATGAAGTGGCCACTGAGTGTATAAGGTGAGACCCTACCCTGTATTAAATTCTCAATCTACACCCACAACCTACTACTTACAACCAGCTACACTCAAACAGGTTATTCCGGAGAACACTGCCCATTGTAGTACTGGTGACATCACCAATCTAACTTCCAAACTGGCAGATATTATCACGGTGTTGCCGGTCTGCAGTAAACAGTCTAATGTTGGTTCTGTTTTGCCCACAGCCATTGAACAGCCATTGAACAGCACCTGCTCAGCTCTTGTTTGGATGAACAATAATTTATAGTACAGTAATTGGGTCATCTGATCTCTGAAACAATAATTATACCCTCGTACAGACGTCCAGTGTCTGTGACCTTTTCAATAATGGCCTGGTTTCATACCAGGCTCACGAGGTTCACGCTTTTGGGTTTACGGTTGATGTTTTCCTGGGTTTATAGATTTTCTTTCCGGGAGGAATTAGGCCAGTGAAATAATACACTGTTTTCCATTCATGATCCATATTCATACTTTCCCTGTAGATATTATTCACGGCCAAACTTTGCCTTTGAAAGACATGGCTCTCACGATGCGGAGAGGTGAAGGGCTGGGTGCGAGCACTTACGCAGAACAGCTATGAAGCTCTGGTTGTCCAGGAGAATCCATAGTCCGAACCCCAAAATCAGGGCGCCAAAAATCTGGAGAGAGAAAAAGATACTCTAAATCTGGAAAAGAGCAAAAGATACTCTAAAGGAAATCTGTGTCAAAGGGAGAACAGAACATTAATTTAATTTAACAAGCAGTGACTTCCACACCTGTCCATCTGTCCCAAGAAGAGACACTGGTAAATCTGCCCACACGTTTGTGTGTGTGTGTTTCACTTTAGATGTTATCAAACTTACTTTTTGGTGTTATTTCATTTTACATTTACACTTGTATTTAAAGTATTATTAAAATCTTTACTCTACTCTGGAGGAGGGGATAGAAGGGTGGTTTTATGCTCTAAAAGAAGTTTGAATACTGGATACTTGTCATGTTGATGAAGCCAGTTTGAATCCGAGAATGACAGCGAGAGAGCACGAGAGAGAGAGAGAGAGAGAGAGAGAGAGAGAGAAAGAGGGCAAGAGACCAATAGAGAGAGAGCGCGCAAGAGAGAGAAAACGACAAAGTGAGAGAAAGCGAGAGAGAGCGGGTTTAAGCCTGCAGGGAGCTCTGGCTCATCTTGAACCACAGAGTGCCAGTTCTCTTGAACATCTGGGACTGATCAGGCCCTGTCGCTGCGTGGAGAGGAGAGGGGGAGTGTGGGTATGGAGGATGTGGCCCGTTTCAGAGGCCCCAAAGGAAGGCCATGCTAACACAGAAGGCCTGGGATCAGCACCGCCGATATAATTAGCTGGACCAGGAGCAGGTCATCTGTGGTATGAGCTGGGCCAGTTCCATCAATATGCCCGATTAGTTTTGTTTGAGTGACCCCCATCCATTGATCTGCTAAAAATATAATGCATGCTCTAACACTCATTTTTACATGTCAGTATATTGATAAATATCAGAGTCAATGCAATATTTGTGGTGTTTTTTTTGCCAAAAGTGCAAGTTACCAAACTTTCCATCACAACATCATAGTGACAGAAGGACATAGACAGCACGGCAGTGGAAACTGCATGCACACGGATGTGTGTGCCTCTTTTCTACACTAAAGGTGCACAGGGTGCACACACTGTGTGCTTTACTTTGTATCTGAACTAGTATCAATGTAAGAAAGTGTGACATTTCGCCAAACACATCCGAAAATGAGCATGCCTGCAAGCGGAGGGAATTTGTGGGGAAAAAAACAACGTCACCGTTCTGTGATGTGATGTGATGGATGTTTGGGCCCGAGGGGATTTAGAGGCTTTTAAAAGGGCAGATCAAACGATTCACCTCATCGGGGTGGAGAGGAACTCGGCCAACAAGCGGCGCCCAGCTTTCTACGGGACAGATGGGAATTACCGTGGAACGGGGCAGTAAACCGCTCTCCTCCTGTGTAATTAAGGGACTGGCTCTCGGGGGGGGGTGACAGGGAGGGGCCGCTTCCAGGAACGCTTCCCCCCCGCAGTCTTAATTACCGAGCCATTTGAAGAGGGCGATTGAGACCTCTAACCATTAAAGCTGCTTTTCCCGTCTTAAACTTCTAATCAGCAAGCTCAACTTACAGGGCACGGGAGATGATTTCTCCGTCCGTTTCACCGGTTACTCATCAACAGACAAGAGCTCGTGGGCCCTGCAGAGAAGGCCCTGCTTTGTTTAATGACCCGAAGGTGTTTCTGACAGAGTAGGTGCTGGTTCAAGTCTGGCTGTCACCAGTGGCCAGCTTGAGGGGGTGCAACAGCAGCTAGAACTGGGACAAAATGGCTGCCCTGCTCAAAGTCACATAGCGACGCTGTCAGCCTGATCAAAAACTGATCCCTCCTCATGTAAACATCTCGGGTAAGCAGGGAGCTGGGAAAGTGTGTGTTTAGATAGATACTGTAGACATGTGAATATTCCATGGGAAAAATATTCCAATAGTCAACCCACACCCCTACCCACCACCCCCATCCCCGACCCCAAGAATAGCAAGTCTCTAGGAGTCTCTTTGCGAGTAAACTCTTCATTCAGCCTGCAGGAAGATACAGTAGTACTAGTGAAACATCAGGTTATGTCCTCCTCCAGCTGTAGCGTTTTGGGAGACTTACGAAGAAGATGAGGTTGAACAGGAACAGGAAGTACTTGGTTGCCGTGATACAGCCTTTCCCCATGTCTCGGAGCCTGTGAACAAGAAACAGGAGTAAGGAGTGTGTGGAAAAATGTCCCTGCCCACTGCACATCAAAGAGGACTGCACTGTCCCAATCAAAAACCCATAAAACAAAGATCTGCCCTGCCTTCAGCTTCAAGAGCTTTCTGGCCAAGACATGGGTGGTGACACCCAACAACAGAAGCAACAACTCACCAGATTTACCGGTAGGACTATAAATAGCAGGGGTTCAGCGCTGGAAGGGGTTTGAGTTTAAATAGCGACAGGCTCCATGAGACATGTTTCCAGCTCAGATTTTCACACTAAACTCCACCGAGACATACCCTGCTCCTCTGAAGTCTTCAAACTCCCAGAGCTCTCGTATCCATGAGCGTTAAACGTATAGTATAATGAAGTCCTGATTTAGACATACGTCCAGGTACTAGTGTGTTAGATAGTCACTGCATAGCAGCCTATAGCGGGTGTTGAATAAGGTATAAGGAGACTCTTTTATTGAGATGGGGAACACTCATCCAGGAAAGGTGGTCATTTCATTAGGAAGCCCTGAAATGAAAGGTTGAGAACTCCTTTCCTAAACATCAATCTCTACATATTGTTAAAAACAAATCCATAAAACACTCAGAGAGGGACCCGGGAGTGTGTTCAATATTTGTTCTTGGAAAAAAGCAACAAGAAAAAAAGAAAGGAAAAAAAATGGCAATCAGGCAGGACTGAACAAGCACAGAGCGCTGACCCACATTTTCGCTGCTGTAAATAGGCTACTGTTACACAGCCTGTGCCATCAGGAGCAAAGCATGCGGTGCCATTGGCCCTGCCAGGCAGAGCGCCCCATGCCATTGGCTTGGCCAGGCAGAGCGCCCAGTCTGATCAGCCTGCTGCTCGGGTCCCTCCGCGGTCTGCCGATATGCATCAACTACTAAGAAAATCAAACCGGCAGCCAGCGGCCCACTAAAGAGGGCGGACGAGGATGGGACAGCATGTGTGAGAGAAATGCAATGATTGTAGACGTGTGTAAGTGTGTGTGCGTGCGTGCGTGTATGAGGGCCATTCATGGTCAAATCACAAGGACACACTGCAGTAACAACAGAAGCAGTGTTACAGAAGCAGGGCACGGGGGTTTGACCCAAGCCGAGTGTCGTGATAAGGCCCCAATAAACACAGTCCGCTCAAAACAATGAACGGGGCAATGCTGTTGCACATGCTCTCATGGCACCCCCGCTGTGTCACCAACAGAACATATTCAGCGGACCGTATTCTCGTGACCACGCCTTTCGTCTGTTGCCGTGGTGTGCAAGCAAGATATTCTATGTACTGACCAGATATTCACACCCCCCACCTTAAAGCAATATAACAAACTCAACTTGGAGGCAAAGTGGGCAGTAAAAGGTGTTTCTGTACACCATGGTGTACCTACTTCATTTAGGATCCAGGACCAACACTACCTGGGCAGTACATAGAATATATTTGTCAAACCCTTCAGGAATCAGCTCCTTTATGGATCCACCGTACAAAAACAGCGGCAGGAATTGTCCTGCAAGTATGCAAGTGTGATCCAGGTGCTCGGACAATGAGAAACCCTGACGTGTCGTCAAACCCTGACCCACCGTCATCGTGAGACAGGAAAACCACAAGACACGAGCATCCTGGCTCCACCAGGCCCGCCGAGTTTCGACATCGGAAACCCGAGTCAAACGTGAACAGGCCAAAACCACGTTTAAAGGGAAATGCTCCCAAATCCTCGTCATTACACAGGCCGTTACTGATGCAACATGCGGTTACGTGACACAATTCTTATTTTTCTCAATGTACAATGACTAGTCGTATTCATAGGCCCGTCCCATTACTGCGACTTCCTCCATCGATTCAGAGGGGCCCGGACGAGCATGCGCTCCCATTCAGTGTCTTTTCTCTCCTCACCCCACCAGTTGAGCTGTGCAGTCATCACACTGGAGCACACTTCCCGTGCGGCTGGCGCAGGTGGACTACGGGTGCCTGGCTGACTCCTGCGCAATGAGACGGGGGCGAGCCTGCCAAATGAAGCCCCACTTGGGCAAAGCTACAGTCAATTATGCGCAGCCCTGTGGGGCTGCCAGCCACAGTCGTCACTGGCAAGGTCAGAATTTGATACCAGACCATAGGGGCCAGGCGCTACACCGAACCAGTGCTTAAGCATGGCGAGCCAGTAGAGCAGCCCTTCGACTCGTCTCTCGTCTAGATGTACAATCGAGACAAGGCTCGTTGGTCATTCTACTCGGGTGCTACCACAGGAACCTGAAACAACACACTTAAATTACCACACCGTAAGTTGACAGAGCCAGTCCAGCTAACATCACGAGAGAAGGAGCAAATTATCAGTTCACATCTTGCTCCCTGGCTCAGCCCAACCCAATATAACTTCACTTCATATAGCCTATGCATACCACAGCATCAAAAACAACCACTGTGGTTCATTTCAAAACTCTTTAAATATCCCTTCAAAGGAAAGGCACATGCCCCGAGTATCATATGACATTCAGTCTCTCTGCTCTCTTTTTCTGGGTGTCTACCACCACACAAGTGCATGTCAGATGGAGCCCATTTTATAACCTCTGCTGCTTGCAGCTTCAGTAAACTGATATTCAGCTCTTCAATGTCGAACAAGGCTGATGTGAGAGCACTGCATTCTTCAGTGGTACCAAGTTATATGGTGATGTCAGGTTTTCAGCCAAATTGAGATGGTAGTAGCTCACCCTTATTGTCCAAGTGTGGGAGGCCAGAAAAAAGTTGAGAAGTGGACTGATTCTGACCTCCCATCAGACTGTGTTCAAATTTTAAAGAAATTAAACGCATACTATGCGATCTGAAATTAGATTTTAAATGAAATGTTACAAACTGCATGTCTTAACTATTCCCGTTGGGTCAAACAGGTGAAAATTGAGACACAAAAACTTAGAGCAGCTCACTCCAAGTGCTTTCATTTGCCACCTTGTTTTGTTTTGTCTGTTAACCGCCACAATGAGGTTGCATTGTTCTGAAGGTGCGTGAACATGTCATCGTTACGGGATTAACTTTTTGGAAAAGTGCATTTTTTTTTTTTTCCTCCAAAATCAGATCTACAGAACTCCAGAAGCAAAAATAGACAAAGGAAATGGGAGCGGGATGGGGGGGGGGGGCGGGGTAAAACCACTTCTGCGGGTTAGCTTTCAAGCTACTAGCAAACACAGCTGAAGGTCCCTTTCAATCCACTCAGGTTTCTGCACCAGTGCTTGGGTACATTGTTTAGGTTGAGGAAAAAGCAAATCGTGACTGCACCTGAGAATGTTGTTTCAGAAGCAAATTCCCTTTTCTGTCAGCCCGCCACTTCAGCTATGCCTGCAGCTAAATCACAACAATGTCAGAAAAGTCATATTTTAGCTCAACTTTAAATCTAAACAATGTGTGGATATAAATACCACTTTCTTTCCACTACTTCTTATAAATTCATAATAAAGAAGAGAAAGTAACATTCTCTTCTCAATGGGACATTAGGAGGTCTCTGCCATGCCAACTCCTCACAAAACTCCTTAGCAAGGGTATGGGCACAAGCCTACTCACAGGCACAATAACCGTAAAATCCTTCCAATGCTCTAATCAGTTTCTGTCAGGTATACACAAAATAAAAATACAAATATTTGTTTTGTGATACGGTCCAGTGGAAGTGCCAACAAATGGAGCCGTTTTTTTTTTTTTTTTCTGAGCTTGAAACGCAAAACATCCTCTTGTTCGACAACAAAAGTGTCCATTCTTGAGTGTGTGCGGCTTGTTCTGGGCAGGCGTACGGGACCGGGCAGCACCGGCATGCTGGGCACGCTCACAGAGGCCTCTTTGTGAGGCGCTGAAACGCGCGGTAGGTCTGAAGAAAGAGATAACACACTGATCACGGCCCCTCACAGAGCACAACAATCAGACAGGGCTTTAAACTGCAGCCTAGGTGATAAACCGTTCAGATTGGACCAAGCGCACAGCACACTGCCTCATGACAGCTGATGAAGAGATGTTAGCGTTGTGTTATAAACTTGAACCTACTGTGTGATCTCCACATGTGTAATACAGATGACCAAATAAATGTTCCTTCCTCTAAAAAAGAATCTTTTAAAAATGTAAGAATTATTTTTCTAGAGAATTTTTCTTCTTAAATGAAACACAGAGGTTTTTAGACATGAAAGTGTAAAAGCCAGACTGACAGACAAAAAATTGTACTACATTCTTCAGACACATGCTAGTAGTCGAGCTGAGCATTCTGCTCCTTTTCTAATTAACTTTTCTCCCCCTCTCTCTCTCTCTCTCTCGCTCTCTCTCTCTCTCTCTGGAGCAGTCCTGTCAACCCTGAACGGTACATCCCACCCCAAACCCCCCTCCGCACCTCCCCGGCAAAGCCCGTCGCGTTCGAGTTCATCTGCATTCCCCTCGGCAGTGCCGGTTAACACGGGCCATGGCACCCCTCGCGCCCCACATCCCAGGCCGCGACGCGCCCCACGTCCCCGCCCTCGCGTCCCACACTGAGAAAGACAGCCCTGCTTTGATTTCTCAGCACCAACAATAGCAGCTTTCAGCTATGCTTTTCAGCCCCCGACAATGGAGGACTTCCACTCAGGCAGGCCCACTCCAGCCACACATTCTACCCACCGCAATCACCTTGTCCAAAATATGAAAGATTAAGGTTTTTTTCGGCATGGGGGGGGTTAGTCATCTGAGACCTGGGATTTCCTCATTTTAAAGGTCATGAAATACAGGCCTGCGCTACAGCACCAGGAGAGAAGATGACCTCTATAGGGGGAAGGCTATAGGAGCCACACAGATATGAACTTCCCTTGTCATAAAGGTTTTAGGATACAGTATAGCCTACTCCTGCATAAACAATCTCATCCAGATCAGAGGAACGGCAGACACACAAAAGGTTGGACAAACCAGCAATATTTAAAAACAATAGAAAACACAATTTCAAAATGTGAATATGTGCAAATTCATTTATTAAACACACCACATTAAAAAGGCTAATTTCTGACAAAAACAACGTATGTTTCTTTTCGTCTTTTGTCCTTCACAACACCTTTAGCTGTTAACACGCATGGAAACTGTTTGCGATTGTAGCAACAACAAAAAAAATGTAATCTGCCGAGTTTTTTATGTCCGTTACCGCACTATTTCCTATCCTGAAGTGAGATCTCTCGTCACGTCCTTCTCAAAAAGAGAAAGCATTTAAAAAATGTTCCTCAATGGAGAGAACAACCATTTCTTTTCGCAAACAGCACCTTAGTTTTCAAACCCAAGAGCTCCGCAGGTAAAATAATGGTCAAATAAACTTTTTTGTCTACACGCCGTTTACTACACGCTCGATCTAGTTTTGTTGCTTACATAGTGACAAGCGTCTCAATGACAACAGCAAAATCAGGTAGCTAACTTGTAAATGTACAGCACCAGCATAAAAGTTGGCAGTTCACCAGGCAGTCAATCCCCAATTAGACACTGACATCTAAATGAGGCCGGGGCATAATCGGTTCTGTGGGGGTGTACTGTACAGCCCACAACAAACACGCGTAAGACAGGTGCTGGGTTTGTCGGTATGAAGTACCAGACCGCCAACTCCACGGAGGGCCAATGCTCCACAGCCGTCACTCACACCAGCAAACAGGACACAATTTATGTCGTTGTTCTTCCCAGACTTCTTTTATCCCCCAGAACAAGTGCGGGGGGGGGGGGGTTCCTATGGTAACCATACAGCGCTATCCATGAATGGGGCTGAGAGTGTGTGCATCGGCAGCTCTTGAGAAGGCAAACATTCTCACGCTCAGCACTTCTGCTGCTGCTGCCGGCATGCAAATAGAGGACAAAGTGACTCCATCACAAGGTGGAGCGGACGCTGCAGGGCATTGTGTCTTCTCAGGTCCCTGGAGTACAAGGCACAGAGAGTTTACGCTCACCACCTCCCCCAGCCCAGCCCAATTTTTTGTGGAATTTTATTTCACGAATTATTTTTTTTTAAGCATAAAGTCAGAATATATTCAGATGCATTTTGGAAAGAACTGAGTGTGAGAAGCATGCTTTCAGTTATGCTGCTCCATTCTCTTGGAACCAATTGTAAAAAGATTTGAAGCTGAACTCTCTAATTGGAATTGATCCTTTTAAAGAAAAAATTGGAAAAAGTTCTCATGTTCTTAATTAACTAAAGCTTATTAGGGCATTCTGTCCCCCTCTTCTTAATTCTTGTGTGCGTATACAATCTTGCTTTTATTTATGACTATTTCTATGTAATGTTGTTTTTTGTGAAACTTCTTGTATGCTGCCTTCTTGGCCAGGGCTCACTTGAAAAAGAGATGACAATCTCAACATGACTACCCTGGTAAAATAAAGGATATAAAAAATAAAAAAATAAAAACTTATAAAAAATGTGCTGTAATATTAACATGAATTGTCTCGACTGA
Source organism: Aldrovandia affinis (assembly GCA_029706075.1). NCBI lineage: Eukaryota > Metazoa > Chordata > Actinopteri > Notacanthiformes > Halosauridae > Aldrovandia > Aldrovandia affinis. Next base: position 979,013 of record JAINUG010000043.1, on the reverse strand, counting down.
CTCAATATGGAAAACAATATTGAAAACAAAATTGAAACAAATTTGTCTGGTTGTTCTGATCTGACAAATTCCACTGCATGTACAGAAGGAACTCCAATATTCATTGCGGAGAGTCAACGCCTTCTTTACCATCCCCCGAACTGCATGAGAACAAACACTGCATACAGGGATCCATAGGGACCAATCTTAAAGAAAAGGTGAGTTTTCAACTGTAACTGTATCTGGAGTCATTCAGTCCTGAATGACAAAGGCACTTCCCACTTTCATAGGGACTAATAGCCAATATGGAACCTGGAAACCAAAGTTCTTCCGTCATTAGGAAGATTAGTTCATAGTTTCTGAAGCAGTGCATAGACTACATTTCTGTATCCAAGTTCCTCACAGGGTAAAGGGTGTAGCAAAATACTCTCGCTTAGCAAACCAATACTGCCGCACACAGTGAAACCTGACTCAACTAATCTCAAGGCAAAACCAGTTGTGCTTCGACTTGATCGTGTGAAAACGACTGTTTTCCAAACTCGCCGTCTGGCAGAGACTGAAAAGGGGATACATTTCATTCACCCAGGGGCCACGGTGAAAATCCCCCAACACTGCAACTTTTGACAAACAGAAAATAATGAGACGCCAGTCGACGTGACTAAAATTTGCTTGGCCATTTGTTGACAACTCCATTCAGTCTTGGTCTGAAAGTGCAGTACGCAGGCTGACTGACCAAAACTGCAAATGGAAAAGATTCAACTACTGTTTCACACCTTCAAAACTGAATACATCTGAAGGAATTCTGATTGAAACAGACCAATTATTTTCATAGGGCAGGCACACAGCTCAAACGGATTCTGACTGATCTAACTCATTAAATTGAACCTAGATGTCTTTAATCTGGCTGTGGGTGGCAGGCTTTGGGGGCACAAGGTTTTTTTCCCCCCCAAAAGACCTTATGATTGCATACATTTTTTTTACAAGCCCTTCCTATCACTGCTACATCCATCCGTTTTGGAGGATGCAGTCTAGCGTTTCCACCATCTGAAATGAGCAGCCATTTTACAGACAACTGGTGACTTCTTGTGCAGCTGGCACAGGCAGTCTGCAGACGCCTGATCAACCAGAGGATGCATGAGAAGATGGGAATGCCATGCCGACCAAAGCCCTCCTTCCCTGGGCAATGCTATAGGAAAGTTTGACTTTGGGCCACAGTGAAGACTGGCATGATGAGGAGTCTATTATAGACCATGGGGTACACCAAGGACTAGGACTAGGGCTTTAGTTGGATGAGCCACCTGGGAGGTTGGGTTAAAAATGATTAAATGAACAGATATACATTTTAACTTGCCACCTCAAACAAATCCCTTGGGAATTTTTCTAAACAGTATCAGACATGTTATTTGAGCAATATGATCTGAGGAATACATAACAGACCTAGAAAGAAAACTTTTGGGGGAAAAATAGATGGCAGCAAGCTATTTAATTTCACAAAAGGAGTGGATTTGGTAGCACAATCATAAACTTTGAGCTTCATTGTGGGTGCAACCAGTACTGACACAAAAATGTAAGGCACAACATCCTACACCCTATTAATTTTTTAAACAATTAATCAATTTTTCAAAAGAGGGGCTCAAGCCATATGTTGTTGCTCTCTACGAAGCCAAATGAAACTGCCTGTAGTTGTTGGCATGGAGGATATCCATACTGTCAGAGAACACTGGAGGGGAGAGTGAAAACTACACAATGGTGCAGATTGAAGATAGAGAAGACACTTTTTGTGAGCTGAAGGGGGGAATGTTCTTTGCATGTCAGCCCAAAGATAAAAAGCTGGAATAGGCCTAATTCATCGCTGACCTGTTCCAGAAACGACACTAAACGAATATGAAGACTGAATTCAGTCAAAGGAAATTCTGAAAATATGCTTATCTTCAATGTCAAGGAAAGCACCAAACTACCCTCCAAAGTTGAATACCAGTGCCAACTATTTGTCTGCTGTGGAATGATTCATAGACGAAGCAAGGGGGCTCTTGATTTAAAGAACATTTCATTGTGAGGAAGAAAGAGAAACTATTTGAACAAATACTGGTTGTATGCTATGCATTCAGAATACAAACATGAGAATCCAAATGGTGAATCACATGCGGTTTTGAAGTTTGCAGTCATATGTAGGACATATGCAAAATAATACTGTGTATGCAAAAAAGAAGGTAACCCTAATTCAACTTCCCGTTTGACCGTCACCCAAAAAAACTAAACGGTCATGGATACTACAAAAACAAACAGGGGCAACTGCACTCTTCAGCCAGCTTCATGTATGAACTTCAATTGGTTGTTAATTTTTCCCCTCCCATATTACGGTTTCTCGACTGCTAACTTATGCCTACCTTTTCACTGTGGTCAAAGATATCGAAAGCACAACCCTGCTGAAGTTCCCAAACTCATTTGCACTTTTGAACATTTTCTACACTAATGGAAAATCCTAAGCACTGCTTTGAAAAACTGCCACACAAAAGCCATTAGTGACCACTTGATTCACCTCATGTTTTGTTCACCTATCGTTTGCAATGGAATAGTTGCAGTTCTGATGATTTTTTCAGTCAAAGTGCAAATACAATGGCACAAAATTCTTCATTGAATCGATCAGTCCTAAATCATGTATGAAGAAAGACTGAGGAAAGCCTAGGTCAAGGTAAAGACCATGGAAACCTGTGAGAGGTGGGAGAGGTTTTCCAAGAGCTACAAACATCAAATGACAACAAAAACCATAATGAGACAATGAGCAACCATCTAAATCTTAGGATGACGTTGTGGCAACATCATGGTGCCACCAATGTCGATGGTGTTCATCTTTACTAAGCACCCTTGAGGATGTTTTTTTTTTCAAAAATCCAACTTGGTCAGGGGCAGTGCTAGGGGCTGAAGACATTCGGGGCTTAGCCCACGGACAGAGACAAGGCATACATGATGCAGGACTTTGGTGTCCAGTGATTTATCGTGGTACTTCATTCCATTCCATTACGGTTCTGATTACAGAGCTAGAATAAAGACTAGGGAGGAAAAATGTCACACATTAAAAATCATATTAAAAATAATAATAATAATAATACTTTTTTTCTAAAAACATTCAGGGCTTAAGCCCATTAAGCCACCCCCACTTGCCGCCCCTGATCTTGGTGTTGGAAAGTTTATGACCATCGTTCCTATATGCAAGATGGTCTCCATCAGGTCATGGAAATGGCCTGTGGCTATCAATGCTGAGACCTGCCAGGCATAGATCCCACAAACAAGATATCATTTTCCATGCTATCTGGAAGGAAGGAAGGAAGGGTGTTTTTTGTGATGTGGATGAAAATTCTCAGCCAGACATAAATGACTGAAAAGACATAGATCAATTGACCTTTTGTTGGGTTTATTTTAGCCATGGTTAAATGACTACATGTGTAAGCTTTTGATTTGACAACAGTTTCAAAGAGAGAATATGCCCAAGTCTTAATTTTGTCAGTTTAACCCAATACCTGTTAAGTATAAACTTTTTTAAGCCAATAAATGATTTTGTTGAATTTGCAGTTTTGAGAAAACTGATCGCAAATGCATTTGTTCTTCTACTCGATGCAGTAGTTTTGTGTCGTGTCAACCCTTCTCAAGATTCTTGCTTGCAATTCATCTCATACATGCTGAGGTGCAGTAAAACAACCAGGTTCTCTCTCAACACATCATCATAAAAAAATACTTGTATTTTTAGTTAAAGAAGCTTGGCAGAAGTTATTTTATCCAGACCGCACAGGGTCAGGCTGTCCACTCCATGCTTGCACCGGGAGTACAGCCAAACTCACTGTGCCACCATGCTCGCCTTTTACACACAGTCTGACCTAGTTGCACATCTGCACACCAATTACAGATTTCTCTCCTACTACATTAAATTCCCCCCCAGGGGAGCAAAGCCCTTATTATGCACGATGACCCTTGATTTTGTAAAGCCCATATTTACAGAGAGAAGGGCTGATAAGCCTAGTTTGAGAGCTGTGGGTTAAAGAAGAATTCTAGAGTGGTGCTGTTGATCCAATTCTGTGATTCCAACCATATCCAACACTGACAAACCCAGCTAAAAATGACCCAACATTGTATATTCATTAATACATTTACATTTTAGGCATTTAGCAGACGCTGTAGATAAGCTTACCCAGAGCGACTTAAGTGCATTTAAAATACCAAGAATAATCACAGAGCAAGAGATCAGGTCAGCAACAATACAACAGACGTCACCGTAGACCGATGCGCACCACACATTGACTTATACAGACAAATGTGACCTGAATTCAATGTTCAATCAATGTATGCTTGCTATGTGGAAAGTGTGCCTAGAATTAGACCATATGGTCAAACTCACGTTAGGTGACCATGCAATAATATGGACAAACCGCCCCCATCATTAAACACACACCAAGAGGGATTTCAATAATTACTATTTTCCTGTTCAGCACATAGGCAGCAACATTGGCTATACATAATTTAGCTAGGACACCAGTACAAACAGCCCTAACACTCCAACCTAGCTGGTACAAATATTTGTTTATGCGTGTAGTTTAAGTACCCATTTCACAACGCCTTATATCTTAAGAGATGTTCATACCTTAACGAGGCCGTGCAACTCCGATCCAGCAACTGCTGAAGCCACACACCATACACTCTCAGCGGCACAAAAAACTTATTTTTCACTTATGCAGCATAAAGGGGACAGTGTGTATTACATTATGACTCTAGCATTGTGTTGAGTTTTCTAAATCTAGTAATCATTACAGTGAACAGCTAGCAAAACAAGCAGTGCGATTACCCTTTCTGGGGAATTACTACTGTCACCCAACATAACCCAACAGCAATAGCTAGGCTTTGTGAAAAAGGTATCAATATAATCTAGCTAGCGAACGTACGGACCACGGGTAACAGAGTTGCACCGCCATGAGCCATATTTAACTTTTGCGAAAACTTAATAGCGACAGTGCAAACCTCACCAGTATTTGCTACGAAGCAGCTAACATATTGACTGCTGAAGTGCTTATCTATAGACGCCCCGACCAGTAAAATATGCTTATCTTCAATGTCAAATGTAGCTATATTTGTTCGAAATAAATCATTAATAACCGACGTTGTAATCAATAAAACAATGAGAGAACCAATTGAAAGTAGAATATAGAAAACAGCCTTTAGTAGGCAACTTTAAATAGCTAGCTAACATTAACTACCAAAGCCATTACAATTAACCATGCGAGTATAGCTAATCCTCTACCGGGAAAAGGATTTTAAGACAACGGATTCCCACAGCACCTGCTTTCGATTATAAACGAGGGATTGCACTACATTAGGTAGCAACATTTCCAATTGACCCAAGCAAATGCCACATCATCAACCTGATTTTTTTTTATACCCCATTCAACGAAAAAAGCAAACTTAATAAGTCAGGGACCAACCGAAACATTCCAAACGCTTTACACGATATAGTAGGCTAGCTTTCTCGTTTGAAATCCCCCCCTACAAGATGCACGCAAATTGTGCTGTCTGACACCTATGTGCAGCATAGTGATCAGTATCACGACTAGCTAACGAACACAGAAAAGTTCCCGAAATGGTAAACTAGCCAGCTATAAACAACGGCGTTAATGCCTTAGCAGACTAAGATCGACAGGCAATTTAGTCATTTAGTCAAACACTTTAAAAAAAATGAATGCACACGAGTACTTACTTTTTGAGCGAGATATGGAAAGAGAAATGTACAACAGATGTTACTCGAAGTCTCGTACCGTGAGTTGTGAGAATGAGGCGCTTGCATTGGTACAGAGCCTGGGAAACTCTTTAAAGTCCCCACCGTGCGGCAGATATGGGAATTAGCGTAGGGTTTTTCCTCTCTTAACCCTTTCGACTGAAAGAAATAGCTGCACGCAATGAATCAGAGGGTCATGAATGTATGCCTATGGTAACGTAAGAATCTCATATTTTCACTTTGAATTGAATAACTTCTAACATTTATTTCACTTGTTTACTTAGTTCAACTGTCAAACAATTGCCACTCACTGTCAAACAAGAGCAGTCAAAATAATCACCAAAAAATCCAGTGAAATCTAATTTATTTGAATTATTTGAATCATTTCAATTTTACTGTGTAGCGTTACAGCAATTCCATAAAGGTTACGGAATGAGAGAGTGGGTGAGACCTCTTGGCCCAATTTGTTCTGGAATACCTTACATTGGTAGTGAGAGCTATAGAGACAGGAAACCCTTAGGGGGCAGCACACGACCCCTGAGAGAAGGCCCAAGTCCCTGTGCAACACTGAGCCCTTATCACCCTGCAAAACCAAGGCAGCACACTCCACAGCCTGGGCCCCCTTACACACAGAGACTGGGGAGGTCGCATATGCTGCTAATATCATGAGTGAACCCAGGTCTCTGCATCTCAAAAGACTCTAAAGAGAGCCAACACATGCCCGTGGAGACATGTCAGCTCAATCCACAGCATGAATACAACACGTTAAACAAAGGCAGATTGCATAAGCAGGACCAGAGCAGGTTTTGTGCCATGCGAGGCGGGGGAACAAGCTATCATTTCGTGAAACATTTGTTTGGTTGGGGTGATTTTGCAGCTCCTCTTGACGACAGGATAATATGTGCATTGTTTTGTTGGTTCAGATCAAACTGAAGTGTGCATGTCCCACCCAACGGGCCCACAACAGCAGCCATGGGGTCATCCTGGCTGTGGGGCCAGCCCTGAACGGGCAGGTGGAATAGCCGCTTCCAAGCAGACAGGCGTGTACGAAAGTGCAGCTGCCCCGGTGTGCTCACATACAGGAAGATACAAGCCCTCTAAGGGGTCGGGGGGACCTAAACCATGCCAAGAAAATGCACCCCACACCACAACATTGTCTCCAGAGCCCCTCATTTACTCAAGTGTTTCCTTTATTATTTGATTTACCTGTATGTGCAGCAGCTGGCATGGTGTGTTTCTGGATTAGCACTGCACAGACACTGCTGAGAGTGAGAGGGGGTGAGCCATCCAGATGATTTAAGGATGAGTGAATCTGCATTGATTAAAAGTAAAAGTACTAATGTTAACGGTATCAATTGGGGGGATGGGAGGCATTGCCCCCTCCCAAAGGAAGCATACCTTCCAGAGTCAGATGAAAAACAAATAAATACACATTTACCCAGTTCCTGTACAGCCAGGAGCTTATTTATAGTCAGGCAAAGAGCCACAGGTAACAAAGTGGTATTGGCTGCATAAGTGAGATTACATCATTGCCCCTCTCTGCATGTTTATGATCCCAATAAATGGAACAGGCACCTTCTTTCATGAAAAAATGGGACCCATCCCGGTGGCTGCAGTGTAGCACCCTGCCCTCTGTAGGCCAGCATCAGCATTGCAGTTAATTCACTCACAGCTCAATCTCTTTTGAGAACCCTGTGTTGCAGAGATGGGTGCCTCATCACCTATATGCTTACCTTGTTTTCAGTTTGAATAGCTTGAGTTACAAGTATGCCTCCCCCCTCATAAGTTAATGCCATGCCTTAAACTTCACTTAAGGAAGACAAAGAAGCTTCAAAAAAAGTAATATTTTTACTTTTCAGAATACACACACAATGTCACATCAGTTCTTTCCAGAAGTACAATATGCAAATTGACAGTTTTTTTCCTGCAAAGCAAAGCAAAACAAATACAAGTTTATAACAGCCATTTTCCCTTTCAAGTAGAATAGATAGATACATTTAGAACACACCAACAGTGTTTTAATCTTTACAGCATTTATACAAATACATTTTTGCCAGAAACAGTTCCCCCCCGCCTCCCCCCCAAGCTATCCTACCATTGGTGGCTCCATTACACACTTTGAGCCCAAGTATCACATAACATTCTCTTCAAGTTGCTTTAAAGCCATTGCAACGTTATGAGAACATTACAGTAGGGTTCTGCTACAACGACACCCAGGGAGAAAGGGTGACATGCCAAACTCACGCCAGCAGAGTGAACAAACAGATTTTTTAAATTGAATGCAATTTAACCCTTTGTTAAGCATTAACTTGTCATCCCTGAATAGAGATGCTTTGTGAATAAAATTTAACAAATGGGTTTAAGCAAACCTTTTCAATGCGTCAGGATCCAACTGATCACTGTGCCAGAACCAAAAATGTCATAAGTAACTTTTTTAGGGCCATTAAAAGAAACTGAGCAACTGTAAGGTTAAAAGCTTGAAGCAGGCTGGCACACAAAGTCATAAAGACAGTGCCAATTGAATAGCACACCAGAAGGCAGCCCTGAAATGTACATTTACAATGCAGTCAGTTGTTGTACAAACCAGAACATCTGCACTCTGCAGCAAGTCAAGTGAGCCAAAATAACTACGACTCCCCATCGCTTTCCACTCCTCCTTCCAACGCAGCCACTGAACATGGTCATTTAACCAGCCGTGCGTATCGTAAAGAGACTCCAGACGTTTCGGCGGTTAGCGGATGACTCCACTGTTGGCCGACGTACCAGCCCTGAACCCCGCACGAGCTCCTTAATGTAAGCTGGCCCACAGGCCAGCCTTTCACCTTCACCAAGAATAGAATCAGTTTCCTCCACAGCAGCAATCATGAACAGCATCCTTAACATGGACATATTAATGAGCTGAGCAAGACCGGTTCTCAACATTGAGACGCTGGACTACAGACTCAGCACATATTCCCGATAAAGTGATCTTTTTTAGTTTTGCATCAGTCTTGAACCTTTGCTCAGACTGTGTGGTGCACTTCTTGTGGGGGGCGAGGGGTAGATTATGTGCCTTTTGTCTCCGGCAGATGGATTTTGGATCAGTGGAGTTCGGGAGTTCTATAATCTTTACCACACTTACTATCAGGATTGCTGTATTTCAGACTACACTATACCTGCAACGGAGGAGAATTAGTCACCCCCACAAATAAGAGTACCCTGACACATGCAACTCTGTGTACACAGATAAATTCCTAGGCAAGGCAGTGTGTATCATTTATTGTACAAACAATAAACCCTCCTACTGTACACAACTAATTTTCTGTTGTACATCGTCTTTAGGTGGTTGAAGATGTGCTGTAAGAAGTATGCTACTATTCAATACTTGAGGGATATAAAACACATGCTGTCACCAAATCAAACAAAAAAGATCATATTTTCACCTTAAAAAAGAAACATTAAAGCGATACTACAGGGTAGAGCATGGCTACTATAGTATCTCACTTTGGAGTCAAACGAGAAGCGCCCTTTGCTAGTCAGAAGAATGACCTTAATGCTATTTACATGCAATTGAACAAGAACCAAGTTAACTTTGTGTTTGTGTTTTCTTGAAATTCAAGGCAAGATTAAGGACATGTTGAGACTGAAACATCTGCTACACTAATATGTTTGTGCGAATGCAATACTGTACTGCAGTGAATGGAACAGTATAGTTCAATATGCTACAGCAGACATGGTTGGAAAGGACCAGGTTATACTAAGGATCAAGTTATAACAGTTGCTCTACCTCAAACCATGCTACTGAAGTTGCATCTAACCACAGACATGCACAAACACGATTTTAGGGGAAGCCCAGGAAAGCATGCACAATTCCGGTCTGTAACTCAAGAGCAATTCAGGATTATTATTAGTTGGAATAGCGTGCAAATACCCCCAACACTGCTTCTGTGAAAATGTTCCCTATGTCTGCTTCTACGTTAGGTCTCCCAGGTGCAAATTCTCAGCAAGGCTCAAGGTGAACATAGCTTTGTGTCCATTCAACATTTCACAGAAAATGTTGGCAGCAGTCACAAAACACCCAGCCCAACAGCAAACGTGGCAGCAGATTGGCTCCCACCTGAGCAATATTCGGACTCACTGACCTTTCGCATTCAGAATTTTAATCGAGTACAATCTGCTCAAAAAAATATACAGGTTCCCCATTTTGACCTTCTCATCTTTGAAAGGAAGCGTCTTTTCCCGATGAGATTTGACCCCCGAGTTGGCTGGCTCACTTCAACGTGCTTTCAGGCCAGCTCAAAGGTGTTTGGAATGCCTTGTCGAATGCAGGCGTTTCAAAGCTTTTTCGCAGAGATCCCTATAAATAAATTCATTTGGAGAAGTGCTTGAATTCAATACACAAGAATGAAAAAAATAAAGCAACAGCATCAAATATGAAGAAGATGAAGGGGGAAAAACTCCTGGTCCTCACGTCTACAGCGTACAGTAAGAAACTGAAGGCGGTCTCTTCAGAAACTGTACAATGAATGCAACGCTACTCTGCAGTCACACACTAAATACCAAACATTTTTATAAAATACAAATACATGTACATAATATAAACATCCTTGTCCTTGCTCTGTGCTCTAGTACTAGGTGTACTCAGAGCCATGGTGACTCTGGGCTAAGAGAATGCTGAATGAACACCTCAGTGTCTTAAATGTGCAACCAACTTAAAAACTGCTTTCTCAGGGCCATACTGATACACATACACCCGTTTCCCCACAGGCATTCCCAAGTATCATAAATAAGCACAGTATGAAATCACAATAGCAGTAGGAAAAGTCCCGATAATTAACAATGAATTAAGTAAATATTTTATTATATACACATACACGACCAAAATGTTTTTTTTGTCATCTACACATGGCACAGGTTTGAATTCAGAGTAAAAGCAGCTTTCACACAGACAAAAGGAAACTGAAATGACCTGGTCTGGTGTGGTTCACAGTCTCAGTGCATTGACCTAATCAAATGGTAGACCCACCATGAAACCAGACCCTATCTGGGAGGTGGTCTGGGCTCAAGACCCTGGCTCTTAGGTCATAGGCCCTTAAATCACACTCTTGTGGTATAACCTGTATGTTATCATTAACAATACCAATAAAGATTGATTAACAATTCTAACAATTCTTGATTAAGAAAGCTAGGAACATATTCAATATAATCAGGGCTTAATTGAGTTGGCTGCATGTAGTTATAATTGATTTACTTTGGGGGGTAAAAAAGCTTGTTGCATTTGGGGGAAAAAAAATGTCTGCAATGACCAGCAGGCTAATGCTGGCTATGTGAACCACACAACAAGGAACAAGAATACTGACCAGCTAAATCATTGTTTAGATAGTAATGTTTGGCAAGCTAGCTGGTAACAGTGACAAGAATTGTATAGTACAAATGCTGTGCAAAATTCAAAGCAAAGAAAGCCTATGTAAAGACTATGGTAGCAGACTAGACCAATGTTCATGAGTATTTGCCCGGTACTGGTTGAAGTGGCAAACTACCCCATTGGTCACTTTGTAGGCCCAACAGAGAAGGGGGGACTTCCACTTAAACAGAGGGGGTTTTGATTGGTCCCTATGTGCAGGAGTGGGTCATAAGTAGAGGTGGGCAGGCTGCTGGTCATTCAGACAAAACAGTACCATGCCCTGTTCTGCCTGCCCAAAAGAAAGAAAAAAATCCTCCCATAATGCATCTGGAGTTCCTCAGATCTTCTTGGGCCGGCGTCCCAGGTAGTAGTAGTAGGTGAGGGTGATGATGAAGAAGAGCACTTGACTGAGGAGGATGATGATAGCGCCATTGGACACCGAGCCGATCTCCATGAAGATTACGGACATCACTACCAATGGCACACACCCAAGAAGTTCAGTTTTAGTAAAAGATTTTGGAACAGTAAAATATTAATGCACATATAAATATACTGTACTCAGGGGCTCCCATCTGTCATGCACTGTCCAGTGGATAATTTAAATCAATAAATATAACATACTGATAGACTACGAAAGTGACCTGTGTGGAATACATATTAAAGATAGAGAGGTGCTGCCCCCCTCTGGCCTTGTAGATCATAACAGCACATAATTAAAACTGAACATTTTACTGTCGTCTGTCAGGTGTACGAGGAGCCATCAGCCATTAGAGGGCAGTGGAACGCTAGACAATGGAAGTGCACCATTGGAAGTGCGCTTTGTACTGCGAGTTACCTGACACAAGCAGTGATTTCCAAGGTTCTGAGCACACGACCCACTTAATGAGAAAGTACATCTACTGCGACCCAGCCCATATAAAACTTTAGCCTGATATATGTTCAAACATGGAATTAAAATGTTTTTATATATACTTAAAAACAACTGTATGTAAATTGTAAGTAATGCAGTGCAGGTACAATGTTTAATCTGACTCACATGGAAATGGACATGGAAATAGTTATACATAGTGAATTATGTTTGCACACGTGTATCACACCCCCTCAACCCCCCTCAACTCCCCCCACAGCCCACCAGTAGGTGTGTCGACCCACAGTTTAGGAACTGTGGCCCTAGAGGGCAGTGTATAGAAGCATTCTTGGCAATAGAAGCACACTGATACATTTCAATGTTCATTTCTCATAGTAAAGGGGAGAACAGGATTCTGCTTCCTGTAGCGTAGTCCTGAACCTCACCTAAAAATTGCACTCCATAGTAGCAGGCCTCAGTCAGCAGGGTCCACTGAATAATGGCCTTCTCTGCAGTGTACAGGCCGTTCCACATGATTAGAGAGATGCCTGTGGACAGGGGGGAAACGCGCTGGTCTAATAATCAGCAGTAATAGTAACAGTCGTTGAGCAATTTCTTCTTCTCTTCATGTTGAAATACCATAATCAGACTGAACAACATGCTGCCCCTCCCTGCAGTGCTGTGTGGATCCAGCAGCACTTCCCTGTCTCCCACAGGGCAGATTGGCCTGTTCCATTGGGCGTGTTTGTTAGGGTTTGCACCATCACTGGCTCTGGGAGTTTATAAATGGGGCATTATTCTTTGCAACATTAGTCCTTCAAACTGCTGTCCTGAAGCCTTTCACTCATACATGATTACATGATTGACCATGCAGGTGTGTGTGTATGTATATATATATATATACAGTATATATATATATATATATATATATATAGACAGTATATATATATATATACACATATTATGTCTGTTTCTAAAGTTTTAGAACACCCCAATTTTCCAGTTTTTACTGAAATTTAAGCAGTTCAAGTCCAGTGAATAACCTGAAATGGTACAAAGGTAAGGGGTAAACTGCCAGAGGTTTAAAAAAAGTTTAAAAAGGTTTAAAAAGGTTACCAAAAAAAATAATGTAAATGTTTTGGCAGTGAGTAGTTTCCTACACCATCAAAAGGCACTTGGAAACTGGAGAAAACTCTGACAGGAAGAGGTCTGGCAGACCCAAAGCCACAACAAAATCAGAAGACAAGTTTCTGAGAATCAACAGCTTGCATGATAGGCAGCTCACAGGACAACAGCTTAACACTGGTCGAAGTACGGAAGTCTCAGTTTCAACTGTGAAGAGAAGGCTTTGAGCTGCAGGTTTGACAGGTCGAGTGGCAGTAAGAAAGCCATTGCTAAGATGGCAAAATAAGAAAAAGAGGCTTGCCTGGGCCATGAAGCACCGCCAGTGGACTACTGAAGACTGGAATAAGGTCTTATGGACCGATGAATCAAAATGTGAAATCTTGAAATTCTGAAAGGTTTTTGTAGGCCGTCGAGTAGGCGAAAGGATGGTTCCTCAGTGTGTGACACCAACTGTCAAACATGGAGGAGGAAGCGTGATGGTCTGAGGCTCTTTTGCTGGATCCAGAGTCGGTGACTTGCACAGAGTGACTGTTAACCCACGTTAAACCATTACTTGTTCCCTGAAAAGGGCCTTTTTTTTTATAACTCTGAAATGTACATTCTTTTTCAGTTTTTTGTAACCTACATTTTTTTTTTTACCTCTGGCAGTTTACCACTTACCTTTGTACCATTTCAGGTTATTCACTGGACTTGAACTGCTTAAATTTCAGTAAAAACTGGAAAATGGGGGTGTTCTAAAACGTTTGACTGGTATATATACACACATTATGGCTGTTTCTTCGCATGCGAAGATCAAGGTGACCTTGATATATATACATACACACACACACACACACACACACACACACACACACATCCACCACCCCCACCCCCCCCCCCACCGTGTGCCATCTGCCCGGAAGCTTATCCCACCTGATTCACATCGCCATCCTCTTGGCCATTGGTTAAAGAGGTAATTGTTCCAGTGGAGACCACCTCACACCCGACGGCTGTGCAGGAGCTCAGGCTGTGGGTTTGTAAGGAGGAGGAGCCCTCATGCGCTCCGCTACCACCACAGTAGTACAGTGGGCTCTATAGACTAACCAGATGGCCAGCTCCTGTGTTCCTTCTGTCTCCTCTACTTCCTAACCCCAAGAGGTCTCGGCAGGTAACAGGCATTTCTGCTGCCATATTACATTACAGAACATGACACTGCCACAGCAATCACTCAATCACGCCCCTTCATCGTTTTATACTTCACCATTTTACACAGTGTGGAACGGCTTACTAGGTGGCAGAAGCACACGGGGTATTCAAGTCCAGGCTTGATGCAGCGTTGGATATTCTTTAGACTAGGAAATGACGAGCCTAGATGGGCTGAACGGCCTGCTCTCGTCATTATGTATTCTTATGTTCTTCTTATCAATAATCGTAAGATGCATGAAATTGGAAGGTTCTGGCTTCAAAGGTAGGGAGACAGAACTTTCAATGTTAAGAATACAGAGCAAATGACGAAGTGGAGTATCTGGTGTACCGTGGTGGAGTTTTATCAACAGAGAGGGTGGAGGCTGTGCGTGTGACCGTGTCTAATGTGAAGCCCATTGAACAGCCACGGCGAAATCTGGAGAAGGTATGCGTGTGCACGAAACATCGTCTTTGTAAACCGCACCCGCCACCTACAAGCACACAAGCTCTTGGAGTCACTTGCATGAAACTCAGTAAAAACGTATGCCGTTTGTCATTTATTTATTTTTGGAGGGACGTTCTCATCAGGCGGCAGTGTAGTGTAATGGTTAGGGTACTGGACTTGTAACTCAGAGGTTGCTGGTTCGATTCCCAGGTGGGGCACTGCCGTTGTACCCTTGAGCAAGGTACTTAACCTGAATTGCTTCAGTAAAGTATCCAGCTGTATGAATGGATTGTATGTAAAGAAATGTAAACTGTGTAAGTCGCACTGGATAAGAGCGTCTGCTAAATGCCTCAAATGTAAATGTAAAAATTTATCACATTTGGTGGTCCAACCAGATTGGGTTTTGCAGCTGGAATCTCCTGTGGCCTGGTATAAATGCGACCACAGAGCAGAATATCATTCTGTCTGGCGATGGGCCTGATCTCTCTGCCAAACTGCCCCCCGGTCCTCAGCGATGGACCCAGCGGACCGGGTTGGCTCTCCGAAGCAGCTGATTATACATTTCATCAACAACTTTCAGCGGACTGGGAGGTCAGAGAGAAGAATGCCAATGTGCTGATTACATTTTAAACCACGCAGTTAAACATTAATGTCTAATTCAATCCTATTGCTCTCTGCAATAGGAGTTTAATGCGAGGAGGCTTTAACAGTAGAACTACTAAAAGCAGGCACTCTCAATATTTGTATGCATGTGCAGTTTTTCAACTGTCAAACGCAGCCAAAATGATGGCTACAACTGCCTCTAGGAAAAGTTATTACCATTATTATGATGATGGATAGTTATTATGTCGTGATTCTTATGAATATTGTTCATAACTGCTGGAAGCTGAACTGAACGAAGGAACAGTGGAAGCCCTTACTGAGAAGTGCTCCTCCGTAGAGCCGGACAGACACCCGTGTGGTGGAGAGCTGATCCTCGAACACAGTCTCATAGAGATGGTCTGGGAACACCAGCGCCTGCAAGAGATGGAGGGGGAGCCACAATCACAACCACACCGCTGCTGCTGCTTCGGTCAGCGTACAGTGAAGTCGCCACATCCTCACTAAATTGACATCGATGATTGTTCACAGTTACCCTTGTCAAGATGAGGCTTTTCCATGGCCCACGGTGGCCACCACGAGATGACAACCTAATCAACCTCACGGGGTGCCTTGCCCTGGCCCGGCCCTGCCCAAAGACCCCTCAAAAGTACACAGGGGAGGCATTCAGCCACATCCTCTCTCTCACGCCACATCCTCTCTCACACACGCCACATCCTCTCTCACGCCACATCCTCTCTCTCACACGCCACATCCTGTCTATCACACCCCACATCCTCTCTCACACACATTCTCTCTCTCCTCTCTCACATCCTCTCTCTCACACCACATCCTCTCTCTCACACGGCCCATCGTCTCTCACACCACATCCTCTCTCTCACACCACATCCTCTCTCTCTCACACGGCCCATCGTCTCTCCCGTCACATCATCTCTCTCACGCCGTATCACTCCAAGCACCGATTAGGCCTGCATAACTAATGCACAGTGCGGGTCAGAGCTGTCCACAGGGCCGGCCTCTTAACGCCAGCATCCTCAACGCTCCACTACAGAGTTCACCAGTGAGAGTGAAAGAGCGTGGCAGGTCAGCACTCTCGTCCAATGAGATGTCTTTAAAAGTGAGGAAAACGCCTTGCGTGTACGTCCAGCATTCTGTGTCAGAATGTGTCTGCAGGTGCCTCACTCTAGAATCATGAGCAAAGGGTTTGGACAGTAGTGTGGACTTAATAACTAGGAAAGAAGGGGATAGGGGAGAGAAATTAGTAACTTTTGTATTTGAAAAGTAAATGCTTATTCATCATAGACACATCAAATCTTTCAAAGCACACAAAAAAACATGTAATTATGTAAATATATCAGAGAAAATACAGGTATGGTTAATGTCTATGTACTGTATATCAGTAGTGATTCATCGGCTTGACATAAAGGAGGCTGAAGCCCATACCTTTGAACCATGATCACTCTCAACCTGTTTCCCTTTATATTCCTGGATTATTCATTTGCTGATTAATCAATACCAATAGGTACAGCTTCCCAATTTTATTTTGTGATACAATTGTTCTTCCCATTGCAAAACTGTGTTGTATTTTCTTATATCTACAAGTTATGTGAACTTGTGGATAATTGTACTCTTTGTTCTCCATGCCCAAATTCAATATTGACTTAATATTAACGTGAATATCCGTGAATCTTAACAAAGGGATTTATGTTAAAAGTGTAGCCTATTCTTTTCATTTTTACTCAATGAAACCCCTTCTTGTCATTTATATTCTCTAACGTGACATGAAGAAAGAGATCGCTACAATGGGGGACACAAGAGGACGCTTTGTGATTACTCGCCAACGGATTATTGAATTGGCAGGCTTGCTAATAAAAAATAATAAAAAATGAAATTAGCTGTTGGAAACTAACAATATTATTATAGTGTGTACATATATTCCAATTCAGTGAATGCATATTAAGATTCACTCATTATATGCTTTCTTACTCCTATTCTTATATTAATGAAACAGGAAGGTTTTATTCATAAGAGAAATAAAGCACAGACACATTAAACCACCCTGAATGCTGTAACACTGCATCTTCTCCATTCAGTATGATTATCTCTCCAGTTACATAATGGAGCCTTACTGTCTAGAACAGGGGTGGGCAATCTTACCCTGTGTGGGCCGGTGTGGGTGCAGGCTTTTGTTCCAGCCGAGCAGTAGCTCACCTGATTTGACTAATCAGCTAATCAAAGTCTTCAATCAGGGCTTTGATTAGTGGAATCAGGTGTGTCACTGTTCAGTTGGAACAAAAGCCTGCACCCACACCGCCCACACAGGGTAAGATTGCCCACCCCTGGTCTAGAATATGCCATGCTACAGTAATTAGGAACAGAGGGTCAATGGTTATATTAAGGTTTTCTTTAGAACCTTCATATATGGTCATTTATAGGGTAAGACACTGTGGTCTCATGGGCTCAGGTGTGCATATAAATGACTGTCTAGTTGTTTGTATTTCAAAGAATACCGGTGGAGAGAATCTTGGTTGTCTCTGTGCATTGTATTCTTCCCAGCCGTGAATAAAATCTTGATCCGGATTCAAGTGTTTGTCTTATGTCCAGTATCATCAGAACCATCGTGTTGTTTAACGAACCCAACACAGCTCACCAGCCGCCACTGATGTGCACGCAGGTAAAAAAAAAAAAAAGGCATGCCCATATGTCCTCAAACACTACCTTATGAGAGCTCTTTTCACATGGTTTAAAAGCTATGGGCTATCTAATGCTGCTCCATTTGACTTTGTAACTAGAACATTGAAGGTTCATATCCCAACTCAGGCCCTACTGCTTTTCCTTGATTAGAAATCAGAATTACGCAGGTGAAATGGATATGTAAACTGTCGGTTATGTGCATAAATACAAACAACCTGATAAGACTAAGAATCGATGAGCAGCGTGTTCTCGCGGTGTCTGTTTCCACGGTTTCGGTTCTCGTGTTCCTGCTACTGTACCTCCACTACTTACCGTTAAAGCCATTACTGTGGAAATGACCGCTGAGATGAGGATCCAGCCCCTGTAATGAGACACATTTTGCTCAGGGCGCGAGCAGAGCAAAACAATAGTCACAACCTATAATGAGTGCATACTTGTAAATATAGAGGAGGGAGCGCCTATATGCTGGCTTAAAGACAGACAAAGACAGTGGCTGACCCCATCGCTCCTCCCTGACAAACACACAGTGAGGTGCAGTAAGGTTCACCTCCTCCAGCAGGCTTCCCGCTGACCACAGACAGGTGCTGAGGTGCAGGAGGTCTCTTACCTCAGGCCCAAAGGCTCTCGTAGCGCAAACTTCATTTCATTCCCAAGCATCTGGCTGATCTGCAAGAAAAAAAAGACTTTACACAGAGCCTAGACTTACTTCAAAGACTTTACACAGAGCCCAGACTTACTTCAGACCATCACTCTGAGATAAAAAATATATAATCTAAACATGTAACTGTATTGGTACGTTATACTTTTTTTCCTACTAATTTTTTAAAAAATATTTGATTTTCTCCCAATCCTCTGCAATCAACCAGCTGAGCTACGCAGGCGCCCGATCCAGCAGGGGAGTCACTTTCATTCAATGAGGCGGGGGGAACCACCTAGCACTGCACCCTCCCTCCCTGGGCGACACAAAGGCCAATCATGGGGCACCGGCCACAGATGGCACTAGCGCGGTCAGGACTCGATACAGCCCACGGGCTGCGTAACGATACTGACAGCCAATGTTTTAACAGGACAGGCCGCCGGGCAGCTTGCTGAATTATACAGCTCAGAGTGCCACCGTACAGTTTTAACTGCAGGGTGTTAAACACAGCGATGGGGAGAGAGCCATCAAACATTCCGTAATTAGAACAGCTCAGTTTATTCTCACGTGGGAGCATTCACCGACCCGAAATGGAGATGAACCACGAGGCTGAAATTCCATTCGTGAATTCCTTTCAGCAGCGGAGTGTGCCGACAGTCCATTCCTTTCAGGGCTGATGTCACCCCTGTGGATGTCATGAAACCGCACTAGGGGATGACTGTACCCAGCAAGGTGCTGATTTGTGATTTGTGTTCGAGTGCCCTG
This sequence comes from Aldrovandia affinis, assembly GCA_029706075.1. Taxonomy (NCBI): domain Eukaryota; kingdom Metazoa; phylum Chordata; class Actinopteri; order Notacanthiformes; family Halosauridae; genus Aldrovandia; species Aldrovandia affinis. The sequence continues at coordinate 959,616 of JAINUG010000043.1, read as the reverse complement.
ATTCCAGTACACCAGAATAGCATCCAAAACAAACCAAATGGGGCAGACACACAAATACCGAAACCCCACCAAAAAGAAAAGAAAATCTAATAAAAATGAAGGGGATGGGAATGTGGGGAACAGAATATAAAAATGCACGGGACGAGAATCAATGCACCAGTAGGTTTCCTGGTTAAGTCCTGGTTCAGCAGTTTGTATAAATTGGTATACATTGCAGAAGCCTTGGCAACAGGAGCAGCAACGCAACGCCTGGGCTTGCACAGGGGGTCTGATAAGGTGTTAATCGTTGCATTATGCAATCGCAAACACTCAAGTTAAGATGAATGTGTCACACACCGTGTGACAACCCAGAGTGGAACAAAACAGCAGGATACAGGGAATGGAGTTGTTGTTGTTGGTTTGGGAACCGGGTTTTTATTCTTTTACCCCTCAGCGGGAGAGATCAGGAGAGAGAGAGAGCGACCACGCACATGTAAAATAAACAAAAGACCTCCGGCTGTCGCCCTCACGGGTTCGTGGCACAAAACAATAAATAGAAATAATAGCGCCTTCGCAGACAATTGCGACTTTTCAGTTGCGTTAGTCGGTGTCTCACGGTTGTCTCTCTGGTCACACATTCAGCTCCCGGGTTCCAACCACCTACTAAGAGAGCAGAGCAGTTTTAAGCACACAGGTACAATGAGCAATTAGATAATTCTGCACAGCTGTGTGCCCTAGCTGCCCTGCCAGTAGGCATGGCTGTTAATCACCCCAATCACCCTGATCACCCCCCGCCTAGAACGACGCCTTCCACGGAATGATATAACGAAAATGTAAAACATCTGAGAATTTAAACAGTTTTTCCTTTTTTCCCCCCCCAATTTCAGGGTTGACTACAAGGGAAGGTCACCTCAATCCTTTGGATTCATATGGATTGTAATTGATTTTCTTGGCTGTCACTTGCAATTATGAGCTGTTATTGCTTGGGTTTCAATTACTCAATGCTCTGGATGCGCAGTTCCACCGAAGGGCATGTTTGATTTTACATTTCTTCAAATACAGACTAAAACTACTCAAATTTAATTATAGAAAAAATACTGTGTTTAATAGACACTCATTTTCCACTCACTAATGCCAGTGCGTGTACTTGGTCTTTATTGAAAAACTGAAATACTTTCAAGCATTATTCACTAAATAACATAATGCTTTTACCCCTTTTTCTCTCAATTTTGAAATGACCAATCGTAAGATTGATATGAATTGGAGGAAGACATTTTGTGTGCAGCTTTATACTGCGCACCCTGGGCACTCAACTGACCAGCGGGGGGTTGCTGGTGTGTGACGAGACTCCCGACAACCCAGTCAAATGAATCCTTCCCTCCCTGGGTGACGCTACTGCCAATTTTGCGTTGCCTTGTGGGGCTGCTGGCTACAGTCAGTACTGGCACAGTCTGGATTCGATACCAGACCGTGGGGCTCATCCACAGACTAGAACAGTGCCTTAACAGGATGCAGACCGTGGGGCTCATCCACACACTAGAACAGTGCCTTAAACAGGATAAGCCACACAGCAGCCCCAGCAACAAAAGTTTTAAATGAGTACTTTGTTGACCTACCTTTTTAACTCCCTTCCTTCCAATTTCTTTTCATTTTCCCCATGTCCTCTCAAACTCCAAATTCAAACCCCATTATCTTTGTAAAGAAACATAATAACCCTAACATACAGCTTCTGGATTCTGATCTTAGGAAAGGCTAAGCCCTGTCTACCTCTCGTCCCAATCTCATTAACATTTTCTTCCCATATCTTCTCCCACCGGAGGATATCCGCAATCACTCTTATTCTGAAATCTGGTGAGCTTACACCTGTAAGTGATTACAGGCAGGCAGCTTCCTCCCAGTCACATTTCAAATTCTGGGGGTAAAAAAAACTACATTCTCACCAAATAATTAACTGAAACAAACAAAACCCTCCGTTCTGAGACCGTCCGCTTTCACACTCCTCTTCTTAGCTGAAGGACTCAGTTTCACACTTAACGATGGGAAAACTGCACGTGTGATCTATATTCATAGACATGGCGCAGTCAGTCCTGTTCCTCTGTTACCCAAATCCAAATTGAAGGCCTTCAACATCTTAAGCATTCCCATTCCAATCTCCATTTCTCCTGAAATATTCTCACTGCCCCCATTGGTGCCCCCCATGGACCTCCTCTTGACCCCACTCTTCTCTTCAATGCATCCACAACCTCACTTCAGTAAGCAAAAACACCTCCCTTTCCCCAAAAAATGTTTATCAAATGATAAATTAGCATATTTTTGCTATTTTTCTCCTTCCTTCCCTGCCCCCCCTCCCCCAGGTTCATAATAATACTTCCTGATATCTTGTCACAGACCTTTTCTCTCCCGTTGACCTGCGTTTTGTGTCCCTTGCTTTTCCACTTAGTGAAGGTACAAACAGCTTTAAAATCAGATGATGTGCAAAAATGCATGTTTCTCTCTTTTTGCAAGCTGCTGTGTTTAGTTTGCTTTTATCGCTGGCTAATTTAAACAGCGCTTTCGATCAGCTGGCATGCTTTCCTTTCGGAGGACGTTTGTGCATAACGATGGGTGAGAGAACACTTTTTAATAATCATTCCTGCTCCTGACAGGCTGAAGTGAGGTAGCCTCATCCAACCCAAACTGCCATAGCCTAACAGTCTGGCTTTACCACTACACCAAACTATTCATATACCAATTGAACCTGAATTTCATACAGATCAAAACAATCTCACAGTGATGCAAACCTGTGCAAGCCAACTCAATCAGTCAGCAATTGTGCTCATTATCCGCATTACCCCCAAATAATTCAAAGTTTAAAAATGCTGTGCTGTTGCTCTTCCTCTCCACTAATATTCAATTAACAACCACATGCATGGCAGCAAATAAAGGCCAGGTTTCCTACCTTTAAATTGAGACCAAACTTTATTAAAAAACCCCATAAAGGATTCAGAGATAATTGAATGTTACAATACCATGCCCCACCATTACATTACATTACATTACATAGTCACATATACTGTCTGGAAAAGTATGTTCACTTTGAAACTGATAGAATAAATTAATGGATGTTCAGTGATATCCAGGTTCATGTTTTTAGGCTTTGCAGTGCGTAAATTGTGTTTTCCCCAATATTGCCCACGATCATAGTCCTGTATTTCAGTTAGTAGAGCATGGCACTAGCAATGCCAAGGTTTTGGGTTGGATCACATGGGACTACATGTCCGTCATTCGGATGGGACGGTAAAAACTGAGGTCCTGACTCTCTGTGGTCATAAAAGATCCCATGGCGCTTTTCAAAAAATGGGTGGGGGTGTTAACCCAGTGTCCTGGCCAAATTCCCATCCAAGACAATATATACAGTATATATATATACACTGATCAGCCACAACATTAAAACCACCTGCCTAATATTGTGTAGGTCCCCCTCGTGCCACCAAAACAGCTCTGACCCATCGAGGCATGGACTCCACAAGACCTCTGAAGGTGTCCTGTGGTATCTGGCACCAAGACATTAGCAGCAGATCCTTTAAGTCCTGTAAGTTGCGAGGTGATGCCTCCATGGATCGGACTTGTTGGTCCAGCACATCCCACAGATGCTCGATCGGATTGAGATCTGGGGAATTTGGAGGCCACCTTGAAGTCATGTTCCTCAAACCATTCCTGAACAACTTTTGCAGTGTGGCAGGGCACACTATCCTGCTGAAAGAGGCCACTGGCATCATGGAATACCGTTGCCATGAAGGGGTGTGCACGTGTCAAACGTAGGTAGGTGGTACGTGTCAAAGTAACATCCACATGAATGCCAGGACCCAAGGTTTCCCAGCAGAACATTGCCCAGAGCATCACACTGCCTCCGCCGGCTTGCCTTCTTCCCATAGTGCATCCTGGTGCCATCTCTTCCCCAGGTAAACAATGCACACACACCCGGCCATCCAAAACGTGATTCATCAGACCAGCCCACCTTCTTCCATTGCTCCATGGTCCAGTTCTGACAGTCTCGTGCCCATTGTAGGCTCTTTCGGCGGTGGATAGGGGTCAGCATGGGCACTCTGACTGGTCTGCGGCTACGCAGCCCCATACACAGCAAGTTGCAATGCACTGTGTGTTCTGACACCTGTGACACTGGGAGAGGTGGAGGGAGGAGTAGAAAGGGCTGCACCTCCCTTTTGGCTGCTGTCAGGTGTTCCTGTTCCCTCCCACAGCCTGGAGAGTAGGGATGGGACGGTATGAGATTTTGACTTAATGATAACCTTGGGAAAAAATACCGCGGTATACCATTACCACGGTATTAGCGCGCCGGCGGCGCACCTCTAAAATCTGGGTAAAAAAAAACAAACAGATTTTTTTAACGATTTCTTTTATTTTAACAGAATATTTGTTCAATATTTTTGTAAACTTTATACTGTAAAACTATTATTTTCTGAAAAATAAAACACTTCAAAATAAAATTCAAAATAAATGCAATGAGCCTAAACCTGCAGCTCTACAACTATAGGCATAGCTAGGTTTCACTTTCTAATCCACACATTTGCTGCTCACTCTCCCTCCATTGACATTCACGCAAAAATTTGAATTTTTCTTCATTTTCGAGCTGGTTTTGCGGATTTTTAGCAAATTATGGTTAAACGTTGTGCCTGGGGCACGTGTAACAGTGACACTCGTTACCCAGAGAGGTTTGAAGGAGATATAAGTTTTTTTCCATTTACAAAACCGAAATCAAATCCTGAAAAGTGTAGCTATGTGGACGTCCTCATGCCCAGTTGAACACCTCCAAGATCAACAAGCACAGCTTTGTCTGCTCTACGGTAAGTAATTACTCTTATCAACCGTAAAATGTTATGCTGTTGTTATCAGATGTTAGCTGGTTAACCTAAATTATCGGGTTCGTAGCTATCCGTGGCGCTAGCAAGCTTAGCCAGCGACGCTATCGTGGCTACGGATCCAGCCAGCTTGCTAACGTTAAGATGTTAAGGAGCAACACTGTTCCTGTAAAGCTGGATAGGTCTTTATTCACTTTATTCACTAAAGTGTTTAATGTCGTTGTCCTCTGTCTCAATCGCCAGGTGATTCACTTTGTAATTGTGATATCCTGGATATAATCTTCGAAAGCATACTGTAGGCTCTTCTGTCTGGTTCTATCTGAAATCTCTTTTTCTATTTTGTGGGAGCACCATGCTGGCTCCGAAAGCTTGACTGACTTAGCAACAATAACTAAGGCGGGCGTGGTTTAGCGAAGGGTCAATTACCTTAGGTTCGTTTTGGGGTGCATAGATTTTCGGCATAGCATTATTTTTATTTTTTTGCTTCTTAAAATAAAAAATACCGTAGAGCATATACCGTGGAAACGAAATGTTTGTAGTTAGTTATACCGTGGCCTGTTATACCGCGGTATACCATTATTACGGTAACCGTCCCATCCCTACTGGAGAGGACTACAGGGCCTTGGACAGCAGCGGCCTCACTTACAGGCAGGCTCACCTGAGGCCAATGAGCAATCAACTCAGCTGTGAGCTATTGCCTTCATTAGGCCATTATAAAAGCACAGCCTGCCATGCCTGATGAGAGAGGTTTTGGGGCATGGAGGCAGAAGTGCTGGGGTTTTTTGTTGCTGTTTCCCTCTATTGAATCGGTTTGGAGTTAAATGCTTTATCTTTGTGTTTTGTTTTAATTGTTTGGAAAAAGGGTAATAAATTGGCCGCCTATTGAACCATAGTTTTTTCGTTGGCCTTTCATCCACTCACCACCTGGCATGGTGGCCACCCCTGCCACCTTGCTACACACCTTTCTATCATAGCCAGCATTAACTTTTTCAGCAATTTGTAGCTCTTCTGTGGGATCGGACCAGACAGGCTAGCCTTCACTCCCCATGCGCATCAATGAGCCTTGGGCGCCCATGACCCTGTCGCCGGTTCACCGGTTGTCCTTCCTTGGACCACTTTTGGTAGGTACTAATCACTGCATACCGGGAACACCCCACAAGACCTGCCGTTTTGGAGATGCTCTGACCCAGTCGTCTCACAATTTGGCTCTTGTCCAAGTCGCTCAGATCTTTACGCTTGCCAATTTTTCCTGCTTCCAACACATCAATTTCAAAAACGGACTGTTCACTTGCTGCCTAATATATCCCACCCCTTGACAGGTGCCATTGTAATGAGATGATCAATGTTATTCACTTCACCTGTCAGTGGTTTTAATGTGGCTGATCAGTGTATATATATATGGAATTCATTCATTCCCTCCCTCCTCACCTCTCACTGTGTATCGGATGTGTAGTGAGTTTGTACTGGCGCACTATGGCTGCCGTCGTGTTCACCCAGGTGGGTGCTGCACTTTGGTGGTGGTTGAGGTGAGTTGTAAAGCGCTTTGGTTTCAATTCAATTCAATTCAATTCAATTCAATTCAATTCAATTCAATTCAATTCAATTCAATTCAATTCAATTCAATTCAATTCAATTCAATCAACACAAGGTGTCATTCCTGTACGATATAAAGCACAACCCTGCACCATGACAAGTGGCAGCTCTGGTGCTACAACGGCTCTACGTGGGTGGCCACGTCTTTTCATAGCACTGCTGCTCTCATTGTTCGACTTTAATAGCAGCACTGGAGCCCACACTGATTTTTAAACCACAAAATAACAGAGGAGCAGAAAAATAATCACTAATCTTGAAAGACCAACTCAAAAACAAGTTGGATATGTGATTGGCTTGTAGAACAGTCTAGAACAATTAAGTGCTGCAGGTAGAGTAGAAGTTTCGCGATTCACTGTGCCAATATCAAATCGCCATTTTGCTCGACGGTTTATGGGCTTACGGATCCACAGAAGGCATCTCGTAAGCACCTGTCCACCCAAAACCTCTCGGGTTTATGGTCAGGTACATCGTCTCCTTCCTCAAAATAACATCATCTGCCTTTGGACTGAAAGAGCTACCCTTGGGGTGGAGGGGGTTACATATTTAATTGGAAAAACTGAGACCATTAAATGTTGGTAAGAACGTTAACACATTTTGACACATTTTTTTGTGAGTTGACTCTTGGAGTCAGAGTCTGTGTTTAAGCAGGCACAGAAGCTGGAGTGAGATGTACAGGTCTTCAAACGGTGTTAATCCGTGGCAGCATCCAGACGTGGCGAGTAGACCTCTCCTAGCAGGGCTTCCCACTATTTCAAACCCCAGTGCCTGTTGGGTTAAATGTACCAGACCGTTTTAATCAAGATTCAGATTTGGTGATTTGTCTGGATAGCCAAACATCCAAAGGGCTGTTTGCGGTGGGGTAAAGTGCTGCTTCAGGAATGCATTTGTATTATTATTTATTATTTATTTAAGACGATCACATTTAGTATTAGCTCTGCAAACAGAATGCATTGTACTACATTTAGTCCACTTTTTGTTAAGACATTCAACAGCTTGACGATTCCATAGTGTGGTGTTGCCTTGTTAACTGCCCAAAAGGAAACAGTGCTGTGGGTGACTCACCTCCTGATTATACTTGATATTAAAAAGCATTTAGCCTGAATAAACATTTGGACGTTAACTGTACACGCGTAGCTACAGACCTGTTGCTAAGAGATGACTGTGGCTGACAAGCGTGCAAGAAAAGACTAGAGGGTAAAAGAGAATGGAATGTGCTGTGAATGGGCACATTACTTTATATTAGGCAAAGAAGGGAGCATAAAAGCCATTTGTGCCTGCAGGCCACAGATTGAACATAACTAACCCCCACCGGAACAGCACAGAAAATAACACACTAAAAGGCGAGCTGTGGTTCATTTACAACAGTCTGCTTGTGGCGGGTTATGCAAGTGCAATGTGGCGGGGTTGACGGAAGCAGTGATGGCTGGAATTCTGTGCCTTTCATGTTCTCACTCGGTGTTCTGATGCCGCATGGCGCCAGCGCTCACATGACGGGATGAAACGCACTTATTTCCCACCATTCACCAGGAGTCATTTCAGGGGGCCGTTTTTCAGCACCAATACACTTTTTTTGTCTTTTCTATTTTCTCTTTCTGGTTTTCCCCCCCAATATTTCTCCCAATTTAGTAGCCAATTATGCCCTCTTTTTCATGTCAATTATCCCCTCCCTCATATTGAGAGCTTGCTGCCGCAGTCCTGAAACCAGTAGTGACATGCACCGGAGCACCGCCTCTTCCAGGCCGGAAGCCGCCAAGCCATCACTATAATTTTGATATGCACACAGTGCCACTCCTTTACGCAGCAAGCTTGTATCGGCTTCCCTTCCCCCACCCTGGGGCGTACAGCCAATTGCCGCTCCCCTAGTGGCACTCCCAGCCAGAGCCGAAACTGGCACGACCTGGTGGAATCAAACCCTGCCCCACAGTGGGCAGCGTCGGATGTTCTAACGCTATACCACCCGGGAGGCTGTAATATACCATTTTTGTTACCATGGGGAAGGGAATTATCCCCACGGCTCTGGCTTCATGATAAAACATGTAGGATTTCCACATCAAGCCCAGAGCCACTGTTCTGCAGGATGTCTCTTACTGAAATGTTTGCTGGAAGGGACAGAATATATTCTGGGAACAGCCAGACTGTGACCATTCCTTCTGATAAATAACTGAGAGGAACATCTCTTGTATATGCCACAGTTAGGTGAGGTAAGGAAGTGGACAAATGTGTGTGTTTTTTAACCTCTCAGGCACAGCAAATTCAGTATATTCCAATGGGTTTGATTTGATACAATTAAGCCAAGTACATTAGATATTTAAATCAAATATCCCCCTTTTCTATTAAAGCAAGTCTTTTTAATTTAATTTAATTTAAAGTATTTAATTTGGTTTCGTCTTTGAGAACATCACACGCCGCTGCGGTAATTCCCAAACTTGGCTTTAGACACAATATATATAATATATAAAGTCTCGTGTGGGTGTAGAGTCTGCTCTCCTGCTTACCCTTTTCATCTCATTATAAAGTCTGCTTTTAGAACTTTGTCATCTCAATTATTGAAAAGGATTAAAATTAATTACAAACAGCATAATGCAGCCCTGCAAGACCTCACAATTCTGACACATGCTTGATACATGTTGGCCATAATATTTGCACTAATTGAAGCAGGAGGCACTATGTGCACATGCAGTGCTGATGTGATGGAGGACACTCATCTCCACGGCTACCGTACCCACGACTACGGCTCACAGGGCACGGAAGACAGTGAGGAACAAAGTCAGTGGGTTTAGACAAGGCAGAACCTGATTCATCTTCTCATGAGGGAGGGGGGGAGTGGATCAAAGAAGATGGATATGGCGAAATGAAGGGATGAAGAAAGAAGAATGGTGGATTGTTTTGTGAGCTCTGTATATATTTGGGGGTGGCTTGTGAAATCAATGGCATGGGAACGAGCCACACAAAGCCATGGATCAACAGGCAAACCGCTGGCAGAGAAGGGTGGCACACCGGGTCTCCTCTCCGAGACAGGGCATTAACATTCAAATGTGGCTCTTTAGCCCATTTAACCTGAACATCCATCATAACTCGAAATAACACTGGGTTCTCACTGCATGTACCGGTCACAGGGTAATTGGGAGCGGTTGTAAATGACTCGCAGATGCTGAACTATCTTATAATGATCCACCACCCACACATACACACTCTAATGCTCTCTTTGTCTTTCTCTCTCTCTGGTATTGATCGGGAATCGTGCAAGAAAGAAGAGAAGGCGAGAACTGCCACTTAGTTCCTCCCGGCTGCTCTTGGGGTTCTCTTTAAATTTGCTGCTAATGGGTCAGTTGGCTTTTGAAGCTAGCCAGCCTGACATGGGCCGATGCTTCACACGGTGGCAGTCTTCCGGGTGGGGTGAATGGGCTGATCCTTCACAGAGACCAGGGCCTTGAAACCGGGCAGCAAGCCCTGTTGTCCCACTGATCTCTGGGGTCAAACCAGAACGTGGAATGTGGAAATCAGAATAAATGGCAGGTCCCCGTTTACAAACAATTCTCCTGAATTGGTGGATTTAAGGTGAACAAACTGGTTTTGAGGAAACGCATCATGGGTTTAACCCCTGAATAAAATGCTCTTCTTTGCATCCAGAGGCATTTTTTAATACAAAAAATGTAAACGCCTGAACAACCTTTACATGGTTAGTGGTTAATATAATTATATATAATGCTAGGTATAGCCAGATTTAGTTTTTTAATTGCTCTGGGTAATGGACTAAATGGACTAATGGGCTCTGTAAATTTAAGTTGATCATTGTTTTTATATACACTTCTTCTGTTCATGGTTGTGAGGCCGCATGTAGCGCCAGCGCACAATGACTGGAGCTACGCCAGGCCCGTTCCCCTTGGGCCGCTTTTTAAGAACTGCTCGCGTCGGGTTTCCGCTGCCGAAAGCCCCCAAACTCCACTGACCTTCGACCTGTGCACCTCTCCATCGTCGTCCTCGCCACCCACGCCCAGCATCTTTCGGGTCTTGAGGCGGCTCACCAGGTCTGTCTGGCTGTGCTTTTTCATGAGCGGGGGGTGAGGTTTGCCAGCCATGCCGATGGGGGGGGGGGGTGGGGCGGCGGCACTCTCAGTCTGCAGGAAGGGGGTGGGGGTGGGCGAGAGATTGAAAACATTATATCACATGAAAAAAGGAAGGAAACAGTAGAGTGAGAAAGAGAAAAAGATTGAAAACATAGTCATAGTCATTGTGAGAAAAGAAGGGGGTGTTTGTGTGCAGAACTCGTTTAGATATCAGCGGAAATCACCACAATTCCCTTCAAACGTCTAGACCACGGCACCTTGCGGGTTCAGGAGAAACAGCTGTGCTTCCCTCACGCAGCTGTGCACACCGACTCTGTTGTTAGACGTGTTCGTTGAGAAAGGGAAAGCATTCACACACCCATACACACCACAGGGGTCGTGTTGTGCAAACAAAGAACATCAGGGTGTTTAGGACCAGTCTGGACACAGTGGTGGATACTCTATAGACAGTAGACAAAATACGGGCTGAAAGGCCTGTTCTTATCAAATATTCTTATGTTCGTAGGAGTGCATTCCGGCACGTACTCCATCTTCCATTACAACACACATCTACCCGGCTCACATGCAAAGTACCGTGAATAATACCACACTTCCCCAACAGGGACAGGGCCAGGGACCGACTCAGGCTCATTGTGCTGTCAAAGAAAGGAAGAATACAAACCAGCACAAACCCCCTCCCCCACCAGAGGATAAGCGTACTAGAGAATTAGAAAGAGCCGCAGACGTCTTCATCAAATCAAGCTCATCATAAATCACACCGCACTTCAAGGTGAGGCAAATCATGACGCACTGAACGTGGCAATCAGTGACGGATTTCCAAAGCGAAAGCCGAGATTAGCCACCCTCGTGCAAATTACTTCCTCACATCCTTGCCAGCCCCCCGCCTCGAAGAGAACGCAGGCGGGCAACAATGATCGACTCCACTGATTGAACCAACAAATCCTACTGCAAGACGCCCTTTGAAGCTTCATCAAATTCCCCTGCGACCCACCATTAAAGCTTAGCCCCACAGGATCCCCACATCTTCAGAGACATTTCTCCAGTCAAGGAGGTTAGGTGCTCATATTTAGGAAGGGAATTTTCGTTCGCCAAACATAGATATTTGGCTTGTAGGTCAATTAGCAAAGCATTTACCACATGATAATGTGTTAGTTTAATTAATTTAAACACTGACTTGTAGTGAAATGGAAGATACAAGCCCCAATATAGGCTAAAACAAGCCATATATCCTGAGAAAGCTACACGAGCACTTTGTAATATTGCAGTTTATTCGTGGCACTCAGTCTTAAGCTACACAGCAGGGTTACAGAGTAGCCTACTGTGCTCCTGTACCAGAACACAGTAGACTCACCGGGAGCTCAGCCAATCAGCTGTCATCTTAACCAAGCAGGAGAATGAACACAGCCAATCACCACAACACACTGCTCTGCTTCGCTTCTCTGCTTCGCGAGTCATGGGTCTTTGAAGTCAGTTTCTCAAATATTACACTATATTTAAGTGTGACGGAAAAGATGAGCTCAAGCTAAAAACAAGAATAAATAAAAGCAATCATGAATCGTATTACATTTACATTTTAAGCATTTAGCATTTATCCAGAGCGACTTACAAGATGTGCATTAATACATGGTAGGAACAATCATAGTTCGTGCAAGATGTCAGTGCAGTAATACAACAATAGACACAGGGAAGAATTGTTCTAATCGCCTGGAGTTTCACAGCAAGGGGTTTCACAGAGATGGAGAAGATTAGACCGTGCTCGGAGCAGGCTTCAGATGAAACATCAGCCATCAACATCAGTTGAAACTCCAGCAGCCCAAACATCACCAGCACTGTGTGCCTCACCTCACTGCCAAAAGCCCTAGTGTGACCCACTGGCCCACATGACAAACTGTTGTGCCAGTTGTGCGACGAGACTTGGCAGGGCGGTTCTTACAGGCGAGATCATGTGATAGTGCATCACGTCTCTGCAGTGGATCTTGATCCACGTCGCGTGTAAACATGGTCGTGGGCCTGAGTGGGTGCTTCCTCACATCTAGTATTGTTATAAATGAGATGTGAAACTAGCCCCGGAGAGTTCCTGTCGCGATCGCATCAGAGAGCCGGGATTCACTGGTGTCCTGCAGGTTACCCGGAGACACCTGCGGCCGTGACACGTCCCTGGACTGTCGCCCTCGATCGCAGCAGGGAGAGTGACATAAAAGGCAGGAAATGCCGGGCCTTCGACATGTGAAAAAATCCACGCGTTTTAAGACAAAATAAAGGAGATGAAAGTATAATGAAGCATACAAGCAAAACCGCAAATGCACCCCACGCTCCCACCCCCACCACCTCCTCCAGGCTTATTTCTAGACTTAATTTCATCCGATGAAGACAGGGGAAGACTGTTCACTGTCAGGAGTGACAGGCCTAGGAGACAGCAGGCAAAGTTTAAGCTTCATTACAGATGCAATCCCCTCCACAGTCACTCTCTGTCTCTGGAATAAGACACAGGAAGTGGTCAGAGGTGAGGAGAGACAGCGTGGCAGGTTGAGCTGACAGACATTGAGGATTTGTCTGCTCATTTTAGGAGAAAGGTCAGCAAAGACCTCTCAAATTCAGCTTGTGGCGCGCTCACGGCACAGTGATGAAGACTAAGGGAAAAGAAGAAAAGCTTGGGGAAGATCAGTATTACAGCGGTCAGTGTGTGAGCGCTGCTCAGATCAATCACTCATCTAGCCCTCAAAAGCATACACAGTATGCTTCTGAAAACCTGTATTACCTGTATCTGTATTAATGATGGTGGCATGAAAATGATTCCATTTCACCTTTGGCAGAGAGGGAGGGTACTTCACAAGCCTCACACTGGCTCTCGTTTCAACGGAAGGAGCTTCTGCAAAGAAATGCACTGTAGTGTTGGTAAATATAACATAGTAGGTAAATATAACATAGTCAAATAATATCCACGTTCATTAAGAGTCAAGGACCCAATATTAGTAACAGAGGGAATTTAGACAAGTGGAAGTGAATGAAAAGGTCACATATCTGCAGAGGGGCTCCGACCAGCAATTACAAATTCAGACTTCCGGTGCATCTACAAGCTGAATAGCCACATCAATCAGAAGGCCCAGTGCTAAATGTGCTCTGAATGGCTGGAGCTCACTTTGTCGTTACATGGTGGGACAACATCAGAAGGGAGTGGTTACATTTCAGATTGGCTGCAGAAGGAACAGGGTCCAGTGGTGGGGCTGTTGCTATGGAAACCTTCCCAGCAGTAGGGGTTGTTTCTAGTGCACACACAGTGACTTCCCGTTTCTTTCTTCATCACCCTGAAGCTGCTACTGATGAGAAGTTGTAATAAACATAAACATTTTCCATGCTCACCTACACACACACACACACACACACACACACACACACACACACACACACACACACACACACACACACACACACACACACACACACACACACACACACACACACACACACACACACACACACACACACACACACCACACGCCTTTCCACCACTTTATCACAGAGTTCTTCTGAAAGATCCTTGTTGCTCACAGGTGGATTCTGTACTCTGAAATGCACTTCAGATTCACATTTCTGAAGAAATCAGAATCACTACAACTGAACACAGGTGGAGGCCAATTAGCTTGGCGTGTGATCTGGAAGGTGATTGGTTACCCCTGAGCTAGTTCACAATTGAAGGTGTGTCACCCCTGGAAGTCTGCTACTGCTGTAGTCCAGTCATTAGACACATCATCTTCACTAGCACCAAGCTCAAGAGGTGATTTCCAACAATCGTGCAATGCATACTGGCCTTAAAGCAGTCCTTTCCAAACCACCCAAACGCTATAAGATATTGGAACATAAGAAGGAATTAATCTTCCCAACGTTTACTCTATGACTTCATAACTGACTTTTCTCAGTGAGAACCTGTCCTGGAAAATGATCATATGAAGGAAGCGCAGGTGAAAGGACTCCCATCAGTGATGCTCGCCACCAGCTGCATCCTACTGTATACATGCGTTGTATTCAAGTAACGTTTCACTGTTCAATGTTCAATGTTTGCAACTGGTGGGTGCCACATTGATCCCTCAGCAGGAACACATTTCTCCCCTTCTATGAATTATGAAGGAAGCAGGAAATAAAAAATCCACATCCCATTCTACCTCGGAGTTATTGGACAGGTGCTGAATTAAAGGGATGCAGGTTTTTAACCAATGACACCCCCTTCAGCTGCAATCAGCGAAGCAAAGCCATACAGCAGCCGTCTGAGCTACTGATGTGCTTAAGAATACAAACGGGGGCTGGCGGATAGCATAGCGGTCTAACACACCCTTATCTTGGCTGGTCCTTTACGAGTGTGAGCTGCCTATTAGGGACGTGGTTCGAAACCAGACTGTGCCAGACTGGTGAGCCCCAATCTGGGGTGGTGTTTGGCTGTCCGCCCCAGGGGGAGGGTGAGCCGGCTTGAGTTTGCCGTGAAGCACGTAAGGGTGTCTCCAGAATGTAGGTCGGTGAATTCTGTCTCGAAGGAAGTGAAGTTCGCTGCCCTCAGAGAATTAGATTGTCTCGTAGAAACGAGCGGCGAATCGAAGTAAAAAGAGAAGGTATAATTTGCCACTAAATTGGAAGAAAAACTGGAAAAAATCAAAAACAAATAAAAAAAATGTAAAAAAGAATACAAGCGGGATCAAACCATCTGCGTCATGGTCTTTCTGCGAGCCCTGGGGAAGAAAAATGACAGGGGTAATCCTCTGTGCTTTCCTTGGCGAGCCACAAATCTCTAACTTCTCCCTTCAGAGAATACCTGATCATCTCCAACTCACTCTATTCCTCTCTATTCCTGGATGAGCGAGGTGATGCAGATGCAGTTGCCAAGCAACCACCAATGGTACAATTTCAGCGCTTTCGTATTACTGAAAGCACACTTATTGTTTATTTGAAGACAGCTCTCCTGCTTCTCTCGTCATTGCTGTCGTAAATTATGTGCTAACTAATTAAAATGTGCGCTCCTACACTTAAAGATAATTTCATATTTTCTTCTTCTTTCCCCCCTTATGAGGGATCCAGGAGGCTGCATCTATGTGACCCTGCCCGCCTGCCTTCGGCTGGAAAGAAAACTAAACGTCCCAGTTATCCACTCATTTGACAAGTTAATCCAAACCAGGACCATTCCTTTCATACTCAGGATGTTGCCTCAGAGAAAAATAAACACAGTTTTCAACCATACCTGCTCTCGCCTGCAGTGTAAACTGAAGTTATTTCTCCTTAGGTTACGAGGGCGAGTAACTGGAGAACAACCAGAGAATACAGACTGATGGTTGTGTATTTATTTTAGTGCATCTGAAGATTGCCATATCATTGGACATGTTGATACTGTAAATACACGTCCAGAGCAGAGTAAACAGTGTATAATTCCATCACAGTCACTCACAGCAAGCGATGGCTGGTGGCATCAACAGCCAATCACAGGCTGGCCTTTACCAAGACAGAATATATTCACGTAGCAGATTCTCTAAACTAACCAGATGGTCAGCTCCATATTGTTTGTCTGGCTATTTGTGAAGCTGAAAGGGGCCGTAACAATGGATACAAATGGATAATGGATAATCTTTGCTTAGGCATGCTTCTTCATGAATATTCAGAAACTGCAATATAGCAGCAAAAATGGGAACATTATATACTTTTATACTAATACCATATACTTTCCCCCCCAATACATTCACCAATCTCATAAGCGCTATAGAAGATGACATGTTAATGCAGATTTTATTAAAAAAAATTTATTGTAGGGATGTAAACAATTGTGATGCATCTTTTTTGGGAAAAAAATATTACTTGTTAAACAAAATCTTTTTCTCTGAACAATTGTATTAGAATAAAATAATATAATTTTCCATCTTGAGTTGAGACTTCTCTTTGTGATGTTTTTTGTACCCAGGCATATTTCTGACTCACAGGCTAAGTGGTTGGCTATGACACTGGAAATGCGTGTTTCTGTGTGAGTGCGTGAGTGTGTGTGTCCCGTTAGTAAATCACTGAGATTAACTGTACCACAGTAGGTCTCACAAATAGATTGGCTGAACTAAGCCCCAAATACAATTCTCCACACGAAATGATTAGGGGCCAGAGCGACTTCCAGCACCTGGCCACTTTGCCTTTGTGAGAGTCACCAATTATTACCTGGCAACCCCATTGTCCCCTACTCAACACCAGCACCACGTGTGCCTCGAATGTTAACAACCGGAACTCGATTGCCAATGTCCGGATTGTACAACATTTAGAATGGTGGGTGAGAGGTAGAAAGGTGAGATTAAATTCTGCAGTCTAAAACGTATTATGGAATTAGCTTGTGGTTTGAGAAGCCTGCCTGGGGAACCAGCCCTCGATTAGGAGCCCGGGCCTCGGGCATGGACGTGAGCGGTGATCCGATGGCGCTCCGGTGAGGTTACGCACTGCCAGAATCTCTGAGCTTCAGTTAGGCGGGGCTGAGTACGGCTCCCACACTCTTTTTTTTTAACTGTGTTTAGTCACGCTGGGTAAATAGTTATTAAACATCCCCCACTGACAGCACAGAACATCCTGATTTATGACTGTTCAGATTTAAATGCTGACATTAAAATTAACCACCTTGGTTCCCCCCCCACTAAGGAGTTTTCTCTGCTTCGAAACACTGAGGCGAAAATCGCTCGCTCAAGTGATGGTGCTAAGAGCGCAGTACAAAGCCAACGACATCGGATTAAGAAAAAATAAATACTCTAAATCTTCACGTCAACGTTGTGTGGGAACAGGGCCCCTCGGACCGCCCCTCCTAGCGTTTCACTCGAGGCTCGACTGTTGCTTGCTCACTATGCCACAAGGAAAAGCTCCCAGCAAAGATACGGTAAGTTACTACAGTAAAGTAAACAGTGCCCTTTTTATATTTTTTTGGCCGGTTGCTTAGCAACCCTCCCATGTTGCCCTGAGTCTTTTGACCCTGGGAAAGCACGAATTTGGTCATTAACTTCTTCCTGCAGCTAAAGAAAACAGATATACGAACGCATACATGAGCAAGGCCATATGAAGTATGGGAGCCCGAACGGGAACATTATAACTCAAAATCACCTCGTGTCCACGCATCATATCCCTTGTCCCACAAATGGCGGATTTATGCTGGGTTCAAAAAATAAATAAATACAGCCACATTTCACGGTGGTCAATGCTGTCTTCCGCATCACCCCACCCTGTTTAATCCCTTTTGCACGATGGCCTGGCTAGATTTGTTTTCTGTGACAATGCACGTCCTTGATTGCTGTCCTCCAGGAACAACCCAGGAACCTGCTCTGAAATCATGCACTGAATATTTATTGGTTTCGATGCAGAATGTTGCAGTTGCTACAATCATAAAGGTTTTGCACAAGGGCAGGTGAGACCCTATAATCGAGACATTGCAGGTCCAAGTGTCAGCCTCAGCTATGTCACTAGCATCTCACCAAATACTGACAGCAGGCTGACAGCCACAGAAGGCTCTGACGAGAAGTAGAAAAATCGAGCAGCTGCTTAACCGTTACTGCGCCCAGAATTGATCAGTATTCAGCAGAGTTCAATGGAATCAAGTGCAAGCAGCCCGGTTCTGACCGCCTGGGGTTAGCGTGGCTCCCTGTGCAATTTCAAGGTCTGTCAAATCAACACATCCTGACAGACATCAGACAGGCCATTTAAGAGACCCAAATTGCACATGTGGGGCAGGCACCTTGCTGATTTTAAGGTGAAAACCCAGGCCCAGGGTTGAAAACAACTTGAAATAAAAAGGAGCTCTCTCACTAAAGTAGAAATTAGTTGACATCATACACATTCAACTCCACAGACAGGAACAAATGCAACTCTAGAACTACAGAACTGACACACACACACACACACACGCATCTGCTTCCTCCCTTGAACTGGCACAAATATACAGCTCCTAACTGTACACTGTACACGACTGACACTACTGTAGAACACAGCTCTTGCCCACTTCAAACACAACTGAGCTAAAAACTCCCATTTCCTTAATACACATCTTAAAAACATTTTCACCATTTCACATTATTATTTTTGAAATTTTTCCCCTAATTTTCTCCCAATTTAGTAGCCAATAGTACCTCTTTCTACTTCAACTATACCCCCCTCGCAGTGGCGTCATTTCAGCAAAAGCCAAGGTATGGCAAGGGACGGGGTGGACATTTTTTGTCAAATCAGTTGTGCAATAGTCAATTTTGGTGAGTTGTTTCTGTACAATTTACTTATATTTAGGTAACATTAATAAACAAAGGAGACAACTACAGTATGTAACTAGTAAACCTATTCTTTCATTCCAGTGGATCATAATGATATAGTGTTATACAAATCTTTTTTTTGTGAAATGTAGTGATAAGCAGTGATAAGCGCTACAGGACCTCATAAGCGTAAGGCACGTTAGCTAGCTAGCTTGTTAGCTTCACAATCACGGGTGACGTTAAGTCCGGTTTTTCACAAAAATAACATATAGAACGTGTTCGTATTGACACAACATGACATGGACTTGTTCATGAATATGTTACATTTTAATTAACAGTATTATGGCGTTTATACAGTTTGTTTAACCCACCTGAATGAATGAGAACAACGGACAAGGTTTTTGAGTAGAGATGCACCGATTGCGATTTTCTTGGCCGATTCCGATTTCCAATTTTTGATTAGTCTGACCTGCGATACCGATTTTGGCGATTCGATTTTTTTCCTAAAAACAATAATTGACAACTTACACAAACATTTTTGTAACTTTGCTTTAATAGAAAATTAAGATTGACAATTCTGAGGTAGGTCAGAAGCATGAGGTAGGTTCCAGGTTACTGGACAGAGCTTTTCTTTTTTTGTGCAAATTAAATTCAATGATGAATAAAAGAGAATCCAACAACAGTGGCATGTAGCCTTTAAGTAATAAATAAAAAGAAACAAGAGTAGTTTAAATTTACTGACATGGTGACAGACCATTAGTCCGAAATATTTTTTAAAACACTAACGTTATATTCTGATGACAGATGACACAAGCCCTTTTTCCATTAAATAATTATATGGCTTCAACTTGATGTGCATCAGAAAGTTATTGCGACAATGCTAATGGAAAACAGGTTAGTTTGAACCTATGATGCGCTAGACTAATTTGTTTGCTAGAGGTGGATTAGAGTAGATCCCAATTCTATATAGTGCAATGGAAAACACTTGTAGCGATATAAGGGCGGATGTTTCAGTTGCGGAGCTTGTCAAAGGCATTGAAACAAGCCGCTCTTCAGCAGAATTTCGTTATTTGCGTGAGTCAGGTAGCCTAACGACTACGACTTTAACTAGCTTCAAAGCCTAGATAAAAATGTTTCAAACTAGGAGTAATTGGAAAAGAGGCGATGCTGCTGTTTCTGAGTTTGTTTGATAGTGGAAACGCACAGCTGGCACCTTCATGCACAACACAGTTAATACACCATTTGTGGTTTAGCTAGAAATCGTTAGATGAATTTATCATTAGGTCTAATAAGTTCGATTTGTATGAGTGAATAGCACTGTTTCATAACGTCACTCATTAGCGAACATAATGATTTCAGTGCAATTCAGCAGGGCATTATTACGTCAGGTTTATGCACTACCACTATGTTCTATTAATGGAAAATGGTTCAGAGGAACCGAACTAGCGCAACGAAGTTAATTGTTAATTAACCCGGTACCTACGGTACTGTAGAAAAACGACTACCTTCACATTTTCAGAATTTGGGCATCGACTTGGTACCTGGGTGATGACTTTTCAAGTGTCTGATTAGGTTGGTCGTTCCGAACGTTTTCGAGGTTGTTCCTCCGCGGCTTATTTTCGATTGACATGTATGACAAACTGCAAGCTTTAAGTCGTCTTCACTGACTGTGAAAACGCCCATACTAAGGACATGTTGAGGCGTTTTCAGCGCTGCGCTCATCTGATCTGTTTGCATTGGCTCACGGGTGCGCGCACGTCACGTGAAAAAGAGGGGGGCGAGGAGCCAACCGGCGCACAGAATCGGCTATGTGGAGTGATCGGGATCAAGTCACCGATTGAGGCCGATCAGCTGAAAATCGGCCATTTCCGGTCAGAGGCCGATCGATCGGTGCATCTCTATTTTTGAGTTACCTTTGTGGAGCGGATAAAATCACATAAAATGACAAAACGTAGGCTATTTCAGATTGATTTAAAATTAAAAATGTGGCTAGAAGCCAAGGTATAGCGAGTGCCATACCAAAACGACGCCCCTGCCCCCTCGCACTATGAGCCGCAGTTCTGGGACTGGCAGTGACAAAGATGATGAACTGCCTCCTATGAGACGGAACCTGCCAAACCGTCGACTATAACTCCAGCACACACTCTTATACGCGGCAAGCTTATGCCGACTTCCCTCCCACCTCCCTTGGGGAGGACAGTCAATCGCTGCCCCTGAACGAGACTCCTGACCAGAGACGGGATCGAACCCCGGCCGTGGTGAGCAGCCTGCACTCCAGGCAAGTGCCTTTACCGTTACGCCTCCCAGGTGCTCTCCTTTATACATTAAAACATAATGTCCTTTACATACTGGCACAAAACACAAATACAACAAATACAACAATACAACTCCACTCTCCTTCAAACAAAACTGATATCCCCCACAAATGTATTCTTTCGTTGTTCACCAATTGCACAGATTAAGGGGTTTCAATAAAGCACTGACATTAATTTAAATGTATTACCCATATCTTAAGGGGAAATTGGGTCACAACTCACCAAAAGCAGAATAAGCATCTCTTAAACTGTGATAGATGCATTTTTAAACTTCTTGAGTTGAGTTCTTATCTGTTAAACACCAAGTGGTGAATTTCAGTTGAATTTAATGTTTCGCAAATACCGTAACGCTAAATTTTTGAGGCAATTAACTTCTGATTGCTTGAGGGAGAACAGTGTAGAGCCAGATATTCTACAGAACACTGTGTGTGTGTGTGTGTGTGTGTGAGCGCGCCTGTGCGCGCCTGTGCGTCTATGCGAGTGTGTGGGAGTTCCAAAATCGTGAAAACTTTCTTTCAGAAAAACAGTAGCGCTGACATGAAATCTCATCAGAGATGTGAGGATGTTCTAGCAAGGGTTTGAGCTGCAGGGTCAGAGTCAGGGCACGCTGCTTTAGCAAGGGTTTGAGCCGCAGGGTCAGAGTCAGGGCATGCTGCTTTAGCGGGGTTCGAGCCCCAGGGTCAGAGTCAGTGCATGCTGCTTTAGCGTGGGTTTGAGACCTAGGGTTCGAGTCAGGGCACGCTTCTGAGTTTTCTGGGTCAGAACCCAAGAACGCACCAGTGTTCCAGTTCAAATCCAGTATTATTTTTCCAGGAAACTTCAAATTGAATTTCCAGCTAAAACAACAAATACGCCAGAAATGATAATCCTAAACTAAAGTATACTGTATGGTATGTTTTCAGAAAAAGACCCTCTGTGTTTAGCAAAGCATAGAGGTGTGCCACAGAAGCTTGGCTTCTTCCTGCATTACTATAAAGGAGGAGAGAATGACAGGGCTCACGGTTTCTCTCCCCACTCACTGCGCAGGGCTCTAAGACCCCATGCATAAATGACAGGGCTCATTGTAATGGGATTTGAATGGCCTTTCTCCCCACGAGCGGCTCACAGTAAGCCAAAGAGTGGGGACAGGCTCAGTGTCCTGGTTTCCACCTTCACACGTTACATCTAACGCGTACGCTTCTTTATCACGCTGCCGCCCCCTCTCTTCTCCCTCAGAGGCTAAATCTCCAATCCCAGCTGTGTGTGTGTGTGTGTGTGTGTGTAAGTCTTTTTTTGCAGCACCACATCCATTCCCACATAGACCTTTACAGTGGAAAAAAACAAACAGGAAATGCCTCTGTCTGTCACACGTCGACTGCATGACCAGAGCAGCAGTGCCTGCTTTAAAAAAAAAAAAATTAGGACCTGGTTTCAGGTTCACAATGTGAGCTTCTGTCACAGACCCAGCCCACTGGGCAGACCCACCTACACATAGGAGCAGTAAAAGTCAATGCAGGCTGCTGAAGAGCCAGCAGTGACAGACAGGCCAAATATAGGGTCTTTCCTGAGTCTGCCGTCAACTGAGGAACTCCTACATACACCTCTTATTTCAATAGTGGTGATACTTAATGGGACTGTAGAGTTTTATGATGGGCACTTCCAGGAAACACAGCAGCACTGCACTGATTTTAATTAACCGCTTAAGCTTCAACCCCTATTTTTGAATTCCTGCCTATTTAGACACAACCAAATATATGTAAAGTTTCGGTATCAGTATCAATATAGGTTTGGTATCATTTGAAAGGAAACACCTTGTGGTTTATGAGGGTGTGGACATATAGCATGTGGACAAAACACAGCCTATAGTACCAAAGATCAAACATACAACAAATAGGCGTGGCATAGTTTTCTTGTGTAGAAAGTCCTGTTTGAAAAGCAATAAAGGGGTCACATTTCACAATATATCTATGGGATTTTGTGCATGCCTTGTACAACATGTTGGTCTAAATAAGAAAATAATGTGTTTTGTCTTTTAGACATGATCCGAATTCAATGCCAGCCCAGAAGCCAGCTTTGTGCTGCATTAACGTTAACCGTGAATCTGGAATCTGTTCACTGGACGTAACGTTGTTTAATACCAGTTTAAAATACGCATTGTTGTCGCACTTTAGATATTTATGAGCCCGGGGCTCTGATTCTGAGTAAGACATTTGCCGGGGCGCAAAATCAGATTCTTGGCATTTTGGCTAGCCCCAGCACAAATTAAGCACTACATACACATACACATGCACATGCACATGCACATGCATACCTACATACATACATACATATACATACATACATACTCACTCACATACATACTGGACATACATACATACACTACCGGTCAAAAGTTTTGTAACACCCCCATTTTCCAGTTTTTACAGAAATTTAAGCGGTTCAAGTACAGTGAATAACCTAAAATGGTACAAAGGCAAGCGGTAAACTGCGAGATTAAAGAGTTATAAAAAAAGGCCCTTTTCAGGGAACAAGTAATGGGTTAACATGGGTTAACAGTCACTCTGTGCAAGTCGCCGACTCTGGATTGAGCAAAAGAGCCCCAGACAATCAAGCTTCCTCCTCCATGTTTGACAGTTGGTGTCACACACTGAGGAACCATCCTTTCGCCTACTCGACAGCCTACAAAAACCTTTCAAAATGTCAAGATTAAAAATTTTGATTAATCGGTCCATAAGATCTTATTCCAGTCTTCAGTAGTCCACTGGCGGTGCTTCATGGCCCAGGCAAGCCTCTTTTTCTTATTTTGCCATAAAAAGCAATGGCTTTCTTACTGCCACTCGACCTGTCAAACCTGCAGCTCGAAGTTGCTTCACAGTTGAAACTGAGACTTCCTTACTTCGACCAGTGTTAAGCTGTGCTTGAAGCTGCTGTCCTGTGAGCCGCCTATCACGCAAGCTGTTGACTCTCAGAAACTTGTCTTCTGATTTTGTTGTGGCTTTTGGTCTGCCAGAGTTTCCTCCAGTTTCCAACTGCCTTTTGATGGTGTAGGTAACTACTCACTGTTTGGTAACCTAAACTTTTTTTTTTTAAACCCCTGGCAGTTTACCGCTTACCTTTGTACCATTTAAGGTTATACACTGGACTTGAACTGCTTAAATTTAAGTAAAAACTGGAAAATGGGGGTGTTCTAAAACTTTTGACCAGTAGTGTACATAGATACACACACACACACACACACACACACACACACACACACACACACACACACACACACACACACACACATGCACACATGCACACATGCACACATGCACACATGCACACACACGCACACACACACACTCGCGCGCACACACGCCCACTCCCTATGGCACCACTGCTAAAATTCCAGGGCACAGACACAGGGAGTCAATGTTAAGAGCAGTTTCCACATTGATTCTTACCAAGAGTTTCTTCACACATTAAGAACAGTGCTCATCGAGCTGGGCGGAGCAGATTACCTGCTAAAGGGAGGATTTAGTAAAAGCCAGGAGGTATCCGCGGGGCAGATTAAAACATCAAAGGCCCCATTTGCGGAAATGAAGCCGGTGGTCCGGAGGAGTCAAGCCAGTCTCCAGAAACACGAGGCAACAGGGTACCAGGAAGCACCCTGAACAAATTAAGTCTCTTGTTACCTAGACAGCCATGATGCTCTCTGATCAGCCTCATTTTCACCTTTGTTTCTCATCTCCTCACAGCCACTGGCCGGCTGGAAAACGTTTTTTGTCGTTTGCTTTAATGAGAGCAGGCCTCGGCTCAGGATACAGTGCTCAAATCAAACAAACGCTTTTGATCCTCATTGCAGCTGCAGATCATTGTAGATCATTGCAGACCCCCTAAAAAAACTGCCTAATACTACAGCTTTGTACAAAGGGAGATGTTGACTCATCCGACAGTGAGGGCCATTTCAGATCAGTGGAGGTGGGCGGTGCACATGTAGAAACAGCGTACAGGCGGATTTTCCCTGAGAAAGTGCCCTGAACCTGCTGGAAAACTGTCTGGCTCACGTTCCACTGATTTGAGGACAAATCGCCCAACGGTTAATTCGGTGTGGAATTACACACTTTCATAAGACCCACCCCCCCATATATTTTCTTGAATGTTGACACAAATACTTTTAGAAGGAGCCAAGTACTTCCCAGGGCATGATTGTGACTGTATGAAGATAACATTGTGTTGACTTTCCTTGCTAATACTACTGCCTCAATCCCCTGCTCCCTGCTGTGTTGTTCGTGCGATACAGTACCTAGATAGTTCATTTTCAACCCCAATGGACACTGGTCACCCAGGTGCCATAACCAGCTAGCAACAGTACAGGTTTCATACTTTATTTCTATTATAACATTCAGTGTTTTTTCAGGTTTTTAAAAGGATCTTCAAGGATGATTTCCGCTGACCTTATCTGTAAACAAATGATCTTATAATAGAATAAAAAATGTTAAATCTAAATAAAACATTTTGAACAAAGAACCTACCCTCAATGTAACCAGATCATCCGGAAGAGGAGTTACAAACAAGGAGTTAAAGAAAAAAATACAAACTAACAGAATATCAAGCAGAAGCAAAATACTAAAGCAATTTTACACAATTTCCAAGATTAGCCATCAATAGTTTCAACCTTTGTAGCTATGTCCCCAGCTTAGCCACTGACCATGAACATGCAGGCTTTGAACACTTATCAGCCAATCAGCATGCATGACCAGAACTGTCACTTTAATTATAAAATTAAACTGCTTATCGGATGTCTCTATCCATGGTTTTAACCACTACCCATTCACAGCAACGGGATGTTTTACGGCAACATACCTCTGGGATTAAAGCCTGGCCATGTTTTTCCCAATGCAGGATACAGTTAAGGTCATTACCTGCTGTAGGTACAACATTAAAGCCCATCACATGCCCTCAAGCATACACCACTGACAACGACAAACAAATCAAACGCTGACTTGGCACCACGATTTATTCCATGACACCTTTAATACTGTATACATCAATCATGGGAAACACTTCAGATGTTCTTTTTGACATACAATGCATTCAGCTACTTATTTATCTTTGTGTACTTTGTGTTTTTTATCTACTGAGATGTGTGAGCTGCAATGCATGCTATATACATTTCATGTCTATTTGAACTTTTTCATTACATTAACGTCTTATAAATGTGTTTTATGTCTGCTGGTGGGGACAAGGTGAATTTCCCCACTGGTGACCAGAAAGGTATATTGTATTTTATTGTAAAAATGCAGTTGCAAATTTGCCCTCCATAGTCTTCAATTTACTTTGGGGAAAACACGAGTCAAATGAATGAAGGTAAGTAATTACCGCCTCTGTCAGTCTGGCCCGGCATTGCTAGTTTCTCTCCACAATGTTACTTGAGTAAAACATTTCCCAGTGGAGCTCTTCAGACTCATTCATTAGCCATGGCAAAACACTCTCTGTTGAGCTATTTAAAGTTTGAAGTGCTAAATGCCTCAGTGTGTCCGTGTGTCCGTGTGTGTCTGAGTGGGTTCGAAGAGGGGCCTCACACAGTCAAATGGTTGCAGGGTTTCAAAGTGGATTGTCAGGTCGGTCCTGTTTACTCGACCCTGCATGCGGATTCTTCCTCTCTGTACGCAATGCAGAGCAACGCCTGTGCAAGACAACGGAGCTTGAGCCCATTCCTTCATCGTTACAATCTACAGCGCTCACCCAGTCACATCTCTCAGAGTAACCCCGCCCACAACAAGGGCTCACTCTTTAACCAAATATCCCAATTCCGCCTCCATTAAGCTTCTCTGGCCTTTAACATTCCTCTCACGACATACTCAGTTTCTAGATGGGTTAATTTATCAATCCCTTCCTTCCACTCCGTGGTAATAGTAATGTAATATTAACAGTGCCTCGCTAATGCTTACTCTCCAGCTTGTAATGTTAATGAAACGGAACGGGGGAATCGTCAAGAAAATTTACGTGTAAATTTTTTATTTTCAGATTTTTCCCCGCACTCCCAATTTAGAGCCAATTATACCCTCTATTTTATTTTCAATTCCCCACCCTCACGCCAGCACACATTTACATTTACTCTTATCCAGAGCGACTTACAAGATGTGCATTAATACATGGCAAGATCAATTATTGTTCACGCAATGCGGAATGGGTGCTTGAATACCTTTGGAGATCTTTTGAATGCAGGGCTCGCCCGACCACAAGGACCACACCGCTTTCCCGTTCTGTTACAGAGTTCTATATACTGAGCTACATTCTGTTTAGTCAATGCAGCTAAGCCTGCCTGGAATACAAATCTTCCTGCTCATGCATGTACAGAGCCCATTCTTCTTCAGTCATGGAACAGAACAAAAAACACTACTTGGGGGAGGTACAGAGCTTTAAATTAACAAATATAAAAATAAAGGCATTTCACTGCCAAAGCTCCAAGGCATACCTTTGGCAGGAAAACGTTTTTTTCTTAAAAACTGTGAATAAATCACTTTGATTGGAGGGGGATGACTGGCATTTTTAAAAAAACAAACAAACAAACAAACAAAAAAACTGATTAGCCAGCCAATCACAAGAAAAAGAAGAAAAAAACTGTCTGGTCGGGGCTTCAGATCTTGTCCATCTTATAACTCCCTACCAACTGCCCGTGTCGCTCTAATTAGTGTGCCCAGACCCAACTGAGGCATACTGCAGACGACAGGGGAAATAACCAATCGGCTGCTCCTGAAATGAAATCGGTGGTGGGCATGCCGCTGTGCTCTGTGACTACCCACCAGCCCTGCTGGCCTCGCCTCCAGGGTTTAGTGTTTTCTGATGACCGTCCGGCTGCATGGGTCTCCCTCTCCTCCCACGGCCCGGTGACGCAGCGGCCGCGGTGTTTGATAACAAAACGAATGCGGCCCGAAGGACAGGTTTTTCCTATGGGAGTCACAGCCGATGCCCGAAAGACAAAAGGAGTTTACAAAACAATCCAAGTACCGCAGCGCGGCGGAGATGCCTACGTGACTACGGCAGCACAGCAGGGTGAGTTTGGCTGTGCCGCTTACAACACAGGTTGGATTGATGTCCCTCAAGGCTAATTAAGCTACAAGGGCGGGGGGAGCCCTGGGGAGACTCTGCAGCCGTCGACTCTGCAAAACGCACAGAAAAGATGCACACCCCCCCCCGCCGTCCCCGTCCCCCGTCCCTGACGGATGCCAAGAGGAGGAAAATCATTCTGGCCCACCGTCTCCTATAATGGTGGTCCACGCGCAACTAGTTTCGCATCTCCTTCACAGAGCTTTGAATCTCTGCTGGCCTTGGGGTACTGAAACTAATTTCCCCATGCTCTCCATCTTAATGTTACACCAAGGCGAAAGTGCATGCTGCAGTTCCTCTCCATTCCGCCGCACAAACCGTTTCTTACTTGGGGTGATTTCAGTGAACTGCAGTATGCAAACCACGCAGGCCAAGGATAAACGATTTCCAGTATCCCAAAATAAACCAGGATGATAATACGTGTGAGCAGAATAATGGGTTTTCTACAAGTAGGTGGGAGAAGGAGACTGGCTTGATTTGCATGGATACCTACGCCAAGGCTGGCTCCACCATTTCTGGTAACTGATCACAGGGCAAATAATCATTTACTGTTACAGTTCTCCCTTTTCTTTGTACTGCAACCAATTATAAACAAATTTGACCCCCCCCCCCAAAATAAATATATTTATTTACCCATCATAAAAACTTAAAACTTAATATTGATCTGTTTTTTTAAATAAAGTGAACTTAAAAATCTTCAAAAGCATCAGAAGCTGCTCGATTTCACGTCTCCACAGTCTGAGGATTGCCTGGGCATGCCCTTTATCACATTAATATTCACAGATCTACAACAATATTCATAGATATGCCTACCTGCAGCGACAAGCTAACAATCTATAAGCTAGCCAATCCAAAGTAAAAGAAATGGCAGAGAACTTCAGGATCAGACAAATTGTTATTAAAATTGGGTATTATTTATTAAGACAACAATAATAGTGGAAACAGATGTGATGCCATACCGGAAATAGGGGGGCACATTGATTCAAGATTCAAGATTCAAGATGAGGAGAGCAGTTCTGGTTTAGTGGCAATATCTTACCAACAAAAAATCTTACAAACATGAAAAGTACATTTTCCCTGACAAGGATCATACACAATGTATTCCAGAAGGTATACAATGACTATCTTTTTACAATTTCTGCTTCAGGGCAACTTTAATAATAACTTAATAAATAAAAAAACACATCCCCATTGTCACTTAATCCCCTCATTTCGAACGCCCAGATGCAATTTTAAGCCTGTTCTGCTGCTGCAAAATCCCCGGTAAATTGGAAGCGTGGCGATGAGCACATCACTGCGTTCCACCAGCCGAGCTGCGCAACCACTGCGTAGCCATGCGCTGGAGGGCTCCACGCAGGCGAGCGCCCATTGAGGAATACACTGCTGACTTAAACCTCGGGCGACACTATGGCCAGGTAGATGATGTGCCACCCGCTGGGACACCAGGCCACAGCCGGCATTGGGCCGGTCAGGATTCAACTCCAGGCAGCGCAGCCCATCCCTGCATTGGGGGCTAGTGCTTTAGCCGGACACGCCACCCAAGAGCCCAACGCTGTTTAATGTTCAGGCAAGGTAGCATTTCAAATTGAAATCAGAGCTGGGGAAATTGGGGAAGTGACACCTCCAGTGATACAGATTATGTAACACATTTGAGTCTTATTATTTTCAAATAATAGTAAAATAACGGGAAACAGGAAACAAATGTGATGTTGATGGCGGTGACGATCATCGTTTCTTTCTCGAAACACATTTGAAGCAAGTGTAACAGCCATTTTTTGTCATACTTTTCCAAATTACCTCTGCATTTTATTATAATTATATATGCATCATCACAACACTAATTTCATACAAAGGCAGAAGTTACATTGATTATTGAATCATTGCCATTCTGCGCTTTGTGCAAAACAAAGACTTGCTTTAGAGATAAAACAAACATAAACAATTAAATCCTTTTGTGCAGGTTTCTGAAAAGCTACAGCTGAAATACAATGATTAAGAGGCAAGGAGCCTGAGATACAAGAAATAAAATCTCCTTCTGCTCGATGACAGGACACTGGGGTTTCCTTGATGGCTCCCAAGCATCCATGTAAGCCTCATAAAATCATGTTGCTCCACTCCTAACAGTGTATTGGAAACTGCCCAGGAATCCAGACAGAAGGAAGGATGCTAGGCCAGTGCAGGTTCAGACTCTTTATTCAGAAGCTGTACAAGCTTAACGGGGCCCCAGAGACCTTTGCCTGCAGACGTGTCCTGGTGGTCTGTGGGTCTCCTCCGTATAGTGCATGAATATGTATAACTGAATCAAAGATTAGGACAAAGTAAGAATGTGTTGATCACCAGTCATGTTTGGTCTTCCTTTGTGTTGTTTTCTTCTCCTGTGATTGACCTTGATTCATTATTGGGTTTTTCTTGATGAGTGGTCTTCTTCTGCCTCTGATGGTTTTTTAAAAGTTTTATTTTGCTCTGTCATGCCACATCAACAGTTGACTACAAGGTTGAGCCGGCTTGAGAACTGTTACACAATTACTTATTAAAGAGCTAAAACTGGGCATGTTTTACCAGCTCAAATAATCAACACCTTAATGATGGGGTTTCCCTATTGGACAGCCAAAACCACACACATACATTTTCAACTACAGGATTCTCATGCTATAACTATCCTCTGCACTAAGGTTGCCAAATGGTTAAAATAAATATGCATATATCTGGTTACATCTGCATATACTTCTTTTCAATAATTCCCAGAACAATGTGACTGAACAAATTGTTCAGTGAAGAAAGGCCTAGTCTGGGAAACTTAACCCAGGGAAAGTGGTAGGGACTTGTCGAGCTATTGTCGCACGATTATGTTTAATACACGTTTCCTGATCTTTTAAGAACATGCCTTTAGCTTCACCAGACAGCTTAAGAGAGATAAACAAAGTCTCTGATTACATACGATGTTAGATGATAATCTTTAGACAAATAAAACATCTTTTTATAATTTTTTCACAATCCGTGGCGGTCCTTGGATTTAATGAGAATGTCTGTATCTTTACACATCTGACAAAAAGCAGGTCAGATCACAAGGCAGACTCTCAACTGATAAAGGAGAGGGTGTATTTTCCCTGCGGGGAATGGGGTATGTGATTGGAGAGCTCAGTGCAGGGATAATCACAAGACTCCATTGTCTGGGAACACTTATTATTCCCGCTCATCATTCTGTGCCAATGGGCAACAACAGAAGCATGTCTGTGCACTCATCCTGTCCTCAAAAAGCTGACACTTCACATACTCAAACCTCCACTGATACCCCTGTCTGAGGGTGCAATCTCACACAGACACACGCACTCGCACTTGCACCCATGCCCGCACACTCACGCACACACAGACATAAGGCACACACACACACACACACACACACGCACACACGCACGCACGCATGCAAACACACACATACACACACACACACACACACACACACACATACACACAGGCACACAGACATAGACATAGACATAGAGACACACAGACATAGATGCGCGTGCGCACACACACACACAATGCTGCTACCTCAGCAAGAATAGACATTTACAACATCTAAAACAATTACATTCCTCTTAGCCTTTACTTACATTTTACTCACTAAAACAGACATCTGGAGAAACGATGAATAATTAAATAAATCACTGAGGATACTTACTCAGATAAGTGTCTTTTTGAATCCAGAGATTGGGGTCCACGCCTAATTCCTGACCCCAATTGCTGGTTGTCTGACCACACCCCGGACGTTCAGCAATCCTGTGTCCTGTCACCTGGAAACCTGTGGAACACCTGCGAGGAGGGACAGGTGTAGCAGGTGAGTGTTAAGAAGCAGAGACGGCCCATGTCAGAGATACAGAGGCCTACGACAACACTGGAGAAGCTGAAATGGCCTGAAAAGGGCACACTTTTGCAGAACATCCGCTGCCTTCTGCACATTGGTACAGTGACTACCACTGAGCTGCCAGGGAAATTAGATAAAAACTTGGCTGGCCAATCCGCATCATCTCGAAATGTAGGTGCATGGCTAGCCAATCAGAGGAGTGGGGGGGATTTGAAACTTCCTCCAAAGCACAAGCCACACACTGACAAATATGCTGATTGGTTAGATTTCTTGGAGGTGGGGCCGTCCGGTCGACAGATTGAGGTGGGGTAACTTCAGTGGAGTGTGAATGCACCCTCATGATAGTCAGGGCTTACTCAAGGCGTACAGTCCCGCTCAGTGGCATACAGTCCCAGTGGCTGGGGCCCATCCTCAGTAGAACAGCACCTTCACACTGACCTGAACGTCAATCACGAAGAGGCCTGTCTGACATGTAATATAATAATAATATACGCCATTTAGCAGACGGTTTTATCCAAAGCGACTTACAGTAGTGAATGCATACATTTTCAGTATATGTGGCCCCAGTGGGGATTTAACCCACAACCTAAGCGTTGCCAACGCTGTGCTCTACCAACTGAGCCACAGAGAACCACACATGCATGCCTAATATCTGGACCCACAGCGACCTGTACCATAAAACTGCAACAGACCTGAGGAAATGTGTTGCCATGGTGTACTCTGATTGGCTATTAGAGTGCTTAATTAAGTTCCCCCTCGTTTAGACCCTCAGCGTCAACTCCACATAAAGAGCATAAGGCAACAAGCCTCATTATCGCAGTCCCCCTCAGCTGTTTCACTGGCGTTGCACCCCATCCTCCTTAATTGGCCGATCTCAATGCCACTGAAAGCGCTGAAAGCTTTGTGCACTGAAAGCCTTGTGCACTGAAAGCCTTCCTCCAGAACACGCAAGAATAAGGTGAACAGGTCAGTTGGCTCGTCTAGGGCTCAACGTTACGCAAGGGTGCCCACATTAACGGTGCGTTCAGACACCCAGCCATTTCCACTGCAGTAAGGATGCCAAGCTCTCCGTAATGAACTCTCTTCAGTAATCTGCTTTTGGTTGAATTTGTTTTACAATATGAACTAAGCATTCATAATACAGGACTAATTCACTCAGCGTAATTATGGGAGATTAACGACTGTGGCACAGACAGCTGTAAAACGGAATAAGACAATATGAAAAAACAAACCAGGACTGAAAAGATGAAATACCATGTCCCACATACAAACAAAAAACTAAAATATGTGGTAGAAACATCTATGAAGCCCCTCCAAGGCACGAGGAGAGATTCCGTGCTCAAAACAAGTTTATCCTCGGTCTGACCACTCTACAAACAACATTGACACGACCTGTTGAACCCAGGTCTCCGCCTGCACCATCACATTCAGTCTGAGAGCACAATGTGTCCTCTGCAGTTTGTCTGAAGCCTTGGAGATCTGTGAGACAGACTCAATCTTCTCCTCCGTTCTCTCTCTTCAAAAACCAGGCACAGTACTGCCACTGCCACTTCACCCCGCAGTCTGAACAATCACACAACCAACCAAGCGACCAATAAATCAATCAATCAACCAATCAATCAATCAATCAATCAATCAACCAACCAATCAATCAACCAATCAATCTTTACATTGTACAGCCCAACCCCATTGCAAACACAGTGTTTTACTGCAGACAATATTCCAGATGGAATACTTTTTTTTTTTTACTGAAAAAAGGTGATCAAGCTGAACTCGTGAAAAATTATGGGACACGCAGAACACAAAGCACATTTAGATACTTAGCAAAACAGGGGATGTGAGCTGCCTATCATGGTCGCGGTTCGAAACCCGACAGGGCCGGTCTAGCACTGGTTTCCCAATCAGGGGGGCGGAATTTGGCTGTCTGCCCCAGGGGGAGGGGGGGGGAGGGTGAGCCAGCACAAATTCGCTGAGAAGCGTGAAGGGTGTCTCCAGAAAGGGGGGCGAGTTCTGTCTTGGAGGAGGCGGATCATCGCTGGTCTCAGGGAATTGGCTTGACCCGGAGGACGGGCGGTGAGTTTGTGGGGGAGGGAGAATCGAAATAGATAGAGGGTATAGTTGGCCACTAAATTGGAAGAAAAACCTAGAAAATAACCCAGAATACAACATTGAGAGACAATTGCACAAGCTTACATTCTTGTGCCACTGAGGTGGCCGTACGGTTTGGGAAAAAGGAAATTAAATGTGAAAGAGAGAAGTAAATTCTCCTCGATGGCTAAAAGGAGAAGTGTTGCCTCCTTTGAACCCCCAGCAAAAGTGAGAGGATTCGCCATGGTGACCAAATGCAGACAGTCTTATTTTGTGGATATGAATCCAAAGCTCTAGGACTCAAAAGAGCACAAAAAGAAGAGATTAAGTTTCAAAGCTAGGAACCAGGTGGCCATCTGAAATGCAATTTACCGTATCACCCATCAACACTAGTACATCCTACTTCATGTGTACTCCTCTACTGTTACCTTTTCAAACTCTTCAACACTCCTGCTGAACCTAATTTCATATCTGTATTTTAGAACGATCTCACAGTGGTCAGTCTGCCATCTTTCCATTAAGCTGCATGAACAAAGTCATCTCCAAAGCAAATCAAATCAATATCACAATATCAAAATCAATTACACCTGCAAGGGCATGCTAAGCATCCACATACTGCAGTAGGTTTTTTTCCCCAATCAAAACATCAGAGGCAATAAAAAAATGCAAAGGTGATGGGTCTTCATAATCCACAAATAAATACAGAAAGGCATTAAGAATGCAGCAAACCATTTTCTAATATTTCCCCAGAAGCATACACTCACAAATGATGGGCTTAACTTCGTAACAAAATGAATTAGCCAAACATAGCAAACTCATCTTGGCCATATGCAAATTTGTAATGCACTGTAAATGGCACATGGGTTTGAGAGTGTTCAGGTAAAAATAAATGTGTACATACCAGAAACTGTTTTGAGAAGTGGCACCAAAGACTGTGAAAGAACAAATTGTCTCACCATGTTTTAATTTGGAATGTTTTGTATATAGTTTGTTTTCAATTAATCTTCCCAAATGAAAAAAAAACTTTCTGCATGGCTCACTGACTATTGCTTACTCTGATGGCATTCATGGCCTGAAATAAATGTGACCAGTTCTGAAAACAGGTTTATTGTGGCATCTCATGGATCCACATATTCCTGCATCAGAAAGTGTCAAAAATGGGGGCCTCCCAGGTGGTTTGAGAGTGTTCAGGTAAAACATACAGCATTCATGGCTAAGAACGGATCCAACACTGCAAAAATGGGGGCAACTGAACGACCAACTGGGGGTTCGATTCCACCAGGTCGTGCCAGCTCAGCTCTGGCAGGAAGTGCCACTAGGGTGTAACAATTGGCTGTCCACCCCAGGGAGGGGGGAGGAAAGCCGATATGAGCTTGCTGCATATATGAGTGGTCCTGTGTGTTACGGTGACGGTTGGGCGGGTGCAGTGCTCACTACCGGTCTCAGGACTACGGTAGCAAGCTCTCATACAAGGGAGGGGGATAAACATGAAAAAGAGGGTATAATGGGCTACTAAAAAATTTGGGAATAAAAAGCCAAAACAGAAAATAAATAAATACATTTAAAAAAAATAAAGTGGAAGAAAGCAAACTACATTAGATGTGAGCAACGAAGCACAAAGTACTGAGACTCCCCAGGTACAAAACATCAACATCAACAAGTGGCATCCCTCCAAGATTAGAAATTACGAAATTAACAGGTTGCAGACTGAGAAAAGTTTGGTACTCCAGTTTTAACTTAAAATGAAGCATTAAAATTAATTCAGACCTACCTGGCTTGCATCTATGCCCAAGAATCAACATACAACAAATTGCATTAACCAGCGGCAGCCTAAAATGTAATTTGTTCAATAAGCCATTCGTTCTCCAAGTGATGAACAATCTCCTAGTTTTGTCTGTTCACAAATTAAAGTAATATGGAAGACATTGGACCTTAGTAGGAACTTAATTAACTTTTGGCTTAAATTTGTTTGTTTTGGGGGGGAGAAATAAAATAAATTGGATGTGATTCAGCAATATAACGCACACCATCTGGAACACTCTCACAAACTTTTATGTGTATTTAACACATATTAAAGTAAAACAATCTACTCTTACAGCTAGAATAATTTTCATATTATTCGAGGTCCGAACTCATATGGAGACTTTCAGTTTGTGTTGAAATTATTTTCTGAAATATAGATACAATTTGAATATCTGCAGTGGAGGTAAAATCCAAGTAACACTCTTACGTTTCTATATATTACAGACACTCCTCGGGTTACGCAACCTCGGCTTATGGAAAATAAGACTTTACGGAAATGTAATTTTACCGTAATTAAATTTTTTCAATTGCCCACCAAGTTTGCGTTAGTTACGGAAAGGGTGGGCAGACTGTCATTGAAAGTGATGGAAAATACATAACTGATTGAGTTATTTTTTGTCCTTTTAAATCTCTTTTAAATACAGTATACAGTATATCTCGATTCACGGAAAGTTCTACTTGCATAACCCGAGGAGTGTGTGTACACACAGTCACACACTCTCACACTATCACACACACTCACTCACTCACTCACTCCAACACACACACACATTGGTATCTAGACCACCGCCCTCCCAGTTCAGGACGCGTGTGTGGAGGGTCCCCCCCAGTCAGCGCACAACTCCTTAGGGGCAGGAGGTTCTCTTCA
The DNA here is from genome assembly GCA_029706075.1 of Aldrovandia affinis. Lineage (NCBI taxonomy): Eukaryota > Metazoa > Chordata > Actinopteri > Notacanthiformes > Halosauridae > Aldrovandia > Aldrovandia affinis. The sequence goes on along the minus strand of JAINUG010000043.1, from coordinate 922,880 downwards.
CATTATGCCATCATTATACCTGCCCCACGCGGTGTGTTTTACAAGAGCCGTGGCCACCCTGGTTAATTCCATTTGCGCCATGGCTCGGAGCACGCCTCGTCTTCGTTTGTTTGTTGTAAATGCAGGGCCTAGGTCCCAGCATGGCCAGCGGTGCCACAGGGGGAACAGGCGCAGTGTCTGTTTATACTGGCATCGACTCCTCACACAGTGACATTTATCGAGCCCCAAATCCACTTTGTGACTCATCATGGCGCAGGAACTCCTCCTTTCTGCTCACGATGCCCTGCAGTGAGCACTGGGGCGGGCAGAGAGATATACTCAACGCTCTCCCCAAGTTCAAAATCCCATGTCCCTGCCAGAGGTAAACGCAAAGCAAAGTGCGTTAGACTGACCAAATGACCCCGGTAACCCCTTTACTTGCAATCAGATCATTACCGGCTCTTTTCAGAGTAGCCACCCCCATCTGTCAACAGCACTGGGAAGAGAAACTGTGTGAACCACAGGCAGCCCCTTTAGCTGAGGTTTGGTGGGTCAGGTTATGCCCTGAATGCTACAGAGGCTGATAAACTCTGCAGCTGGCTCGGTAGGTAGGTGTGCTGTGCATCACAGGCCTCCCCTGTCACCAGACCAAAAGCCTGCACCTCTGGGATCTCTGCACTGGTATCCATTCTACACCGACCCCATTTTAAAGCTACAGGACGGTTCTATTGTACACTGGAAGTCCAGAGAAGTTTTTCAATTTGAATGTAACAATCATTCGTTGTGCGCTGTGCTTGGTATGTACTCGATGCATTCACTCACACTACAGGGGGTTCATTTTCATATGTATTCATTTACAATTGTTTTTTTTTATTTTGCTCTGAAACATGTTGTGGAAGGCGTCAGTCTAGGCAGGGAAATTGGAGCGATTAACGGCCATGCCTACTGGCAGGGCAGCTAGGGCACACAGTTGTGCGGTATCCTCTAATTATACCTGTGTGCTTAAAACTGCTATTAGTAGGTGGCTGGAACATGGAAGCTGAATACCAGTCAAGAGAAAAGGATAAAGAAATGTTTCTGAAAAGTAACAAACATCTTTGTGTAGTGTGGTCTACTGAATGTTTAGTCTTTTGTCTAAACTTTTTGTTTAGTTTGTTGTTTTTAGTTATTGTTTTTAACCGGAACCCATGAGGGGGACGGCCAAAGTTTATTTAGTTCATTTATAGTTTTAGTTCTCTCTCTCTGTCTCCTTCTGACCAATAACTCCATTCCCTGCATCCTGCTGTTCTATTGCAAACCTGGTTGTGTCGCACGGTGTGTGACACCTCTAATTTATTTCAAGTTCAAATAATATGCATATATTCCTACAGCAGGTGGAGTTGGCACAAAGCAAAGGTGGTGTGGCCTTAAATAGCACTGCCACCATGGGACGTGTGGGGGGGAATTTAATCGCCATCTGACCGGGGCCCCGGAAATTTTCCGCAACTGCCACAGTCAGACTTTCCTTACTTATCACCATGGAAACGGGGGAATCTGACACTGCCAATCTCACACTTTCTTTGGACTTTTTCTTAGGACCCAAAGTGCATGACGCTCACTCACACTCACACAGTCACTCACACACTCACTCACTCACACACACACACACACAATTTTAGAGAGAGAGAGAGAGAGATAGATAGAGTGATGCCCTTTTGGCTGCCAGAAGCCTCCCTGTTGTTTTGTGTTCGTGGGCATGAGTGTGTCATAACAATCCCCTCCATTCCAGTGCAAATATCACTGCTAGGCATCCACCCGACAGCAATTAATTACTTTTTTTTTGGTAATGTGATGATGGCTATCCGGCTCAATCTGTTATGCCCTGGCCAGGAGGGAGTTTATAAACAAACACAGTACACAGTAATTAGGCCAGGGTTTCCAGGCTGTGCCGTTATTGAACAGTGTCACAAAAAAATAATTGACTAGATTTTGAGGCAAAGGGCTGTGGCCAAGCCCCGGGCCATCGCCCTTTCACTGGCAGCCAGGCATGCCAGGTAGCCATTGGCTAAAGGGGCTGCCACACCCACTTTGGGGAGGGGCAGGATGATGAAGAGTGTCAGGTCCTCACATATGTCCATGTGTCCAGACAAGAATAACATCTCACAGTGGCTTCACGCTGTGACAAGCAACACAGCTCCCAATGGGCATATCCACCACTAAACACACTGCTGCTGCATTGGAACATTCACTCCGAGCTCAGAAATCAGTTTGATCACACGGTTCACAGTTAGATAACATGGCCTGCTTCTAACAGAAAATGAAAGAAAATGTTATACAAATTCATAAAACTGCAACCTAAACACAAATAAGTTGGTCTGTCTGTGTTGTGTCCAGCTAGAATATTTCCCTTTTTTTCTCAAATACTTCATATCGACTTTGTTTTGCCAGAAAAGTTCAATAATACATTATTCAATAATACTACACATTAATATACAAGGTCTATTCTATATCTGCTGAGGTAGGCCTATTTCTTATGAAAAACATTTAAAGTAAGGGTCGAAAATAATTGCACTAAGAAGGAAGCGTACACGCGCGCACACACACACACACGCACACGCGCACACGCACACACGCACGCACGCGCAGACGCACACAGCTGATAATAGTGACCAAAATGTATTCAGTTCCTGATTTAATTGTGTTATTGTGTTAATAGTTCCTGATTCCTTAGTGTTTGGTGCATAATCTGTACAGAAAACACATTCTTTCACATGGTACCAGTACTTTCAATCAGCATCACATAGTGAATACACCCTCCTGCCAGCAAACATAATTGGACTCTGATGGAAGGAACAAAGAATTTGTTATTTGAGTGACCTCCACTTTTACCGTTGTATGCAGGTGCAGAAGTGGACCTTGCCACTGAAAAGTAAATTATGTTGATTCAGTACAAAGAGTGAATAAAACATTGTGTGATATAAATTCTAATTATTCAACAGAATGAAATGTTCAAGCACAGATAAATTGTGTTTGGCTTTTGGGCAAATAAGCATATTCCCTTTGCTGAGTACATGGATCCAGCAATAAATATGATAAGGAAAGCAGTGTGCTGAAATCTGCCTCTAAATAGTGTGTGAAATTATATTTACTGGAGACTTCTTTGGTGCTCACAAAGAGCTTCGGATTCTGCCAGTAAAAAGACCCCTGCCTGAAACACCCTTTCACAACCTGCATGGAGGTGGGGACTTCTTCAGCAGCTCACTTCTTCAGACTACACTTGGATATCCTACTTGTGTTCCCTCAAAACCTTTAGATGGGAAAATTTAGATGGCTCTACATAAAAAAGAAAATCACAAGTCTACGTAAACGCGCAGTAGCCTAGGCTATACGAGAGACGTGTCCAATTTTAGCGTAAATGTGTCCTCATTTATATGTTTAATATATTTTGCAACTTGACCTGGTAATCCCATATGACAAACAGCCAAAAAAATTATAATAATAATAATAACCACGGGCTAAAATGTATTAAATGCCGCTTAATCGGCTAAACTACATACCTGCACAAGCTCTTACGTCAAACTGCAAGACGTCTGTGTTTGTTGGCGTAGGCTACTTGTGATTCAGCATCATTTAGCATTTGTAATAGCACGTATCAAACAGATGATCCAAGGAGGTGATTAAAACTATCGCCATAGAGAGTATGCTACTTTAAGATGTAATCGGTCTTTGCTTGGATCCAAACGGCGAGTGATGTCTGCGAAGAAGCAATATCATTATAAATAAGCAAGTAACCGAGCTGACACCAAAGGCAAAGTACAAACGGATGCATTCCGTGTCTAAATTTAGGAACGTACTATTTACTGTTTCACCAGGACAATCAAATCATTAACAGCCCACTATAGTTTCCGTTTACTCAAAACATAACACAAAAAACTATTCTCAGGAGTATAAATTAATTTATAAACCATTTTCTAATACGCCAATAAGTCATTCTTATTATTTTATGAAGAACCACGATATTGAAGTACTATGTACAGGATATTAGACTACAGTCGAACAGTTTTCCTGCAAACAACATCGGCTACAAGTTACAAGTCTCAAAATGTAAACTTTTGCCCATTTTACTAAGACTTTGCTAAAAAATATATATGCAGTTAATAAAGGTGGTGGAAGAAACGAAAGGCGGAACAGGTAGGGACACATTTTAAAACCGCATGCATAAATAAGCAAGTCAGGGGTGATTTTTCCAACACACTTGTATCTCCTTTCGAAACTGTCAAAACCTCACAAAAGCAAACTCACGCAATTGCAATACGATTTCCAAGACAAAAGAAACGCTTACCAGCAGTCTCAGAGCATACTATAGTATGGTGCGTCCTTTCTGTTTCGCGTTGTATTTGAAAAGTCTGTTTTGCGGTTTGCGGTTCAAGTATTTGCATTGCTTCCCTTTGGTTTAGTGAACATATCAGACAATCCGAAAGATCCTACACGTTTACCGTAATATGAGAACTAAACTAAAAATCTACGACCAGCTCTCTTACCGTAATACCTCGATTAAATCCTTCCTTACAAATCAGTGTTCACAAAATAGGCATTCGATCTTTCTTGGTGATATGTAGCCTACGTACATTTACTCATTTAAACTTGTCTTCATATGCAGTGGACAGTAACATTGTCCAACACAATGTGACGTACTAACATGTTGTAAAGCATAAACCTTTAAGCTTAATACAAAGTATTTAAATTAAACTGTAAGATCAGCCAGCCGCCTTCTTTAATGTGTGGCAGCCGCCTTCTTCTTTAAAGCCGTCTTTACGGGCAGTGGTCCAGTTGGGTTTATGCCCCGAAAAACTATTCAAGAGCATGGAAAAATAACCTAGTTAATGAATAATGCATTGTGCAGGTGCATTGAGACACTGGAAACTTCAGGACCTCAGGATGACTGACCATATATAAATATATATATAGGTCAACTGACTCGTCGCTGAGGTAGAAATGCTAGGTAGAAAGAAGGCACAAGATTAGTTCAAATTCTCTGATGGGGGGGTAAAAAACCCTCTGATGTATTATTCTTCTTCTCCTTGGAGCACACGTTTGTCATAAGCAGTAGCTAAAAATAAAACACTGCGCCGTGGAGCAAAGTGAGTTTTACGGTGCATATATTTGTGCCAGCTAATAGAGACACAGTGTCACCCCACCACACATTCCCAATCACGAATCACCGTACACCCGTGTGACCCTGCTGAAGCCTTCCTTTGCCAAATTAATAAAACTGACCAGGGTGGTCTTTGTTATAACTATTAAAACAGGAGGCTGCTGAATGAAACCAGGCTGCTGCTGCTGGAAGCCTTGAAGGGCCAGTAAGGGGAGCACATTTCCATGCAGACAAAATCAGAACGGATGAAGCTGCGCAGAGATATTAACTGGTAATGGTAATGGTTGTACAGGAGATGTGTGTTAAGCCACGGTCCTGAAACACTTTGATCATGTTTTTTGGTCAAAATTCTCAAACTTGACCTTAAAAATATAACGGTTTCCATTAATTGTAGCCTCGTCACCACAGATGGTGTGTGGTAAATGTTCTAGGGCAAAATGATTGCCCAGGTCGGAGTTACAGATTAGTGGTGGAAGTAACACAAACATATACACACAAACACACACACACATATACACACACACACACACACACACACACACACGCACACACACACACACACAAACACATTCTCACACACACTCGCACACACACACACACACAAAATTAAATTCAGACCCCTGATAGGAGATACTGTTTTTAAATGCAAAGCAGTACTAACTTTACCACAAAGTGTATTTTTTAGCACCCATAAAGAGACACTTACTTTACCCTCTGTGCAGAAAGGGGGGCTTCTTACAGTTTGATGGGGAAGGGGGGCAGCATGGCACGTTTAATTTTCACCCACACAGACATTCCAGCTGACACCCTTTTCTGAGGACAACCGTTCCCGCAGAATCCCTGGGTGCGTTTGGCAAGATCAATATCTCACTTTTCAATTGCAGTCCTCTCCCTAGGCACTATCAGCATGGATGAAATATAATCAAATGCTATATTTGTTACATTGTGTAATTTAAAATGGCAGGATGTGGCAAATTTAGACATTTTTATATATGTTTTTTTTTAATGGGGGAGATGAGCCAGGAGAAGTTAAACCTGTTATTGAAGCACAAAGATTTAGATTGTTAAACCAATCTCCACGGAAACCAAATTATCCTTGTCTGCGCTGAAAAGCTCATTATGCCCTTGCATCATTGCTGAAACTTGTTTTGCTGGAGGATGCTGAATGTGTGAAGACAGGGAATGAAAGAGGAGCAGGCGTAGTTGCATTCTCACAGACCTGCATGGTATTTTATCAAGAGGACCATAAAAAACACTTTATGAGATTTCTGTTTGCAACTGTTTGGTATTAAACACAGGTGTTCATACTGTGAGTAGGGAAGCCAAATAACAGTGAGCGAATATTTAATATATATAAGTCATTGATAATCCAGACACGGTAAGGGACTGGCCTCTTAAAGGATTTACATATGTCAGAGGGAAGGACTATCACACGAAGAGAGGACAGGAGGGGAAAGAGGAGAGGAGAGGAGAGAGGAGAGGAGAGGAAAGGAGAGGAGAGGAGGAGAGGAGAGCAGAGGAGAGGAGAGGAGAGGGGAGGGCAGGAGAGGGGAAGGGAGGGGAGGGGAGGGGAGGAGAGAGGGTAGAAAGGAGAGGGGGGGATAGGAGGATTATTCACTTTACCCCTTGCAAATTTGCGCACAACGGCAATAAAGGCAATCAAACAACACAACAAAAGTGCAGATTGGAACTTCGGCTTTCCCACAGAGCTAGATACAGTGGGAGTCCGGTCTCAGGGAGTCACCCTCCTGTACTCACCACAGGTCAAAGCATCTGGCCCTGTTTGGCATTTACGTAAGTCTAATTTCTCTCAATTTGTTGTTTGTGTCCCTTGTTTCCCCACTTGGCCCTGTCAGTCCTCTGACAGCTATGAGAGCTGACAGGCCTGTGGAGGAGGAAGCCTTGGGGAATATGTGGGGCTGCCCCATCTTAATTGTGCATCTCCCCCTCCATCCCTCTCCCTCTCTCCATCTGCATCCTCTCCCTCCATCTCTCTCCCTCTCCCTCTATCTCTCTCTCCCTCCCTATCCCTCCCTCTGCATTCTCTCCCTCAGAAAAAGAATGTTATGCGCTTGAAGATGCAAAGCAATCTTTCTCTGTTTAGGATTCAAGGTCTACCTGCTAGAAGTATTCAAACATGCCTCCCCCAAAACACCCACATGCATACACAAACGCTTACACGCACATGCACTCACACCCACACACATACACACACACATAAGCACATCCACACACACATCCACACACCCAAACACACACACACACACCCACACACATATGCACACACATAAGCACACCCATGCACCCACCCAGACCCACAGACATACGCACACACATAAGCACACCCACCCACACACACCCACACATACGCACACACATAAGCACATCCACACACACATAAGCACACCCACCCACCCAGACCCACACACATAAGCACATCCATCCACACACATCCACACACACACAATCACACGCTCAAGGACTGTCTATGTTCACGAATACTTTGTTTCTCTTGCCAAATATAATTGTCTGGAAACATGAGGCATTATGCAGCCTGATATATAATTCAGAGCAAGGACAGCTAGACTGCAAATGTATGCACATACATGGAACAGCTCACTGGGTGGAGCCAATTAACATCAGCATTCCCATCAAAGTGTTCCCTCACCATGAATGCAATTCATTTAATAAAGTCTAAATAGCTACAGTCAGCAGCCCACTCAGAGGCAGGGCTGAGCACTCAATGGAAGCCGCAGTCCGACCTGCAGGCCCGGAGCCAGAGTGGTCGGTCTCCTGTAGGGAGGAGAGGTGTGATAATGAGTCTGTGCTGTCGGGTGTGAAGAGAGATTTCTCCTCTCCTGTCCTTTATCCCCCCCATCCCCATTGTGCCCCTCGGGGGGATGTTCGCACATTCGCACATGCCCGTTCCTCCTCTGTCTCTCTTATATTCTCTTCACAAGTCTCATTTGATGATATCTCATTTTACCCACAACCCCCCACAACATACAACAGCCCAGATGAGTCCCGACACCTGCAGCACTCTCTTGCACACAGGTGGCTTTTTTACAACCCTCTCTGGTGTTGAATCATCCACATCCTCTTTTGCTAACTGAGTGGCTTCCTGGCGGCCATTGAGGCCTTTGTGCCTTGCTGGCAGGGTGGTATCCCGTTGCTGGAATCCTCACAGTTGCCGTGACAGAAAGGTTTGTCGGAAGGAGGGGAGCACACAGAGCCCTGTACCAATAATCCAAATAAATCCTATTGCCACCCAATCTTTAAAACGTTCTTGTGTTTCCTAAACAGCTGACAGACTAAAGAGACTCCCTGCAGTGCAGAGAGTTTTCTTCTTAAATCAGGAAGTCTCTATGGAAATGTTGCCCTTTTAGTGTAACTTTCCTATGTGTAGTCAAAGTACGAGTCCTCGCGCTCTTGTTGCATGGCACCTTGTGTGAAGATGTTATCAGTGAGCAGGTGGTCAACAACCCTCATCTCTATGATTTGAGATGTTGTGCATGATCTTGAGAAGAATTGTAATGGAAGGTTTCTATGAATGGAGAAGAAAATGGAGAAGAAGCTGGTCAGTGAATGGAGAAGAAGCTGGTCAGTGAATTGAGAAGAAGCTGGTCAGTGAATGGAGTAGAAGCTGGTCAGTGAAAGGGGTAGAAGCTGGTCAGTGAATTGGGTAGAAGCTGGTTACTGCCAGATTGAATGTGGGTGATGCCATCCAACCTTATCCATTCCACTGTAAAGAGACCTCTCTATAAATCTCTCATCTCTTCCAGGAGGCTGTTTGGGTTCACTGCCTGCCCGATTGGGACAGCGTGGGACAGACTGCCATGGCCACCCACTGCGATGGCAGTTGTTCTCTGGGGAGAAACAGGGGGCAAGAGGGCAAGCTCTGCTGCCTGAAATCCCTGCCTCTTCCCCTCTGTGTGGGATACCACTCAGGTTGCACACACAAATTAATAGTGTTAGCATTTTACAATTGATGTGCGATGAAATATGAAAATAATGAAAATAATTGCATTGCTTCTGAAACTACAAGGGGGGCACAAAGTATGTGCATCTTGGATGATTTAATCATTTAAGATTAATTAATTTGATTTGAGTGATTAATTCTCCTGGTCCAGGAGTAACAGACAGCAGCAAAGATTGCATGCAGTGAGCACCATAATTCATTGGACAGTGACACATTTTTTGCTATTTTGGTTCTGTACTCTAGCACTTTGAGATTGAAAGGATACAATGACAATGAGGTGTAGTGCAGTCTGTCAGCTTTAATTTGAGGGTATTTTCATCCATATCAGATGAACCGTTTAGAAATTATAGAACCTTTTGTACATAGTCCCCCCATTTTCAGGCACCATAATTAATTGGACAGTTGAATAAAGTAATCATTTTTAATATTTGGTCACATATCCTTTGCATGCAATGGCTGCTTGAAGTCTGCGACCCATAGACATCAACAGACGCTGGGTATCTTGCCTGGTGATGCTCTGCCAGGCCTGTACTGCAGCCATATTCACTTCCTGCTTGTTTCGGGGTCTCCTCTTCAGCATATAAAATGCATGTTCAATTGGATTCAGATCCAGTGATTGACTCGGCCAGTCAAGGATTTTCCACTTTTTGGCTGTCAAAAACCCTTTCGTTGCTCTAGCAGTATATTTCGGGTCATTGTCTTGTTGCATGATGAAGTGCCGTCCAATGAGTTTGGAGGTATTTGGTTTTATCTGAGCAGATAAAATATTTCTGTAGAAATAGATTTTTTTAAAGAGTTTGCTCTGTTGGAAATAAATATTTCTTGGTCATTTCCATGGCTGTCCAGACAGCAGCTTTCATGTCCATTGTCAGCTCAGCTATGTGAGGGCAGTGTGATGTGTGTTATGAAAAAGGTTTGCAATCACCCGTCTACCTTGCAACTGAGTCCAGCAAGAAGTTCACCAAAAGAAACATCCAAACCAGCACGAAAGCACTAAAGTTGAAAAAGTTTTTTATGTAGGTAGTATTAAAAGGTAGTATCAAGTGTAAATCGCATATTTGAAAATGCTATTTACATGAATCAGCTGCTGGGAAAAGTAGTCTTTAAAGGGCCAGGCAGCCATTTACTTGGGCAGCCCCTTGGGATGCCACAATATGGTGTATATTGTGGCGTCCCCAAGGGTTGGGCGACACTCACTGACCTTTCAGAGGGCGTAGGCAAGTGCAATAACACTGAGGAGGCAGTAATATCAGCAGAAATGATGATTTATTAAACAAACAACACAAACAATATATATATATTGTAGCGCCCGAGTAGGCGCTTTCTATGGCGTCATTGTAGAGGGAAATACCTTTCGGCACGCTGGCTCCACCCCTGTGATGGATTACAAAGCGCGATTACAAAATAATAAAAAGAGTGCTCTCACAGATGTGCGTTGTTGGGAGTAGGTACGAGATTGGGTGGGTGAGAGTTTGGCGAGAGAGAGAGAGAGAGAGAGAGAGAGAGTTTTGTTTGGGAGAAAAGACTGCGTGTTGAATTAACACCGCTTTGTTCTTTTGAAAGTTTTGTTTGTGATTATTATTTTGTGGCAATTGGACAGATTCTTTTTTGAATAAACGACAACAGATTGGATGACTACGATGACAAAGGATTTACCCCGGAACGGACAACGACAATGGAATTGGATCACCGAAAGAACAACAACGAGAGCGAAAGTTTGTGAACATTGTTGAACTTTCAGTGACAAATATCCCTACACGGGAGCGGCGTTTCCGACCGCGGAATTATCCGCTGTAATTAATAAATCTCTTTCGATTTTGAACTGTCTCCATTTTTATCGTTGTACATTGATTAAGTTATCAATTATTGGCTGAGTGGAAACCCCACACCCTTGGTTGCGCTACATATGGTGGAGGATGTGGGCAACTATTAAGCCATTTAATAAATAACTTACTCTGTACAGCGGGAAATGGAGGCGCTCATTAGACAGATAGAGAAAGGACACGCTGCACAGTTGACGCACAACCAAGCGCTGCTGGATGAGCAATGGCAGCAGACAACCCTTCTGCGCCAGGAAATAACGTGGCTGTCAGCTATCACAACCCCCCGCCGACTAAACCCCAGTGCTTTCATGGTGAAGATGACCGCGGAGGATGACGTTGAGGCGTACCTCCAAACCTTTGAGCGAACGGCGACCCGAGAAGGGTGGGCTCCAGGGCAATGGGTGCTGGGCCGCCCCGGACAGGAATGGAGCTATCAGACTGATAGCTCCATTCCTGTCCGGGGCGGCCCAGCACACGTACCAGGATCTGGATGAGGTCCAGGCCGTGGACTACACCATCCTGAAGAGGGAGATTCTGCGTCGTGCAGGGCGCAGTCTCATCGGCCAGGCACAGAAGTTCCACAATTGGACCTTCGACGCCACATTACCGCCCCGAGCCCAGATGCACGACCTGATCCGCCTGGCCAAGAACTGGATGACCCACGGAACTGGCCGCCCTAACGCCAATGGAACGGTTTGTCGTTGACAAATTTTTGCACTCCCTACCATTTGAAACCAAGAAGTTGGCAAGCCAAGCAAACCCCCAGAGCGCCGACGAACTGGTGGAGCTGGTAGAGGGATACCAAGCCACTGTAGAGTCCCGACCTGCCCATCCCGAACTGGAGAAACCCGAAGCCTCGGTCCGAACACGGGAAAGACCGAAACCAGACGGGATGACCGGCGCAAGAGTCAGAGAAGGTAACTGGGCACCGCCCAGCCCGCCAAGGCGACACCCCTTCATGACTGAAGACCGCCGGGCGTGTTTTGACTGTGGAGAGGTGGGACATATATCCTGGAATTGTCCCCGATGGGACGTGGTGATGCGGACCGCATCCGCCACCGACGCCCCGCCCACAAAACCCTGCAGGTTGCTGCTGTCCTGCTGGGCCACCGAGGATTGCCCATCGCCTCTGATGCCGGTGAGGGCCAACGGCAAAGATACCACAGCCCTGCTCGACTCCGGGAGCATGGTGACCCTGGTCCGCCCCGAGTACGCCCGGGCGGAACTTCAACCCGAGATGATGGCCCCTGCATCCATGGGGAGAACAAAGATTACCCAGTGACCCTCTTGCGGTTACAAACGACAAAGGGGCAATACATCGGAAAAGCCGGAGTTGTTAAAAACCTGCCGGTTCCGGTGCTACTGGGACGGGACTGCCCAATCTTTCCCCAGCTCTGGACAGGGATGTGGGGGGAAGTGGGAAGGCGGCAAAAGATGAGACGTGGCCAAAAAGGGGAAGCGGCAAGGGCAACCCAAGGCCCCCCACTGTGCAAAGTTCAGGACGCGGATCTGCCACCCTCATCAGAGGTTGGGTCCGAATCCGAAGTGGTCGAGGCCGCCAGACTGTGTGGTTTCCAGGGAGTGGACCCACAGCCATCAGCAGAGGGGCCGGCAGAAGCCGGCACTGCCGAGGCAACCCCAATGGAGGAAGAGCCGATATGGGCGGAATTGTTCCCGATGGACCTCGAGGAGGTGCCCGAGTCCCCGCCCTTGACGGGACGGTTCGGGACGGCCCAACTGGAGGATCAGAACTTGAGACACGTTTAACAAAACGTACCCTCATTTTGCCATAAAAAAGCGGCTCCTATACCAGGTGGTCATGAGTGAAGGACGAGAGATAGAGCAGCTGTTAGTGCCACACTCCATGGTAAACACTGTTTTACAGTTGGCGCATGTGCACGTGCTGGGGGCGCACTTGGGGGTCGAGAAGACCTCCGACTGGATCAAGGCACGCTTCTATTGGCCGGGGATAAAACGCGTGGCCGAGAGTGCCGGGAATGCCAGAGGGTGGCGCCCAAGCCCAAGTATAAGAGCCCTTTAATCTCGTTGCCCATAATATCTGTTAACATCCTGGTCATCTTGGATTACGCCACCCGGTACCTTGAAGCCATTCCCCTGCGCACAATGGCCACCAAGGGCATTGCACGAGAACTGATGCTGCTGTTCTCCCGGGTCGGCATACCGGACGAGACCCTGACAGACCAGGGAACCCCCTTTATGAGCAAGGTAATGCGCGACCTATGCCAGCTACTGGAGATCAGGCAAATACGTACATCAGTGTACCACCCCCAGACTGATGGTCTGGTTGAAAGGTTCAACCGAACCCTTAAGAGCATGTTGCGGAAGGTGATGGAGGCAGATGGCCAAAACTGGGACCAGCTACTCCCCTTTCTGATGTTCTCGGTCAGAGAGGTACCACAGGCATCTACGAGCTTCTCACCCTTCGAGCTGCTATATGGCCGACGGTCACGGGGCATGCTGGACCTGGCCAAGGAAGCCTGGGAGGCCCAGCCGTCCCCCCACCGAACTGTAGTGGAACACGTGACTGAGATGAAAGAGCGGATGACCACCCTATGGCCCATTGTCCGCGAGCATATGCAGGAGGCGCAGGAGGCACAGCAGCGCGTATACAATCGTGGGGCACAGCTCCGTGAGTTTCAGCCTGGGGATCAGGTCCTGGTGCTGGTCCCCACATCAGAGTGCAAGTTCCTCGCCCGCTGAAAAGGACCATATGAGGTCCTAAAGAAAGTGGGTGAGGTTAATTATAGGGTAAGTCAACCCGACCGTCGCAAGAAAACCCAGCTGTACCATATAAACCTTTTGAAACAGTGGCATGTCAGCGACCAGGTCCCAGACTGGGGGACCGCAGCCATATCTTACAGCCAGCCAGGCGGACAAAGTTCCGCTAGGGGAGCAACTGAGCGCGGCCCAACGACAGGAGCTACGGGAGCTGGTGGGCCGCCATAGAGATGTCTTCTCGATGGACCAGGGGGAGACAGACGTCGTTGAACACCACACATCACCACTCCCCTGGAAGTCAAGGTAACCCAGCGGCCGTACCACATTCCAGAGGCGCGGTGTGAAGCGGTGCGCCGCGAAGTGCAGGCGATGTTGGTGGCCGGGATCATAGAAGAGTGAGTGGTGCAGCCCCATAGTCCTGGTCCCCAAGCCTGATGGAACAATCAGGTTCTACAATGATTTTAGGACACTGAATGAGGTTAAAAATTTGATGCGTACCCCATGCCTAGGGTGGATGGCTGATCGAGCGGCTCGGGACGACCAGATACATCAGCACGCTGGACCTGACGAAGGGGTACTGGCAGGTGCCCCTGACAAGGGAGTCCAGGGAGAAGACGGTGTTCGCTACCCCAGATGACCTATCTCAGTACAGGAAACCATTCGGGTTGCACGGGGCCCCTCCCACGTTCCAGCGGATGATGGATCAGATACTGTGTCCCCATCGACAGTATGCTGCTGCGTACCTGGACGACATTGTCATCCACGGAGAAGACTGGGGAACCCATCTCAGGCAAATGCAAGAGGTGCTGCACGCACTAAGAGGGGCGGGGCTGACAGCAAACCCCCGGAAGTGCCTCCTTGGGCTACAGGAGACAGAGTACCCGGGTTACACAATTGGCCGAGGGTTGGTCAAACCCCAAGCGGCTAAGATCAAGTTGATCCGGAATTGGCCCCACCCCACGACACAGAAACAGGTGCGTACATTCATCGGGCTGGCCAGTTATTACCGTCGATTTATCCCCAACTTTGCATCCCTGGCTAGCCCGTTGACCGACCTGACCCGGAAAAAGTTGGGTCCGCAACTGTCCGCAACGGGTGGAGTGGACCAAGACCAAGGAGGCTGCATTCTAGAACCTCAAGGCAGTGCTCTGTTCCAGACCGGTGCTGGTCACTACGGACTTCCAAAAGCCCCTGCTGGTACAGACGGATGCATCTGAGACCGGAATTGGGGCAGTCCTGTCTCAAGTACAGGGGGGTGAAGAACACCCAGTGAAGTACATAAGCCGTAAGCTTCTGCCAAGAGAGACGAGGTACTCTATGGCGGAAAAAGAGTGCCTCGCTATCAAATGGGCACTGGAGACACTCCGATACTATTTATTAGGGAGAAAATTTACGTTGGTAACAGATCATGCCCCGTTTGTGTGGATGTCGAAAAATTGCGAGAGTAACGCGAGAGTGACCCGCTGGTTTCTGTCATTACAGCCTTTTAATTTTGATGTGCTCTTTTGATGGGCCCTGCTACAGTGGTCAATTGGTGTCTGCTCCAAGAATCGGCATGCCACGTTTGTCTGATCTCGATAAGGCCCGTGCGATAGGGCAACTTCAAGCTGGTGTTCCACAAAAGTAAGTTGCGGCATTATTTGGAGTGAGCCCTAGTACCATCTCCAAACTGAAGGCCAAGTTCCATGAAATGGGGGATGTCAGAGACAGACTGCGAAGTGGGCGCCCCAAGAAGACAACACCCCAAGAAGACCGGTTCCTCACCCTTTCAGCACTTAGGAACCGTAGGCTGTCTTCTACAGATTTGCAGTCAAGGTTTGCAGGACGATATGGCACACGGCTCTCGGCCCAGACAATCTGGAACAGACTGCACCTGCACTGGAACCTGAACATGTGGAGGAACGTTATGTTCAGCGATGAGTCCAGATTCTGCCTACGGAAGTTGGATCATAGGGTCAAAGTGTGGAGAAGATGGGGAGAACGCTATGCTGATTGCTGCACCGATAAAGTAACACCTTTTGGTGGAGGCAGTGTGATGGTGTGGGGCGGCATCTCCATCACTGGAAAAACGAGGCTTGTCATCATAGGAGGCAATCTCGAGATGAGATTCTGCAACCAGTGGCAATCCCATATCTCCACAGTCTGGGACCGAACTCCATCCTCCAAGATGACAACGCTCGCCCCCACAGAGCGGGGTTTATCAGAGACTACCTCCAGAATTTGGGAGTAGAGAGAATGGAATGGCCTGCCAACAGTCCTGACCTCAACCCAATTGAACACTTGTGGGATCAGCTTGGGCGTCCTGTTCGTGCTAGAGTGACCAACACAACCACGTTGGCTGACTTGCGACAAATCCTGGTTGAGGAGTGGAATGCCATCCCACAGCAGTGTGTGACCACGCTGATGACCAGCATGAGGAGGAGGTGCCAGGCTGTGGTGGCTGTGTATGGTTTTTCCACAGGCTACTGAGGCTCCTGACTGTTTGTTAAATGAATAAATTGTAAAATTGCCAATATGTCTTGTTTCTTCCTTGTTACTGATAAACTTCAATCATCCAATCCACCAAACAACACCAAACAAGAGTCAATAGCAACAGCAGAATAAGCTTGAATAGTTTGGCATTGGCAGAGAAGATTTGGCAAACCCACATACTCAGCTGTGCTGCTCATCCCACAAATGCATGTTTCTTACAAATGGGGCACCATTTAAAAGGGAAATAAACAGGCTTTCCAACGGTATAAAATGTATTGCCAGGAAGCATTGTTACAACAGAGAAATAATCTACCAAATACAAATTTCCGAACTTTTTGTTCGATGTTTATATATATATATATATATATACAGTATATATACAGTACTGTGCAAAGGTCTTAGGCCACCCAAGAAAATGTTTGAAGCTATGATTAAAGCTATTTATCTGGGCAGTGTTTATATGCTTGGAAAAACACTATATAACATTAGAATAAATACAAATAAACATTTAATACAATAAAAAATATGATTTTATTGCATTTTCCAAAAAGTTATTGAGATCTTGTGGTATCCTCCTTGAGGAACACACAGTATTAAAATGGCCACCTCAGAGCCCCAACCTCAACATAATTGAAGCTGTATGGGCTTACTTGGACAGGGAAAAGAACAAAAAGCATCCAAAAGTCAAAAGAAGAGTTATGGCAAATCCTGTAAGAAGCTTGGAAGAATTTACCACAGGACTATTTAACAAAAATTACACAACAGTCTACCAAAGCGAATTGCTTCAGTTATGCATTCTAAGGGAGGCCTTGTTTTAAAAACACAATTCGTTTTTGCAGTGGTGGGCCGTCAGGGCCTGCAAGGCCTTCTCTGCTGGCCTAAAAAATATCTGAATCACAGACTGATGTTAATTATATTTTGTCCATGAATACTTATTAAATAATTCCAAATGGTCTGTCCACTTCCTTTCATAGCTTTTCCCCTGGTTGCGCTGCTTCCAGATGTGTATTTTCATATTAAAGCATTTAACCAATCACATTTCAGCCATCATTTGTTGCCAGGGTGAAAGAAATCTGCCTGGAGGCCTTCACAATCAGTTCTGCGGGCCCTGTAGCATAAAATAAGTGTCGATCAAACTGTTGCTTCAACCAATCAGATTTTGAGTTGGCGACACCAAGGCCTTCTAGCAGGCGTACGGTAACGTCAGCATATT
Source organism: Aldrovandia affinis (assembly GCA_029706075.1). NCBI lineage: Eukaryota > Metazoa > Chordata > Actinopteri > Notacanthiformes > Halosauridae > Aldrovandia > Aldrovandia affinis. Next base: position 905,541 of record JAINUG010000043.1, on the reverse strand, counting down.
CACACCCTTTGATTGGATAGTCAGAGAGTGTACTAGCCAGAGCTAGCGAGCGGACATTTTCAGCCCTAAAGCGAATTAAAACTTATGCCAGAAATACGACAGGGCAGGCTCGACTTTCAGCATTAGCTTTGATGGCGATAGAAAAGGACTTCTTGATGGAACTGAAACGCACGGATAATCTGTACGACAGAGTAATTGAACTCTTTTTGAGGAAAGAAAGGAGGATGGATTTTGTGTACAAATAATAAGGATTTTTGGTGAGTAAAATGTTGCTATTTTCCTAAATAATATTGCAATTTTATGAGGTTATTATTGATGCTTTTTTATGTGTGTCAAGGAGACTTGTGTACCCCGGGTTTGTTTCTTCAGTAAAGGCATTTATTCTGGCTACACGAGTTATCTATCTGCGATGCAATGGCTCTTTATACTGCATTTCTGCATAATAAGATGGTTTTTATAGCCATAAAATAGTTATTGAGGGGTGGATTGATTCAGACGGAGCACTACTGAAGGCCTAGGTGTGAAATGCACGGCCCGCCACTGCGTTTTTGTTACTTTTCATCAATGTTATATTGTGTTTTTTCGACCAAATAAACACACACTGCTCAGATAAATGGCCTAAGACTTTTGCACAGTACTATATATATAGTATATACATATGATGAAGTGTTGTGCAAACACAACTCGGGTGAAACCTTCTCATTTTGTAGCCGGGCTCACTGTATTAATCAAGCATTAATCAAGTTAATTCACACCTTTCCCAGCATCCTCTGCATCGAGCAGCCCTGGGGTTATGGAAATATTCTCCGTCCACTCACCATGCCGCAGTGCATCCTGCTCCATTAGCTGACATTTATTGGGCGTTTTAACCTTTAAAAACCTAAAGCGTTTTAACCTATTTTTCCGATTAACCCTTTGTTGTTTTTATTAGACTTTTGTATTTTTTTCTATTCCCCCTGTTATGAGGAATAAAAATATCCAAGGGGCAAATTCACGGTCACAGTCTTTTGTCCAATCAGCCTCAGTACCACATGAGCATAACAAGTGTGTGCGTAAGCAGTGCAACACTTTTACACTGTATTACCTGTTGGCTTAGCAGCCCTTATCTAGAGCACCATACACAGTTCTGCAATGCAGCTATAGTACAGCTGGATGTATACTGAAGAAATGTATGTTTAGTGCCCTGCTCAAGCAGTGCTTCACCTGGCATTTGAACCCGCATACACCAAGTTACTGTAAAAAGTATAATTCCCCAGACACCACACAACGTAGGGAATCTGAATGGAAAGGAGTCGAACCAAAACTGATACATTATTAACTATGCAAAACATGTTATTTCATCAAGGCTAACGGCCAGAGGGGCATTTCCATGCAAAACACAACTTCACATTAATAATTAATCACACAAATTCTACCATCTACCCAGTCAGTACTACATTTTTATCATGACAGAAAGTGATGTGGGTGTTATGGGGGGTTTAGTGCACCTTTAAGGCTTACTCCTGCCCAGCCCACTTTGGCTAAATCCAGCCTAGCATCACCAGATGTTTTTGTTTTGTTTTGTTTTGGATTGGGGACTTCTTGGCTGTTTTAATTGATTTGTTGGGATTGAAAAGCCAACTGGCATTTTGCCAAAAATAATTTTGCCTAAAATTGCTTCAACAAGGCAAGCGTTTGGAAGTTAAATAGCATGGGATTACACTCTAGACTCTACTATACCTTCCAGAGTATAACTAGTCATGTCTCCGTTTCCTTAGTGACTAGTTTATTTTAGTAAGAAGCCAGTTGACATTTTTGCAAGACATTGCAGTGATGAGACAGACCTATAAATATGATTGAGAATTCCAAACTGTAAGAAAAGAGAAAATAGGCAGGAAGTCGGCTCAGCCCAAGCGGAGGCCCGGGCACTGTCATACTCTCAGACTTTAGGAGACGACTTGAGTGCCTTCAGTGCCAATTTGGATAATTTAGCTGCAAATCACAGAAACATTTAGCCATTCACACAAGCGTGTCTATTTCACACATTTCTCAGGTTTTTCGTGTCGAGAAGATGCCTTATACAGAAGTGTGCCTTTGGAGCAGTCCCCACCCCCTCTTGTTGGTTGTCTCAGTGACCGGGTGTTCATATACTAGGGGTTATATAACTTCAGATGTAGACAGTAAAGGTGATCGGTATATCTATTTCAGGCATAACTTCCACTTTATTTTCAAGGTCAAACACATTCTAGTGGGTTAAATAGTAGTGGGAAAGCTCCAAAATTGACACAAAAAATGGTGAAATGCATGAATTTGTCATTCTTGTGTGAAAGGCAAAATGGCTCCATAGCGTGATACTGAAGGTGTGATCGGAATTACACAGAGAAGGCTGAGTTAGGCTATCGCCTGCCACTACGAAATTTGGCAGCACTTTAAAAGCACTTTTATATAACTAAGCAATACATGTTTAATGAATTGTGAATAGCTACATCATAAATTATTTGACATTATACAAATTATATAAATATACATTTATAAATGATATATACATTATATATGACATTTCCCATGATGAGTCAACATTAATAAAAAGGCCTCATGTCTATTACAGTGATAATGTGAAACTGGCTCCCACTGAGAGAACTGACTGAAATGGCCCACCCCATGCAGTGAGAGGAAGTGAAGGATGGGAAATGGGAAAACCGTTGTGATACGAAGCAGCCAACTGCAACTCAACATTTTGAATACCCTTAAAACAGTGCTGAAACCAGACGGAATTTGCTCATTGTTGAATTCTATGGCCTGGATTCAATCAACATGTGTTGACCGTTATCTCTTCATAAAAACTAGTGTGAAGACGTTGAGGGCTGGCAGGATCACCTCAGGGACTCGTTAGTCCTACGAGTCTCTGTTTCATTGTTTTGCAGGTTTTTGCTCTTGGATCATTAGGAATTACAGGGCTGGCCCAGGTAACGGACTGCTGAGGACGATATGCTGCATACTATCTGCAGAAGCGAGACACTGCAATGCCACTGCTGCACTTTTATTGCTCTGCTACCTCCTGAAGGGATTTCAGACTGCAGTATTCCCAGCCCACATTATCAAACCTATTGTTCACAGGAAAATCGAACCTGTTTCCATTAGAATTTCGTCTCCCTTCCTTTGTCCCTTTTATATTGGGGAATCAAGCCTCTATTGTCTGTTTGCCCTCCTCAGCGCTTCTCTTGTCTTCTCTTCTTGCACATTTTCACATGTTTTTTTAAATCATTCAAATACTATTTAAATTCCAGATATTTTCTTAAATTTGCCAGGCCATTTATGTTACAATATAATTTCAGGCTCCAGTAATTATTTGACTATTACTATTACTATTTATTTATGACCGATACATACAGGTAATTGCCAAAATAAAGGAAACACCAACATAAAGTGTCCAGGTGAGCTAGCAATATCATTTACAATATTGTACTAGATATTCGAGAACTACCTGCTGGTGATAAATTCAATGGGGAATGAATGATACCCCGACAACGGGCTGTACTTCTGCACTGAGAATATTCTTCACTCTTTCTGACACAGGTACAACATATGCAACAGTAGTAATGGCATTAAAACTATATTTTGTAACTAAAATGAATGTGATTGCAGAGAGACAAGCTTCGCAAGAGAGGACAGTGGCATGATGAAACAATTAAAGTAGGTAATATTCAGGTAACGGCCAAAATAAAGGAAACACCAACATAAAGCGTCTTAATAGGGCGTTGGGCCACCACGAGCAGCCAGAACAGCTTCAGTGCACCTTGGCATAGATTCTACAAATGTGTGGAACTCTATTGGAGCATCATTCTTCCATGAGCAATTCCATCATTTGGTTTTTGTTGATGGTGGTGGAAAACACTGTCTCAGGCACCACTCCAGAATCTCCCATAAGTGTTCAATTGGGTTAAGATCCTGTGACTGAGATGGCCATGGCAAATGGTTTACATCGTTTTTATGTTCATAAAACCATTCAGTGACCACTTGTGCCCTGTGAATGGGGGCATTGTCGTCCTGGAAGAGACCACTCCCATCAAGATAGAAATGCTTCACTATAGGATGAAGGTGATCACTCAGAATTGCTTTGTATTTATTGTAATTTACTTTGACCACTAAGGGGTTGAGTGGACTTAAACCATGCCTAAATAAACAAATAAACCCACCATAAGAGAGTCTCCAGAACCTTTCATTTACTGAAGTGTTTCCTTTATTTTGGTAGTTACCTGTATATTGAAAGTAGGTGCTTAGGGTTGGCCCAATTGCCCATTATTATGGGTACCATGGGTAGAAGAGATCACAATTGAGTGTTTTTCCAAAACTCACTCAAGTGCCTTGACCAAAAGTGGACTGAGTAATTTTAGGAAAAACAGTACAGTCCAGTACAGTTGCTCAGAGAAAAATATTTTGTTCATGAAGTAATATTTTTTCCCAGTTATGGAAAGATACCTCTCAGGTTAACAAGCATGGAATTCATGCCCTGTCTAATGTGATTCAACATAAAACAGTGCAGGGGGATGGTGTGTGCATGATTTTGAATTGTATAGTACCTGCAATATGCTTCCAGGCAAGAAAGTAATACGAGCTAAGAAAATAAATCACATACTCCTTATAAACCCTGCAGTGAGAGAGGGAAAGAGTTTTTCCAGAAGTATTTTTCCATCAAATGCAGGGCACTGCTATTAGCTCCAACAAAACCATGACTGTTTTTGTTTTCATTGACAGTTAACTTTCATTTACATGTACGTATGGATATTTAGCAAATATGTCATGCAAGCAAATGATGTAGAACATGTAATATCTGATATTTGTTTATGACTTTGCCCTTTTCCTGATGCCCTTTGCCTGATGATGGTGAAAAATAATTGAATATTCAAATGTTAAACCAAGAAACATGCATATCACAAATGGGTAGCAGCCATAAAATTCAGAGTTGAGATTGAGTTCTTGTTTTCACAGAGGATAGCTCAAGGGTTTTTTGCAATAAATATTTGTCTGGAATTAGCTTTGAAATCATACTCAAGGAGATGGCAGCATTGTCTTGCCACAGCCATGCTGTCAGCTTTACATAAAGAGGAAATGCTTTCATTGCCCACCCCGAGAGTCAAGAACAATTATGATGAGACTGAAGCTTTTGAAGGTAAAAAGACCTACATTTTAAAAAGCCCAATGTCAGGCTAGATACATTTAGGAAGCAGAGAGGGCTTATATTTCCATATTTGTGCAGGAACCGTTTCTTTGATCATGTAAAGCCAACAGTTGCAATGCAGAATTTCTGATGATTTGTTGCAGAGCAAGATCGGGTGCTGTAGGCTGAAAGGTCACTGGCATGGTGCTAGTATTTCAGAGGAGACTGTGGGTATTACAAATACACGAGAATGCCATGGAGAGAAATTGAAAATTGTTCCACTATATTAGTTAGGTACAGGAGAATTTATTTGAAAACCCTCTAAAAGTACAAAACAGCTGTCCTCTATCTATTGTGACTGCAAAGTCAGCTTCACCAGATTAACCTACACACTTAATTAACACACACTATTGCAGACAGATATGCATCAGTCAGTTGAAACAACCACACGTCAGCATGGAGCAAATACACAACCAACAAGTTCATTTATATTACCATTGTTTGTTGTATATTTGTTGTTTTCCAATTGCCTCACAATTTCATGAACACTTTGTGACAACTTGTACAAATTCACTACAATAAATGAATCAATACATTTTGATTTATTGCTTGACACCCAGCAATTATTCTTTTGCACTTTTACTTAATGAAGATATTGAAAGGCAAAAATATGTCTCATAATCTGACCTCTATTTGTTTTCATGTATTTACTAAATGGCTTGCGGCTGTGGCTCCTGTGATTGCTATGCTACTCTGTGAGGGGTCTGGTGTATGCAGGCAGAATAATGAAGCCCTGGTTTAGTCTGCAAGGAAATGTGTGCCTCGGAAATGCAAAGCATGTCTTAATTTGGTGAAGAGATGCGGTTCAATAACCCCACTGATTAACTCACAGAGCATAGCTGAGAAACAGATCAGAAAATAGTGAGCTGTGAATTTAAAAAACAAGCTTGGTTAAATCTGTGAGGGAATATGTGAGTCGAATTCTCAAAACAAACAAACAAACAAACAAGAACGTTACACGATCTGTCTTGTTATTGGTGTAATCAGTAACCCAATGGTACATTGCTTTGTTCTGGCTCTGTCAGGTTTTGTAAGCCTCCATTTAATCTTTGATTAGCCCCATAACCTGTGTAATTACTTGCTTGATTACGTGCAAGATCAGATAATGGATACATCGATTGTACGCCTATGTTTGTTGCCTGTGGAGATTAAGTGAAAATTAGTGAGAGTTTTGTACGGGCTGTATAGGAAATAGTGGCTGTGCTGTGATCCAAAATGAAAGCCATGTGAAAATAAATGTTAAAAAATACTTTAAAAATACTCCCTCCACTATTAAGAATGACTATTGGGGGTGGCGGATGGCGTAGCGGTCTAACGCGCCACCCTTTGGTGTGGCATGTGCTGCCTGTCAGGGTCGCGGTTTGAAACCCGCGTCTCTACCAGACCGGCCCTGGTCATCAGCCCCGCGGCATTTGGCTGTCCGCCTCCAGGGGAGGGTAGGGTGAGTCGGCACGAGTCCATCAAGGAGAAGGTTAAAGGCGTCCGTGGAAGAATTTCTGTCTCGGAAGAGGTGGGAACAATCGGCCAGGAATGTGTGTCTCGCTCCGGGACTCGTGGGGGTGGAGAATTGAAATAAATAGCGGGTATAATTGGCAACCAAATTGGGAGAAAAACAGGAAAAAATTTGAAATAAATGTTAGAAAAAAAAAAGACTATTTTGGTAAATACAGTAATAAGCATTTTCATATCCCATCATCTTGGATCTTAAAGCACATAATACCAAGCTTCATTAATTAATGTACTAGAGTCTGCATTTTGTACTTCTTAATCGTGTTTTATATATAAGTTTTTGCTGATGGTTTAGTTTTTTTAATGTCTGAAGCTGCCTGTAACCCAAACTACCCCCTTTGGGATAATAAGGTTGTATTCTATTCTCTTCTAATGCAGTGTTCCTCATGGTGATCCAGTATTGTTCTGCTTCGCGGACAGGAATTGTATCTCCAGGAATTGTGCAGTCCAGTCCGAGCACAGAGACGCTGGGCCACATGCGAGCACGGTGATGGGCTTCCCTGCTTAGTTACGCCCCCTCCTGCACAGGTGTGGGGGTTGGGGTCAGAGGAAAGATCCTGCCCAAATGCCACTTCCTGGATGTTTAGCTGAAACCTTTCTCAGCTGACATTTCCCCAAAATCTCATGATTACCTTTGCGCTGGCAGACAAAGCAGAGAAATTGAAAAACAATTCAGAGAAATGAAAAGGTTTACTGCCCTTCATTGACAGCCTGAAGAGAAGATCAGCATTTTATTTATTTTTTTGTCGTTTTTGCAGAGAATTTTTTAAATTCCACAAATTTACATCTGGTGTTAGGCACAATCTTTACTTTCTTTCTATTTTTAATGGTTTTCCCCCTCAAAAACCCAATAACACGACTGCATTTCAAATCATTGTGAGGGCTTGGGTAACATGAGCGACAAGCCCATTATGCACCACTGTCAGAAACATTAACGGTCAAACAAAGCGATGTTTACATCCGTTAATTCCGCCTGTCACCCGCCTTCAGCATCAGCCTCGTCTTGCCAAAGCCTGGGCGGCTGGATGTGGACGCCACGGAAGAGGCAAAGCCGACAGAACAAATAACACGCGCCAAGTCATTAATACCCACAGCAGCTCTGGAGGTGAATGGGGCCAGTGTAGACGTATAGGGTGGTGGTCTACCCACAAAGCACACTTCATACCCCTCGCACTGGGAGTGTGTGGGGGATGGTGTGAGGGAGTTCCCTCCTCACAATCAGCGCCAGAGCTGGCCTCAGTCTCTGCGCTATATACACACTGCGCTATATACACACTACATCCTAGACTGTTAGCCTTAAACCCATAGCATTTTGGCATCAAAAGTAAAATACCACATTCTCCTAAAACAAGCATGGGTGGTGGGGGTGGGGGGGGTCACACAGCACTGTACATAAATTACATTACATTACATGACATTACAGGCATTTAGCAGATGCTCTTATCCAGAGCGACTTACACAGTTTACATTGCTTTACATACAATCCATTTATACAGCTGGATATTTTTACTGAAGCAATTCAGGTTAAGTACCTTGCTCAAGGGCACAACGGCAGTGCCCCACCTGGGAATTGAACCAGCAACCTCTGAGTTACAAGTCCAGTTCCCTAACCATTACACTACACTGCCGCCACTACATGACTATACAGTACATCAGAATCAGAATCGGAATCAGAATCAGAATTATTTATTGGCCAAGTACGATGTACAAGGAATTTGCCTTAGTGCAAGGGTGTCAACATACAACCAAAACAATAACAAGAGCTTAGAAAAATAAATAAAAAATAGTGTAATAAAAAATACAATACAATACAATACAATACAATATAATACAATACAATACAGTACAGTGCTAATACAAATACAAATACAAATACAAATACAAATACAAATATACAAATACAGTACAAGGGAGTACATCTGTAGTATAGTGCTGATCATAAGACATACTGTAACGCGCACTCATATTTCCACCCACAAAAGCCGCTCTCCTTTAGGCCCTTACTGCCAGTGGCTCCATTCAGGACCCTGGTGTTGTCTTTTCTGTTGCCACAGAACCGGAGGAGGACAGGACCACATCCTTTTAATTGGGTTTTGAAATAATTGCAGCACTTAAAGTTATTAATGGCATGCAATTAATTTAGGCGGCATCTGTAGTGACTGTTTGTATGTTTATAACCTGCAGGGGGCCCATAGGGGGGAGAGAGCACTGAAGAATGGCCTAAACAGGGACCTTCCAGCTGGCAGTGGATTGCTGATGGAACACTACTGTTTGTTTGTAACTACCACGGAAAGCATTTGGTTGGATCTTCCAAGCATTTAGAATTGAGCTGACCTTCAACTTAGTCCCTTGTTACTGTAAGGCCTGCCTAATACTGCCCCTGGGTTCTGCTATCTAGTGTACATTTATTTTCAAGGGAGCACAATTTCAATATCAGTAGGTGGTTGAAATAATATTTCTTTTTTTCTTTTTCTGACAAGAGTGAAAACAGGCAGTGGCCTGAGCTGTCCCTGTGATGTGTCAGCACAGTGGAAGTGGACAGAGAGAGAGAGAGAGAGAGAGAGAGAGAGAGAGAGAGAGAGAGAGAGAGAGAGAGAGAAAGAGAAGAAGAGCCTAAGGTGACAAACTGACAGACACCAGGGAGGAGAGGAGAGGAGAGAGGAGGATTAGTGAAAAGGTTTAACTAGTGCTGCAACTCGAAAAAACTGGTGATTTCTTACAGTCCTACACTTTCAACATGCCAAGTGTGCACAGCCTTGGAAAGAGAACAGCAGCTACACTCAGCAGCTTATTGAGGTGAGAGCAGAGCAGAAGAGAGGAGAGGGACATTAAGATGTCACCCCTGGTCTCTGGTCCAATATGTGGCACCTCTATTCACCAGAGAGAAATGAGGCAGTCATGAGCAGGGGCTGGGTACGTTAATGGCAATGTGTGGCAGCGAGGCGTGTGCTGCATAGGGAGGCGCACACACTTTTCAACACAAGTGCTGCAATAAAAAGAAGGTATTACTCACCTTGGCCCGGATGTACACTAAGTGCAATTCAGTAGTGTCAGGGTACTCTTTGCCTCACCTCAGACTGAGACAGGACATCATGCTGAAAGCCAGGAAATGCCATGCTAGCAGCCCCCATCAATCAACAGGTGGATTCAGTGGGACCTCATCATAGGGCCCCTTTTAAGTCTCCGCCCCCCCATCTAAAAAACGTCACTTTTTGTTACCTTACAGCCTGAAGTTAAAACATATTAAAATCTGACTTTTTAGAATAACCTGGATTGATAAATCGACACCCTGCTGAGTTAGTACTTGGTAGAAGCACCCTTTGCTTGAATTACACTGTGACACTGGGAGAGGTGGAGGGAGGGGTAGAGAGGGCTGCGCCACCCTTTTGGCTGCTGTCAAGTGCTCTTTATTCCCTCCCACAGCCTGGAGGGACTACAGGACCTTGAACAGCAGCAGCCTCACTTACAGGCAAGCTCACCTGAGGCTAATGAGCAATCAACTCTGTGAGCTGTGAGCCATTGCCTTCGTTAGGCCATTATAAAAGCACAGCCTGCCATGCCTGATGAGAGTTTTTGGGGCATGGAGGAAGAAGTGCTGTTTTTTTGTTGCTGTTTCCCTCAAATGAATAGTTTGATTTAACTGCTTTGTTTTTGTGTTTTGTTTAATTTTTTTGTAGAAGGATAATAAATTGGTCGTTGGCCTATCGAAACTCAGTTCTTTCATTTGGTCTTTCATCGACTCACCACCTGGCATGGTGGCTACCCCTGCCTCCGTGCTACATACACCCATGAATCTGTTTGGATATGTCTCAATACCACATACCAGCTTTGCACATCTAGATTGGGCAAAGTTTGCCCATTCTTCCTTACAGGGCCGTCAATGGACTGCGCTCTTCAAGTCATTTCACAGGTTTTCAGTAGGATTTATGTCAGGGCTCTGACTAGGTCACTCATGGACATTCACCTTTTTGTTTTTAGCCACTCTATTGTTGCTTTAGCTGTGTGCTTTGGGTTATTGTCAAGCTGAAAGGTGAACCTCCTTCCCAATTTCGACTTGGGTTTTCCTCAATCATTTTTTTTGTATTTTGCTCCATCAATTTTCCCTTCGATCTTGACAAATGCCCCAGTCCCTGAGAAGCACACCCATAACAGAATGCTGCCACCACCATGCTTTACAGTAGGGATGTAACATCGCAGCCCCGTTCTTTGTGTTTTTGTCATTCCGTTCCTTGCGTGTCATGTCTTGTTTTTGCTTTTACCCTGTGTGTCTTTTGTTTTAGGCTGGGCGTGGCTTCCTCGCATTCCGCACTCGGTTCCTTTTTTTGCCCTCATTAGATTCAGCCTATCACACCCACTCCCCTGCACATTCTGCATGCCGGAATCAATTTAGTAATTTTACCCTTTCCTATTTAAGTTCAGCGCTCACATAATCCAGTGCCAAACCGTACTCTTGTATCTTGTACTGCACTAGTTTGGTTCACTCTGTTTTCCAGTTTAGATTTTTTGCCGTTTGTATTTTGTCGTTTTTTCAGTCTTTTTGTAGCCCGTCCAGCCTGTTCTGTTTTGCCAGCTTTCTGTCTGTTTCTCCAGTTACCTTTTGTTGCATTCAGCTATTAAACGCCTCCTGCGTGGAGTGCAATCTAAGTTCTGTTCCGGAGTCTGCGTTTGGGTCCAAGTCAGCATCTACACCATAACATGGGATGGTGTTCTTTGGGTGATGTGGTGTATTGGGTTTTTGCCAAAGGTAACGTTTTGCATTTAGGCCAACAATTCCTATCTTGGTTTCATCTGATCACAACACTTTTTGCCACATGGCTTTAGAATCTTCAGTGTTTTTTGCATACCTTAAACAGGACTGGATGTATACTTGGTGGCTTCCTTGCCACCCTACCATACAAACCAGAATTTTGGAGAGCTTTCTGTATTGTTGACACATGCATACATTGGCCATTTGCCATAAAGTCCTGTAGCTCCTTTGTTGCCAATGGCCTCTTGATGGCCTCTCTGACCAGTCTCCTTCCTGCTCGGTCATCCAGCTTGGATGGACGGTCTGGTCTAGGCAAGGTCCTGGTGGTGCCATGCACATTCCACTTCTTAATTATGGTCTTGACCATGCTCCAATGGATATTTAAGGCCTTTGAAATCTTTCTATACCCATTCCTGATATGTGCCTTTCCACAACTTTATCCCGGAGTTGTTTTGAAAGCTTATTGTTGCTCATGATGGATTCTTTCATCTGAAATGCACTACCCAGCAGTGAAATCCTCTAGGAACAGCTGATTTTATTCTGAAGTAATCAGAATGAGTACACAGGTGGAGGCCAATTGGCTTGGTGTGTGATCTGGAAAGTGATTGGTCACCCCTGAGCTAGTTTATAATTGGTATGATAAGCAGGATGTAGATCAATCCAGGTTATTCTAGTTTTAATTCATGTTCAGAAATGTTGAGAATTTTTTTTCACTTGGAAATTGTAGGGTAAAATGTGTAAATGAAGGTGGAAAACATTTGATTTAAAATGTTTTAATTTCAGCCTATAAGGCAACAAAAGGTGACATTTTTGAGATGGGGTATAAAAAGGGGCACTGTAGTTCCATATAGGAAAATTGTTACCCAGATAGTAATTTAAATATAAATAATCATCATCATCATAATCTTAATAACAATCATAACAATATTTACATTGCTTTGTCTTCTTTGGTCCCCTATTGTTCAGTGACACATCCTGCTAAAGCACTGGTTTTCAGTGAAGTGAGACACATCCAACTGTCTGGGCTTATAGATTTAAGCTGAAAGCTAATTATGTAATCAGCCAGTCATGTAGCGGTGGCACGATTGCACGTGTTGCTGGAAAGAAAACGCCATGTGTCTGTGGAGTCCCTGTGCAGAGAATGCTAGCATAAATGATTCAGAAAATTCAGCCACATTCAGCTAACGGGCGAATCAGCGTGAAGCCAATGCCTTAAATCACACAGAATGGTGGGGGGCAAACCAAGAGCTCCCTACAGGACACCCGCTTAGAGCCAAGTGAAAAGACAGATCTCTGCCTGTGGCTGGCATGCCATTTCCAGCCTTCTGCACCACTCCAAAAAAAATAAAAAATGCCAAGAATTGAATTGGGTAAAAAGAATGGTCAAGTGTGTGACAACCCGTAGGGAGAGGGCAAGAAGCTGCCAGGCCAACACGGTCGTTAAAATAACAAGATCTAAAGGATAAACGCTCCCTCTGTCAGAGACTGACAGCTAAATGTCTGGTGAGAACTGCTCCCGGGATGGGGTAGCACGCAGGCCCTCAATTGTGGCTGACGGACAAGCTGGCCCAGCTGGCCCATGAGACTCAACCCAGGCCCATTACTGCTGACATCCCTCCCCCAGCACACTGTCCCCTTACCTAAAGGAGGAGGTTCATCATATAGGATAGTCTGTTCGATTTTATGTTTACGATATAGCTAAAGGTGATGTATATATTTTGTTGCATGTGCGTAAAAGTGAGTAAAAGCTCCCTGTCACTGTATTAACTTGCAAAAAAGGCTGGTCAATAATAAATGCGATACTTAATTCAGTTATTTCAGCATGCGGGAGTTTTTTCCTTCCTTAAAAGATATTTCCAGTCGGCTCACATGTACTGTATGTTTGTGATATATAACAATAAGTTCACTTCCACTTTCCACTTCCACTAGAATAATTGGTTCACTTTTATGAATATGATACACTGTAGAACAATCTAACTTGTGTTCATTTCCATTCTAGACATTTTGATGGTTGAACAAAAATGCAGTATTCAGTAATTAATTATATGATTGTCACAAAGTCAATGTAAAGCCAGTCAAGGAAGAGAGTAGTATGACCAATGTTTACAAGATGTTAAACCATAAAAGTCAAGCCATTAAATAGACCGGCTATGAAGCCATGAAATGTCACAACTCAACTCAAGTTTTGCTCAATGAGACCACAAAACCAAGAGTAATTTCTGAGTTGGTTATATTAAACACTTGCAGCGCCCCGTCACCTTTCGTTGCCCTACAGCCTGAAATTAAAACATAAAAAATCTGCCCTTTTCCACCTTTATTTCCACATTTTACCCTACAATTCCAGGTAAAAAAGAATTCTGAACATTCTTTTTTTTTTTTTATCTCACAAAATAGGTACATTTGTAGATTATACAAAATTTGGGGTAATCTAAGATGGATGAAGTTTTAAAGAAAATACAGAAGTGGGAAAGAAAACCTAGCAGATTACATTGAATATCGCTAAATGTAAAGTAAATGTAGGAAATAAAAATATAAGACAAGAGTATTTTATGGGAGGAATCAAATTAGAATGCATTCAATTTGAAAAAGACTTAAGGGAGTAGTAGTTTATCAATGTCTGTCAGGATCCAGGCATTGTTCTGTAGCAATCCAAAAGGTCAACAGGATGCTGGGACATATAGCAAAATATATTGAGTACAAATCAAAGAATGTAATATTGATGTTATATTATGCTTTTGTCATTTAGAGTGGTCTGACAAAGGCATTATATATATTTATATATAATATGATATATTATTGTGTTCAGTTCTGAGCACCACACTATAAGAAAGATATAGAAGCCCTTGAAAAGTAACAAAATTGGTTCCTTGTATGAAAGGTCAAAATTACGACATACTTAAGACATTTAATCTTTTCAAGCTTAGTAAAGGGGGTGTCATTGAGGTTTTAAAATCCATAAAAGGCAATAGCAAAGTCAACAAAAGAGGGCACGGGTGGAAATTAGCTAATTAAATCAGCTTCCATGCTGATATCAGGATGTTTGTTTTACACAGAGAGTTGTACATGCATGGAACAGCCTGCCAGGTCATGTAGTAGAGTCAGGGACCCTAGGGGTGTTCAAGTCCAGACTTGATGTAGTGCTGGATATTCTCAAGACTGTTGGTAAATGACGAGCGTAGATTGGCTGAATGGCCTGTTCTCGTCATTATGTATTCTTAGGTTCTTCTCACACTAAACAAGTTCTACTGCATTGTCATAACAGAAGATGATGAATGATGATGATGATGATGATGATGATGCTGATGATGATGATGATGATGATGAAAAGAAACATGCTTTTAGCACAGATTTATTTTCACAACCCTCACAGAAATGAAGATGGGTCTGTAACTGATGGCACAATGCTGTAGAGAATATGTCAATCCCTATTCACTGCAAAGGTCAGTTATATTATCCAGCTGATTACACATCCTGATCAATAAATACCAAGAGTCCATTGTCATCTCTCTAAACAGCAGGCTGTTGGAGCTTGGACATAACCCCCTCCCTCATAATCTTGCCCATGGTTCCGTAGCTTATGTTAACATCGCTCTGAAAATAGTCTTGGGTTATTGTTGATGATGCCATTAGGAATAATGAAAGAGGTCTGCTTTTTCAACAACAGTTCTGCAAAAAAAAAGATTTGACTTCAAAAAGTTAAGAAAGCACGTATCGCAGTTAAACAGTAAAGCACTTGGTGTGGAGATTTCTCAATGGATTTAGCATTTTAAAAATGGTAAATTACATCAGTAAATTGTGATTACTTAAGTTCTCTCTCACTGCACATGGAAAGCTCTAATCATCAAACACCTTACCGCTATCTCCCATTTTTGTTTATTCCTGTGGCGGAGTTTAAAATGGGCCAAATGTTGGCCTAAGTTGAGATAGAAACTATTAAAATGAAATATTAAAACATCAGTGTGACTCTTGGAAGGGGTGGGGGGCGGGTGGGGGGAGAGAGTTGAGGGCAGAGAGGAGCAGAGAGTTGGCTCTCCTCTTTGGCCTATGACAGAACTTCAGGACCACGGACAGCGGCTGTCTCACTCACAGACGTACACAGCTAAGATCGATTTGGAATCAGCTGATCACTGTCAGGCCAATACTAATACAGTATGCTCTGAACACAGACCTCTATGGACAGAGCTGCTGCAAGGCCTGGCTCTCCTCAGCCACTTCCAATGTGTTTGTAGAGGAGGCTTCATTTTGTAAGCCCTGTGAAGCCATACCAGGGGTGGCGAACCCTGGTCCTAGAAGGCTGCAGGGTCTGCTGTCTTATGTTGTCACTCAGCACTGAATTTATCAATTAAAGCAATCCACCTCATTTCTTGGTCTAAGGTTGACCTGTTTTGAGTTGTTTTTGTTGTCTTTGAAGCACTCCCGCCCAGGATGGTGGCCAAGCGAGACCTGAAACATGTCTAAAATGATGATGAAGTGTTCTAGGTATAGATAAACAGACCCTTAAAAACAGGGCCCATACCAGCTTAAGATGTTTTTGCCATGATTTATGAATGGCTCATCGCTATATAGCTGTGCACTACACCTGGTTTTATGATATTAATATTTCAGGCTACCCCAGCTGGGGTTCTGCTACACATACACTTCAGATACACATGCCTCTGAAGAATCATCTGTTTTGAAAACTCTATGATTGTGTACTTATCCTTCTCATACCGCTCACTTCTTGAACTGTTAAACTTTCCTCAGTAATACAGAGCCAGAGTAAATCAGGATTTAATAAGATTATTTTCAGGTCATTTCTGCTTATTTAAATAAGCTAGCTATTTTAAATACTGAATGTGGATGGTACGCCCCAAGGCCTCTGCAGGAGCAGCACAGGAGCTGTGGAAAAAGCAGATGGTCATAACTCAATCACACAGCAGTCTCCCAGCTATTCATTACAGGCAGCAGTCTAACGGGAGAGGCGACCAAACCCGGGAGGAGCTCTGCCAGCGCCCCCTACCTACCCCGCTCCCAGCCGCACCTCTCCTTCTCACCTCCTTTGTCTCGCGGCACAGAATTGGAGGCCTCTGACGGCAACACTCATGGCCCCCCAGTCATGGCCACACCCTTAGCCCTGTGGCACTAATCATAAACCCCAGACACATGTGCAAATCATAGAGCTCAAAAAAGTGAATAATTTCTTATTACGATTACTTCCCGATCTGTGTGGTTAAAACATCATAAGCCAGGGGTTCCCAAACTGGACACCTGTGATGCCCAGGGAGATATCACTAAAATAAGAAAATATTTTCACATTTAAGAATACTTTGTTTATATTTCCATATTTATTGTTCAGATATATCATCTAATATCACGATTTAGACAAGCTTCCATATACTACCATGTACTAGTGTACTTCCATTTACTAGTGTGTAGCAGCATAGATGCTGTTGTTTTACCGCTGTTTAATGGACTATGACCGCTTGAGGGGAAAAGGTTTTGTGCTAATCTGTCAGGGGACTTTGAGCATAAAATTAAAAAAAAGGTTAAATCTGGAGGTTTTTATACATAAAAGTGCCCATCCCCACAAGAGGCTAAAATCTGCCTTTGAAAAGTTTGACGTGAATGGCACCTCTCTGGAAAGCATTCGGCTGGAGTTCAGGAGGGGTCACTCAGTCCCTGATGTCACAGTTACTGAGTCCACCTCCACCTTTTCAAACGATTGGCCTGGTTTGGCATCGTTTGATGTGGAAGGGGTTTTTGAGCACCCTTCAGTGTAACAGACATGTATTTTATGGTCATTAGTGATTAGTGATCACACAGCCTATACATTTATACTATTTAAAAGGTAATTATACAGTAGTTATTCATATGGTAAATATAGCAAGCTTACTGGTTGATGAATTAAGCTGGAAAAAAACCTTCAAGTTCATTGCCCAATAGGCCTCCTGTTTTCTCCTAGCAATGCAAAGCCTCAGAAGATGACTAAAAATAAGTTATTAATCCATAAAGACATTTAGATTTCTTGGAATTTCAGGGAGATAATTCCTCATCCTGAATGCTGTATTTTTTTTAAACATCTCTCCATGACCAACATACTGTTAAAAACATTATGGCACAGTAGTGTAATATAATAAATGTAAAGATTCTGAGTATTGATTATATATTTTCTGTTGTTCTTGTCATGGGAAGAAAGACACAATGATGAACCAAAAAAATGGTTAAAAATAGTCTACAAATAACTATTTCAGAATAATAACAACAAAACAATATGGGGGGCAATAAACAGGGGCAATAAATTGCAATATTGAGACGGGTCAGTGATTCATATGGACGAGTGTATTAACGGCAGGCATGGATGCTAGAATACAAAAAATCTACCAAACATCAACTGTTTATTTCATGTCATTTCATGCATGCAATTCAATTTCAACCCAGGAAACACAGAGAGCAACTAACAACATTTAAATACCAGTTACTTAATCACACACCTCTGTACAACAGGCTATGTCATTTACAGAAAATATGTTAGCTAACCTGCCAAGTGAGAGTGCAATTTTATTTCCCTTTTATTTATTTTCCTATTAAGAGCAATACAGAAATATGTATTAAATCAAAAAGGCAGAATTGGCTCTCATCGAAGCAAAGGCAAGAAGACATTTTAGAATATTGAGACTATTTGTTTTCTCAATTGTAATCGAGCAGTCCGACATTGTGAAAATCACAGCCCAATGTCGCCAGAATATATTATGGTTACATTCCTGAAATAATAGCACAATGTATGCATATTCCATAACAGCAATATTACATTGTACATAATACATTTACATCATTTTCATAATTTCACTGATGTTTGCCACATACATCTCCAACTGCAGAAATAAAAGCACAAATGTATATTTCACTATTAAAAGGTAGCAAAAACAAAGAATCTAACTATATGCACTGTATACTAATACACACTGTCAAATTCATACTGTACATTTGTAAGGCATTCCATTTTTTTACATATACCTTTTTATATTTTACAGTGTTAATAATTTAGTATTTATTTATTCATTTAACATTGTTTGTTCTAAATATACTTTAAAAACCAAAATGAAAACTCTCACGCAAACAGGGATTTTAGCAGTATGATCATTTGACTGAATATTATATTAGAGGTACATTTTTACAGAGATACTCGACAGTGGCCAGTTGAAAATGGAACAGGAACTCTGGAACAGGTTTATCAATCATGGTTGTGTTGCCATGGTAACAGGCCTGGCTAGATCTTAGTTTGCTCCCTGGGACCAAAAAGCATTATATTTTTCTTTTTTTTTTCTTGTAATATTTGCAGTTTTCTGGCAAACTCATTACTTCCTCTTTGTGAAATAGGCCCCAGAGCCCATATTATGGCTAATACATTTTTTTCCATAAAATTCTAGCCAAACTGGTGCAATAGTTAGCATGAGGTGGCCCCCTGTAGCATTGTGTCACCCAGGGGTGGCCGTGAGGTGTGCTCGAATGGGCATCCATACAGCTGGGTCATCAATGTGGTAGCTACACCTATGTTTGGCAGCCTGACTACAGTTTGAAACACTGAGTGTCTCATTTTATTTCCCATGCAGACTGAAGAAGGTCAAATTATCAAAATTCTGCTGCTGTCTTGCCATGGATTTGCTCAGACAATTCAATTATTTTTCAGCAGTGTTGTGCCCTTTCATCCATTTACAGGTTTACATCGATGGAGCCTCATTAAGCTCAGCCACACCAATCAGCTAGACAACTGTGAACTTTGTCCTTACAGTGCATCCAAGCTGCATTGTACATTTCCTGCTTCTGCGAAGGCCCCACGGACTACGAATGAGGGACGGCTGTATTTCTAAAAAGCCCCTTGCTGTGTCTCAGCCTGCAGGCAGGACCTCACGCTATTCCCCCATGTGAGAGGGAGCCACGCACTTCTGGTACAGTGGGCCCTTCTGTGCATGTGCAGCAAGGCTCAGCTCCTCTCAGGATGTGCACGCTGTAAGAGCGCGGAGCAGCTGGGAGCCAACGCTGGACGTCCGCCGCCAACGTTACATAATTCTGATGTGGTCATAACAACGCACAGCATGGTTGGCATGGCGACGGGATGTAAGGCTTGGGTCGGGAGGCAAGGCTCTGCAACCCGTGGGCAGGATGGGTGCACCTGACATGGCAGGGAACATAGATTTGGGCTGCCCCTGTTCCACTGAACAGCATGGCCCCTGTATTATTTCATGTGTTGTAATTTTCCTGAAAAGCTCTCTGCTTTCTGTATGAGCATGTACTGAGTTTTTGTATGTACATAGGGCATACTATTTGTGTGGCTGGTCTTTTAGCCTTCCTCCAAAATCCATGTGGCCCCCTTTCTTAGGATAACAGGATAAGGATTTGTCTGTGGTGATAAATTCCTCACTTGAACACAAAGCACCAAGAGGTATTGAAGTTTTCACAAATCTCAAACTAAGGTTTCTTAAACACCCATGCCACATGTGGACATTAAAACCAAAGTTTGAAATGGAATGAATTTGTTGGTTAAACTGTGACACAAAATACAAAATGCCCCTTATGTTTTAAAATGCCACAGAATTGTGAAAGGTCCCTTTCTAGTGCCTTTGTAATTATTATTAAGCTGCACCAGTCCTTTAAGTTAAAATCAGCATCAGCCAGGTCAGATTTTAATGATCATATTTCCTCTAACTTGCTGATGATGGAACAGAATAATGCAATTGCCCTTGTTTGTGCTCATCCATGAGACAGTGGTGTCTCAGGGCCTGCTAATGAGCTTCCAGATTACAGCTTAACTGGAGCTAGTTTGTTTTTACCTCCCTTCCACTCCATTGAAGAAAATCATAATTTGCTAAGTAGTTCCTTACATTTTTCATTGCTGGTTTATACTTTGTTTAAATTGGGACATCATGAACTGGTGCAATTGTGTCACGGAGTGAAGCAGGATAATTGGGAGTTTCAGCTTCCTTGGGGATTGTGAGACTGAGAACACGGAGAGGGGGAGGCGGAGGGGGGTAGCACTTATGCCAAAACAGGCCCCCTGGGTTTGTGGAGCGATCGAAACCAAAACAGACACATCTAGTTTGCTCTGGGGATGTCCGCATTATTTTAGCTCCTCTTTCCTAGAGCTCGGTTCCCCTCGTGCAGGCTTGTGGAGTCTCACTGTGAGCCATACGCATTGTCATGCTGCAGTCTCACATGTCTCAAAACTCCCAGGTTCTGCTGTAGCTGTGCATGGCTAATAGAGCGCCGTTAAGTGGTGCGATTTCATTCCTATTGTCTCCGGTCATAAAACATGCTGCTGGGGCCTCCCGGGTGGTGCATCAGGCCAAAGCAAAGATACGCCTCCCAGGGTCCCGAATCGACTCCTGGCCTTCCAGGTCGGTCCAGATGCATACCGTGACCGGGGGTCCCATGAGGTGAAGCAAAATTGACCCCACTGTCAGTTGGCAGGGTACTCTGGTAAATCGGCCGCCTGTGGTCTGCCTGCATCAGCTGTGCTAGAGATGCAGCCTTCTGGTGCAATTAGTGCACAGCTCAGCTGGTGGAACACAGAGCGCTAACGGCACACATTTTTGTTCGGACATGCGTGTTAGTCTGTGCTCTCCCGAATCAATGCAGGACATGTTGCAGTAATGGGACAAGCCTAAGGTTATGATAGGGAATTAAAAATGTCAAGTTAAAAGCTGTTTAAAAAAAGAGTGTCCAGAGTCATATCTGTGCATCGATTCTTTGGCTCACTGTTCTGAAAAAAATCCTCTGAGGTCAACCTGAAGCAAGGTCTGCACTTGTGACTGGATGATGCTCACCAAATATTTTGTAACTGAGAATACTTTACCTGCATACTTTTGTCTAGGGATGCAAATTTAAAGAAATGTCCTTGATCGATCGCTACCCACGTTAACAAACAATTAATCGATGAATCTTAACAACAACAAAAAACAGCAAAATGTAGCGTATGACAGAGAATACAAAATGCAAGTATTTTTCCTCAATCAAAGCTTTATTCAAACCTTTGAAACACAGGCCTATTTTAATAGCATAAAACAATATGGGGATTATTAAGGGAATGAAACACCATTCAGTAGGCCTAACAACAAAAACAACATTCCTGTTTTTTCGGCTGTTCTGGTGTTACTGTGAACAGATTGCGCACATGGCTCACTCCTGAACACGTGGATATGCTTATATTCTTAAATAAAAACAGTAAGGGGACGAGCCGGGACTCGAAAGTTAGGATCTGAATCTTTTTTTTTTTTTTTTTTTTTGCCAAGCCTCCAAATATTCTGAGAAATGCAGAAGTAATGTTAGGCGTGCTTTGCGAATTCAAGAGACCATGCTATTTTCAGCTGAGATAATGTTAGGCTATACAAAATATAACAAAAATGTTTTGTCATTGTAAATTGTTTATTTTGTGAAATATTGCTAGATATATTTTAGAAAATCAACAAGGTTTTAACTGTTGTTTCAAAGCAATATTATTATACTCACTAGAGTTTGTGCTATTGGATAACTCCGCTGTGCTGTGATACATAATTGTTAATTTGATATGCCTGATCAATCAAATTCTTAACGGCGATTAATCGATCAACGATTAATCATTAACATCCGTCGTTTCGTCACAAGACAAATTCTCCTGAACAAGCATCACAGCGAAATACCTATTCATTGTTTGAATGACACTCATATCAAGACCAACTTGTCTAAGTTTTACTTAAACTGTATATTTCAATTCAGTTAAATATGCCAGTAGAACCCTGGGTAAAGGGTTCATCATATCAACGGGTGCATCAGAAGCTCAACAAGGCTTTGAATTATGGGTAAAGTCAAAATGCAACTGCTATGCTAATGTCTGAGAGGTGATGTCGGAGGTGACAGCCAAATTCCTCCCTCATTACAGGGCCCTGCTCTACACAGGGGCCACCACTTTATATCAAGCTTAGACTTGAACGTTAAAATGTAAAAATGTTTCTTTAATAAATTCTTAATTCATTTCACTGTAGATTGGTATTGATTTTTTCTTCACAATCTTACATGTGCTCTATTTAAATTGTGGGTGTGCAAAAGCTAGCAAGATAACAACTCTGTTCATTGCCCTGCCTTGCCTCATTTTAAAGGCGTCTGCACGGATGAGACTCCATTTGACTGAATAGGTGCGGGTGCCTAAATGTGATTTTAAGAGAAGGGATGCACTCTGCAATCCATATTCCTCTCACTGTGGCTCCGATGTGCAGTGGCACCTGGTGGCAATTGACTGTGACATCACCGGCCAAGTGAGTCATTGTGTAAAGGTTATTCCTTGTCACGGCAAACGTTTGCAAAGACAAATTCTGATTCGATGCGTCAGAAAACTCGCCCGTCTCGTTCGCAGCAATTAACACCCTCCATTAATTCATAAAGAGTGTGAATTGAGCATCGGCGGTGACTCAGACATCCGAAACATCCACGCTGTAACAAGGCGACAAGAGTACCACAAAAACTAAGAAGAGAAGAAGATACAGTTATCACTGGTTGCCACAGCATAGTACGTCTTTGTTACTCACTAATTGGGCTGGGAAGTTGGGAGTTGTTAAGTTGATTGACACTGCGATGGTCCCTCCCTTTTGACCCACTGATTGTGAGACATGTGTATTGCAGTATCAGTGCTGGAGATTACATGAATATTGCAGTCTAAATGTCTGTGTCCTGATCCTGTCATTTTGAATGATATATGTTCATCTTCCAAACTCTGGAATACAGGCCCTCAAGTTTTAAAAAATTTGTATTTCCCATGTTTTCTCCCCTATTTGGAATCTGCATTTGCCTTTTGAGACACTGAGCTGCTTGCCCCAATACACGAGTCACTGCACTCCCCTGAGCTAGTGACTATTTTACACCCTACAGGCCACTAGTGGTACAGCACGAGAGTGATAGAGGCGATTGGAAATGGTCCCACCATTGCAGCAGGTCGTAGCCATCTGATGACACAGCCCAATCTCAAATCTGTGATATCTAGGTTGTAGGGCCTAACCTACGCTTGTGGTGAGTGCTTTTCCAGCTGAGCCACTCAGGAGCCCAAAAACCTTTTGTAATTGAACGTTAAATACATTTCAGAAGGAAGGGGACAGTCCCATGATGTTGGTTGCTATTAGGCCACACCTGCTGAGCCGAAAGAACAGCCTTGCATCTCCAATCACCTCACCGAATGGTTTCAGTCCATCAGTCACTTCAACGCACAGTGGAAATTAATGATTGATGGGGGTAAGGACTGCCACCCTTGAGGCAACCTAGTTTCATTTTTGATACCCATGAAAATCATAGGGTGACAACCACTGCCCATATTTGGAAGGGGAGAGTATGGGAAATCAGTGAAACCTCATTATTAGAAGATGACAAGAGAATGATTTCCTTCGAGTCAGAAAATGCAACATTATTTCAAACAAGATCACAAGGACTCTCACACCAGCAGACCACAGTGATTGGCCTGAAGGGTCTCATTACAGAGATATCCACGAGCTCTAAGGTCTCTCGGTCTCGCTCTACTGTGACGCCATGCTGGAACGCCCTGCCACTGACTGACCTCCTGCCACAAAAGAGAGAAGGGGCATGAAACTGGAGAGAAAATGTGAGGAGAGAAGAAAGATGCAGAGAAGAGGGCAAGGGAACAAGGAGAAAGAGACAGAAAAAAACTGAGGACAATGAATAGAGAGGGAGGAGGGAGAGACAGAGAAATAAAAATGGGGCAGTGAACAGGAGAGAGGGGATGGATGAGCAGGGAAAAACAAGAGGAGTTAATCAGAGAGAGCAGTCAGAGACAGTATGACAGCGTAGGCAGAGACAGTTCCCGGATTGTTTATTTCCTGCCTTCGTCTGGTTTACCAGATGGTTCAGATGCAGCAGACATATTTCTCCCAAGATGCACTTTGATATTTGTGATGAATGATGCTGGCACTGGGAATTCCCCAGGAACAGCCAACCAGCAGCCACTGTTTCAGCACAGCTTTGAAAAGACACCCCCCCTACAAAATCAACCACAATTGATTCAATCAATCAATCAATCAATCAATCAATCAATCAATCAATCAATCAATCAATCAACTATAACTTCATGTGAAATTATACAACCCTTTGTTCAATTTTAGCAACACTATAAAGAAAATAATATAAACTGATGAACAGTTTATGGCTCTTCTCAAATCTGTGACCAAAGACATAATAAAATAGCAATATTTTGGTTGGTTCCTGAAACAAATGAAAGAACTACAAAACTACACATTTTGCACCAAACATTTGGCAAACTGACTTGAAGAAACCTGTCTCATATCGTCCTCTAGTGGCTAACATGAAGCACTTAAATCCTCGGACAACATTGTTATAAACTGTAAGGACAAACATTGACACCTTTAAGTCCAGAGGATGAGAGAAGTGCTCACTGCACACCAACCAAGAAACCAAAGTGCCTGCTGTCAGGGCTGCCACTTGCCCTAAGTTGGAATGTGGTGGTGCGTAATTGTATATATTTTGTTTGTTTATTTATTTATATAAATAACCAAGTTAAAGGTATCATTGGGATTCAAAATCTATTTGACAAGATAGACCGGGCCAATAAAGCAGCACAAATAAAGTTACCGCAATGCAAAAAACATTAAATGTGTATGGTCCATTTTCAGCAAACGTGCAAAGGAAGGGGTTTAAACGAGCAGGTACACTACTGACTGACATCAGGATCAGAGGTGGGCCAGCACACAGCCTGACGTTTCGGCAAAGCCTCTCTCAAGAGAGCACTGGAGTACAAAATTGTTCTCGTACAATTTACTTCCTCACTTATCAGTGTCTGCCACCATCTATTCCGTAGTGCATTTCAAGTTTTCATTTCAGTGTAACGAATGCTACTGAATGTAAAGATAACAAGAGCATAGCCTTATGCAAGGTCACAATTTATCATTCATGTCTGTCCACTTCTCTGAAACACTCAATGGCTGTTGTGTATCTGCCAGAATTCAATCTCAATAAAGATTTTCAGCATATGGCACATGGCCTAATACAACTGCTCCAAACTTCCCTTAAGCCTGAAACTTTGTCCATCCATCCATCCATTATCTAAGCCGCTTATTCCTGGTCAGGGTCGCGGGGGGGGCTGGAGCCTATCCCAGCATGCGTTCCGGGCGAGAGGCAGGAATACACCCTGGACAGGTCGCCAATCCATCGCAGGGCACACACACCATTCACTCACACACTCATACCTACGGGCAATTTAGACTCTCCAATTAGCCTAACGTGCATGTCTTTGGACTGTGGGAAGAAACCGGAGTACCCGGAGGAAACCCACGCGGACACGGGGAGAACATGCAAACTCCGCACAGAAAGGCCCCCGGCCTGGATTCGAACCCGAGACCTTCTTGCTGTGAGGCGACAGCGCTATCCACTGCACCACCGTGCCGCCCTGAAACTTTGTCTGTGTTGTATTATAGATCAAAGAGGAACTATTGCTCAAAAGTGAATCTCTGGGTAGGTAAGCATAGGCCTGGTGGATATTTACTGTAGTTGCAGTGGCATATATCATCACAATCTAAAAATGTTCTCTCCCATGAACAGGGATGCAGATCAAACAGAATGATGTTCGTTATGTGAGTGGGCATTTCTCAAGTTGTACTTTCAAGTTTCTGCTGTTTTATTTACTAATAAAAACTTTTTTTTTTTTTGGTGGTTTCACATCAGAGGTGTTCAGTCAAACTTCTGAAATGGATCCCTTCCCGTGTCTTCAGTCCCACACAGAAAAGCTCATTTGATTCCACATCCAGATCACTTCAAAAGCCTCCCCAGAATCAAACATAAACAAACAAAATCACCCGTTCAAGTCACTTTCCGATGCTGTACACATATCAGTGGGTGTGGGAGCAGTAAAGAAAGGATCGGCTCAGTGGAAGGGTGCCATGGTGCTTCTCCCTCCCCTATGGGTACAGGTCTGGGAGCCACATTGCAGATGATGGTTGTGGGAATGCCCGTAATAATCTGGTTGTCTCATCTCATCTCATTGTCTAAGCCGCTTATTCCTGGTCAGGGGGGGCTGGAGCCTATCCCAGCATGCATAGGGGCGAGAGGCAGGAATAAACCCTGGACAGGTCGCCAATCTATCGCAGGGCACACACACCATTCACTCACACACTCATACCTACGGGCAATTTAGACTCTCCAATTAGGCTAACGTGCATGTGTTTGGACTGTGGGAGGAAACCGGAGTACCCGGAGGAAACCCACGCGGACACGGGGAGAACATGCAAACGCCACACAGAAAGGCCCCGGCCTGGATTCGAACCCGAGACCTTCTTGCTGTGAGGCGACAGTGCTATCCACTGCACCACCGTGCCGCCCAATAATCTGGTTGTGACGACACTAATTGTGGCAGTGCTGGCGCCACCCAAATAGATGCTTATGGTGCTGGTGGTAATGTCATGATTATAAACAGTACTGGTAATGGCACTGCTGCCTCTATTGCATCTCAGCTACCAATGCATTCTGTTACATTAGCTTTCATATCAATGGTTCAATTTCAACACCATGAAAACTAAGGCACCTTTCTTGGTAGGATAAGACGTTAAACTGTAGGAGATATTAACAATAATTAAATATCCCAAATTCAAACCAAATTCCCAGCCTGACTTGCTCAATGTAGCCACTTAATCATCCCCCAGCTTATTTGCCTTCATAATTTCCCCCCTCTCCACCTCAGTTGATGTGTGGTGAGTATTCTGGGGCAAAATGGAAGCCAATGCAAAGTGTATCAGACCTATACATTGTGTTATACAGACTGTGTCCGGGAGAACATTTAGCATGAATAAGAAGCGTGTATCTATAATGCAAGTCACTGGTGCTGAATTATTGTGCTGCTGCAATAAAATGTCTAGAGGACTGAGATATGATTCTAGTTCAGCCTATCCCAATTAAACGTCAATTAACATGTTAAATTACGTCAATCTAGTGTATAGTAAATTACAAACTGCAATGCGTTGTAATAAATAACACTCATCAAACAATAGTGTAAACCAGCGAGCGTTCGTAGATTTACTGATATTTATTTCAACCTAATACCCCTGCTATTTCTCATTTGATGGTTGTTTCCTGGGGAAGATTTATTCACGGGGACAGGAAGCGTTTTGTTTGGAAAGCGCTCAGCTGATCAGCAGCTACATAACGAGAAGAAATGTATTTACGGATCACGGTAACAATTTGTTGAATAAGGATATATATGTAGCTACTTGCCTATTAGGCAATAGAAACGTATCTGGACTATCTGCTGTTAGCACAACATCGAAGTATGTCCCGAATCGTACTCTCTCTCCACCTGTTTTCATCCATCTGTTTTCTGCTGTTACTGTCAACACAGACAACAAACGCCAAGGTACAGTCGCTATACTGTAGAGTAACATTTGCCAGCTAACATTCGGTTGTTGGTTTGTGGCTACTCATATTACAGTACGTTATTCTTTTTATTGCTAGCGTGCTGCCTAGAGTTACATTTTGTGAATAGTAAGTCACGGTTATACAAGCTAATAATTATATGTGTTGTTACCGTTGTACTATCGACATCGTTCAACAGCTTCGCTGGCATTTCTTCGCGTTGCTAGTTAATTCTGCTAGTTAGCAACCAATGTCTAGCTAAATACAAGGCTGCCTCTAACTGTGTCAGTTAATATCAAAAGTATGTCTTGAGAAGTCACTCATCTTGTTTTGTCTAACTACCACTATATTCAGTCATATTTCGTAACTGAAGTGTTTGTTTTTAGGTACGATTAATATAGTTGGGGTAACGTAAATTTGTTTAAATTGCAGTTAGCTGTCATGGTAGTTATGATGACCTAATAATTATGGCACATGTTTTCCTACAATACCTAGATACGTTTCACGCTTTAAATTATTCAGGCTTTTAATCTGTTTATATTGGTGAGATGTCACTATATTGTAGCGATCCTGCGAGGTCGCTCATTTAATTGTGTGCGCGGTGCATTGTGGGGGAAGCGCTGTTGTAACTTTGAGCGTCTCCCCCGGGTTAACAGTAAAAAAATTTAGTTAATCTTTTATGTATGTTAGCTAGCTGGTCGCAGTGTATAATTTTGGAACCACCGTGACCAGAACGCGCAGTGTACCTAGTGCCATCCCTTGAGTTTCAAGGAAAGAGTGTTCATCAAGCCATGTGTGAAGTGGACTGTTACTTACTGACTGATTAAGACTTCTGCGGAAGGCGTTTTAATGGTCTCTTCTGTCCTTTTAAGGACACGGTAGGCCAGCAAGGGTTCTTTTTGGGCATCATCCGTAGTTGTGCAGTGTATGGAACACGGATGCTTGCTACCGATATTATCCATAGCTGTGCGGTGTATGGAGCATGGACAATTATCGCTTCTTTTAAGAAAGTGGCTACCCGCGTAGTCAGTTTTGTATTACTACTGGACTCAGACTCTTTTCTTGATACATCACCCAAACGCAGGCTCGCTACACTGGTGTTAGAGTGGGATGTATCAAGAGGAAGTAAGAGCCATTAGCGACGACATACTCCGAATGTAGCATCAGCTCGAGGGAGAGATGGACCAGGCTGAGCACCCCCGCTCGCGTGCAGAGATGAAGGAGTCCATCCGCTGGATGTGGCAAACGCGGGAGGAGGGAGGGCCGGAGACCAGAGAAGCGTTAGCGCGCCCGGACGGGGCTGGCGCTAGCCGCCCACGCCGTGCCACGTCAGAGCAGAGGGGCGCTCCCACCAACCCCGCTGCCTCTTGACCCCTCGCCAAGCTGCCGAAATATGAGGGAACAGTGGAGCTGACATCGTACCTCGCCCAGGTACAACAAGCAGCAGAGTACAATGGATGGAGCGACACCATCACTGCCGCTCACCTAGCCCTGGCCCTGGAGGATAGGACCCTGCAGGTGCTGCTGGACCTTTCCCCAACGGAGCAAAGCAGTTATTCAGCATTGACTACAGCCTTGGACCGAAGTTTCAGTCGACGGGTCTTCGAAAGTCACAGCCAAGAACAGCTAGCTAAATGCACTCGTGAGGGACGAGAAACGGTGAGTGCTTTCGCCGCGGATATTAGTTATCATGCTAGGCTAGGCTACCCCACGTTTCCCGCTGCCGTCCAGGAAGAGCTAGTGCTACATGCGTTTCTGCGTACCCTAGCATATGAGCAGACACGTTCGCCTCACCACTCCAGGTTCCCTAGCCGAAGCTATCTCAATAGCTGAGCAAGCAGAAGCGGTTCTAGCACTCCCCTCCTCGAGTCAAGCGCCTGCTCGCCGCCTGTGGGTCAGGATGGTCACCGGTGAAGACGGTGACACGAAAGAAGAATCGGCACATCAGGTCCACCCGCCCCACCGATGCCATCCTGAAGGCGTCGACCCAGGGCCACTAACCGGTGCTATTGCTGCAACAAACCGGGGCACATTAGTGCACAAAGAAGGTGCACGTCTGCCTCGGTGACCAGGAAGCGACGCATGAGTTCTGGCTGGCCAATATCGACGACCCATGCATTATCGGCCTGGACTTGATGGCATGATGGAAGGCGTGTGTGGATCTCCCCCAAGCAGCACTCCGGTTTGGAGACCAGGCTGTAGCCCTCCAGTCCGGCCGCCGTCAGAAGCTAGCTCACTGCCAGACCGCGGCCTCGCCCATCGCCGCCCTACCTGCACCGCCCGCCGCCGCTCCACAGCTACCGGCCCACGGCACCGCACCGCCTGCCGCCGCTGCTCCACAGTCATCGGCCCACTGCACCGCCCCGCCCCAGTGGCCGCCCACAGTCATTGGCCCCCTCCGCCGCACTGCCCCAGTGGCCTAGGCCTCTGTCCACCAACCGCACTGCACCACCGTCGCCACCACCTGCCTCGTCTGCCCCGCCGACCAGCGAAACGGCTCGGGCTGTCCACGACTTGTGGCAACGCAGCAGCAGTGGCCTGGACCCCACACAGCAGCAACAGCTGCAGCAGCATAGACACTGGCTCTGCCCCACCCATTCGCTTGCGGCCCTATCGGCTTGCCCTCGCTAAGCGCCAGGCCTCTGAGGAGCAGATCCGGAACATGACGGCTGCCAGGGTCATCGAGCCGTCGGACAGCCCATGGGCGGCCTCCGCCATCCTTGTCAAAATAAAAGACAACAGCTGGTGCTTCTGCGTGGACTACCGACGCCTGAATGCGGTCACCAGGAAGGACTCCTACCGGCTGCCGCGCATCGACGACGCGTTGGACTACATCAGCGGCTCCAAGTGATTCAGCTCGCTCGATTTGCGGAGCGGCTACTGGCAAGTGGAGCTGGCCCCGGACGCCCGGCCCAAAACCGCCGGCAACTTTGAGGGGGCCCTTCGCAACCTGTCTTCGCCGCCATCCGCCAAGCCAGGCTGCATCTGAACCCGAAGAAATGCCAGTTGTTCTGGAGGGAAACCGTATTCCTGGGGCATGTGGTGAGCGCCGGCGGCGTGGCTACTGACCCGGCTAAGATCACTGCTGTCCGCGACTGGCTGCCCCCGACAAACGTCAGCGACCTGCAAAACTTCCTGGGCCTCGCCTCCTACTACTGCAGGTACGTGCGGAACTTTGCCACCATCGCCAGGCCGTTTCACCGCCTGACTCACCGCGGCCAGCTGTACGTCTGGGACGACCCCTGCGCCCAGGCTTTTAACACTCTCCAAACTGCCCTCATCACGGCTCCTGTGCTGGCGTATCCCGACGCCAACCGGCCATTCATCCTGGACACGGATGCAAGCAAAGTGGGCATTGGCGCTGTCCTGTCTCAGCCAAGCGACAGTGGAGAGCAGGTGATCACATACTACAGCCGTGCTCTGAGCAAAACAGAGCGGAATTGACCCTTCGCTAAACCACGCCCGCGAAACCCAGACTGGCCAATCACAGCGCAGCATAGGACAGACTCCGACAGAGGTCCGACAGTTTATGGCGGCGCTGAAGTTTGAGATTTTCTTCATTTTTGAGCTGGTTTTGTGGACTTTTAGCTAGTTATGGTTAAACATTGTGCCTGGGGCACTTGTAACAGTGACACTCGTTACCCGGAGAGGTTGGAAGGAGATATATACGTTTTTTTCCCTTTCCAAAATCAAATCCTGAAAAGTGTTAGCCAGCTAAGCTAACGTGGCTACAGTCTGGATATACAGCTCCGGGTTGCAACGTTGGTAAAGTTAGACTAAATGTTAGCTTTGTTATTCGTGATCCAGCCAGCTTGCTAACATTAAGATGTTACAGTCAAGCTCTAGAAAGCCAAGTGGGTAACGTTACCTTGATTGTAACACTGTAATACTAACTAAAATGTAATACTATTTTTACATTACTATTTCAGCACTTTGTCAATGGGAAGCCCAGTCCCGAGTACCCAAATCTTGTGGAGGACTGGGCTGACACACTGCTGATATTTTTTGCTTTACAGAGGTCCAGGGTATGGATAAGTCCAATGAGATGGGCGCAGAAACCTGTGGAGCTAACCAGAGTAATGTCGTTACAGCACACTATAGGCTACTAATGTTACGTTAATTAGCTAATGCTAGCTAACTTACTACTGAATGTAACGTTATATAGGCCTACTGCTTTTGCTTTTTAATGATTGTAATAGTGAATAGAGACCTACCCAGCTTTACAGGAACAGTGTTGCTCCTTAATGTCGTTGTCCTCTGTCTCAATCGCCAGGTGATGCGGTGGTTCACTTTTACTCTGTGATCTGTAGGCTTTCGCTTCTATCTTAATTTTTTTTACGTCATTTTGTTGCTGAGTCAGTGTGATATCTTGAATATAACCTTCAAATGCATATTGTAGACCCTTCTGTCTGCTTCTATCTGAAATCGCTTTTTCTATTTTCCAAAAATTTGACAATATTTCTCCAGGGAGTGCAGTTAGCGACAGTGGGAGCGGCATGCTGGCTCCGAAAGCTTGACAGACTTAGCAACAGTAACTAAGGGGGGCGTGGTTTAGCGAAGGGTCAATTACTGCGTTACACGCTGGGAGCTCTTTGCCGTCATCGTGGCTCTGCGGCACTTCCGGCCCTACCTGCACCGGCAACCGCTACGTCCTCGTGGCCATGGACTACTTCACCAAGTGGCCTGAGGCGTATGCGGTGCCGGACCAGAGCGCCAGCACTACGGCTGTTCTGCCGGTTCAGGGCCCCCGCCGAGTTACACAGCGACCAGGGGCGGAACTTCGAGTCCCGGGTCTTTGGGGAGGTGTGTAAGCGCCTGGGGGTGCACAAAACCCGGACCACGCCCCTTCACCCCCAGAGCGACGGCCTGGTCGAACGGTTCAACCGAACATTGGCCACACAACTTGCCATACTGACCAGCCAGCACCAGCGGGACTGGGACCGCCATCTGCCCTTGGTCCTGTGGGCGTATCGCACCGCCGTGCAGGAGTCGAGCCAGCCTCATGTTCGGCCAGGAACTCAGGACCCCTGTGGACCTGGTGTTCGGCCCCCTCCAGAGCCTGAGGTGGAGGGCGGGCCTGATATAGGCACTCCTGCAGCCGGCTGAGGTAGTCAAAGAGTGGTCCATGACTTTACCCGCCAGGCCCAGGCCGGGTCGGGGGTAAATCAGAAGTGGGCCTATGACACCCGGTACCGGGGCCAAGCGTTCGCACCCGGTTCCCCCTCCTGGGGGAGGCCAGAGGCGAACCCTGAGGCGGCGGCGAGCGCCGACACATTTAAATGACTGTGTTGGACAGTGGGGTTGCCGGGGACGGCTGACCCACTTGCAAGGGAGCTATGTAGCGATCCTGTGAGGTCGCTCCGCATTGAAATGTGTGCGCGGTGCATTGTGGGAGAAGCGCTGTTGTATCTTTGAGCGTCTCCCCCGGGTTAACCGTAAAAATGTTTAGTTAGTCTTTTATATGTGTGAATTATAATATTGTTGTTGTGTTAGCTAGCTGGTCGCAGTGTATAATGTTGGAACCACCGCGACCAGAACGCGCAGTGTACCTAGTGCTGTCCCTAGAGTGTTCATCAAGCCATGTGTGAAGTGTACTGTTACTTCCTGACTGATTACGACATCTGCGGAAGGCGTTTTAATGGTCTCTTGTGTCCTTTTAAGGACACGGTAGGCCAGCAAGGGTTCTTTTTGGGCATCATCCATCATGTGCGGTGTATGGAACACGGATGCTTGCTACCGATATTATCCATAGCTGTGCGGTGTATGGAGCATGGATAATTATCGCTTCTTTTAATAAAGTGGCTACCCGCGTAGTCAGTTTTGTAGTACTACTGGACTCACTCTTTTCTTCATACATCACCCAAACGCACGCTCGCTACAATATATAGCCTTCTGGGTTAATTTGAGCTCACCTGCATATTTTGCTTTTTTGTAAATCGAAGCTGTTTCTCTATTGTCTTGGCTTTCTTGGTGTTCTCCGCAGAATTCTGAAGACATCAGGTGTAAATGCATTTGCCCACCGTACAAAGAACTTCTCGGACAGATATACAATCAGAACGTGTCCCTGAAGGACTGGTATGTGTTATTGGAGTAACCTACCGTTGCAATGTGCACCAAACTACAGTTAATCAAAAACCATAACAAGTTCAGATATACAGTCATTTTCTTCTCACATTTAAAGTTATGGATGGTAGGCCTACATTTAGTAAGAGTCCGATATGTGTTATACATTCAGGTTATATCTTTCCGTTTCAAAACAAATATTTTCCTTAACTTTTGATACCACGGTCCCCAACCACATTAATGGTAGCATTTTTGTCTGATGGAGAGGGTATTTGTGGCGTATACCTACAGTCGAACAAAAGCCATATTGAGAGATACGCCGTAATTGTTGTTCGGCGGCTCTTGTGATGCATTCCTACAGTTTTGCTAAAGCACATTTTGTATCCCATTCAGCAATTGCCTGCACGTAGTGGAGCCCATGCCCGTGGAAGGGAAGGACGTGGAGGCTTACTGTCTGCGTTGTGAATGCAAATACGAGGAGAGAAGTTCCGGTACGATTAAAGTAAGAGGCCATTATTAAACACTGAATACTTTCCCCTCGTGTCGCTGTTAATAAGAAATGTATTTGTTGAACTGATTCTCTTCAAATTAATATCTATTGCACATTTTTTATTTTTTTAACAAAGTCTGCTTAATGTTCCTGAAAGTTTTCGCTGCTTACATTTTTTACAATTTTCTATTAAAATGTGGTGGAATTCGCTTGGGTTTCCGCATAAGTGGTTTTCTATGAAAACCTGAATTATATTTGAATAAGCGGTGTTCTATGGAAAATAACTTTTTTGGGGGATGAGGGACATATATATATTATTATTATTGTTTAAATAAATACACTACCGGTCAAAAGTTTTAGAACACCCCCATTTTCCAGTTTTTACTGAAATTCAAGTTCAAGTCCAGTGAATAACCTGAAATGGTACAAAGGTAAGTGGTAAACTGCCAGAGGTTTAAAAAAATTAAAACGTTTAAAAAAAAGTTTAGGTTAAGTTTAATTTTTTGGCAGTGACTAGTTTCCTACACCATCAAGAGGAACTTGGAAACTGGAGGAAACTCTGACAGGAAGAGGTCTGGCAGACCCAAAGCCACAACAAAATCATAAGACAAGTTTCTGAGAGTCAACAGCTTGCGCGATAGGTGGCTCACAGGACAACAGCTTCAAGCACCGCTTAACACTGGTCGAAGTAAGGAAGTCTCAGTTTCAACTGTGAAGAGAAGACTTCGAGCTGCAGGTTTGACAGGTCGAGTGGCAGTAAGAAAGCCATTGCTAAGATGGCAAAATAAGAAAAAGAGGCTTGCCTGGGCCATGAAGCACTCCCAGTGGACTCCTGAAGACTGGGAAGGTCTTATGGACCGATTAATCAAAATTTGAAATCTTGAAATTTTGAAAGGTTTTTGTAGGCTGTCGAGTCGGCGAAAGGATGGTTCCTCAGTGTATGTGTGACACCAACTGTCAAACATGGAGGAGAAAGTGTGATGGTCTGGGGCTCTTTCTGGATCCAGAGTTGGCAACTTGCACAGAGTGACTGTCAACCCACGTTAACCCATTACTTGTTCCCTGAAAAGGGCCTTTTTTTACATTTACTCTAAAATGTACATTCTTTTTCAGTTTTTGGTAACCTAAACTTTTTTTTAATTTTTTAAAAGTTTACTGCTTACCTTTGTACCATTTCAGGTTATTCACTGGACTTGAACTGCTTAAATATCTGTAAAAATGGGAAAATAGGGGAACTTTTGACTGGTAGTGTATATCTTTTTTTTCTGCACTTTTCAGGGGTTGAAAGTAGAGATTAGTCCAGGGACTGGAGTGGTTTTCTGATTCAGTTAATTTATAATATAATGCTACACTAAGCCTTTGTAAGCACTGCAGACACACTCAACTAATGGCAACCGCCATAGATTGTCATAGGATATGCTATGTCTCCAGCGATATCTTAAGTTGCATTCCCATAGCCTATAAATCGGAATATAACCGTAATGTAATTTATGATAGACAGTGATACAGCATGTCTAAGAAATAGCATAAGTATTCTTGACAGTGCAAAACCTAGCAGGAAAAAACTTGAAATGGCCCTCTAATGGGGCTTCCACTGAAAGGCATGAAAAGCAGCCATGTTCTGTTGTAGTTCAGTCTGCATGACTGAGGGTTTCAGTCCAAAATGGAGCACTGTTTTCCACTCTGCAAAGACTGGTGGCAGTAGAAGCATTAGGAAATGACAAAAATGGACTCTCAGGGGGGTGTGTCCAGCTAAAGCACTGGTTGTCAGGTGGGAATTCCCAAATTGGATAAATACGGATGTATAGACAGGTTCTCAGGTTTGCCTGTGATGTGAGCCATGTACAGTATATCCAAGATGGCATATGCTCCCTAACTGACCCAGCGCTCCACTGTGTCTCAGGTTACCATTATCATCTACCTGTCCATCCTGGGCCTGCTGTTACTGTATATGGTGTACCTGACCCTGCTGGAGCCCGTGCTCAAGAGGAGGCTGTTTGGACACTCCCAGCTCATCCAGAGCGAAGATGATGCCGGGGTAAGTTCCCGGCCCCCTGGCTGGCCCTCCGGCCCCTCTTTAGGGGCACCGCAGGCCCTTTGTCTCATACCCTGGCCCCTCTTCGGAGGCAGGGATGTGAGAGAGGCCGAGGTCACGTGAGCCAAGCTCGCCTGCCCTTCAGAATGTGTTATTTCCCACCGCTGTAAGGACAGTGGGTTGTGGGTTCCGTTATCTGCAGGGGAAAGAACATTAGGTACGTAAGAATATTGCGGTAATGACACGGGGCCCAGCTGGGCTTGTCATTTGCCTGTATCTAAAGGAATGTTTTCTTCTCCCCCCCCACGTGTTCTAGGACCAGCAGCCATTTGCCAATGCCCATGATGTACTATCGCGTTCGCGGTCGCGGTCAAACATGCTGAACAAAGTGGAGCACGCACAGCAGCGCTGGAAAAGGCAGGTGCAGGAGCAGCGCAAGTCTGTGTTCGACCGGCACGTGGTGCTCAGCTAAACCCTGCCCCCCGCCTACACCCCTTGAGAGGAGCAAAATCACTGTGACTGGGTTTTTCCTGCCCTGCCCCCCCCCCTCTTTACCTCCCCAGTCTGAGTCTGAAATCCTCATTGGTGGTTTCATGTGGTTTCTTTTTATGTTTTTACATCTTAATCTTTACTGTTTTTGTAGAGAACATGTATGCACGGTGCAGTGTGTAGCAGGTGTTCATGGCAATATAAGTTTCCTTCCCTAGATTTGCTGTTAAGAGCTCGAACAAGGTTCATAGTTCAAGCCTCTGACACATAGACGTAGTTTATGGGGGGTGGTGGTTGGGGCAGGTCTCCCTCACTATTTGGGGAACGTCATTCAGTCCCAACTCTTTTATGAGTGGCAAAGCGATTCCAGCTCCCCCAACCACCAAGCAACAATGTCTCCCCGCCTCCCCACAGACACACACACACTTTTGAAATGAGCCCTATGCTGCCGATCTGACAAAGTTCATTTGTTTGGCCGATGTTTCAGTTTTCAAAATGTGTGACTGTTGGGCCAGAATTTGTTCACAGCCAGATGCAAATGTCTGCACAAAATGTGTGTGTGTGTGTATGGGAGGGAGGGGGTTAATCCCTCCAGCTTGAACAGATCAAGGGTGTTTACATACTTTATGGATCGTTTTTCATGTAATTGAGCGAACCGCTCCATTTTCCCATGCAGCCTGTGTGAAAATGGTACTGCCAACAGACAAACAGGGCGGAGCATTGCTCGGCTTGAGCAGACCTAAGCGTGTGCAATATTTTCTTTCAACCTGATGTGAATGTTTTGAACGGTTTGGGGGAAAAAAATCTTCCTGGAAACTCCACTTTTTCCCAAAAACATGATTGAACATCCATGAATTAAGTGTGCTACTAGGTTTTTTTCCCAGATATAGTTGCATGCACTGGATTTTTGTTTTTGAGGCATTGTTACAAGACTTTGAGCTTAAAAAAATGTGAAATGTACAGTATTTAAATAACATTTTGCCAACTATTGTGTTTTGTGAGTCCTGATAGTGTCATAATTTTCTGTGTCTCCTTCACACTAACCGACTGTTAGGATGGTTTTAAAGGCACTACATAAATATTTATACTCATTCCTAACGTTACTGATGCAGCATACATCAGTATGCTGATGTACATACATCTACATTAACTTATTGATGAACCTGCTTAAAAATTATGTGAAAAATGCATTGATAATGTATATAATCTTTTTGTGACCTCCCTTTTGAACATCTTAATCTGTAATTTGATTTGAAAATTGATTTCCTATTTGAACTATCATATGTATGTATAGACAGGGTTAATGAACTGCACCTTTTGTTTTGGTTTTTAATTTTAATTTTTAATTCTAGGCCTTGTTTTTTCATTATTGTGAATATGTCAACAGGGCAAAAGTGCTGTTGAGTACAACAGTAATGATGCTCAGCCCAGAATATTAAGAAATTTCAGTCCGAACTGTTACCCAACATTAAGATAAATGAGCATGTTGTAATCGTCCAACATTAAGCAGTACTGTAGCAGACCAATACATTTCTTTAGTAATTTATACCAGACTGTTACTGTACTGTAAATTGATTTTTATTTGGTGTTAAATGGTAATAATATGGGAGGAAGTTCTCATAGCACTCAACTTTCAGCCTGGGAGATCTGAATGAAAATGTTACTTAACTCTTGTATCATTTCTGTGATACCTGCTAATTTCAAATTAAATTCTGTATTGTACTGAACCTTTTGAGTGCATAGTTATTTCCACAATGATATGCACTTTTTTCTCTTAAAGTTTTATTTGTGGTCAAAAAGAACTGAAATCTAAGCCACCATATTGCCACCATGGCAGTATAAGTGTGTGTGCTTGCCATCAGTCGATGGGTATGGATAACAGGCCATCATAAGGAATGGCCGTGTCTCACCATTGTAACCACCATAAAGGGCTGCTATTAACATGGACTAAATACTGAAGAACCAAGCCTTATCCTGGACCTGGAACATAAAATAATTGACTTCACATAGCAAAATATTTAACAAATGTAACACTTCAAAGTTTGATAAGTCTGGTAAGTTGAATGCAGTAACAACCAAGCCTTATGTAGCTGAGAGCAAATGGGGCCCAATTTATCTACAGCTAGCTTGCTAGCTAGGCTAGCAAACAAAACAAACTACTGTCCTGTGTATTTCCTGTATCATTTACCTTATATACAGTCAACTCCAAAATTATTCACACCCTTGATAAAGATGAGCAAAAAAGGCTATATAAAATAAACAATACAGGTAATGAGCTATATTGTAATCTCAAAAAAAGGAGAAGATTAGATTATTTTATAGGCTACTAATACAAATGCTTAGAGAAAATTATTTTGTTTCACAAGTAATATTTTCCCCCAAAAAGATACAGGTAACTGCCAAAATAAAGTAAGTTTAGTAAAGTTCCAGGATGACAATGCCCCCACCAACAGGGCATGAGTGATCACTGAATAGTTTGATGAACTTGAAAACGATGTAATGCATATGCCATGGCCATCTCAGTCACCAGATCTCAACCCAATTGAACACTTATGGGAAATTCTGGAACGTTGTTTTCCACCACCATCAACAAAACACCAAATTATGGAATTTCTCATGGAAGAATGCTGTTGCATCTCTCCAATAGAGTTCCACAGACTTGTAGAATCTATGCCAAGGTGCACTGAAGCTGTTTTGGTGGCTCGTGGTGGCCGAACACTATTAAGACGCTTTATGTTGGTGTTTCGTTTATTTTGGCAGTTACCTGAACATAGACTACTGTTTAATGGTTTCATCATGTCACTGTCCTCTCTTGCGAAACTTGTCTCTCGGCAATCACGTTCACTAAATATTATTCTAATTAATATTCTCTGCGCTTCAGTTCCGAGCCAGTCCAGAAATAAAGGCCGTTGTCGGGGTATAAATCCATTCATTCCCCGTCGCATTTATCACCAGCAGGTAGTTCTCTAATATCTTGAACAATATTGTAAACGATATTGCCATTATACACTGACACCGAAGGTAAGTGGGGGATAAAGAAGTAGCCGCCAATTTCTTAGGTAGTTCGTAACTGTAGACAGAAGCAGACTAGTCGAAGAGGTAAGTTTAACGTTGCTTTACTGCAGAACGGCATTTAACAACTCAACGTATGCGCTTCTTCTATGCAGTACTTCACCATGACCTATTATGCAGCGACACCTAGTGGTGAGAACACAACAAGTACGTAGTTTAAAACGATGTTTGCTGCCTGGAGCCTGCCTTCATCTGAAAGCGATGGAATCGCATCAGCAACGGCCTGGGTTTCTGATTAGAACTCGTTGCGTGCAAAAGGCGCTGTCAAGTTCAGGGGGAGAGGGTAGCCTAGTACGTTTTTGCCAAGCAAATTTGCAAGACGCTACGATATGAACTTGTGTTGGATCCCTCTGCCCGTTCAGGAAGGCCTGTCAGTTGGGGATCCTGATGTCTGATGTGGTTCTCAAGGTCATCATCTTTCTTTTTAAGGTAGCCTACGAGTTCTCCTCTGACAATTTACGAATTCTCCTCTGACAAACACACGGATTGTAACACAACTTCGTAACCCGGAGATCAATTATAGTCTACTAGCAGCCCCCTCTAAATTTACGATATGTTGCGAAGGTTCTCTACAGAAGTTTGAAATTGCCAACCTGAGTTGCTCCATTTCTGTTGCAAACACAATTGAGACGTCTACAGTCGTGAATTGCAGTTGATTTTCTGACATGGTGTTTTGCAAGTCAGAGTCTACCTCAGTTACAGGCAATTGTTTGTTGGCTTTTTTCAACACCGTCATTGGATGAAACCCGTAATTTTCTAGATATTGGCGTGTATAGATGTTTTGCCATGAGCTTTTAGCTTGTTTAGAGCTCAAATTGTCAACTTAAATGTTCCTCTCATTCCATTTCACCACTGCCAGGGCTGGACTGGGAGAAAAAATCGGCCCTGCCATTTCGCGCTCAATGTTCGAGCCGCATTTTCTGTCGACCGGGGGTGCTGCCAATAAATCTGTCGACCACTGAGACCAGTTCGTTTATATGAAAATGTATTGCGCCCCTCGGAACACCCGGTTCGTGGTATAATATATATAAATGATTCTACCGTGATCGTTTGACTATATAGCCAGTCCAGCCCTGACACTGCTATGAAAA
Organism: Aldrovandia affinis; assembly: GCA_029706075.1. Taxonomy (NCBI): domain Eukaryota; kingdom Metazoa; phylum Chordata; class Actinopteri; order Notacanthiformes; family Halosauridae; genus Aldrovandia; species Aldrovandia affinis. Next base: position 864,480 of record JAINUG010000043.1, on the reverse strand, counting down.
TGTTACGCGGTGATCGTTTGACTGCCGCCTTTTTAACCTGTGATACCTTGTGATAGTTCGTTTCGCAACCCGAAATTACGAAAGCCACCAAACTACGAACAATATAATGCGAAACTGACAGATTATATTTTGGAAAGCCAAACACATACAGATTTTTGGCATAGACTGAGTGGTTGCCTATCTGCTCTGATTAATTTAGGCTATGGCGGTAAATGGTAGCCTAAAGAAAAATAAACTAGCTGTATGCCACCAAAGAACGGGATTATACACGGAAATCCCATCTGGACTCAGAAATATCTTGGCTAAATCCAAAATCGATTATATTAAAATGCCGGAATACTCCTTTAATTACGATCGTAGGAGTTCCTGCAACGTCCCATTTAGTCCAGTAGGTGGGACTGTTGCGTCCTGTGGACAGTTGTGCCTCTGACATGCAGTTACTGTGCTGTGAAGGTGTGTGCTTGTTTGAGAGCGGTAAATTGTCCTGTCATAAGCAAAACCGCAAAGTAAACACAAACTATAGTAATGCCAATAGAATACAAATAAAGAATATTTATTTTGATTTGGTCAACTTTGGCTCGCTTCTTCAATCATTACTTGCCGAATTATGCCTTGATTTCATTTTTGTTAGGTTTTTAATTCATGTTCAATGTTCTTGCACACTCGATGTGTAGGCTACTCATACGTGTTACATTTAGCACACTCATGCTGTAGCAACGTTATTTAATATTTAGTTTTTAACTGAGTATTTTGTCACACAAAAAATCCTGATGTATTTATTTGTATTCCACCGTGCCAAAGATTCTGAAACTTTTTCATATGATACATTGGAAATTAAAATAACCACAAAAAAAAGCTTACTTCAAGCCAGTCCGCATATTCAGTAAACTTTAACTTCGTCCACGCCTTGTGCTTCAATGAAGCACCGTCGTCGGATGGGCAAGATCTTAAATTAACCAGTTTATTCGGTTGGTTGAGGGGAGTTGGGTGCTCTTCCAAACGTACAATACTTTCACAAAGCAATCGTCATCGCTTCCTGTTATTTTTTCCTTTGCATGTTGCGATCCAAAAAAGATTCTTGCCGGTGCAGTTAACCCAGAACTTGTGCAGACACGGGGAGCTAAGACAAGCAATGGATTTCTGAAAAAGAAGCATAACAAAGCGAAATATAAGAAGAGGTGGGTGCCTTATCTTTTCTCTTTTACTCCACAAAAGGCGTGAACAATCTCGTAAAATAATTTACAGTGTATGCGGATTGTATAGTTATAAATCAGATTTCTTTAAAATACATGTTGTATTGTTGAACGTTTTAAAGTGTCTTTGCCAAGGTTGGACTTGCCAAGCATTACGTTTTGCTAATGCGAGTATATTTTATTAAGGTGTGAAATGACTACCAAATTGAAATAGTATGAATATGTATTTATTATGCTATGGTAATGGAAATAGTTTTTTATATTTGATTAGCATTGAGACTTATCTGTGTTGTGTTTTATTAGATGAGGCGCAATACATGGTGAAACGAATAAATCGTTATTCACATACTTGTTTAGTGAAATAATACCTTTCTCATTTAGTTTGCTTTATTTGTCTAATAAGTATGTTTCAGATAACCGAAGGCGGTGTACTTCATAAGGATACACGGGGGCGCTCTTTAGCTTGTTATTGGGTTTGTTTATCAGTTTGAATATAAAACGGAAACTAATTGCAATATGAGAATGACACATTTATGTCAGAAATTATCCAAGAACGTGAATGAATCTCAAACAAAATCTGTTAAAATATTGTTTAAATGGTTGTGTCTTTGTTATAAGGTCAAATTAGCATTCCGCGTTTCCTGTGCCATAACCTTAGCCATTATCTGTACAAACATTTTATTTTGTCTGAAATATGCAGATATCTGCAGGCGAGCAAAGTATCAATATACAGTATATGTATTTGGAAAAATATTTACAGTCGATGTGTGAAGAACAGAAATGTTTGAAAGTGCTCTCAGCTGCCATTCCAGATAGAAAAATAAAAAATAAAAAACATGTTAATAAGTGTAATTCCAGCCAATAGGGTCTCTTTCTGTCTACTGTGGACACTCTTATCTAACTGCGAGGCCATGACAGAGCTGTGGTTACCCTAGCTGTTCCTCAGGGTCATTGTGGGCTTGTGTTGATAAGAGTATTGTATTGGGGGTGCAGATCAGAACAAGCAAGGCTGTCAAAGCACCCAATGAGGCCTTGTCAAGGTGTCCTTCTGTGGTGTCCGTGTGGTTATTATGGCTGTGCTATTTTGGAACTCCAGTCAGTGCCAGTGGATGAAAGATCTCTGTCTTATCTGTTGAATAAAGTTCTTAAGCTTCAATGATGGCATAACAGACAGCAAATACACACAGGCCACCTTGGTTCTAGTCTTGTTTTAATTCCTCAAAATGCTTTTTTAAAGCCAAAAATGTGTCATGTGGATAAATATGAACGAATTGACCTTGTGGCTCAAGTTAATATAGTTACCATGAAAATGTGGTTATCAGGTTATTACGGTTGCATTTTATCATACATATTTGTTACAGTAAACACCTAATATAACGTCATCAGAAAACACACCGACTAATTATAAAGGTTTGGAATTCAATGCCGGGCAGGCACAGAGCCCTGCCCCCTTGTATCTGAGGCACAGCTGACAGCCATGAGGATAGCCTATTAACACATGGAACCAATCAGTTTCAACATGCAGATTGATTGGGCTTCTGGTTTCCACTTCCTTTATTTATTATGTCTGTCAAGAGCAATACAGCGCCGCATTATTTTAAACAAATCCCCCACAGTACAATACACCATATGTACCGTGTGGTGTCTTCACAGTGGACAGGTTACATGCTCTGTGTGAACGCATGCTCTGTGCGTTTTCTGTGGCTCATGGATTCTGTGTGGAGGCTCATTCTTCTGTTCTCTTTCTGTGCTGGCTCCAGCATGTAATGGTGGTAAGTTTCAAACTGGCCTTAGCCTTGTCTGAAGGCACACTCTCAATGATCATAAATTGAGAACTACGTCACCCCACCCCCCCAGATGGAGGTACAGCTGCACCATCGCTGCTGTTGTAGCCTTGAACAAGGTGTACTTTATCTGAATTATATGTGTGTTTGTGTGTGTGTGTGTGTGTACGTATATACACACACGCACATGCTCACAAGTGAAAGGATCTCCAACCCTGCATCCACCCTCCACCCCCAGCCAACGTCCCCACCCCCACCGATGATGCACCTGGCGTAAAAAAGAGCAAATATGGACTGGAGCGTTCGGGAAGGTCTGTCAGGTCAAACCGTGCTGCCTGCATACTTCTCCTGTGTACACGTGTGCGGTTTGTCTGTGGGAACAGCGTTTTCGCTGACAGGAATGCTGTTGACGCGAGGCTGGTGAACTCTTAACTCTGCAGAGTTACGACAAACACTGTAACAGACACTGTGTGCGGTGGATTGCCAGACGCGTCGTCTGGAGGAAACTCGGTCCTGCAGCTTATATGTCACTTTGGAACCGGTCCCTCAGTCACAGACGTGCTCCAAGTTCTTTACAGATATTGTTCAACTTATCAAATCTTGAGATCTTGAGGATTTAGACTGTTTTATTTATATTTATTGATATATTTTTGAAACGTTTTATTTTTCTCCTCGGGGATGGTTTTTATGAAACGTTTTTTATTCTATATTCAATTTTGAAAGCTCAAGCCTACTCGTAGGCCTGTCACAACACTGCAAAGTCTTCTGTCAATTTCAGGCGAGCCCAGACAATTCTCCTCCAAGCGATTATGTAAAGAGACAGGGACAACCGGTGGCTGACTGTAACCCTCCCTCCCTGTAAAACAATTATGCACCAACCTGTGTGGCTGCTTGCCAAAGTCGGCGCTGGCATGGTCGAGATTTGATACCAGACCATAGAGAACATCAGCATAGTGAGAAACAGTGTTTTAGCAGGATGAGCCACCCAACTACCCCCACTTAGAGTGTTTTATGTACTAGAGAGTATTCATTTCCATATCACGTCCAAGCCTTAGGGAGTGCTCCACGGGGAACTGTGGTGTTTTGGGGCTTGTGTAGGGCCTCTAAAAATGACTGATGAGGGCCTCTTTCTGATGCATGTTAAGTAAATGTAAGAGATCAAATTGCAATGGTGATATTATTATTGTAGTTTTCCTTTCCTGAATTACTTTAGCAGGTGTCCACTGCTGAAAGGGGCGGCTTGTGGGGAGATGGCCCTGAAATACATTTACAGAAACAAAAGTACAACAGAAAAACTGCAGATATCACTCCGCAAGGCAAGGACTATCCATGAATACCCTGTCCATGTTCTCTGTGGAAGGGATTTTTTCTATGAATCCGAAGCATGGTGGTAACACGTGCTTGTTTCCAGAAACCCCAGATTTTCTCATGTATAGAGCACAAGGAGGGCCATGCACTTAGACACATGCTAAAGAAACACCCGAGGCAAAGCCAGCCAGGAACAGGACGAATTCCAGAAGTATCAAGTTTAGGTTTTGGTTATAGATCAACAATGGCAGAGCCTGTATTTTCTTTCCATCGTGCACAGCTGTTGGGGGAAATCGTGGCACTGTCAAATAACAGTCAGGAATACAATCCTTCAGAAATCTTTAGAAAAAAAATGCCTGTGAGCAAAGCTCCATGTAGGCCCCTCAGTAATGACGAGGCCTTGACTTCCTCCAAGATAAGAGCAGCTGAGTGCTGTTGGATATCTGTATTTGTGACTTCCTTGCTACCCCTTACGCAAGCTGATAGGATCCCCTGGGGGACTTGGTGCTATGTTGAGCCAAAATGCCGCCGGTACAGCGAGGACATGAAATCTGTTTACTGATCCCTGCAAGTCACTGCAACTTGTTGTTGCCTGCAACTCTACCTGGTTGACCCAGCTGGGCCAGGATCAAAGCCCTTTTCAAGCCACACATGCAGTGAGTGAGTGCAAACTTTCTCTGCCCGTACTCTGGTTTGGGTGCACCCAAAGCAGCTGTAGCAGGAACAAGGCAAGCTCTGGGCTGGAATGTGTTGGTGAGTTGTGGGTCAGGAGCATGGTGATGGTAGTGCTGTCAGGCTCTGCTGGTGATGGTTTGGAAGCCTGTGCTCTCACTCATTTGGAACACAAATTTTATTAATGGGATCAATCATCACTTCAAACAAAAGGCTTTTCTTTCAAATACTTTTTTTTTACATATTAAAGATAGAGGTAAAGAAGCAGACATTTTGGGACCGTGCGTTTGGTTGTGCCAAATCCATTTAACCACATCGACTGTGGGGGACAAAAAAAGAGTCTGTTCAGCTTAGAGGTAACCCACGCTTGGAAAACAGAAAGTCCATGTGTTTTTGTGTCATGATTTTTCTAGCGGGCACCTTGAGTGATATTTCATCTGGGCCATGTTGTTTTCCTCTGCAGTGGAGTGAGCTTTCTAAGAGCCAGAGGAGTGTCGCCCGGGGAAGGGGCTCAGAGCACAGCATGGTCCTTCTTTTTCTAACACCTCCTTTTTTTATCGAACTTTTCTTATTCCTCACCAATTTGGATTCACCAGCTGTGCCTCTCAGATATATATACACCGATCAGCCACAACATTAAAACCACTGACAGGTGAAGTGAATAACATTGATCATCTCGTTACAATGGCACCTGTCAAGGGGTGGGATATATTAGGTAGCAAGTGAACAGTCAGTTCTTGAAGTTGATTGGAAAAATTGGCAAGCTTAAGGATCTGAGCGACTTTGACAAGGGCCAAATTGTGATGGCTAGACGGCTGGGTCAGAGCATCTCCAAAACGGCAGGTCTTGTGGGGTGTTCCCGGTATGCAGTGGTTAGTACCTACCAAAAGTGGTCCAAGGAAGGACAACCGGTGAACCGGCGACAGGGTCATGGGCGCCCAAGGCTCATTGATGCGCATGGGGAGCGAAGGCTAGCCCGTCTGGTCCGATCCCACAGAAGAGCTACTGTAGCACAAATTGCTGAAAAAGTTAATGCTGGCTATGATAGAAAGGTGTCAAAACACACAGTGCATCGCAGCTTGCTGCGTATGGGGCTGCGTAACCGCAGACTGGTCAGAGTGCCCATGCTGACCCCTGTCCACCGCCGAAAGCGCCTACAATGGGCACGTGAACATCAGAACCGGACCATGGAGCAATGGAAGAAGGTGGGCTGGTCTGATGAATCACGTTTTCTTTTACATCATGTGGATGGCCGGGTGTGTGTGCGTCATTTACCTGGGGAAGAGATGGCACCAGGATGCACTATGGGAAGAAGGCAAGCCGGCGGAGGCAGTGTGATGCTCTGGGCAATGTTCTGCTGGGAAACCTTGGGACCTGTCATTCATGTGGATGTTACTTTGACATGTACCACCTACCTATACATTGTTGCAGACCAAGTACACCCCTTCATGGTAAAAGTATTCCCTGATGGCAGTGGCCTCTTTCAGCAGGATAATACGCCCTGCCACACTGCAAAAATTGTTCAGGAATGGTTTGAGGAACATGACAAAGAGTTCAAGGTGTTGACTTGGCCTCCAAATTCCCCAGATCTCAATCCGATTGAGCATCTGTGGGATGTGCTAGACCAACAAGTCTGATCTATGGAGGCATCACCTCGCAACTTACAGGACTTAAAGGATCTGCTGCTAATGTCTTGGTGCCAGATACCACAGGACACCTTCAGAGGTCTTGTGGAGTCCATGCCTCGACGGGTCAGAGCTGTTTTGGTGGCACGAGGGGGACCTACACAATATACAATATTAGGCAGGTGGTTTTAATGTTGTGGCTGATCGGTGTATATATATATATATACAGTGCATCCGGAAAGTATTCACAGCGCTTCACTTTTTCCACATTTTGTTATGTTACAGCTTTATTCCAAAATTGATTAAATTCATTTTTTTCCTCAGAATTCTACACACAATACCCTATAATGACAAAGTGAAAAAAGCTTTTTAGAAATTTTTGCAAATGTATTAAAAATATCACATGTACATAAGTATTCACGCCATTTGCTATGACACTCAAAATTGAGCTCAGGTGCATCCTGTTTCCACTGATCATCCTTGAGATGTTTCTACAACTTGATTGGAGTCCACCTGTGGTAAATTCAATTGATTGGACATGATTTGGAAAGGCACACACCTGTCTATATAAGGTCCCCCAGTTGACAGTGCATGTCAGAGTAAAAACCAAGCCATGAAGTCCTAGGAACTCTCCATAGACCTCCGAGATAGAATTGTGTTGAGGCATAGATCTGGGGAAGGGTATAAAAACATTGCTAAAGCATTGAAAGCACCCAGGAGAACAGTGGGCTCCATCATTGTGAAATGGAAGAGGTTTGGAACCACCACAACTCTTCTTAGAGCTGGCCGTCCAGCCAAACTCAGTAACCGGGCAAGAAGGGCCATGGTCAGGGAGGTGACCAAGAACCCAATGGCCACTCTAAGAGAGCTTCAGAGTTCCTCTGCAGTGATGGGAGAACCTGGTAGAAGGACAAACATCTCTGCAGCACTCCATGCCGAACAACTTTACTGACTGTGCCACTCAGGAGCTCTGGCTCTGTCCTCCTCCTGCAGGCCAGAATGTGGGATGACTCTTATCATGTCTAGTGATGTAATCAGATACTCACTCATCTGCCCCTCCAACCCTATAAGTGTTTGGATTTTCATATTCATATACGATACTACCACTAATTGTCCCCCCCCCCCCGCGGGCTAGTCTGCGCTGGTACGGTCTGTAGTCGATACCAGACTATGGGGCTCGTGTTTACATGTTTGAACATATACCATAAATGGTGGGCAAAAAGATTGTAACACTTTGTTAAATGAGGGACACAAAGTATATTACAATTTTCAATGTAGTTATTTGGCAGACACTTTTATCCAAAGCGACTTACATGAGTGCATTAATAGGGGTAGAGATCATTGCTAGAGCAATCGAACAGTAGGTTTCAGTCTAATCATTGACATTACCTAAGTTTAACCTGTCATACAAAGGGAAGAGAAAGGTTTATTTTTATTTATTTATTATATTTAATTGAGGTGAAGTCTGAAAAGGTGCGGAGGGTAGCTAGTGATTCTGCCAAGTGGGGACCAAGTGGGGAAGGTCATTCCACCATCTAGGGATGAAGGTAGAGAAGAGGCGGGGCCGTAAGGTAATGCTACCTGGTGCATGGACAGATGGGATAGTCAGCTGGCCAGAGGAGGCCGAAAGAGGTGTAGGGTGTGATCAGTGACTGAAGGTAGGAGAGAGCAGTCCCCCTCGTAGCCCAGTACTCCAGCATCAATGCCTTGAATTGAATGCGAGCTGCAACCGGGAGCCAGTGAAAAGTGGTGAGGAGTAAAAAGGCACCAGCGGCTTGATGGCACAGACTAGAAGGCCAGCCAGCAAAGCATTGCAGTAGTCCAGGCCTGTGATGACCAGGGCCTAGTTCAGTGGCCTCTTGGGTGAGGAAAAATCTGCAGGCCCAGATGATCGCCACTCTGTGGCTCAGCTGGTTGTCTAAGAAACATTAATGAGTGAATGAGGGATACAAAGTATATTGAAAGCAGGTGGTTCCACACAGGTGTTGTTCCTGAGTTAATTAAGCCTTTAACATCCCAGAATACTCAGGGTCATGTATAACAATGCTGGGCAGGCCTGGTTGCCTGTAATTATGGCTAGCATGGCTAGAAGACAAGACCTCAGTAACTCCGAAAAGAGGGATGATTGTTAGGGCACGTTTGGGGTAGGACCTTCAGGGATGAAAACCACTCAACTTGCCAGTTTCACAAGGAACGGTGTCTAAGGTGATGTTGGCATGAAACTCTGAGGGAAAGACATCATCAACAAAGGGTTAACTGTGGTCGGAAGTGCATCGTGATGGATTCTGAGCAGGCAGTCTCATCAACAATGGCCCATCGAGAACCCTACAAAGCAGGATACTATAGTCGTATCATATTCTCATAATTTTGGCCACTACCTGTATATTATATTATCTTATAAAACATGTCTCATATATCACATCATATCATATTCTATATTGCAATGTACCTTAGTTGTTAAATATGGAAAAATGCCAGGCTTTTGTCTACTGGTCCCCTGTGCTTCATCTCAAATTTGTCATAGTATAACAATGCCTTGAAGTATTGAAGGGTCAAAATAAGTTATTTGTACAATTTAATACAGTGAAATAACTGTTGTTTCTGCACAATATGCCAACTGTTCTGGTTGTGTTTGGGAAAAAAGGGTGAGTTTGACTAGGTTATTTCAATTTACATCTTTCATGTTGCAAACGAAATGTTGTTTTTTCAGACCTTTTGCCTTGCTCCCAAAATATATGACTTTTATCTATTGAAATGGGAACTGAATCAGACCTAGCACAGAAAGCAGCCACATTGATACATTGGTAGAAATTCTGTGTTTATAAAACGATCTGTTTTCTCTAAGAAGAGATGCATGCAGTTGATATTGCTTAAATGTGTGATGTCCGGACAAGGACCCAGGCGCAGACCAGGATAAGGCAGTAAAGGAACGTTTAATGATCAAGCAAGATTCAAAAGCCGATAGTCAGAGTCAGATAAGGTACAAAATCGAAAAATACAAAAGAGTAGTCAAATAGGCAGTCCAAAAATCTAAAACCAAATAATCAGAAGGGCAAACAAACAAAATCAGAAGGCAAACTCGAAGTCAAACAGAAGTGGTGTCTCGGAAAATACAAACAAACTCTGGCTTACACACAATCCTGTGAATGATGATCAACGTTCTGACAAATACTGAGAGCAGACACGAAACTTAAATACAAGCGGGGAAGGAAAACACAATAGGAATCAGGTGTGACTGGGAGGGAAGAAGGGCAAGAACACAGGTGAGAACGATAGGGATCACTAATACGATAACGAGAGGAGACAAAAGACACGGACTGGGAAGCACATAAACACACGGAAATAAAACGACCTGGAATAGCAGGTAAACGCGTGCACAGTTCGAAGGGGAGGAGAGCAAAGGAAAGAATCTACGTGCAGGTCAAGCGAAAGGAGAGAAGCGTATGGGGATAGGACAACGAGAGAGAGAATGATAGCAGTAGATAGAAGCGTGAGATAATTAGTAATTAGTAATGTTAGTAACTTAATCTAAATCCCTAATGTTAGTAGATTAGTAGGTTAGTACTATATACATCTAACTAATATATACAGAGTGTTAGAAAGAAAGAAGAAAGTAAACGAGATAGAAAAATAAAGCAGAAAACCCGTAAAGTCGAAATCACCCGAATAGTGCAATAACAAAGACGAGGAGTGGATTATCGAAAAACACGGAACACAGACAGACGGGGAAACAGACGTGAATGAACCGTAATGATGAATAAAATAATAAAATACAAAAACAAACAGAACAAACGTGGCAAAACATAACAAAATGCTCAGAATGTTTTTCTAGTAATACATTATTTGTGGACCAATAAACATCTCTCTCTCTCTCAAAGTATTGTATTTCCAAAGCATACAAAAAGGTCACTTACAATAACACAAATTATAACAATAATAACGGGATCACTGAGTCAGAGAATTTTCCATGCTCTGTTTTTGTGGACATTATTGACAGATACCTGGGCTATTGCTGAAGAAACTGCAGCTTGTTTAATGAGGTTTTATCAGGAGTGGTTCTTTTGTGTCGTGGTTTCAGGCACTCTGTATGAAACCATTGATAAAGTAGAGAGATAGGAAGTGTTTACTGCATACTAACCTGGTTTCATCCCTGGGCGTCACTATGATAATATGTACATAAGCAAATATCTTAAGATTGACAATCTTTGGCACTGGAGAAAATGAGCGGGGCTCACAGCCTTCTCATCCCTCGGTTGATGTCTGACCATTGTAAGGGAAAGGGCATGAGACCAGCCTTTGTGTATGGGAGTAAGGGGTTTGTATAACCATGAGGGGTTATAGAACTAAAAACAATTTGGTTGGACACATCAAGGGTCGTTGACTTGGTTACAGCCAGCTTTAACCCTTTCCCTACGGGTGGTTTTCAGATACTTGAAATAAATGGTACTGTGTCACCTTAGAATATAGAGCAGTTATAAATGCTTAATAAATACTGAATAACAGCATTATACATCTTTTTTTTTTTTTAATGGCTTTTTTTTTTTTACATTTGTTTTCTACACCCTGTTTTTCCCCCTGTTTTTCTCCCTATTTGGTTGCCAATTATACCCTCTATTTATCTAAATTCACCCTCCCCCACGAGTCCGCCGCCTGTCCTCCGGGTCGAGACACTATTTCCTGGCCGATTTTATCCGCCTCTTCCGAGACGGAATTCTACCACGGACGCCTTTTTCCTGCTCCTCGACAGACTCATGCCGGCTCACCCTCCCCCTCCCCCGGAGGTGGACAGCCAAACGCCGCCTCCGATCGGGGCTGACGACCAGGGCCGGTCTGGTAGAGACGCGGGTTTCGTACACCCTGTTTTTTGTCGCAATTTGGAATCAGCAGTTCTGCCTTATTGCAATGCGACCAACACCCAGTGCAAGGAGCATAGCAACTGAAGCATGTGCACTCCTCTGATTTGCTTGGCCATGGGCCAGTGACTATTTTACACCCTACACTCCACACAGTACTACAGGAGAGAGCCAGTGACTATTTTATACCCTACAGTCCACACAGTACTACAGGAGACAGCTAGTGCATATCGGAGGAAAGGAGTAGGCCTACCTTTGACCAAACGCAACCAGTAGCCTGTGAGACGCCTGGCATTTCTCTTGGGGGGAGCTAAGGTAATGGTAATCTGCCACCCAAACCCCTGGCAATTTTTCCCGCCACTGTGGACTCCTGGTGATTGTCAGCACATGGCACAGCCTGGGCTGGAAGCTGGCAGCTGCAATGCCTCGGCTGCAGGGCCAAGCTTATGCTCATGACGAGCTCCTTCGTTGTGCATAAAGCTAAGTATGTTTTTGGACACAAACACACACACTATCGCAGAAATGATTTATTGTGTTCACTCATCAAGAATTGTTGTTTTTCTAGAAGAGAATAATAGCACATTAAATGATCACATCAGATCATTATCAGATTACATAAACAGAGATTCATTCTGTCATGCCAAAATGAAGCCATTCATTACAAGAAAAACTGTACACAACAGCTCCAAAATGTTATTCCTCCAGTATGGTGGAATGTTTTTTTTCTCCACACAATGATTAATGATTCCCTAGTTTGAGTTGTTCAGATGGTGTTCTGGCGGTGATTCTGCATGTTCTCACAACACTCTAGAGAAAGCCTATGACTGCCCAGCACAAATCCAACCAAAGGGCTTTTACAGAATTAGACCCAGCTGCCAATTGCCATTGACTCGCTTTGCTCTCGTCCCTGTGATCAGCTGTGGTCTTGCCCGCCTGTTGAACACACATGCTCCAAGTGTTCCCACGAGGGGCAGTGCGAGCTGCCAGCCCCCCACTTCTGTTCACTCCTGAGTACCTGGCTCAGGCACCTGATTGACCAGAGGAGTTGCTCTTGTGTAATGAGACCACAAGGTGAAACCCTCCCTCCCTGGGCAAATCAGCAGCCAATAGTGCACTGCCAGCCACAGCCAGCATTGGTGTGGTCAGGATCCCAATGTCCTGGTGATCCACCTGGCAGGGTGAGCCACCCAGCAGCCCACGTTTTGTGTGCTTTCTAGTTATTCAGCTGTGCATCAGTATCCCAGGAACCTTGCGTACATTTTACATTTTAAGCATTTAGCAGACGCTCTTATCCAGAGCGACTTACAAGATGTGCATTAATTTCCTTTTTAGGAACAATCATAGTTAGCGCACGAGATCAGTGCAGTAATACAGCAATAGACATCATTGCAGGCATCTGCGTACCATACCTGTAACACTGGGAAGGAAAAAGGAAATAAAAAAATAAAAAATCTTTTTTTTTTGTGTGCCTGATTTACTCTTCTGACAGGATCAGCACGTATCTATTTCATGCACAAAGCATTTACAGAGGGCTTCCCCTCACAGAGGGCCAGACATTGGTCAGTCTCGGAGGGCATTTCGCGGAGATTTTCGTTTGAATCGAAAACTACAAAGTAAATAAACAACTTGGCCACCTGTTAATCCAGCATTTGCCCTTCTGAAAGCATCCAAATTGCCGCATGCATGTATCCGTCTTCACCTTTGACCCGCCTTCACTGAGTTGATGATTGGTTACAAAATATTGGTTACCAACCAAGAAAGTGGGTGGGTTTATTGCTCAACTAATGTCTGACATGCAAGGCTACCTACACAAAGAGCAGACCATGTACTCTGAGTTAAGTTTAAATGAAAAAACTGTATAATTATAGTAGACAGGTATTAGGGTTGCATTGCCCCTATTTTCTTTGGATCAGCTTTTGAAAAAGAATCTTGAGAGGGAGCATTCAGTCTTATTTCATTGTGGGTGACTATTACCTTGAGGAAACACCTTTATGAAAACAAGGATTGCAGTTTATCTGCTTTCAGACTATCATTAGTAAATCTAGAGTACTCTCGTGTTGTGCAATTGTGTTGTTTATGTGGCGTACTTGACAAATGACGTGCTTAGACATTGTAGCATCAAGTGGTTGTTCATCTACTGAATGCAGTTTCTAACTCACTTTGGATAAAAGTACCTGCTAAATGATTGTATTGTACACTGTATAATATAGCCAATTGAACTGTGTTAGAATGTAGGTATTTCCATCGCATCTATTACAGTTTGTAAGGGACAATGTGCTTGTTGCTTGCTGGTTATTGTTGTTTTAAGATAATTTGGAGACTTCAGAAACTGGGTGGTCGAATCAAGCATTTTTTGGGCATCAGACCAATATAGTCTGTTCTGTTTCTGAATAATGGGAAACATCTCATACTACTCTCAGCTCGTGGATCCCTACTATACATAGGAACCGTTACGTGAACACCCGGACAAATTAAGTCACTCACGAAACTATGCCGGAGAGGCGGAAGGAGATTCAAATTTATAAGAAGCTTAAATCCGATCATTCATCAGATCCGTACAGGAAGAGGAAAACAACAAAGAATACGGGAATACGGGGTTCAAAAAGTCGCATTACACAGGGGTTAATAGTTTGCGGTTGTGGAAGACTGATCCTTTTTAAAGCCCAAGTAAAGGCTACGCATAATGATGTGCTTCGGTGTTTCCTGGCGTTTGACTGGCTGGCTCCGTATGAGTGAGAGAGGGTGCAGGAAGGCGAGTGGGGGCAAAGCACGGCATCCCCATAGAAACTAGCCCAGCCTGCAAACGCAGTCTGCAGTGAGGGAGGGATTAAAGTTAGCTTCTGGAGGGTCAATGTCTGGGAGCTGAAGGAAGAGCAGCAGGTATCACCGTGAAACCTCAGATTTTGCTACAAGTGCAGCGCAGCTAATAGGATTGACGTTTACCTGGAAGATACAACAATGAGAATGGCGTGGAGAGTGAAGCGGTGCTGCGTTGAGGTAATTTTGTTCTGTTATAACGTTTCCCCTGTATCGCTGTTCGTTGCAGACAAAGAGGAGAAAGTTGCACCAAAGTGGCCTTCGGAATGCTTAAAGGCATTTTTCTAAACAAATGTGGCACATTTCTACCGGATGATGTCATAGAGAAACAAATGTGCTATGTTGGCAAATCAGAAAACTTAAACATTGACAAAAAAATGTGACCATATTTGGTAATATACTGTACACATTGTCTTGCTTTTTAACCCATTTCTCGTGTTCTGAATCTTCTCACTTCTTTAAAAAAAAAATTATGTAGCGTAATTATAATTTCTAAGTGACAGAGTTATAAAACAGTAGACGACTTTGTGTTTATCCTCTGTGGAGCTCGTGGAGAAGTCTTCAGCGCTCTGAAATCAAGCTTTTAAAAAGGGATTCGTGTGTATGAGGAACATAAAAGCAGGGTTCACTTGGACATAATGCCCTTTCCGGTGTCTTTGGATCACGGTTATCGAAAACCGTGGGGTTTTTGAACGACAATGCGGACTCAACTCTGGCAAATAACAGTAAGGCTATATTAACGTCGTTCAGATTGAAAGCGAAATGTGTGTTGCAGAAGGTTTTATTTGTCTTAGATAAGACAACGCTAGCACTGCTTGTATCATTCCCCTTGTTGACATGTGACCCCCCCCTCCCCTTCATACTATGGATAGCGTGCAATAATTAGACAATATTTTTTATTGAAACTCTCCGACTTTTAAAAAAAGTAAATAAAATAAAAGATTACTTTATTTAGTTCAATCACTGCTGTCAATGCAAACTTTGGAGTGACAATCTTCCTTATATACAGATTGTCTTTTGTGCCTAACTTTCTCTCCTGAACACGGACCGTGGAATCAAAGCCAGCGAGGCCATCTGCCCTTATTTCAGTCATAAATGTGAATAATTAGTGTAGGGTAGTATTACTATTATTGGATTTCTGTATCTCTTTTCATTATCACAGTATTATATTCCGCAGAAGGTAACACAATATCACATAAATCAGGATAGTTTATACATACCCCAAGATTAATTAATAATATTTAAAAGAAAGTATGAGAACATATTGCATTAATTGAAAACAGCTGAATATGCATTATGAGATATCATTAGCAATAATAAAGAAGGTAACTACAATAGGACTATATGCAAAGTATAAACCGTAACATTTAGACGCTAATAAAATATCAATGGTATGTAGCAATTAAATGTTAAATGGTTATGGGAGAAAGAGGCTTCGCCAACCCAGTTGTTCATAGTTATGAGTGACTTGCTGATTTGAACCTACAAACATTTTTGCTGTGACTGAGAGCACCATTGCCGTTTATGGGGCTCTTGAAGCCTGAATTTCCCATCACTACTCCATAACAGTCCCCTTCATCTCCATAACAGTCCCCATCACCACTCCATAACAGTCCCCATCACCACTCCATAACAGTCCCCATCACCACTCCATAACAGTCTCCATCACCGCTCCATAACAGTCCCCATCACATCTCCATAACAGTCCCCATCACATCTCCATAACAGTCCCCATCACATCTCCATAACAGTCCCCATCACCGCTCCATAACAGTCCCCATCACTCTCCATAACAGTCCCCATCACCGCTCCATAACAGTCCCCATCACATCTCCATAACAGTCCCCATCACATCTCCATAACAGTCCCCATCACATCTCCATAACAGTCCCCATCACCGCTCCATAACAGTCCATAATATATTATCCAACCTTCAAGTAAAGATTTCAGTATGCTCTTATTAAGACTTATCTTAGATGCATGATTCCAAAAATCTGTGTAATCTTGATAGGTGATTAAGACAACAGATAAACAAATCACTTCTGTGCACAAATCACAACAGGTCACCACTGTTGTAGGGGATGCTTCCTTTAGATTAGAAAAATGTATTTTTATTCAGGCTTTATTGTTGTGATGGAATCCTTTCAGCTGCCCCAGACAGTTTTTTTCTGTGATGGGAAGCTGAATGGAGAGTGCTACAGAGAAATATGACGTGCTAAAATGAAGAGCGCCTCAAATTTTCACCCCTCACCCTCGAGGGTACCAGGCTCTAGGAACGAATAAAAACTTGGCGTTTCAGCACACTTTTGAAAACGGCTTACTGTGTATCTTTCCTGCTTCTTGCAGCCACAGCTCTCTCCATCCGTCTTCTCGGTTCCCAGCACCTACTGTAAAATAAGCACAGCTTTAATTTCACACAGCTGCACGTGCCAGTTCCCTGTAGGTGTGGCCCATGAGCGCCCGATGCCCCCCCACCCAAGTTTTAGCCTTGTCACGAGGACCTTTGTGAACAGAAACTAATATCACTATGTTTGCCTGTCGGGAAGTTTTGTGTGACACCACTCGCAGGGCAGTGGCAGATGACCTTAGGCCTGTGAAGCAGAGACGGCCAATGAAAGTCTTCTCAGCGCACTGTCACATACAGGTCTCAGAAGTGTCTGGGACGTTCTGGGTTTGAATAGGAAATGTCACCCCTTAAATATATTGGCCCTGTCTCACCAAGGGGTAGAGTTTAAGTCAGCCAGGGTGCCTTGGTTACCGCTGCAGTAGTTCCTTCCCAAAGACGCAGCAGGTGTCCACAGTAGTAATCAGTGAGAGATATGCCTCTCCTCCAGTTGCCACTAGCTCTCCGTACTGTAAGGACTGCAGGGTGTAAAATAGGGTGAAATTATTATAAAAAATTTAAAAAAGAATGTTCTGGAAGCTCTCCCACTTTTCCCTCTCTTATCTTATCTCCTCTTATCTTCTCTCCCCATCCCGGGACTCTCTGGCAATTAGTAAATCACAGGGACCCTCCTGCTCCCCTGAGAGGTGAATCACCCCAGGTTCACTCCTCCATAAACCCCCCCCCCCCCTCACTGTCCCGCCCCTCGCGAGCCACAGGACCGAGGTCACTCAGACACTTCCTGCTCCACCCTTATCTGCACAGGGCCGGATGGGCCTTTGATGTGCCGATGGGAGGACGGCACTCCGCTCTCCCCTCATTAAGCTCTGACTGCAAAGCCTCCCAGCTCCATGGCCTCCTTTCAGTGTAAGAGCGGTGAAAAACCTGACACTGAAAACACAGCACGTAAAGCTTTGTTTAAAGCTCTGTCCTCACACGCAGCTGTAGATGCATTCGGGCAGAGTGGACTGCCTCACTCTTTTCTGAATCGGTGGCTTGGTCGTTCTGAAAGGCCCCCTGTGCGATGTAATGTGCACATGCCCTGCTGTAAGTACTGGGATGCTGCAGGGCAGGCGGCTCTTTGAAGCGTCCCGTTGGTGAACTGCCCTGACTTGCATACCCAGATGCCTCACAACACTCCCTGACAAATCCGTGTCATTCTCTCTGAGAGGTCCTAGCAGGGCTAAACATCTGCATGTCCTCCGCTTGCTCTTGATTTCATTACTGTGCCGAGTTACCCAGCATCCCTGTCCCTTCGCTATTTTCACTGACTCCCGCACTGCTGAGGAAAGCACTCCTTCCTTTGAGGTGTAGATGTTTCAAATTGTCTGTCTCTTAACCGGGAATTTGTTTATTTGTTTTTATGCCAAATTCCGTTGAGGCAAAATTCCATATATGCCAACTTGAAAAGACTCATGTTGATTTGAAACAGTGAATCTTGATAAAGTGGATTTGTCCAGAAGAAGAAAAGATTAGTGATCTTTTACCAATGTGGGGGGCAGGAGGCGTGGGCCTGGTCCTGGCGAGACCACTTTCAACACCGTCGGGTCGCAGAACAACTTTGCTGTTTCCACAAAAGGGGAAGCCCACTGTTATTTCCCCTGAAAAACTTAAACAGCTGAGAGGGAGAGAGAGGGGGGAGAGAGACAGAAGGAATGAAAATGGCTTAAGGAATTAGTTCCATCTGGAGAGTGACGTGAGTGACATGGGAGTGGGGAATTGTGGGTATTTGTGCTGGGAATGTGCCGCTGCTGTGAGCTGTGTCAGCAAGGGCGACCGTCCATTTCAGAGGGCCCAACTGGCACACTGTAGGATACTCACCGAGGGACCTGATTGGACGTAGTGAAAATTCACTGTGAACAAAGGAGACATCCAACTGTCCCATTCTCTCCACAGTCACTGCCACTGTTAGTAAATCCAGATACGACGAGTATAGTAATCTCCATATTCACCAGAGAATTATTGTAACAATTCTTGTAACAAAATACAGACGAGCTGAATACACAGTTGTCTATGGGAACAATGGTATGATAACAAAATGCTCAGAGACAGAGTAGAATACTCTCTACAGTTAGAGACCCATTTCCATGAATCTCCCCCCTGGGGAGTGTGAGACAGTAGACTTTGCCCTGATTGGGGGGCTGCAAGGCCACAGGTAGTGGGGCATGTAGGTCATCAATAAACCGCTATTTACATGATCTGTGCTCTCAGACCAGATGTTATGTTTTTTTTTTTTATTTTTATTTTTTTACACAATTTAAAATAATTCTCACAGCACTGGGGCAAGTCAATAGGAGAACACAAGCCAACTCCGTCATCTTAATTGATCTTAATTGATTTAGAGAAGAGACTTGATTTTTTACGAGAGGCTAATTAGGAAAAGAAGGCTCACCCAGGAGTGTTCAAAAAAATGTACACGTTAAAGGAGACGTTTTTCCACGTTCGGAAGAGCGGAACGTGGGAAAAGGCGTGCGTGGATAAGAGCGGCCAGCAGCGCATACATGTACCGTGTTCAGAGTGCATGCAGTCGCCATGTAAAACCTTTTATAGAGACCATATGATGCTTTGTTAGGAGCGGAGAATCTGGAGACGGCCCCGAGCCCGCGGTGTTTACCCAGCAACCCGACTCCCGCACTTGCGGGCTCGCGTCTGACATGTTCGATTTCTAACAATAATCCAAAACCTACGTGCCATACAGCGACGGGCAGGAAATGTTTAAATAACAAAAAGGAAAAAAAAAAGGAGCAGGGAATCTCCCATAACTAGACTCTCCCGTTTGGTTCTGTCTCCCCAGTGGGTATGGCGTATGGAAAAGCGAGGAGAATTTGCAGA
This sequence comes from Aldrovandia affinis, assembly GCA_029706075.1. Lineage (NCBI taxonomy): Eukaryota > Metazoa > Chordata > Actinopteri > Notacanthiformes > Halosauridae > Aldrovandia > Aldrovandia affinis. The sequence goes on along the minus strand of JAINUG010000043.1, from coordinate 845,013 downwards.
GGTTTCACTCTCTCCTCCGCTCTTGGCTCTAAGCGAGTTCCACAGCGGTTTTTACAAACTGTCGGTGGTGCTAATCAGCAGAAAATGGGAGGGGGGCAGTGTGGACCTGGCAGCCAGGAGGACCTACTGTCTCCCTCGAAACGAGAGGTGCAGTTAATATTGTCAGAGGCTTGTGTTTTTGTTCTCTCCAAAAAATATTTTGTTCTCTCCCATCTTTAATTGACTCCTATACAGTTTTTCACGACTTTCTCCCCCTCCCCAGTGCCCTCTTCTGAAAGGGCCTATCAACCATTGACTCCCTACATTGTTCCTCTGAAACTTCCCCCATGACTTTTTTTTCAAAAACCCCCCTATAAATCTCCCAGTCTGGCAACCCTTTTGCAGCAGGCTTGACTACAACAGGGAGCGTGTTTCTGGCCCTCGGTGTGGGCCTGTGTTACTGGCTGATCAAATCGCAGCCGAATTGACATTAAGAGTAGTTAGTCTGTTTATTATTTGTTTATTCATTCATTTATATGTCTGTTTCCGTTGGAAGCTGTGATCCATTAATGGCGGTAGTTTTAGAATCTGTTGCCTGACGATCGTCACATATACCCTCCTGGTTCATTCAGCCTGTCTTTAAAACATTTCCCAGTGTGTCGAATGCGCAGCCCGGCGGACTGGGCAAATATTAGTGCATTCCTGGCAGTCGCTTGTCGGTCAGGGAGTCTGTCAGTCAGAACGTACAAGGCCAGGGAACCCTGCCATCACACTGAGACGTGCACATTCCATACCATGTCAGATACCGAGAGAGAGGAGGGAGGACAAAAATGATAACATATTTTTGCCCACCGATAAAGAGGGTGCTTGCACCTTGCAGCCTGCTCTCCCAAGGACATTGAACACAAAGCAGCTTTATTTCCTAGACTCCTCTCTGGTTCAGGGGCATGCAGTGTTCTGCATATCTGGAGCTGTAAGATCACCTGGCGCGTTAAATCATACAGTAACTTCGATAAAAAGGAACACGGTACTGAATACAAATAATAGAATAATACATCATTCATTCATGAATCATTCAAAGGCTCTCATGGTGACATGATGATTTTCCCCAGTGCTGAATGAAGCAGACAGGGGGTTCATTTGAGTGTTATGGGCGCGTGATTTTTTTTTATTCCGCAGAGATCATTGCTATGGGCTGTCGGGCATTTTTCTGACACAAGAATTATACTTGTATAATCTGTGATTTGATAATAAAACTACTTGACTTGACTTGAGGCGGCACGGTGGTGCAGTGGATAGCGCTGTCGCCTCACAGCAAGAAGGTCTCGGGTTCGAATCCAGGCTGGGGGCCTTTCTGTGCGGAGTTTGCATGTTCTCCCGTGTCCGTGTGGGTTTCCTCCGGGTACTCCGGTTTCCTCCCACAGTCCAAAGACATGCACGTTAGGCTAATTGGAGAGTCTAAATTGCCCGTAGGTATGAGTGTGTGAGTGAATGGTGTGTGTGCCCGGCGATGGATTGGCGACCTGTCCAGGGTGTATTCCTGCTTCTCTCCCGGAACGCATGCTGGGATAGGCTCCAGCCCCCCCGCGACCCTGACCAGGAATAAGCGGCTTAGATAATGGATGGATGGATGGATGGACTTGACTTGATAACCGTTCCCACCACTTTGCATCGATGGAGTGACTGTACCTTGAGCACCTTATAAATAGTGTATTATTATTATCATTTGTGTCTGCTGTCAGTTCCCCCCACGTTGGGGACCCATGGGTCTCCCTCTGAGAGCCGGGCTGGCTGCTGCGCTGGTTGTGCTCTCAGGTTACGGCTTATTAGTCAGGCTCAGAGAGAGGGGCCCTCAACTTTAACCTGAGCCCCATTAATGCAGCCCTCCAAGGCTGCCTGGGCGTGCGAATGGAGGAAACTGAAGCGGCTGTAGTCTGGGGTCTTACCGCGCAGTGCGGGCGGGTGAAGGAGACTGTAGCGGCTGTAGTCTGGGGCCTTGAAGGAGACTGTAGCGGCTGTAGTCTGGGGCGTTACCGTGCAGTGCGGGCGTGGGATAAACCACTGTGACACAGGCCCAGCTTACGGGAGGATGTTTCTTCTACGAAATCAGATTTTAACATTTGTTCCAGAATAAAGTGGAACATTTGTTTGAACTTAGAGCGGTCCTTTACATAAGAGTTCATGGGAGGCGCCTCATAAGGACATCGGTGAACATGTTGCCAGTCTGCTGTGGATATATGGCCGCATAAGACATCTGCTGGCCCCTTAATGGTGGGCAACCTGTTCTTGTACGTGGGCTGCATTTGTGGGCAACAGATATGTCCGTGCACCTGCAAGAGTTTTATTTAAGCAGGCCACTTAATTATGCTTGTACAATTCATTATAGTTGTACAAATACGAAATGCTGAAGTTATCACAAAACAAAATTATGCATAAATTCAAGTCACATATTCCATTAGTTTATGCTGTTTGTGGAAAGATTTCCTGATTGCTGAACTAAAATATGAAAAGTTTTCCTTTTTGGCGAACAAAATGTTTGAGGAGGCGGGTGTCTCCTGGCAACTTCAGTATCATTAAGTGTGAGGACCTGACTGCTGAAGTGTTTGTTAAAGAATATTTTGAATATCAGTTGGCCACGTACACTAAGGAGAAAAGGTCGCCCACCGCTAAGGAGAAAGAGTCAATCAAACTTAAGAGGGGCAGAGTCGTGTTATGGTTTGCACATTCAAGAAAACCTTTTAGTTTGTCAGAAAGATGTTTCTTCTTGACTTTTTATCTCTTACCACAGTTTGATACATTTGACCATGTAAAGAAGGCCACACAGTGGTATATTGTACATATATTGGTTATAGATAAATGTGCCTTTCAAACATCAGGTTTGATATGTTTCCTTTCCAAAATTCTAATTCTAATTTTAATCTAAGCTCATAAATGACCCAGAAAATGATTTTATCTCGGTACAAATTCAGTGTGCTGATAGATATTTAATTTCCAGTGCTTGACAGTACTGCAGATAAAATGTTAGTTACGAGCTTTGAAAGCCATTATCTCTACAATGAAAAATCTCCCTCTGGCAAATTTCTGTTTTGATCAGATTAGGGATGAAAGAGCTGAGAGATTAGAGCTTGGAGTTTGCTGTTTATAGTTGTGACCACTCAAAAAAATGGCGATTATCACGCGATGGGAATCTAAAAAGCGACAGTCACAACTGGAGAATGGATATTTTGCACCCCAAATTAAGAAGTACGTGCACTTGTTTTATCACACTGTCAGGAGTGATTTTATTATAACTGGAAATGTTCAAATTGGCATGCGTGTATGGTCTGTTAGTGTTATTCTGTATGGTAGAGGCCGAAGGTCCATCTCCATCAGGATTCATGATGATGAAGATAACATTTGAAAAACCATTCTAATTCAAATGAATGAAAGTGTGAACACTACAATAACTAAAAATGAGCTACAACACTGAGGATAGACACTGTTTGGATCACTCTCTTTATCTCCATCGATACAACATACCCAACGAGTCACTGTTGTGTGCCGTCTGTACCCTTGGGAAGCATGTGTGTGGTGATTGACAGGCATGCACAAGGACAAAATGTTGGTGTGCACCAGGCTGCCCAGGTTCGGTCCTTGAGATCTACTGGGTGTGCAGGCTTTTGTTCCAGCCCTTCGCTAACACACCTGATTTCATTAACCCCTTCAGTAACACACCTGATTTCATGAATCCCTTCACAAACACACCTGATTTCATGAATAAACTGCTCATCAAGACAATGAATATTGGAGTCCGCTGTGTTAGTTAGTCCTCAAGATGTGTAACCTGGGCACCCCTGTTGTAGATGGTATCTTACGATTTATAATATTAATGGGACGGCATTTGGCTGTCCGCCCCAGGGAGAGTGGGGAGGGTGAGCCGGCACGAGTTCGTCGAGGAGCAGGAAGGGCGTCCGTGGTCGGGTTCCGTCTCGGAGGAGGCGGATCTACCGGCCCTGAAAAATTGGCTCGTTACCCGGAGGACGGGCGGCGGACTCGTGGGGGAGATTGAATTGATATAAATAGAGGGTATAATTGGCAACCAAATTGGGGGAAAATGGGGGAAATTTAGAAACTATAAATCATTTTTTTTAACAAAATTACAAAATTTAAAAAAGCTAAATTCCTTCTGGGATTATTGAATATAATTCTGATCTCAGATCTTAATACAGATTTGTGTTTTGCTGTGGATATTGCTTTTTGGATATGCACCAAGCATTCATACTATCCTTGGGGTGAAAAACATAGACATTCCCAAGTTTATGTAGGATATGATAGTTGCGATAAGATCAAACTTATGATTATTATTATTAGTGTGCAAGACTTGGAACTTGTGTTCCATTCAGGATTCAAACTGACAGCAGGGTCCAGTGTTACTGTATAAACTGCTAAACATAACTGACCCATGTGTGGGAGTGAAAGTGGGAAGAAGAGCCGGAGGGAGAGTGTAAGTCTTTTAGAGATTGTGTGAATGAGGGAGTGAGTGAGAATTTAAGACAGAGTGTGTGAGTGTGTGAGTGTGTGAGTGTGTGTGCGCGCGTGCGTGTGCATGCATGTGCGTGAGTTTGTTGTGTGTGTGTGTGTGTGTGTGTGCGTGCGTGCATGCATGTGTGTGTGTGTGTGTGTGTGTGTGTGTGTGAATGCGTGTGAATGTGTGTGTGTGTGTGTGTGTGTTTCTGTGTGCGTGCAGGAGTGTGACCGTTTGTGTGAGTGTGGCAGACCAGACCAAAGAAGGAAAGAGAGAAATTGAGATGAATGACATCATACTTAGTGTGAGTGACAGGTCACCCCCCCAGACAGGCCAGACTGGGCAGGGGAGGGAGCTCTCTGTCTGAACCCAGCCCTGCGTTCCAGTCTGTATCAAAACTCTTCTGTGTGGGAACCGCTTTACAGAGGAGCTCTATGTGGTCTCAGAGCTGCAGAAGCCATATTAAAGCCCCTCTCTGAAACATGTCGCCCAGAGAGGTGCTTTCAGAGAGTTTATACAGGAAAGTCTTTAACGCAGGAAACAGGGCTTTACACATTGTGGGTGGAGAGCACGTTCTCCCTAAGCCTGACTGGTTCTGTTTAAATGCATTTCTGCCTTTCACCTGCTGGAGTTTAATGAAGGTCAATAGGTGGATGACGCAAAGATCACTCACATTCCTGTGCGCAAGGAGAGGTTGTTCCCTGCAGCGCGTGATCCTTGCTTGCTTTATGAGTACTTTTTCATTTGAAAATATTGTTTCCTTTCATTTTGTTAAACCCTGTGAGATTTATTAGAATTACAGATATTTCTTTATTGCATTTGTAATAGTTTGATGATTGATTTAAAATAAACCATCATGGGTCCCTTGGGTGAAAAGTTATTAAAGTACCATCACATTTGAATAATGAATTTGAACTATGAAAGCACAGGGTTAGTGTGTATATTTGATCCAATATACATACGCACACAATTCCGTCACCCCAAACCAGACTGTTTGGTAAAATTCTGGACCGCACTATTTCTCTGTTTGCAAATCTACATTAAAAAAATAAAAAAATTTACTTAGATTTTTTGTTTCAGATTTGATTGCATTTTCTCCCAATTTAGTAGCCAATTAGACCCGCTATTTTTATGTCAATCCTCCCCTAGTAATGTGAGTTCGCTGCCGTAGTCCTGCGACCGGTAGTGACGAAGGCGAAGTAATGTCTCCTCCGAGATGGCACTCACCAGGCCGTCGACCGTAACCCGGTACTACAGGGCCACTCTTATGGGCAGCGAACGTCATGTTGGCTTCCCTCCCCCCTCCCTGGGGCGGACAGCCAATCGCCGCCCCTGGTGGCACTCCCAGAGCCGACTCTGGCGGGATGGGGAATCGAACCCCGGTCTCCATGGCCAGTGTCGAACGTTGTAACCACGCGGGAGGCCCCAAATCTACATTTTTATGTGAGTTGGGTGCCCCTCAAGTTGCAGCATCGGGCCTGTGCTTTCCTGTGTTTATGTGTTTGTTTGTTTCAGTTTGAGTGTGTGTGTGTGTGTGTGTGTGTGTGTGTGTGTGTGTGTGTGTGTGTGTGTGTGTGTGTTCTTCATATGAGAGGTTCATCTGACCGACTGGCCATTAAAGATCCAAAGGGCACTTTTGAAAAAGAGTGGGGGTGTTTACGCCGGCGTCCTGGTCAAATCGCCCCTACATCTGATTGGGTACACAATCCCTTGCATTCCCCTGCCCACATTTATTCCCCAGGTTGTCACTGTGGGTGAGAAATGATTTCTCAGTTGACCTACCTGGTTAAATACAGGTAAATAAATAAATAACTGTGCCAGTGAGTGAGAGTGAGAGTGTGTGTGTACGCGTTTGTGTACGCGTTTGTGTACGCGTTTGTGTACGTGTGTGTGTGTGTACGCGTTTGTGTACGCGCGTGTGAGTGTGTGAGTGTGTGCGTGTGTGAATGTTTGAGAGAGAGGAACTCCACCATGCTGCCAACATCCATAAAATGTCCCGACAACACGTCCTCTGGTATTCCAGTTTAGGTCTTCATCTGTTCCTTCCCTCAGTTTTCTTCTATGGAGATACAATGAATTACTTACGTTTTAGAAAATATCAAAGATTAATGTAAACTGCTGTAAAAAGTTTGGCCTTGAACTGTTGCTTGCGTGGATTGCCTTTGCTACCACCCATATAAATTCAAGCCAGTAGGAATTGAGAAACATTAGCCATAGCAAATAGTGTATAATTGACTGCAAATGCAGCTGTTTCCTTCTCTCCTACAGCAGAGCTTGTATCTGCATGCTCTACAGCAGAATTACAGAGAATGGCTTCACCTGCTCCCACTCAGGTGTGCTAAACAAGTTCCGTGCAGACGGATGCCGTTGCCTGTATAAACTCTGCATGACTGAAGCCGGTGTGGGGCAACAGCTAAACATTATATATTTTTTTTTTAAACAGCCGGCTGCCAGATCTGTTCTGTCACCAGTCCCCCTGCCAAGCCACCCGTGTAGACTGAACCCATGTTGAATCAATACCGAATTATACAGCATCCATTGCCTTCAATTCCTGGTTTAATCGCCCATTGAGAGCAAAGGCATTCTTGGCACATGTGCGTGGGGGTCCCCGGGCAAGATTAAAATCATTGTGTGGGGGCCAGGCTCCGTATGGGAAAGTCATTACGCCATAATTCCTTGGGTATGAACAACAGACATCTTTTGGCATGTGGCATCACAACTCGGAATTTCACGCTGGTGTTGTAACCACCGCTTTCACACTTGAGTCTGAGGAAATTTTGTGTGAAACCCCTCTGTCCCTCCCCCTCCTTTTAATTGGATAAAGTGGCAACGATAGTCATAAAATCTGAAAACTAATTGTCTGGACTAATAAACAAGACCAACCAGGATTGAACGCAGATGTGGGGATTATCTGGCCTTTGGTTGCTATTGTTTTATAACGTGCGTTTGCTCTCCCAAGTTTTTATGATGGATTTCGATATGATTGCCAGTTTCTTTTCTCTTTTTTTTTCGAGCACGAAGAGGAGCTGGGTATTTTCGCAGCTGTGAGGTCTTTCAGCGACTCGGTGAACACATTCACCATGCTGGAAACAAAACCCAGGACCCTGTGAATAATTCATCCGGTCAAAGCACCAGCATCTGTGGCCATTTTCCATCTCGACCCGCATTTGATCTTTGGACATGACAACGATCGGACATTTCAGTCTTTTTAAACAGTTCCCTGTTAACAAGTTCATTCTTGTTTGACATGCATTTTATTAGATTTGATATGAATTTTATTATAATTCTGTAATATTTTTCCGTTCAGTAGTACAATTCTTCTGTTGTATTTGGCGTTCATTGAAGTATTGATTTCTGTCTCTGAGGCAGTGGGTATGAGAGACCTGCAAACAATTTGAAATGAAAAGCACTTCCCCCTGTGATTGCGGGCACCAGACCCTTCTCTTATTTGAAGTGACAGTGATGCTGGGAACTGTTTGAAGGAGTTTGACCTCCAGCTGTGAACAATTTGTCTCTCCTCCGTGCATAAAAAAAAAAAAAAGAAAAAAAAGGAAAAAAAAGAAAGAAAAACTTGCGGACGGGCAGGGAAAGAGCCTGGCAGCGCGGGACATTCCTGACGCTGGAACGAGATGAAGATCCATGTCCTCGCGGTCCTCAGAAACAGGAAGTGGCTGACAGGAGGAATGCGCTCCACTTCTCCTCCGCCATCGGTCTCCGCGGCGTAGCGTTTCGCTGGTCGTTCGCCCTGCAGACAACAGCTTCCTGTAAACAGGCGGCGTTCACGCCCCCCCCGGCCCACCCTCTGGCCTCCCTGATATCACAGAGATTTGCGCTGAACTCCACATAAACCAAAATACGCTTCTGTGTTTTTATTTATTTATTTATTTTTGTTGAAGGAAAATGAATAAAGGGGAGGGCGGCTGAGAGGCACTTGGTTCCGACGCTTCATATTTCCTACATTTCTGTGTGGGAGTGGACTCCCTTTGGCTTGAGGAGGGAGAACACAGTGAAGTGGAAAAGTGCATGGACCTGAGTGTGAAGATGTCTGGGAGAGCGGGAGGAAGTTACGGAGTGATGATGATTGGCTGGTTTCGGGAATGATGTATGACGTGCAGTCAGGACCCTGGATAACGTGTGTTGAGGAAGGTTTGATTGGACAGGCAGGGAACTCAAAGCAATATCGTTCCCCTTGTGGTGATGCACTGTCTGCTGTTGAAATGCTCCTCCAAGACCATGATTTGAAATCATGAAATTCATTTCAATTAGTTATTTGTTTAGTGATTTGATACAAATGGAATCAACCACTTTATTATATGTTATCTTTTCATTTCTTTTCTTTTAAATCAATCTTTTGAATATTGGGAGTATAGTGAGACCTCAAGTACAAATTCATCTTTATTAAAGCATTGAGGCTCGGTCAACAAATTCACAGGAGGGGTCCTCACAAGACCTCAAACAAGACATTTTGAGGTTCTCACAAGAGCTAAAAATTCCATTTAGGCCCTTTAGGAGTTTAGAGCACAGTATCCTCAAGTCTCGAATGCAGCTGGTAAAACTGACATCTGCGATAAAAAGAATGAGTTCTCCTGGTGCACATGTTCTCGGGGAGAGCAAAAAAAGAAGCTTGCTCCTTAATGAAGCAACGGAGCAACCTAGTCTTGGCTGCTCCATTCAAGCAGACCGAGACTCGTGTGAATGTTCTGACCTGAAAGGCAGCGATGGTTTCCTCTGTCTCCTCAGAAGGCTAACGCTAGGCTACGCCAGCCTGTAGACTAGAGTTTTGTGAAAAGAGTAATTTAACGCTGCATCACACTGACCGTGCCGTGGTCACCCGTTCCCTTCCTCCTTTACAGTAAAGGTTTTGGTGTTTTTCGATTGATGTGGTGGTGAAATATGGTATTCTGACCACTAAAAATTACAGCCCTGCTATTTATAAATGTCAGGAAAACTGTGGTAATTCCCTCAGCAAGAGATTGATCTTGCATTATACTTTCAGACCCCAGGCTTAATCTTTATTAAGTAGGAAAACCTTTCCATTGACAAGGTATGCTTTAAACAAGTTTAATTGAGAAATACCAAAAATCGCATTTGAAACATTTGATACATTTGAACTTGGGCCTGAAAATTAGTTTAGCATTATCATAAGGTGAAGTCCAGAACATTGTCCCCCTTAAGTTTTTGTTTTAAACTCTTATTACTACAGTTATCGGAGTGGCCTCGCGGTCAGTTTCATTCTCTTCTAGGACTCGGAAGGTTTGCCGCTCGCGGTCCCGTCTGCAGGAAGAGCGGGGCTGAACGCGCGGCCTTGTTTTAGCGCGTGCCAAACCCTGAGGCCTTGTCCTTTCCCCGCTGCAGTATATGTTTACTGATGCGGTTTGGAATTCAGTGAAGTCCTGCGTCTGATATCTGATAATGACACTCCCATTGTTGGGATTAAGGTACATATTTATCATGATTCTGGCTAAATATTTATTAACCAGATTAAAGCTATTTATTCCAACGAGCCAAGGCTCTTGTTAATATGTAAACATGTTAAAACATACTTCATTGCCATTACTGTTTCCTATTACATTAGCAAAAACCCTGCTATGTTTCAGACAGACATGCACACAAGGGTTTAATTGGGTTTTTACTCTGTGTACCAAGTTTTTTGTAACATAAATTAACAATTCATTGCTTGTTTTTTTTCCAGATAATGCACATTCAGTTGGAATATGAGAGATATTTGGTGGATTTGTTGCCTATAAAACCCCTGTTTTTGGCATGGCCAGTAGCTGGCCTGTGTGTTGGATATCTGCTCTGTTTTACTGAAGATGGAGCTTTGCTTTATTTATTGGTCTCAAAGGGATTCTGGAGGTCCAACGTGCTCACGTGAGGCTGCTGAAGAGCCTATCCTGGTATTTCTATACTAACTGAAAAAAAAAATAAAATAAAAATGTAACCTCTATTTGTAATTGGCAGTTGTGCCTCAAGTAACCACAATACTCTTCACACACCTGAAGCAGCTGTGTGTGGCTGGAAGGAACTAATGCAGTAGTATGCCAAGGAATCCTGGCTGAGATAAACCCACTCTACCCCTGGTGAGGCCTAAACCAAACGTGTCCCACCCTTGCAGGCTCCCGGTCATTGTCAGCTGATGGCACAGCCAAGGCCGCGGCTCAAACCTGCGACTATAGGGCCCAGTCAGCGCTTATAATGAGCAGCTCTATGGAATGAGCCACTCGGCTCATAATACTTAATTATTAAGTATTATTATTACTTATTATTATTAACACTCAAGGAGATGACTGACGGACGTGCTGGAGTGAGAAGTCGTTTGCGATCATATGAACAGGTTGTTATTCATGGTAGGTCAGTAGTCTCACTTCCTCCTCCTCTGTCTTCTCATCCGTCAGGTGAGCAGGACCTCTGAAGGTAGAGGGGAGGATGACGGCCAACAAGAGCTCCAAGGCTGCCCCCCGAGCCACAGCGAGTAAAACGCCTCGAGACCTTCCGGACAGGTGAGTGACGGGGAGGGATTCTCGTGACGATAACGACAATAGCCATTACACTGGATCACATTTATATAGCACCTTTCACAACCTCAAAGTGCTTTACAGTGAAGATGCACGCCCAACACCAATGTGTAGCACCCACCTGGGCAATGCAAGGCAGCCATTTTGTGCCACAGTGCTCACCTCACATCGGCTGAAGTGGCGAATTATTTAGCCAATTGTTGTCACGAATAGGAAGACTCAAATGAAACAACCTAATGACTTACCCCCTGAGCTGCTGCTGGGGTTCGCAGTCACTTTTAAAGTTGTTCCTTGATATTCATGCGTCCGTGACGAAAAGCTGGAAAAGTAAAACTGTAAGCAAATAGGAACGTGTCTAATTTGTGTTATCTTTGGTACATCAGTGTTTTGGTCCCTGTGCAAAGTTTAGGCAGTGACATCGTGTCACCAGAGCCCACAGCAGTCCTCAGACTCTGTCCTTTTCCATATCAGTGCAGCTCTCACCCCCACGCTTACGGAATGTTATTGACAAATACCCATCATGCACTGTGCACATTTTTGTCAACAATACAGTGTGTGCTTTCCCAGGCAGTGTATATGTATATGTCTGCTGCTGAAAATGGTGCCAATGACAGACAGAGGGGAGGACATGTCTGCTTACACAAGTTTGTTCCAGAGAAAGGCCCCATTCAGACATAAACCTCTCGTCCCCCTCTGAGCTGGGGCTTGTTTCGCTTATCGCCCCCCTCTGAGCTGCGGCTCGTTTTGCTTATCGGACACAGAGGTTCCATTCGCTTGCCTGTGGAAAGAGACAAACACTGACTCACGATGGAAGCTCTGTGAGCGCGTATCTTTTATTTTCGTTTCCGCCACGGGGGTATGTACCACAGTGTGCATAATTTTTTTTTTAAAGAGGCGAGGTTCTTCTCTGGCTTGCAGCTCAAAACAAGTGAGCAAAGAACCGCTGTATGCAGTAAAAAATCGAGGAGAGAAAGGCCTTTTTCTGACCTGAGGAAACCAGGGCAGAATTGATCAGAAATCAGTGTCTCTTATCACTCATGTGGGTTTATTTAGGGGCATGTTGTGCTGCCAGGGTCCTTCAATGTCAAATAAAAAAGGAAATGTACCGTGATCAGCGCACTGAAGAATAGTTGGCAGTTCTGTAGGAACAACCCCAAAAATCTGTGATGATGTTGGCAAATCATTCACATTCCCTAGCAATTGAGAGAATCGTTTTAAATAGGTCATTTATTTTATAGCAAAACTTCTCAAAACCTATAAAATAACTTATTTTTAATGGACTGTAAAACAGGATACTCTCCATAAAGCAAAAGAGAAGAGAAACGGATGAAGAGAGAGGGCATCTCAGCTGATAATGGTGGTGATAATGGGGCCTCTTTTTTGGGGATGACCCTGTTAATTGGAACCCCCCTGCCACCCCCATGTCTGTTTGGCATGGTCGGCAATCAGGAAACCACCAGTGGATTACCCACAAGCCCCTGGAAGAGCCCAGCGCTGTGATAGGCTCCCTGCGCGGCCCACGCGTGACCGTCGCATCTGGAGTCACGCGGCACAACTCCGGTGTTGTTTTTCTGCAACCTTCGGTGCTTGAAGCCAAACCCGGCCCAGCCGAGCTCTGTTTTTCTTTCGGTGTGAAAGGAACTTGCAGGAGCTGAGCTCCTTCCTCGGGCCGGCCCGCTTCACGGCTGCTGGACTCATCATGGTCGGGGCGTGCCTGAGGGGGTATTTTTAAACACGTTCTGCACTGTTATTTCTGCAGGGGATTGAGTTCAAGTTTGGCCTGAAATCGTGCAAATTACGAGTGAAGAGGGAGCCGGATTCATGTTTGCGCAACAATTTAAAATAGATCTGTATTAAGTGTGGCAATTTATTCTTCCGGAAGGTTTCGCCTTCTGCACACGTTTCAGCCAAACAGCCTCATAAAGTTCATTACATTCCGAAGAATGAAATATCTTCATTTTCATGGATTTCCCTTTTAAAAGGTTTTTTTAATCTCTTCTCTCTTGTCTGTTATGCAGAAAAGGAATTGGCATGTCCTCTCATAGAACTCATGGCTGTCCCTCTTGCTGAAAACACAGTGTCCAGTAGTGATCAATGATGAATGAGTCCATTTAATGGCCACATTCACAGGGCCTGACCACAACACAGAGCCCACAATAGTCCTTTCAGTCCAGTGGGGCAGACAGCGAGTGGGGATAAGTATGCTCTTGGTATGAGCAGATGTGCAGTGCTTCGATATGGGGGGGACTTAAAGGGATTTTTGCCCTCTTTCGCATTCTTTGACACACGAGTCTATGTAATTAACGACGGGTCAGTAGTGTCCGTGTCTCATTTGGACAGCCGATGGACAATGTCGTTTCGCGAGTTGTGAAAGCTTTCCCTAGACTCGTTATAAATGTAAAGTTGGCTTTTGTAGTTATCAACGACGGTGGTGTGTTTTAAATTTAAATTAAAACAAATTTTAAAGCACAAAGAGCGTGAAAATGAAAATGACCACAGAACAGGTATGGGATGGAAATGGACCATGGTCAAGAACAGAGTATGATTAGGAATAATTACAGTGTGGCACATGGGAGTTCAGGTCAATTGGAAAGCATTTGGCTACAGAACCCAACAGTTGGGTGGGACCCAGAGAAATAAACTCGTTAACAGCCATTCACCCCATTGCTCATTTCTCCCACATTCATACACTGTGCCTTTCCATTAAACGCACGCAATTTTGCAGGTGTTTACATTTAGGCCTAATTAAATTTCACGAGGGAGAACCGCAGCCTGTTAGAAAGTGGGCCTCGTGCTGGACCTATAGTAAACTATGCCAGTCGTGTTTCCTTTTCAATCGGGGCAACAGCGATTGTTAGAAGCACAGACGTCGAGGCAGTGTGAGCATGTGCCATGACTCCTGCCCATGGGCCTCCTCGGAAGTGATGGTGGCGTGCAAGCTGAAACCGATGCCATTTTGTGATTCCATGTTCAGGATACATTTGACATGCTTTCAGCGTGTGATGCTGCAAGACCTGGGAGATTTCAATCATTCAGAAAGACAAAAGCAAACTCTGTGGTCAGCGATTCTTCTGTCTGAGCATAACTAGCACTGCACCAATGCTGATGAGTTAATCTCCTTGTGACTTTGTGAGGTTCAGGTAACTGCCAAAATAAAGAAAACACTTGAGCAAATGTGAGGGGATCCTTTAGGCGGGTGCAGTACCGCAAGTGTCCCTCGGGGAATGCCATGCCCAGTTCCGGCAGATAGGCCCAGCCCTCCCCTTCCCAATGAGCCCACCCCCCATCCACCTGGGACTCTTTTGCATGTGTCCCCCGGGTTTACTAAGTGTTGCCTGTATTTTGGCAATTTCCTGTAGTTCTGATTGGCTAAGGTGCTGGCTCTGTTTTTCCTCACGTTAAGCTTGAGACCTCAGCAGTAATATTCATTACAGCATGTTTGTAGTTGGGCTATTGATGCAGCGCAGTGCCGTTTATTTCCCTAGTAGCTGATTCAAAAGACTGAAATAGGCATTCACAATGACACGGTACCCTGCCCTGGCTCTAGAGCTGGCTGCTGCGTCATTTATTTAATGACTGAGAGAAGCTGTTTTACAATCACGGCACTGTAAACGAGCTGGCAAAGCCTGCCAATGGGGAACATTGAGTGGGGTTCGGTCAGGCCTCCTCCCATGACTCCCCATGTTCTATGAACCCATTGTGAGCTGGAGGTTCATGTCAGGGTGGACAAGGGTATGTGTGGCGGCTGGTCGGGCCTGAGGTTGTGCGGTTGGTTTTATGGCCGTTGATTCAGCAAGCGCCTCGCCTCGCGGTCACATTCTGCGGTTAACACTGGAGGTGTCAGATCAGGTGGGGGCTGTAGTTTTTTTCCCCCCATGGTGCAGTGCTCTTCTGCTCCCCATGCAGACTCCCCCACAACCTAGGCAAGGCTCAAAGAGAATGGTGACAGGGTTTGTAACGATCTGCCGACTTATTCACGAGACCCCCCCTACTTCCCCCCGTGTCATCAGTGCCAAGCTGCAGTTCCTGAAGTCCAGGGAAGTTTCTGGAATGAATGAGAAAGATCTGTTTTTTTCTCATGAAGCTAGCAATGAGGTCAGTGGAGTTTGTAATTAGACTGCTGGGAGAGTTGCAGAGGTGCTGTGACATGTTTTGGTGGGACCAAGGGAGTGCAAACTCATAAATGTGCCGTCTGACAAACAGAGCCACGGAAACCGACAATCGTCTGATACTCCCAGCATGCCACCTCATCCCTGAGGAGCGCTGGGAGGTGAGCGTCCGTCCGTCCGTCCGTCCATTCTCATGCGAACATTGCTACGTGTGTGGAGTCACTTACGCACAGAGCCTCGCCCAAAATAATTTTTAGTAATGTGGAGAAAAGTGTCGACACATGCACTTTTTCATGAGGATTTGCATTTGCTTTGGCCAGGGATATGACTGCATCGTGCCAAGGATGTGTCAAATTTATAAGGTCTTTTTCAGCTGATTATTTTTGATTCAGTGCTGAACGTTTTCACTGTGATTATTATCTGAAAAAGCATATATTATTGTGCCAACGCCCTCTTCCCACTACTCAAAATGGGGTTCTCTTTTTTTCCTGCAGCCTGCTTGTGCAATTATTAAAAAACTGGCAGTCAGCGCACACCTGAGTTACCTGCCTGTATTCCATGCCTAATCTCTCAATCAGCAGAGTGGAGAGATGTTCTCAGCACTTGATTCCCTTCCCAGCTTTGAAATGGCCCCTGTGATTTCTTTCTTTTAAGAACAAGCCTTAGGAATAAGTCTTAAAAACAATCAAGCTGTGCACTGTGCGTGCCATTGGCTGGTTTCTGATCGCTCTCCCTCTCTGATCGGTCCTCCTCTAGGTGCCAGTCTGCTTCTCCGCCCCCCATTCTCTCTGCGGGGAAGGGTCTCTCTCAGCTCCACCCTCTGAGTGACGGTGAGGACTGCTGCCAGCGTAGCGGTGGGTACGCCAGGGTGGGTGAGGCCAGGCTGCGGAACCTGAAGAACCCGAGCAGCCGGAGAGACTTCTTCACCCAGAGCCGCCTCCTCAAGGCCCGGAGCATCAGCTGCCTGGACAACAGGCTCTCTGTTTACAAGCCGACCGGGGACGGACCGGGACAGCAGGAGAATCGACGGGAGGACGATCCCGCCCGGGATGGACTGAGCGCCGTCAGCGGCCAGAAGGGCGGCAGCACCTCCCCGGGCCCCGCCCCGAACCAGGCCTTCCACCAGCGCAGCTTCTCCCTCAGCCGCTACGCCCCCGGCCCCCAGGCCGCCGCCATCCGCAGGCGCATCTCTGAATGGGAGTGCCGGCAGGCGTCCCTGCCTAGGATGAGCCTCTGTCTGGACAAGCGGGCCCTGGAGGCTCCGGGGCCCCTGCCCTCGCCCTGCGGCGAGACGGCATTCGACTTCAAGGCTGCCCGCAGGGCGAGCGTCGCCTTCTCCGAGTGCTCGTACCCGGAGACTGAGGAGGAGGAGGCGGTGTTCTCCGACCGGGAGAGGAGGCCCAGCAAGACAGAGGTCCTCCTGCGCTCCTTCGCCTCCCGCCGGGAGCCCTCGGCCGTCCTCAACCGCATCCAGAAGATCGAGCAGGCCCTGAAGGATGGCCCGTCCCGCGGCCCGCCGGGCTTCCCCAGCAGCTGCTACGCGCCGGAGAGGATGCGCCAACGGGCCTTCACCATCGCCGGGCACAGGAGCGCCGACGCCGTGCGCATGGGCAAAAGGGCCAGCATCGCCTCGTTCCCCACCGGGACAGACACTGCCGCCGGCCTGGCGCCGGGCAGGCTTCCCAAGCTGGAGCAGAGGGCTGACAGGCCCCTGTCCTGCGCCAGCAGCCCTGAGCCCCGCTCGCCGGAACCCACGCGGGGGTCAACCACACCTGTCAACCCCGTGCCCAAACCCAAGCGCACCTTTGAGTACGAGGCCAACAGGAGCAACGGGGGCGCGTTGCCGAGCAACGGTCTGCCTGAGTCCCCACCCCCGCTGCCCTCCACCCCAGCGCCTTCCTTGACGCGAAGCCAGAGCAAGGATGGGAGCCCGCACAGGTGAGAGAAAATCCTAATCTAGGAGTTCCTAAACTGAGGGTCAGTGAGGGTCCACAGGGGATATGGTAATACTGGGATTGTTGTAATTGTATGTTTATCGTGCTGAATAACTACATATCCTAAATCCATGCTTCCATGTGCAAGTGTGTTAAAACGCCATTGCACTATAGCCTGTAGTGAGTGTTGGTGTCTAAACTTAACCATTTTATTGAGGTGGGGGCCAGAAGGTGGTCATTTTTGGGGGCCTTGAGGTGGATTTGGGAACCCCTAATCTTCACAGGGTCCTTGGTCGTGAGACATCAGGCAGAACTGCCCACAGAGACTGGTTTAGTTACGTTCCCCCATTAATGGTACATGACTGTCCGTGAGTCTGTCCGTCCCAACTTCCCCGGGGGAGAGGCTCACGGTGCCAGAGGAGCTTTCACTCCCTTTAACTTTCAAACTTCACAAACACGCGAGTCTGGTCCCCACGCCTCACATACTGGCCTATGCTGGACAACATTCACAACACAGGGAAAGAGGACACAGATTTATAAAAGCTGCAGGACAAAACAACACACATTTATCAGGAGCAAAGGAAAATAGGGAGGCCTGTGGATTAGTTTAGCTCCCTTGTGGGAGTTCCTGAGGTCGGCAGATCATTTATTTAGCTTGGACCTTTCAGGCATATTAAACAGGCTCTCGGAGTGTTTAGCGAAAGGCGGCGGGTCGCAGGGTCAAAATGTGCTTTGTTGATGTTGTTCCACCGTGTGAATCACTGGCTTTTCTTCCATAGCACACGAGACGTGTGAACTGTCTCTCAGGCTTCGTGGACATTATGATGCCATTTTTGCTCCACGTCTGCCTCCCACATTCGGTCTGCTGTTCATCTTCATTTTTTAATTGAATAAAAGTAATTTTTTGCCTGTTAATTAAACTGAGATGTTTATGGAGTGAAATGCCATTATCTTTGTTATCATATTCTTTCTAATGTGATTACCTCTAAACATTGCACTGGATTGGTGAATCTTGCCTGTGTGCCCGGTGGGTGCGCTTTTGTTCCAACTGAACAGTGACACCCTGATTCCACTAGTCAAAGCCCTGATTGAAGACTTTGATTAGCTAATTAGTCAAATCAGGTGAGCTAATAATGGATGGAACAAAAGCCTGCATTACACCGGCCCACACAGGGTAAACATTGCACTAGATGCATGAATGTGGTTACTTGTTATGAATGCAATACGGTTGTATGTTATTTTTTTCATGTTAGGTTTTTTTTTTCTTCTTCTCCAAATCTTTTCTAAGTGCTTGGAGAACTCTATGACTTCTTTATGTGGTCACACTAACTTATAGTTGTCAACCCCTGTTTGTTAACACGTGTATTTTTATAGGTTATTACTTTACATTATTTAGTAGCTTAGCAGGAAATATTATCCAGAGCGACTTATGCATCTTGCACATTTTTCATTTTATACGATCATACAGCTGTGTACTTAAATAGGTCAGTTCCTTAACCACTACTTAATATTGCTTCCCAAGTTAATGGTAATGTTAATGTAAAGAAAAATTAATACTATTACACATTTATGAAACGTGTATGAACACACCACATTTTATTACATATGCTTTATCCACGTGTTATGGCACCTGATAGTTTGCTAGAAACAGACGTGTGTGAAGAATGAATAAGTGATGCCAAAAAAGTAACCTAATTTAAAAAGTAATATGAAATGTACACTGTATTTCAAAGCTGTAAAACCCTCCACACTTGCAGTCCTGGATTGCAGTTCCCATTTCAAAAATGAGGTTTATAGACTGTTATAAGCTGTTATAACATGTTACACAGAAACAGAATATTTATTCCCCAGCCTTGGGATGAAGAATGTGGTACTAAGGAGACTTCATAGTGATGACAGCGATTTGTCAATGGTTTTCATGTATTCTTTCTGCCGTGCCGTTCAGCTGTTATGTTTTTATGACTCTCTGGGGTACATCCATATTGCTTATTGCTCTAACGTTTTCCCTCCTTTCAAGTTCCCACAGAGCAGAAATTGTTCAGCACAATTGCTGAAGGCAGAAACGTGCTTAATGTGTATGGAATGTGAGGAGAGAATCTTCCATGTCCTTTCATGGCCTTTAACTTGGGGGGGTGGAGATTTGTTTCAATTGGTGTTCAAAATTGGTCCCAAAAAAAAAAAAAGTGGGGTCTTGACACAGACTTAACCCTGAAATCTACTTGTTGCTCAACAACCACGAGCCGTTGGCGAACACAGGTGTGATCTCGCAGTGCTAATTTTGGCTTCTGCTTGGCGAGCAGACTGCGACATTCTTTCATGCTGGGCCCAGTGTTGGAAAGAACAATTGCACCTCTTCGTGCGGTCTAAACAAACAGGAAATGACTCTCCAATTGGAGCAGTCTGGGTAATCTGATTGTTGTTCTTTTCCTTCTCTCTGTGCTTAGCTACTGGCAGAGCACAAGGCTGTTGAGAAGTGAGGGATATTCAGGGCAGGAATGAGAGGAGGCTTTAATCAGGGAGTTTGGGTGGTCAAAGAGCAAGAGCGGGCTCGGTACCTCTGTCCTCCCTTCTTGTTTTAAGCCTGTCCCATTTACTCATCTCTTTGTCTCTCAACCTTTCTCTTCCCCTCCCATTTTCTCCATCCCTCCCTCCTCTGTTGGGGGGTGGGGCCTCAGGGAATCCTGCGAGTTGGAGGATGCTGCCAGCCTGCCCCCCTCCCACCCCTCCTCGCCCGTGGAGAACGGCACCGCCCCCAAAGCAACCCGCACCCGCCCCGCCTCCAAAAGCACTTCGGAGGAAAATGCCTATGAGGACATTGTGGGTAGGTGCATCAGGCTTGTTACCACCAAATCTGAGAGACGGACACTTCTGCAGCACCCTCTGTAGCAGTGGCTGCCAAACTTTCTGAACTCTCACAGCCCTCTTACTGAACAAATGCACTTTCTGAATGACCCGACCCTTACTAAAATGTAGACTTACATATGTTCAAGTATGGAATTACAATGTTTTCAACATCATATCAAAACAGCTGCATGTACAATGCACAATGAATGTCACATGTTTAAGTTGACTGGTGGCACTATCAATGGAAAGTGTATCATGCACAGCGTGTTTTGTTTTTCTCTAAACCAACCTCAACCCCTGTCACAACCCATACTTTGGGAGCCAGTGCTCAAAAGAGAATCAAGGCAGGATCGAAGATCGAGCCACTGTGAGATTGAAACATTTAAAGTGCACGCAATAACTGTCAACTTGGATAGTGAACTGTAATATACTTTCACTCAAGTTGGTTTGCCACAGCTTTATGTTCACACTTGCCAAGAAACCAGGCACACCTTGTCTCTTTGGTATTTTTATTTCAAGTAAATGCTCTGTGCCAACATGTGGAACTCATGTGAGCTGTTCTGATTGGTACACCTGAATTTATGACCTACTTTTTACATTTGGCTGGATATGAGGAGAGGCAGAATGTTTCCTCAGAGTATTTTCTGCACAAGTTAGCCATCCAATATTGTGGACTTGAAAGCAGTCATTCGGTTAATATAGGCCCAGCTTCCCTTTGGCAAACAGGAATTTGACAATCATGGTTTTTCAACTTCATATATCATCCCCTTTTCTAACACAAGCCAAAAATAAATGAAATAGTTTGGGGATTTTTAATCAAAATTGTATTTATATGACAGTTTGATTTATAATATACTGGTTATGTTTAAAAACCCATGTCTGTGGGTTTCTGGAAATAGTATTGTGCAGTAAGGGATATGTGGTCATACATGCCTTCTGGTTTGTTTTATAATGTCTTCTGCTGAAAATCAGAATTGTGCTTTATTTAGTGATCATAACATAGTGTTTTAAGAGCTGACTGATACAGACTGTAGTTTGGTGGGAGTTTACACTGTTGTCTGTCCAATGTCTGCTTTAAGATTATAAAGTGAAAAGAAGCAGTGGCTGGCAGCACACTCTTTGGAGGGGAAGATGAATACAATTGGGCATTCCAAATGGGGTAGTAAGAAAATATTACATAGAAAAAAATTGGATCCCAAAAGAAAAGCCCACAAGGAGCGCAGCCTGTGCATGTCGCCAAATCAGACTCCTGCTGACGCGGCGATTAAGATGTTTCTCCAGTGAAGTAAGGCTGGAACAGAGGCCCGTTCCTCCACGAGGGAGGTTTTCCCAGGCAGAGAAGAAGGCAGACGCGAGGCCTGGAATTGCTGTGAGAGCCGCTGCCTTGCTAACCTTCATGGTAATGACCAATGTTGGTGGTGTTGAGCGACGGCTGAGGGAAACTTGCAAATGTACTTCTCCGGAAACACGGGCGATCCCCGTCCGCATTCCGAGCAGAAAAAGGCCCCCGTTGTCCGCAGGTTTGATTGTGGGGGGGCGGGGGAGAATGACCCTTTTGCAGGGAATCTGGATCAGTGCCAGGGACTTTGCTTCTGTGTGTACCCGAACAGTCCCCGATGGGCCTGGCCGTCCTGTTCCAGGTTGAAATGGCTGGCTCCGATGAACTGGCTTCCTGAAAGACCGGACTGCGGCTTACGGGTCAGCTGGCCTGTTTTAGCCGCCTGCAGGGAGGGACGCTGCGTTGTGATCCAGTGCTGTTCTTGTATTTCAGCCAAGGCAGTCAGGATCCGGTCGGAGCTCTCCAAAGGATTTCATCATGCGCTTCAGGAGACTACAGGTGCGGGACACTGTTGGGCCCTCTAAACTCATGGCCTAATTAGAAAAGAGCTGCAATGCGACGGCCCTTTCACCATGCCCAAAATGGGACAAAATATACTCCTGGTATACAGGTAGTGCATATTCTCTACACTATGCAAAATGAGTTGTTTTGTTGTATGAATAGATACTTAAACAGCAACGGTAGCCCTTCATACGTTATGTAGTCCAAAAGCATTTTTTAAATAGTTGAATAGTAAGTGCTTTATTCTGGTGTGCGCGTGCAGTCCGTATTGGCGAACCAGCCAAGTAGCACTGGTTTGGAGGGTGTTCGTCCTTCAACTCTGCGAATGCACATTCCGCTATCCCTGGATTGCGACCTCACACGTGTCCCCAAACCGAAGTTCAGCCGTGACAATGAAGTTACGGTGGCTGCGATGTGTTCACCAAGCTTCCACACCAGAATATGATGTTTAGCCCGGTTTGTGGGCTGGTCTGCAAGGCTAGTGAATGGATTCCTACCCTGGAAGGGTATAAATAAACTGGTGGCTTAGTCAGAAATTATAACAAGTGGTCACAGGCTAAAAGCAGGAACAGTGCAGAAGGCACAGTTACAGACTACAGCGGAATGCGGTCGTTTTATGTAATCAACATTTCCAGGGGGAAGGCAGGTTAATGTTTAAAAAATGTTTATGTGGGGCCCCCAGGGTGGCACAACCGGTAAAAGCACTCACCTGGAGTGCAGGTTGCCCGCTGCGGCCAGCATCGATTTCCGATTTCCGGACTTGCTCAAGGAATAGTTGGATCAATAGAGGGTACAATTGGCCACTAAATTTGGATAAAAACGGGATGGTGATTATTACTGTATGTGTGTACTGGTTTTTCACTGTAACGAATAGTTGTACTGCATATTGGTTATGGTCTATATGTGGAAGCTTAATAAAGTGGGCTCTGGGTGTTTGCACAACTTTTAGTAACAAACAAACAAACAAAAAAGGACATTCTTATTTCTGATCGCAAAACAAAGCTGCAGTCATTTCCCTGACCATGGAGCTAATATCCTTCCCTTTGTCTTTCCTGCTCGTGATCTTCCTGCATCATGCGATGTGTGTGGGAGTGAATCCCTGAAGGAAAACTCTTTGGGGTAGGATTTCGTTCTGATGGCGTGCTGTGTATTGTCTATATGGGATGTGTTCGATTTATTTTATGCATTTTTGCATAAAATAAATATTGTGTATATTGAGATATGTTCTGGTCAGTTATCCCAACCTGGCGGCATTTGCCATCATTTAATAAACTAATCTTTCTTCACAAAGGTGTGCTGTTCTTGTACGTGCTGGCATGCTGAAAGTCAATAAATGGTTGACTTTTTGTTAATGCTTACAGTATGCATCCCGTTTGAATTTCAGAATTGTCCTGTTTTGGCACATAAGCTCAATGTAATTCATTTAAACACTAATATAGATTTTTTTGTTCATTCCTAAGTGTCTACAAACTTGACGTCACAAGCATCCTGCTTTCTTGTAGCTTATAGGGAACGTGTCCACCGATTTAAAGATGTCAGATGGCATACCTCAGACTGATTTTTATGAGCTTTCTGAAATATGGTTTGTTGCTGGGAATAAATATGCTCTTTCATCACAAACAAGGATCACAAACCTCACGGAGCCAGTTCACATTGATGAAAAGCTCAAACATCACTAACTTTGTAGCTGATCAAAAGCTAAGATGTGTTACTATTTACTTGAGTGTCAAAAGATTTTGGCCCAAAATGAAGTAAGTCACCAGGAAATATGCATAGTATTTGTGGCCTGTTTAGTCACAGGTCTTTTTTTGTGAACGCACTGATTTGTGTGGTGTGCGGTGCAAGACCATGTTTGTTCTGCGCTTTTGACTGTGTTGTCAGAAGTGAATTCAGTTGATGCATGGATGAATAGGTACCGTACACAGCACTTCCCTTTTTAAGGACCGTGCTTATCCAAATGTACTGAACTGTCATGGACAATTTATTTTTTATTAGTGGAACATTTAATATGGCTTTCTACCCCTTTTTTCCCAATTGGTTTGATCTTCATAAGCAATGAATTCCTGTAATGATGATTCATGTGATTGGAATGCCATGTATATAGCATTGCCTTTGTACGTTGGACTTTGTGGCAGCTGTTTACACGGGCTGTGCTTTGGCTATGTTCGTGCTGTGTTTATTGTCATGATCCAACGATGCAATCACAGCCACGGTGGTGGCTGCCCAGAGTTCCCGGTATACACTTTGTGAGGTGTTCCTGCTCTTGTGATTGTTTCGTTTTCTGTAACCAGAGCCATTGATTAGTAGCCTCTACTATATCAACAGCTTTGGAAACGTTTCATTTCTCCCACACACTGACGTTGCTTCCTTTTATTACAGCGTTCCAGTGGTGCAATGAGGGGTCATTTGGGCATCGCTGTCATTCGGCAGTAATGACATATGGTAGGAGAGTTAATCCCCATTCAGACCCTGGTGGCAGTTTGACATGTGGGACCTTTATACAAAGGGGAACGGAGGATGCTTGTTATTTTCTTGTCGTATTTCAAGACTTTGAGTCATTGAGTTGATGGGTGGAGGCACCATGAAGACTTCCTTGAGTTATTATCTCACAGAGTGGTTAAAAAGAGTCAGTATACTGCACACCAAGACTGTGATTAGGAGAGAGGTAAAAAAAAGTCCTGCGTGCTTTTTCCATATCTGCAGCTAAATCTTAGTTGTTGCTGGTTGCTTGTGCATACTCTACAAGAAGACATTGGGGGAAAAATTCAACAAATCATGGCTCTTGATTGTTTTAATGTCTGCACAGTGTGCAGATGGTGATATTAATGACTGTACTGTGCACAGACTGATTGTACACCGCCTAGTGCACAATACATTATGCAGTGTTTTGGAGATATTTAAGTAAGATTCAGAACTGCAGTTGGGCCGAATTGGAATGAAAGAGACTTTCAAGGAAATGTCTTTGCATAGCCGCTATATGAAACTCATTTTGAATACCCATCCGTGCTATAGAGCCCAGCAGTAGCTGTGCTCTGAAACAATAGAAAGCTTAAACGGTTTTAAAACTTTGACCAAAAATTCCATTCCATCAAATTCCACATCCCCGAGTTCCATGGGATCCTTTGTGAAGATTCTGACCGACACAAACACTGCATGGCTGTACACAGCAAGTGTACAACAAGACAAACGACCGATTTGAAGGGGGGAAAAATCGAACAAAATACAAGGCTTCAATTTAACGGGACTCTTCAATTGCCCAGTATTTTCTCCAGGGAGGCTGTGGTCAAACAGAAACTTGGAATAGAATGTGCTTTTGCACAGGAAGTGCAGACACACTCTACTGCGCTCGGGCAGTACAAAAACCTTAACTTATTTTCTTATCGTTATGGTATAATATATGGTTTTCATCACCGAGAATGTTCTTGCTCTGCATTTTTTTTTTTTTTTGCTCAATTTTTTTTTTAGTGCGGTTTAGCTCACTTTCTCACAAGCATTCAGACCCTGCTAAAACATGTTTCACATGGCTCATGTTGAAATGGCCATTGTTTGATGTGTTACTGGAGGTTTTACACACCCTGGTCATTTTCCAAGCAAATCAGTGTAGGCAGAGTGGTGTAAGATCCCTTTTCCCTTAGCTGTCGGCAGGTACTCAGTACACCAGTGTGGTTCCAGTATTGACATGCTTGCACGTTTTAGCGAGTGGGTACTAAGGTCGTAGTGTGCTCACATTGTGTACTGAGTGAGCACTAAGGTTGTATTGTGCATGCATGTGTACTGAGTGCGTACTAAGGTTGTGGCGGGCTCGTTTACATTGTGAGATGGTTTTGCTTTTTTCGGTGTAATGACATAATTCAGTGTATGTCTACCCACTTAACACGATAACATTTATGAAACATCCCAGTTTCCACAAAACACAGTTCGGCCTGCCAGGCTTTTACCCAACACACAAAAAAAATCTGTTTTCAGAAACTGTGTGTTTCAAAACAGCTAAGAGACTGCACCAAAACCTCCCTCCATGGCTCATCTGGTGGGTACTATAAAACGAGGTTTCACACTGGAGTGCCCCCTGTCCCCTCCTCAACTCTGTCCTTCTCTCTCTCCCCTCCTCTCTCAACATTCTGCTTCCTTCTCCTTAAAACAACTGTTCTGCAGCCGCCGTTTGGCTTGAGCTCCCCTGACGATGTGAAAGTGGAAACATTGTCCTTTTGAGTGCACAATAGTATCGCCACATTTGGGAGCAACAGCAGAGCGCGGGTACAGTTTCTCCTCACCATCTTATCTTGTCTTTCCCCGTCTGAACCTGTGACTGTGTAGGGCGTGCATACACCAGGCTTTGTTTCTAAGCTTGCCCGTTCTCCCCCCCTCCTCCCCACGCAGAAGCTCTGAAGGAGAACCCGTACGAGGATGTGGACCTGAAGAGCCGGGCCTTGGCGCGGAAGTCCCGGCTGTTACCCGAGAGCTCGCGGAACTCGCTCAACAGGATGTGGACCCCCCAGGACAGGACGTCCAGTACACCTCCCCAGGTAATTCATCGCCACTAATGGAACAGCCATGTATTTTCCTTTGGTAAAATGACCCCTCCCCCAATCTTGTCTCCTTCACCCTGGGAGTGGAGCTTAGCAGGCCCAGAGTGTGTGAGAGGCCCACCGGATTTACCAGGAGATTAATTTCACTGGTGAAATTTCCCCTCCATACCATGAAGGAAGCCTTCTGATGTGCCAGCCTAATGTGCCTGGGTGGGATTTCGACTGTTAAGCCTTTTAACCTGGCTCATTTTCAGAATTTTTTTGCATGTTTGAAAAAAGAAAAAAAAGAAAGAAAAGTGTGACCCGAGTGAGATGACTCGTTCAAACAGATGTAAAATGCTTCTCCTGTTCTTGCTGTGTGTGTGGTGTGTGTCTGCTGAGATTCAGGGCTGCATTCCCATCCAACCTGTATGCACCTGATTTCATCGATGTGCCTAAATATATGAATATGAAAGTCAACAAAAATATACATATTTAAGGCTGTATCATATTTATGAATATTACCCTATGGTTTGAGTCATGCATGCGGCTGGCCCTGTGGAAAGTGTATATGTCAGCCTCTATCATGGTAAGTGTCAGCCATTTCCACATGGCTTTCATGGGCACCCTTGTCCCTAAAGTCCTATGGTGAAGCGCACAGTTTGTGTGTGTGTCATCAAATGTCTGAGCCCCTGCCTCTGCCCCAGCTGCCCTCCAAACCCGGCAGCCAATCCCTGCGCCTCCCGGGCCCTACGGACAGGAAGTGCCACCGGGCCTCTCGTCTGACCAAGCGGCATAGCCATGATGAAACGCTGCTCCTCCCCCCGCTCAGTGTCCCGTCCTCCCCGTCCAGCCTGCTGGACGACAGCCTGAGCAGGGTCAGCGACACCCTAGCATCCCGCTGCCGCCGCAGGGTCCCCAAGGTATGGCCTGGCACAGTGCAGAACAGTCTGCCACAGATTGGCACAGTACACAATAGTCTGGCACAGAACGGTCTAGCCGTTTGGCACAGTGCAGTACAGTCTGGCACAGTTTGGCACAGTGCAGTCTAGCAGAAATTGGCACAGAGTGGCAAAGTCTGGTACTGTGACACACAGGAGATAGTGGGGGCAGAACAGCACACCGCAGTGGTCTCCTCATACAGTAACATTCTGCTCTTAAACTTTGAGTTAGACTGTACTGTCCCCACTAAGCCATACAGATCAGTGTAGAAATGGTACGGATGTCACGTCACACGAGGGTTATATGTCCTAGAGTTACATTTCCTATGCACTTTCTCCCAATTTGGAACGGCCAATCATATTCATAGACCAGTCCCATAAGTGCCACGTCCTTTGTGAAGCGCAGAGTAGCACATGTGTCTACCGAAGTGTGTGCCACCAACCACAGGTTGCAGGTATCCGATGGAGTTGCGGGCAATATCCTACTGACCGAAACCCTCCCTGGGCGACGCTATGGCCAATCACGTGCCCCCGTGCGAGGCTGCTGGGCACGGCATGTCACTGGCTCAGTTGGGATTAGATTCCAGACTGTGGGGTGCATTGCTGCACTGAAGGCAGGTGCTTGAGCAGGATAGGCCATCAGGCTGTGTGGCTCATACTGTACACCAGGGGTGCCCAAGTTCGGTCCTGGAGAGCTACTGGGTGTGCAGGCTTTTGTTCCAGCCCTTCACTAACACACCTGATTTGAACATTCATTGCCTTGACGAGCAGTTGATTAGTGGAATCAGGTGTGTTAGTGAAGGGCTGGAAAAAAAGCCTGCACACCCAGTAGCTCTCCAGGACCGAACTTGGGCACCCCTGCTGTACACTGACAAAAAGCACCTCCCACAGAGCTGAGTCCCAAACTCTGTGAGCAGTCTAGCTTGAGCAAAACACATTTAGGTTCATTTAATACAGCTCACAACAAAGACCAGGGCAAGAACACAAAAATACAAGAGATCAGAATCACTTCATCTAACTCTCGAGTTTAGACAGAGCACAGATCACGGCGCAGACAGACGGACGGACAGTCGGTCCCCTCACACACTTAAGCCCCACGCATGGTGCGTGCTCTCCCGTAAGCACGTACTGACGTGGCCGAAAACGCTGCATGCTGACGCATGCTGATGGGGCTCAGTCCCGCCAGCCCCACGGAGCCCTGATGGTTTTTCCACCACTCGCGAGTCCGCTCTCACGGTTCTACTCCTGGAGAACTGAGCTGGAACAGCAGATTTTATTTGATTTTTTATTGCGCTTGTGAGCCCTGCATCCCACTGCAGGTCCCAGTTACTTAATTAAACATTCAGTACATTTTAAATGATTTAAAACTTACTTACTCCCGTTATGTGGGGAAAACAAACTGTGTTATTACTGGCAGGAAAAGCTCTTAGAACAGTTAATTGTTGTGTCGGTGTGCATTGATACTCCCGTGCCCTGAAGAGAAGTGTAAGTCATGGATTCTGTCTGCTTTCAGCTGGTGCAGAGAATAAACTCCATCTACTGTTCCAAGAGAGGGAAGAAGAGGCTGAAGAAGCTCTCCTTGTCCAATATTGAGATGTCCTCTCTAAGAGGTGGGGTACTTTAGGCAGCCCCATTTGTATCAATGTTTCATACCCACCCACACAATGTTTGGTCTCAAACCCAGTGCCCAGTGTGGACACGTATTCAAAGGTTTGCTTTCTGACTAAACCAAACCTGCGCCTGTCTCCTCTCGGTTTGCAGATGACAACAGCGAGAGTGAGAGTGACTCTGACGACAGGTTCAAAGGTGAGAGGTCACCGTGCACAGCCGAAAACACCTGCGATCTTTGTTCTAATGCAGAGCTCTGCACAGTACAGATCACCTGTGTTCCACTGGGGCCTCACTGCTGCCACTAATATTTAATTATAAAATAATCTATTGAATCTTATAATTTAATATCCTTTCAATCTGAGATATACATACAATTATAGCGCTGTATAGTTGTATATTACATTTAGACCAAGTATTTGCATTCCATCTATTGTATGTAATATGTATATTTCAGTGATATTTAATTTCCTGTGCGTGCGTGCGTGCGTGTGTGTGTGTGTGTCTGTGTCTGTCTGTGTCTGTGTCTGTGTGTGTGTGTGTGTGTGTGTCTGTGTGTCTGTGTGTGTGTGTGTGTGTGTGTGTGTCTGTGTGTGTGTGTGTGTGTGTGTGTGTGTGTGTGTGTGTGTGTGTGTGTGTGTGTGTGTGTGTGTGTGTGTGTGTCTGTGTGTGTGTGTGTGTCTGTGTGTGCCCATTTGACCACTAAACCACAGTCTGTACTAACTGTATTCCTGTACTGCTTGTAGGCTCTGTACTGAGCATATGGACCCTGCGCTGACTGTGTGTGTAGAACAAAACCAGAATATGAACTCTTGTACTAACTGTGCCTCTGTAAACCTCTGTGCTGGCTGTGTCGCACGCCCGCAGCCCACACGCAGCGCCTCCAGAAGCTGCAGTCGCTGCTGCGTCGCGCACCCAGCTACCGCACCCTGGAGCTGCAGCTGATCGAGTGGCAGGAGCGCGAGCTCTTCGAGTATCTTGTGGTGGTGGCCCTGAAGAAGAAGCCCACCAAGAACTCCTACACCCCAGAGGTCTCCTACCAGTTTCCCAAGGTAACGACCATGTAGAACCCACTAGAACCCCTGGTACCTGACTGCAGCGGAACCACTGTGCGCTGTGCCTTCTCACATTAGTGCTGTGTGTACACAAGAAGCAATGTAAGAATGTTGGGAGCAGAAGGATAGGCCAGTCAGTCCATCTAAGGTTATAATTTTGCCTGCGGTCTAGAGTAGAGGTCCCCAGCTCTGGTCTAGAGTAGGGCTCCCCAGCCCTGGTCTAGAGTAGAGGTCCCCAGCCCTGGTCTAGAGTAGAGGTCCCCAGCCCTGGTCTAGAGTAGAGGTCCCCAGCCCTGGTCTAGAGTAGAGGTCCCCAGCCCTGGTCTAGAGTAGGGCTCCCCAGCCCTGGTCTAGAGTAGGACTCCCCAGCCCTGGTCTAGAGTAGAGGTCCCCAGCTCTGGTCTAGAGTAGAGGTCCCCAGCCCTGGTCTAGAGTAGAGGTCCCCAGCCCTGGTCTAGAGTAGGGCTCCCCAGCCCTGGTCTAGAGTAGGGCTTCCCAGCCCTGGTCTAGAGTAGAGGTCCCCAGCCCTGGTCTAGAGTAGAGGTCCCCAGCCCTGGTCTAGAGTAGAGGTCCCCAGCCCTGGTCTAGAGTAGGGCTCCCCAGCTCTGGTCTAGAGTAGAGGTCCCCAGCCCTGGTCTAGAGTAGAGGTCCCCAGCCCTGGTCTAGAGTAGAGGTCCCCAGCCCTGGTCCTGGAGAACCACAGAGACTGCAGGTGTTTTGTTACTCAGCAGTTCATTGATCAGTTAACGCAGTCGTTAACACAGTTAACTAAATCTAGATTGCAGAGGCAAAACACCTGCTGCCCCCTGTATTCGGTGCACATGCTCACTACACTACAAACAATGTGAATGTCATCATTTATACATCTAAATCTCACCTCTCCACTATCTATCCCTGTCCCCCCTCTGTCTGTGGCCAGTACCTGCTGCTGGCCCTGCTGTTAAATGACAAAATATTAAACTCAGGTGTTGGTGTGTACACATTGGTGTTCATTGGTGGGCTATTGGTGGGTTAGCAAACTGCAGTTATTCCTATAGTGATAGTAATATTCAATAATACAAATAACAACACATGCTAATATCAGAACCAAGCTACAATGATATGATGCCTTTGTTGGGGTAGCCCATGTGTGTTCCTTACTAGCTAGCTAGAATATTCTGCTGCATAGCTTTATAAGACCTATATTAGATTCAGCTACATAAATTCACACTGCACTGTTGGAAATAAGCCCACATGTCCACCCTTTTCCTCTTGGACATGGCTCCGAATCTAATATCGGTAAAGCCAAACAAATATATTTAAAGGAGTACTCCCAGGGTTTTAAATTAAGCTGATTTCCCTTGTAAATAATGTTTTTATATCAATAAAACTACTGTCTTTTTTGGCAATCAAATCTATCAATAAATGTCTTTCAAGCCTATTTTCACATGGGAAATACAGCATCCTACTGGTGATGATATTCAGTGCCACCCCTAGCACCAGCCCATACGCACTGCTTTAGCTGAAAGCCTAGATGCTGAGATAGCAGAGGTGGCGTATGCTTTTGCATTTGGGGCGGGGGGTTCCGGGATCTTAATCATCAGTAAGTACTGTAGTGTAACCAGGAAACGGTTGCCATGCTAGTTAATTGTTTACTTGCGCAATAGATAATTTATCGTTCATTTTTTCTGGAGCTACGATAGGGTTCCCTCGAGAGATGAGCTATGTAGGCTCTCTGCCTGAGGAAGGGCAGACAATGGAGGTCTGGGCCTGGAACAGGACAGACCAAGGAGGAGGGAGGAATGTGTGTGTGTGTGTGTGGAGGGGGGGGTTCTGTGCGTGTGTGTGTGTGTGTGTGCGTGTGTGGGGGTTCTGTCTGTATACTTAGGCAAGAGACTGCAGTTCTTACCAGGACCTTCCTTCCCTTTGCCTCCTAATTTGTATCTTTCTTTGTTATCCTCTTATTCTTTATTCCTCCTCCTGTTTACATCCGTCTTGCTCTTTCTTCCTCCTCCTTCCTTTTTCTCCATTCTCCATCTTTCATTCTCATCTTTCTTCCTCTTCCTCCTCCTCCTTCACCTCTTCAATCGTATTGTCCTCTCTGCCTCCTCTTCTCCCTGCTCCTCTTCCTCCCCATCTCCCTCGTCCTCACAGCTGGAGAGGCCCACTAAGCAGATAAGAGAAGCCGAGCAGCGCCTCAAGGCCATCCCCCAGTTCTGCTTTCCAGACGCCAAGGACTGGAGCCCAGTGTCCGACTACAGCAGGTAGGGTGGCCCCAAAAACACACCTGTCTGTACCTCACACTGTCACCCAGAAAATAACCCCCAAAGACACACTGTCTGTACCTCACGCTGTCAACCAGTGTGTCCCAGTACAGCTGAAAAGAAACCCCCAAAATACACTGTCTGTTCTTCCCTTTCTCAATGAGTGTGCCCAAGTACATAACACGGGGTTCCCCAAAATCACGCTGCCTGTACCTCCTCCTGCAAACTAGTGTGCTGATTCTCCAGCTAAAGTGCAGTCATGTTCTCACACCGCTGTAGAGATATCAGGTCACCATAGCATTGCTACAACGTTCCGGGGTTTGTAAGCCCGATTTCTTGCTGCTTTTGTTATTCCTTGTTAAGTGACCGTAAGATCGTCATCGAGGGCATGACGGTGACAGACTTTTTTGTTTGTTTGAACACAGTGAGACCTTCTCCTTCATGTTGACTGGGGAGGATGGCAGCCGACGATTCGGATACTGCAGGAGGCTGCTGGTAAGGCCTTCTCCACCAATCACTGCCCTCCGCTGTACCTTGTCCACCAATCACTGCCCTCAGAGGCACCGCCTCTAGTTTGTTTGTATATTTATTTATGCAGTCTATATACAGTATTTACGCTGCAATAATGTGACTTTTCAGCACACAGATAGGGGCTGTAATTGCAGAGGGCGAATGAATGTTGTTTTAATGACATTTGGTCATCCACTGTTTACAGAGTTTGGTTATTTTAGCCTGCTTTCTTCAGAGGGGAATGCTCATAAACTTGATGCTTTACATTTAATTAGATATTCTCAGGAGAGGATGAAAGCAGGAGAAGTGATAAAACGTCTAACTTTGTCACTGTAAAGCGAAATGTGTCGCAGTGGGGTTTATGTGACACATGTTTACAAGTTTAATACTGAAGCTAGATGTGGCAGGAGGTTGTGGGTGTGGGTGTGTGTGCATGTGCGTATGTGTGGGGGCGTGGGGGAGTGTGTGTGTGTGTGTGGGGGGGTGCTTGTGTGTGTGAGAGAGAGAGAGAGAGAGAAGGAGAGAGAGAGACAGATTGAGCGAAAGAGTGTGAGGGACTGAGTTTGTGGTAATGAGTGTGGCAGTGTGTTTGTACATGATTGAGTGATTGAGTGAACTGTAACTCTGCTCACTGCCTGTTTTGTCCCTGTAACCCTGCCTCCGTGGTGTCTGTTTTGTCCCTGTAACCCTGCCTCCATGCTGTCTGTATTGTCCCTGTAACCCTGCCTGCATGCTGTCTGTATTGTCCCTGTAGCCCTGCCTGCATGGTGCCTGTATTGTCCCCTTAACTCTGCTCACTGCCTGTATTGTCCCTGTAACCCTGCCTCCATGCTGTCTGCATTGTCCCTGTAGCCCTGCCTGCATTCTGCCTGGTGGATACTGTCCAGGGGCTGGCGAGAGGGACGCATTCCTCAGGGCTCAGCTCTGTGATTCTAACCGTGCTCCACATGCTTGATTTAATCACCCAATGCACTTGGAAAAAAGAGCAGAAATTTTCGTACCTAATATGGACACAAGGAGTGGGATTTCTCTTCTGTGTGTGATCTTGTGTGTCTGTACAATGTGTGTCTGTGTGTACATGTGTGAATATGTGTGCATACAAGCAACTGAGTGTGCATGCATGAGTGAGTGAACATGTATGAATATGTGTGTGTATATGTGTGTGAGTGAGTGCGTGTGTGTGAGTTTGTGCGTACACATTTATGTGTGAATGTGTGTGTGTGTGAGTGCGTGTCTGTGTGTGTGTGTGTGTGTGTGTGTGTGTGTGTGAGTGCGCATATGTGAGTGTGTATTTGTATGTGTTTGTGAGTGTATGTGTGTGTGTTTGTGTGTGTGTGTGTGTGTGTGTGTGTGTGTGTGTGTGTGTGTGAGTGCCCGTGTGTGTATGTGTGTTTGTGTGTGAGTGCGCGTGTGTGTATGTATGTGTGTGTGAGTGCGCGTGTGTGTATATGTGTGTTTGTGAGTGTGTGTGTGAGTGCACATGTGTGTATGTGTGTGTGTGTGTGTGTGTGTGCTTGCATGCCTGTTTGATTGAGTGTATTTAGGACAGACCCATGTCCCATCCTGGTCTGTGATCGTTTACTCAGGAAGATATGGCCAAACGTTAACTCGGAGATGCGGGCACCTGGGTTGTGTTTATAGCAGGAAGATTTTCCCCAGATTAAAAGCTTCCACCTCTAAACGTCTGCAACCCAAGCTGGCTCTGTACATCTGTCAGTTCAGCCGACCCACCAGGAAGACAGACACTCAGTCACCACGTTCTCTGAAGCAGTGCGCTGAAGTGAAGCAGAAGCAGTTTCTGCACATTGTGCCATCATGAACATTTTTACATCAAGCCATAACACGCATTGGTGCTCTCTCTCTCTTCAGTTAGCCTCATTATAACCTCGTAATTATAATTGTTTGGTAAGCTTTTTGAAACCTAGCTCTATGCCAATAATTGTATATAGACCCATCTGAACCCTTTGGCTTGGACTGTTTGTGAAAGCTGCGATCAGAAGATTGTGAAATGAACGTGCTGTTTTTGAGTGCGTTGCAGTCAGGCACATTCTCCTGCGTAGCAGCAGAACATGCAAAGCGAATGCTTTCATCTGTCTGTACATGCACCCTGTCCCATCAGTCAAACCTGTTCAAAAGGAGCTGTTTCAAGGCACTGATGTTGATTTTCGATTTCTCCCCCCCAGCCATGTGGAAAAGGCCCCCGCCTACCTGAGGTGTACTGCATCATCAGCCGACTCGGCTGTTTCGACTTGTTTTCCAAGGTGAGGTCACAGTTTCACTCCTACGGAAAACAAAGCCAGAAACACAATCTCTGGGGGAAGGGGGGAGCATGTGTCCCTTGGGGCCAGACCTCTGGGCTGGGTGGGGGATTCTGCCGGCTCTGCATTCGGATTGGAAATCAAAACCATCTCGTTCAACATAAACCTGTTTATGTTTTTTTATACCTGTTTCCTTTGTTTAACTGTTACCTTTGCCTTAAGGTGAAACACAAGCTTTGAATGATCTCCCAACCTTTGAGTCCTTGCTGCTCTGCAATAGAGAGTCAATTAGCAGGGTGGAATGTGTAAATGAGTACTGTTAAGTTTCGAGCAGCGGGTCCCGCCGTAAAATGCACCTGTCACGCTGAAAGTCACGCTGGACAGTGACTCCAAACGTCTTTGACTGAAATTCTGACTGTCTAGAAATTCTGACTGTTCAGGCTGAAATTCTAATCAGCATGAAAAGAGGGAATCTTCATTTGGAGAGGGGCTTCTTTCAGCGTAATTTTGCCATGGTAACTGACATGGAAAGATGCTAACATTTGCGTTGGCTTATTTCTGACACTAGGCTCCAGTGTGTGGATGCTCTCCCTGGTCTGATATTGGATCCTGGCAGTGCTACATGCTACATGCGAATGGCAGCCCCACAGGGTTGTGTCTATTCAGCTGTAGTGTTGCCCAGGGAGTTTTGGGTTTTGGTCGGCATGGTGGTTCTCATCTCGCTGTGCATCAGGGACGCCTCTTGACGATTTGGCTCCTGCGGCCTGCCTGTGCCAGTGCCGTACTCCTCTGACACAAGGCTTGGCTCATGTTTGTGTGTCTGCATGCTTGCACTGTCAAATTTACAGAGGACATTGCAGAGATGAGAAAACTGGACATTCAGGTTTGGGAGAAAAATAAAAAAACAGGGTTAATAATTGACTAAATAAAAGAATGGAATCTGGCGTGTTTCATTACAGTCTGTTCATATGGATCATTGTGTCTCTTTTTACGGAAGAGTGGTGGTTTAGGTGGAGGGTTAGGCTCCGTGGGGGTCGGAGATGGAGAGGTGGGTTTTGGGTGGTCAGAGATGGAGAGGTGGGTTTTGGGTGGTCAGAGATGGAGAGGTGGGTTTTGGGGATTCCTGTGCAGTAAGGGCTCCTTCTGTCCCCTTGCAGATCCTGGATGAAGTGGAGAGGCGCAGGGGCATTTCGGCTGCCCTGGTGTACCCTTTCATGAGGAGTCTGATGGAGTCGCCTTTCCCTGCCCCAGGGAAGACCATCCGAGTCAAAACATTCCTGCCTGGAACAGGGAATGAGGTGAGGCCCATGTCAGCATATAAACTGGGGGTCAGTGCCACAGGTGCACTATAACATATGTTATAATCAATCAATCAACCATTCATTATCTTAACCTGCTTATTCCTGGTCAGAGTTGCAGGGGGGCTGGAGCCTATCCCAGCATGCATTGGGCGAGAGGCAGGGATACATCCTGGACAGGTCGCCAATTCATCGCAGATAATCAATCAATCATATGCATATTACAGTCAATTTTCCAAAATGAATCCAGGAGGGATTAAACCCTTCTATATGAGAAAAATTAAAATAAATCTAAGCCATTGTATTATATTATCAATTTTCTTAGCTTATCAACATCTGTATCCAGAACAACTTATCATACTTGTCATACTAATCCAGTTATACAGCCAGATATTTTACTGAAACAGGTACTTTGCTCAAAGGTATAACTGCGATTTGACTGATAAGGTTTTCCAGTGACTCTTTGTCCAGTATTGTGCAAAAGTCTTAGGCCACCCGAGAAAATTATGTTTAAAGATATTTATCTGGGCAGTGTTTATTTGCTTGGAAAAGCACTATATAACATTAGAATAAATACAAATACACATTAATACAATAAAAAGTAACAAGAATTTCTTGTGTTTTCCAAAAAGTTATTGATATCTTGTGAGATAGCTAGAAGAACATAGGTTTGGCTCCCAATCATAGTTTTGCATCAACAAGGCAACAAGGCTCGCTGAGAGCGAGCAATAGCCCGCCTAACCGGATTTTCAACATGTGGTGTTCAAGCTATCATAAAGAAATTGAAACTGGGCAAGTTAAAGACAGAAAACACAGTGGAAGACCCAAAAAGCTGTCTGCATCTGATGAACAGTACTTAAAGGTCACTTCCTTGAGGGACAGAAGGAAATCCAGTGAAGTGCTTGCTCAGCATCTGGCAGAGTCATCTGGCACTAAAGTACACGCTTCGACCATGAGAAGAAGTCTGACAAGAAATGGTCATGTAGGTCGTGTTGCAGCTAAGAAACCATTCTTGTGGAAAGGCAACAAGCAGAAGAGATTGCAATGCACGAAAGACCATAATGCATGGAGCCACAACCAGTGGCAGAAAGCCTTATGGAGCGATGAGTTCAAATGTGAAATTTTTGGTTCACAAAGCCAGTATGTCAGAAGAAGTACATTGAAGCAAGTGAAGCACGGTGGTGGCTCGGTCATGTTCTGGGTGTGCATTTTAGCCAATGGTGTAAGGGATCTGGTCAAAATTGATAGAGAAATATAAACACTCTTGATTCATCATGCTGTAGCTTTGGAAAAATCTTTCAGCATGATAATGACCCCAAACATACTGCAAACACAATTAAGACCTACTTGGAGCGGAAGTGTGCAGATGGAACACTCACAGTATTAGATTGGCCACCTCTGAGACCCGACCTCAACATAATTGAAGCTGTATGGGATCACTTGGACAGGGAAAAGAAAAGGAACAAAAAGCAGCCAAAGTCAAAAGAAGAGTTATGGCAAATCCTGCAAGAAGCTTGGAAGAATTTACCACAGGACTATTTGAAAAAATGTCACGAAATTCTACCAAAGGGAATTGCTTCAGTTTTGCATTCTAAGGGAGGCCACACAAAATACTGACTTGTTTTAAAAACACAAGAAGTTTTTGTTTCTTTTCATTGCATTAATATTTCTTTGTGTTTTACTTCAATGTTATATCTTGTTCTTTCGACCAAATAAACACTTGCTGCTCAGATAAATGGCTTTAGTTGGAATTTTTCAGGGTGGCCTAAGACTTTTGCACAGTACTATATGTTTCAAACTATGTTGGTTATTGTCTTGTCTGTAATGTACTAAGAAGACAAATTGCATGCTTTTACCGTGATCACTTAATCACTACACCACACTAAACGACATGGGATTGCCAGTCTCTCCAGGGGGTTAGACCCTGAGGGAAGAAGGGTGGAGCTGTGGGTTCCCACTCTGCTGTGAAGGCCGTTTGAGTGGATCCTTTACTTTAATGACACCAGCGAATCCCAGCTGTGAAAACAAGCTGCATCCCAGCTGCCGCTTCCATCGGGGACTCAAAGGTTTGTGAAAAGAGCGGTGCGGTGTGTGCCTCCGGTCTCCTAGGTGATGGAGTTGCGGCGGCCCGCGGACTCGCGCTTGGAGCACGTGGACCTGGACAGCCTCTTCAGCTGCTTGAGCGTGCGGCAGGTGGTGCGCGTCTTTGCCTCGCTGCTGCTGGAGCGCAGGGTCATCTTCGTGGCCGACAAGCTCAGGTAAGGCCCGACATCCACCTGAGAACTGCACAGATCTCATGCAAGGGCCAAAGTCCACCTCAGAATTTTACAAATGCAGGTAAGGGCCAAATTCCACCTCAAAACTGCACAAACTCTAATGCACCATATCTTGGCTGGTCCGATACAAGTGTGAGCTGCCTATCAGGGACGTGGTTCGAAACTTGTCTCTGCCAGACTGGCCCTGGCCATTAGCCCCGGCATTTGGCTGTCTGCTCCTGAGGGAGGGGGGAGGGTAGTCGGCACGAGCTCGCCGTGAGAGCACGTAAGGGTGTCTTTAGAAAGGTCCGTCTCTGGTCCTGTTTTATGTTGAGGCTCATAATTCAGGCCGTGCTGCGCTGAGCTACTTTGTGCGTCTAGACTTAATGGCAATAGATCTCTGGGATAAATCATGACAGGTCTTTCTGAAAGCGCCATCTGTGAGCGTGAGATCGGGGCGACTGGGTGGTCAGATCGGCCTAACCCTGGAAAGAGACCGACTCCTAGCAGTAAATCAGTGAGTGCCATAATAACGGTTGAAACACAGACGGTGACGGTGATGGTGTTTTTAAGAAGGGTGGCAGAAGCCGGGGATTGGCCCGCTGTTCCGTCTGTGCTCTGGGCGTGGTGTTTTTAAGAAGGGTGGCAGAAGCTTGGCCCCTTGAACTGGAAACTGGAAACGGCGGGCTGCCCCCCCAGTCCACTCTGCTAATAGTAGGCTCCCCTGTGGTCGAGCCGGCGGGGCCGTAACGATTTTGCATGACGGACGACCGCAGTCGCCTTCAGACCGCACCCGTCAGCAGTACAAACAGAAACCCTCCCTGGGCTTCGCTGCCATCCGGATTTAGAAGCAAGTCGTCACTGTCCCGAGACACCGGCAGGGTGGGAAGGGGTACGGGGCGGTGCGGGGCACGCATGAGACGAAAAGGGGGCCCTGGGGTGGGGGCTGCCGGGCATTTAAGGGGCGTGGACTCAGCAGAGGGCAGTTTAAACAAACATTAGTGTTGCTGCCCAGGGTGGGCGGTGACACGGCAGCAAAAGAATGCTCTTCCTCCCTCTCCCTCTCCCTCTCTCTGTCTCTCTCTCTCTGTCTGTCTCTCTCTCTCTCTCTGTCTGTCTCTCTCTCTCTGTCTCTGTCTCTCTCTCTCTCTCTCTCTCTCTCTCTCTCTCTCTCTCTCTCTCTCTCTCTCTCTCTCTCTCTCTGTTTCTCTGTCATCTCTGTCTCCCACTATCTGTCTGTCTCTCTCTGTCCTCTCTGGCCTGCCCACTGGGCAGTGTTTGTCATAACTTGACATACAGCGCCATCCTTGTGTCAAATCTCTCAAATTTCCCTCCCCTGAGATGCCTGTGGCCAGCCCTTTTCAGATAGGGAAAATAAATGCATAAATCAAGGCATTTCAAGTCTAAACACAGCCTGTTAGCAGAATTGGTTTGATTAAGTTCCAATGCTAGGCGTGGAGAAAAGTTGCAGAACTTGACTGTGGCCTAGACTTGCCTGTTACCTGTCAAGGCTTCGCGTGCTGTTTACGGGGCGCGCTGTGCGCAGATTAGACTCGCAGCGTTGGCTCTGTTTGAGTCGAGCGCCGAGAGCGTCCGCAGCCGGGGGTGTCCCAGGGACCCTGCTTCCTGAACCCTGGATACTGTCACAGCTCTTCAAATAGCCCTAGGCGATGGACGACGGGCCCCTCGAAACCCCTTTAATGTTGTAGCCCGCTTTGTGGAGCGATCGGACGGTGGAGCACCAGGCCGACAGAGCAGCGCGTGACTCACGCATCAGAAATGTCTGTCCACTGCCCAGTATCAGAGGAAGGGAAACCCAGCAAGGCTTTTCCACAGATTTCACAATCATCTCAATCCTCTGCGTGGGTTAGATGGGCTGAGTGGGGGGAGGGGTGGCGTGCGGTGAGTGAGGCCTCTCCTCTTACAAAGAGCTGTGGTTTTTTGTGAACATTTAGCGATGTTGGCGTGCCCCGTTGAGCCTCGCTGGCCCCTCGGGCAATCGCGGTGTAATTGGCCCGTTTGTATCATCAGCACTCACGAAGGCAGTTACTGGAAGGCTCATGCTCAGTCAGGCTGCTGACTCCACTCCAGGTGGGGGGAATTTCATTCTCTCCTAACCTCCCTCCCTAAGTCCCTGAATAAGGTTTACATAAACATCATCAAGCCCATTATCAAGCACATTTTTTTTGGTTTGTTTGGGGTTTTTTGAGTGAGAAGGATTCCTGGCTTTGCCAGTCTCATTCTCTGTCACTCTGTCTGACTAGAAAACCTTCCCTGCCCTGGGTGGATTTGCAGAGGTAATGTGTGGGTGCAGGTAATTGAATTATCTCACCCCCAGTGTACACCAAGAGATTTTGGTCCAATGGGAGCTCGAAAGGAGATTGTGTAACTGTGGTACTTTAATGACTAAATGATTTGTTGTTCTTTGGAAGCACATGCAGAGAGAGAGAGCGAATATGTGTTTTGTCATTTTGGGTTTAAAATGCTTTGGCAACACAATCCTGTTATTTCATGCCAATGAAGCTCATTTGAATGTAATTGAAAGAGATGGCGAGGGAGAGAAAAGAATCTGTAGACTTTTCCCATGGTGTTTGGTTTTTCTGCTGCGGCGATTGGTGTTTCTCAATATCTCTTGTTCCTAATTCGGTGCAGTGGATTGTGAGGAATGACATGTGAAGGTCAAATGAAGGCTAATCCCAACTGACCAAAAACACCCCCTCACCGCCGCAGACATGAAACCTATAAACACGCAAACCACACACACACACCCTGCAAACACACAATGCACACACACACCCTGCAAACACACAACCCACACACACACACCCTGCAAACACGCAACCCACACACACACACCCTGCAAACACGCAACGCACACACACACACCTTGCAAACATGCAACCCACACACACACACCCTGTGAACATGCAACCCACACACACACCACCTGCAAACATGCAACCCACACACACACACCTTGCAAATATGCAACCCACACACACCCTACAAACATGCAACCTGCAGACACATTCAATTTTGATCCATTTTAAATCTATTCTCGACTTAATATTCATATACAAGTGTGCATGGGAATGATCCCTTAGAGAGTGGACATTGTTTTTGCAACCAAAGGCCAACCAGATGAGATTCTCATTCATTGTGTCCGACACCTCTGTGTCACCCAGCTGGGAATCATTTGATAGGATCCAGACGATAGTTTGTGATCGAGTAAGCAGAGTATGTGGATGCTGAATGGCTCATCACACTGCTGTGGCGGCTCACGAGTGCCGTGACCCCAGCAAGCATGGACGTGAGAAAACTCAACACAACAGATGAAAAACCACTCAAGACTTATCTGAGCACATTTACAGCTCTTATGGTGCATATAATAATCCATACGTCTATCTATCTTATGTGCCAAGGCTTTTGGTATGTGAGTGGCCATGTGTGGAGGAGTTTGAAGGATATCGCTGGGTTCTTGTTTGTGATGAGCTGAAGTGGTTGGGCTGTTCTCCACTGTGTGGGAGCAGGGCATGAACTCTGGGGTGTGAGAGGGTTAATGGAGGGACATGGGGACACGGGCAGTGGGAGGGACCTGCTCAGTCACCATACAGGAAAGGCTAAATGCTTAAAACAAGTATGTTCATGCAACAGAATAGAGATTCGCCAAGCCCCAACCCTGGACAGTTTCAAAGCCGCCCTCAAAACCCATCTGTTCACTAAAACCTTTGTTTAGTTTCTGTGGTTTCTGTGTTGTCTCCGTTCTGTTGTCTCCGTTCAGTGTCCTGTGTCTGTGTCCTCTACTGTAAAGCGTCCTTGGGTTTTTCTTGAAAGGCGCTATATAAATTTAAGCTATTATTATTATTATTATTAACAGCAATCCTACCCTGACTCCCCCACTTTGACCCTGTGTCTAAACTATACACGGAGGTCTTTAAAGGCTTTTCTGGCTCACGGGCACACACATACACACACGTACACGTACACATACATGTACACATACACACACGCATACAGACACACCCACGTGCACACACACGCACCCACACACAGAAACACATACTCACACATGCACACACAGTTACATATGCCCACGCGCACAAATGCCCACACACACATGCACAAACACATATGCATACACGTTGTTGGTTTACAGATGTATTAATTTAATTTGTGAAAAAGTACAGTTTTGTGCAGTTATGTGAAAGAGATCTTGGTGAACCTGTGATTTTCCTTTCTGTGCTGGAAAAAACTTGTCACGCCAGCGGTTTGTGATGCTGGGCACAGAGTCGCTAAAACTTCCACAGACAGCGGCCATGGGTTTGACACCCATCACCACGGCCCACATTCGAACCATTGCCTTTATCTATATTGTGCTGTCCCTAGGGGTTGGGCGACTTTGGCTCCAGTGGCTCCAATGTGTTGAAGGCCAGGCAGCCATTTCCTTGGGCAGCCCCTTGGGCTGCCACAATATGTACACAGCTTGCCTCAACTGCCACACTGTGGAACACATCACAGTGACAGCCTTGGCAAAACGTTACAGGTACATTGTGGTAACGCTACGTGTGTTAGCTGGGATGCGTTTAAGACCAAAATGAAGGAGCGACCGCACAAAACCTTTGCCTCGAGTGACGTCGTAGCACATCACTAACGATGCTTTGTCTGGACGCGTGATCTTCCACTGGGCTTTAGTGTTTATTTTCACTCTGTCTGTGTAATTATACGTTGTGGGGCAGGAGGAGGGGGAAGAACACTTTCAACAATCACGGAGGCGTGGGAAAGATGGCGTGCAGCTTGTGGTTCCACACGAACCTACAGCGTGTAAAGTTTTTTACAGGCAGTGGTGCTTTTTGAGCGTGCCGATTCAAAATGAAAGGAACTCAGGCCTTAATAAGGA
The DNA here is from genome assembly GCA_029706075.1 of Aldrovandia affinis. Classification (NCBI taxonomy): domain Eukaryota; kingdom Metazoa; phylum Chordata; class Actinopteri; order Notacanthiformes; family Halosauridae; genus Aldrovandia; species Aldrovandia affinis. Next base: position 801,718 of record JAINUG010000043.1, on the reverse strand, counting down.
GAACACTAAATATTGCCTGCTTTCGGTTTATTTAAAAGAGAGGAGGACGCCCCTGTGAAGCTGGGATGGTCCCCCACCGCAATTGTAAAATCAAGATGTTGCACGAGGCTTGAGTCGCGGCGTTGCAGTTTACACTCTGATGGAACTCTGTGGGTTAGGCACTTGGTTGTCAGGCACTCCAAAAATAAGCCGCCAAGCCCAGGATGAAACTGGCTGCCTGCTGCTCGTCCCGGTCTTGTGCGGGCACCTCACCCCCTGGCAGCTGGCTGGCTGGATGTTATTTCACACAAAGAACACCTTGTTGCACAGGAAGTTCAGCGCGGGTTTGAAAACCCAATAACGGTGAACCTGAAAAGAACACACCGTTAATAGAGCGGGGGACATACCAGCGATGGTACACCGTGCTAACACAGTGGTTCACCGCGCTAGCACAACGGCAGTGGTTCACCCTGCTAGCACAATGGCGAGGGTTCACCGCACTAACACAATGATTGTTCAGACAAACAGGATCTTACAGCTGTGCTATGAAGCACTAGGGCAGCGGGACAGGAGGCCGGATCACAGGGCCTCCCAGGTAGAGCTTTGAGCTGAAGCACTATTCCATTGTGCAGTGATGCGCCTGGATGCGTCTGACTCTTGCCTGTGCTGTATAAAATAAACAAAGCTCAATTTTGGTCTCATCTGTGAAATATGTTGTGGTCTTTGATATTATGGGAGGGTTTTCTTTGCCTCTGCTAGTCCTGGGGCTCTTGTTAAGGTCAATGGAATCATGAAATCCAGCAATTACTGAGACATTTTGGCCAAAAACCTGGTCTTCCCCTGGCAGGAAGCCTGAAACTTTGCCGCAAATTGATCTTTCAGCAAGACCCTTATCCCAAGCGTACCTCAGAATCAACCAAGATATGGTCAACTGACCGCACAATGTTAACTGTTTTGCAATGGCCATCTCAGTCTCCAGACCTGAACCCGATGAAAAATGTGTGGTTTTAATTGAAGAGGGCAGTACACAAGTAGATTTATTTTTTGTTGGACTTTATTTAAAATAATTATATGGAATGTGAATAATTGTGACATTGTGACATAATTGTGATTTTTTCGAAAATGTGTTCAAGAAAAATATTTTCCTCTGAACAATTGTATTAGTGTAAATGAATATAATCTTATTTTTTGAGCATACAATATAGCACATAATATGTATTGTTTATTTTATACTTTTTTGTAAATTTTTATCAAGGTTCTCAGTCATTTCGGACCTGACTGTATGTGCGTGTATACAATATATTCATACAGTATATTCATACTATATACATGTATATATTAGTTCTGTAACATATTAATTTGAGCGATTAAGCAACTGTGGATGTTAATTTTATACATATTAAATGCATAATGCGCTCACTGTAGAGTAAGATAGGCAACAAAGAAATTTTAAAAATGAAAGATTTGTCATGATTTGGCTGTCATGATATGGTCATCAGCAGCCCATTTGGGCAACAGTTCAATGGAGTACAAGAGCTCTTGAGGAGAATTTACATGTTGACGTTCGTTTTAAGGTACAGCTAACTGTCGTAATAAAGGAAACACTTGAGTAAATTAAGGGTTCTGGTGGCTCTGTTATGGTGTGGGGTGCATTTTCCTGCCATGGTTTAGGTCCACTCCACCCCTTAGAGGGCAAGGTAAACACCAATAAATACAAAGTCATTTTGAGTGATCACCTTCTACCAATGGTGAAGCATTTCTATCCCAATGGGAGTGGTCTCTTCCAGGATGACAGTGCCCCCTTCTACAGGGGGACGAGTGGTCACTGAGTGGTTTTAACTGACAGCCTTAATATATCTGTAAATCTGCAATATTTCTGTAAGTCGCTTTGGATAAAAGCGTCTGCTAAATGATTGTATTGTATTGTATAGTATATGATATATACAGTACGTGTTAAAATGCACTTTTTGTGGGTTATCGAGTCCCCGGCATGTTGTCATCCATACGCAGTGACACCTGATGTGGTTCTCAGGGGGTTTATTTGTTGAGTGACCCCCTGTGCCTCGGCTTCCCTGCAGCACCCTGTCCAGCTGCGTGCACGCCATGGTGGCCCTGCTCTACCCCTTCTCCTGGCAGCACACCTTCATCCCCGTGCTGCCCGCCACCATGGTGGACATTGTCTGCTGCCCCACGCCCTTCCTGGTGGGCCTGCTCTCCAGCTCCCTGCCCAAACTCAAGGGGCTCCCTGTGGAGGAGGTGGGTACGCCGTGCCTTAACCCTCCAAATCAGTGCTTATGATGCTTCCCTTTCTGTACACGTATTCCTATATGTATATATAACGGGTATTTTCAACGTTTTTCTCCCAATTTGGTAGCCAGTTACACTCTCTATTTCTTTCGATTCGCCCTCCCCCATGAACCCGCCGCCCGTCACTACGGGGCAAGCTAAAGCCTCCTCCAAGACGAAACTCACCCACCTACTTTGTAGAGACACCCTTCGCGCTTCCCGGCAAGCTTGTACCGGCTCACCCTCCCCCCTCCCCAATCACTGCTCTCGGCTCAGCTGGCACAGCTGGGTTTCAAACCGCTGCTGCAGTAGGCAACTTGCATCCTGGGTGGATGCCTTGACCGTTACACTACCCGAGGCCCCACATTCATATTTTTTTAGATGCAGCAGTATATATAACGGCCTGTATGATCTGAGGTTCTCCAAACTGGTTCCTACTGGAACACACCCAAGACATTTCGACAGAATGATTTATGCGCGTAATATAATGTAGCATAATAAAATCTTACAGTGCTCATCATCTCGAATCACTTATTTGTCCTGTACTTATAAAACCTTTACCACACTGTATGTCTAACACATAAATATTTGTATGCCATTTTATTCCCGAGGAATTCACTTTTTGATGAGCCTTTTTGTATTTTAATCAATGCTAAAACATGCTGTTTTCTGGAGATTTTTGGTATCTTCATTGATCTCTTTCTTTCCTTTACAAAACTGCAGAGTGTTTTTCTCCCGTTTCTCATTAGCTGCAGCAGATGGAAGTATCCTGTCAATTATCCAGCTTGTTTTCATAAAATGTTTACTACACAGTGGTAGAGAGGGCTATCTGGAGGGTAGGGCTAGGTTGTTGATGTTCTGATTAGAGTCATGATTCACGTTTATCATGGGATTGGATAGAACCTCCCCCCTGGGGCATGGTCCAGCCGGAGGAAGTCCACCTATTTGAGAGCTTGAACAGGAGCCAAAAAAAACTGAGTCAGGGTGAAAATTAATTTCACTACAGAAAAGAAAATGCCCTCCGGTTTTTCAAACGGTTAATTTCTACAGTTTGGTAAACAGTATTCAGATCACACTGCACGCGGCATTGTTCAGATATCCTGCAGGGCGTTTTTCTTGTTTTGTTTTGGGTTTTGTTTCATTTTTTTTCTTCCTCTGGATTGAAAGAACCTGAATGACTTGATCGTTCACCGTAACATCAGTGTTGCTTAACAAGAGTTTGGAAAACTAGTTATGCAGACTCTTGACAAAAAAAAAAACACAGCAAGGCGTAGGAGAGCCCTTGATTTACTGCAGGCGATGTGAGGCCGTCTGATTGTGTTTCGGTAATTTGGGTCACAAAGACAAGTCCTCCTTAACCACCGTTTTGCTTGACGCCTACCTTCTGTTTGTGCTTGCATTGACCTTCCCGATTCCCAAAACTCAACAGGGGGAGGAGGCGAAACAGGGGAGTACCCCTGCCATTACCCTGCCAGTGCTGTGAACGGCCATTGACCAAATGCGGGTGTCAGTGACCCGCTGTGTGTTGTTTCAGCGTAAGATAGAGTGGGATGCAGGCGCAAGGGCTATAATCCCAGCTGTGTGTGTTCAAAGGTCAGCAGTTAAATGAACAGCATTATATAAATGAAACGGGGGAATTTCTCCCCCGTCTCCAGTAGTTGCATGCCATTTAATCCTCCCTGGGCCCGGATGCTGTCAGCGCCCCCCTCAGGAATGAGTAGGCAGGGCTACGGCAGCTGCAGTTGGGGTCGGTGCCGGAGGCTCCAAGCGGTTGGATCTCGCCCTCATTGTGGGTTTGGCACCAAACCATCGAGGAGGAGACGGCATCAGTCATCTTTCATGTGCAGCGCTTCGGCCACTAATACACACACTCCCACCAGGATATCGGCCCGTACAGTGAATGAGCCTGACAGAAGGCCATCTCAAAGATTATCCCTCGTTTAATAAAACAAGTGCCTCAGTCAACAAACATCTGTTGTCTTCAGTTTTCCTCCCAATAGTTAATTAGTTGGGGTTTTTTCATTCAGAAAGAAATGGCTGTGGTTGCTTCATTCTTTACCTGATGCTGTGGGGTGGTTATTTTGGCTAATGTTGTTAAAAGATATCATAAAAGGTTGTGTTTTTGAGGAAAGGGTCCCTTAATGTGTGTTCTCTCTTCATTCAGGCTTTGATGGTGGACCTCGGAACAGATCGCTTCATCAGACAGGTAGGCCCGATTAAATCAACATTTTTTCAATTCTATTAAAATCTTCTCAAAAATATTGTTTTTGATCAACCATTTCAGTTACATTTCAGAGGAAGAGATAAATGTATTTCAGTATTTCAAGTTTTTTCTTATTTTGTCTAAATAAAATATTGGCTTGAGAATATAACAATTCTTTTAGTGTAAATTATATACTTAATTATTTTCAGCTTGGGGAAAAAAGCAGAAAATTAAAATCAGACATGATTTTACTGATGTAATTTCTCATGTCAGAGTGTGAGTAGATACGTGTCCATGAGAAAGTTGACACGATTTTCCCTTTTGATCGCTAGAAATAATTGCTTTCAGTCATATGCACCTGCCAAGACAGGTGTTTCCGAATGACTTTGTTGGGAAACGGGGGGGAATCCCATTTGAGTAAGCCCCACATCTTACGGCCAGTGATGACTCATTCCTTTGCACGAGAGAATGGTGGATCTTTTAATGCAGCCAATGTGCCTGTCTAAGTTGCGTGTGAATAGCAACTCTTCTTGCCAGCTTTAATGCACATTTTGTTTTAATCCATCCATTTTCCCGATCTGCCCAGTAAAAGTACTACGGGCAAGAATTTTTATAAATGCCAACCAACTTTCATGGACAAAATACCTGTTTCCCTTTTCTCAAGTCTCATAAAATTGGACGTCTATGTTGTAAAGTCACATGAACCAAAGCTAATAGAACCAACGCTCTCGACCCCAGACACTTCATCTCTAGAGGCCTGGAAGGTTACAGTTTGTGAGATTGGTGTCCTGCAATCTGATTGTGTCTTGCAAGTTTTTGCCAATGTTGTTATAGGTTGAGTTGGCTTTGATCATCGCCCCATCCACACAAGATCATTATTCGTCGGAAGAAGTAAACGACCATTGGTTTATTAGCAAAGCGCATCCCTGTATGTTGGGGCGGACCTATCTCACCAGCTTAACCAAAACTACACCCACTTGTACCAAAGAACAAATCAGTATATTGAACTATGTTAACATTATATGGCTGTGTGACATGAATTAAGCCCTTAAACAATCAAAAAGATTGTCCTTTTGCACTCCACACTCTAGCCTTCAATCTTTAGAGAAATATGACTGCGCAAATAGGAAATAAATGTAACATTCTGACGTCGTATACTTTCATTTAAATGTCAGCCGATGGGCTTCTCTCTAAATGGCACTCTCTGCTAGCTAACGGTGGTCTATGACTCACCCTTGCATCACAGACCAATGGGTTTTATTAGAAGCCCTAAATCACAATAGAAACCACAAAACTATTGTTCCCCAGCAATCCCACTCCTTAGTGGTGCTGTAATGAACAACATATTTGCCCTCCCCTATGCTCACGGGGTAGCGAGCCTACAGTACAACAGACCTCAGTGTCTCAGTGTGCCAACCTGCTGAGATCACACATGCCAAAAACCTGCTCAAGCTCAAGAACACATTTGTGCATCACACATCTCAGTACACTCTACAAATGGCCTTTCACACAGGCATGCATTTTCAAAGCGTTACTAGAGGTAAGCGTTTTAAAAAGTGCAGGGTTTTTTTTTTAAGTGGACAAATAACTATTGAGTTGCAACTTTGTCAGTAATTATGACATCACAACGCATAGATGGATGATGAGGCCACACTGTTACCAAGGAAACTTCAGGCAGCTCTGGAGCAGGCTCTGGAGCAGAGAAATGACATCATCAACCCAGACACGGACAGTGAATCTGATGAAGGTAAGGATGAGTTTTCTTTCTCATTGTTAAAACTGACCAACTGTAGCACTGTGGTTCTCCATTGCGGCTAAAGCACAGAACAACAATTCCCCATGAAATATACAGTCTGACTATATTAATTCAGGCAATATGAGCCAAAATGAAAGAGGAAGGGGACACATGTGGTGTTAATTTCACTGACTGTAACACAGCTGCACAGAGAAATATGTGTGGGCAGTGATAATGTGGAGGATTCTGGGTAACCTCCAGCTAACAATTAATCACACCCATCGGCAAAGTAATATTTCCATGCATGTGCAACCCCAACTACTAAACTGTAAAGAGAACAGTATTATACATGGAAGAGCAACTCCTGAAAATATCTATCTGCAACACGTACATATCTCTGCAAACCACTCCCGTTTAATATTGTGTACAGTACCACTGGATTTCAGAGAGGAGCAGTGCTCCCTGATTTAGAACAGAATAGAATCATTTACTTGGAACAAAAGAACAAGAGTTTTCTGGCAGCGCTCGTCGGCAGGAGTGCGAGTTTTTGAGCGGGGCTCTAAATATTTCTGCTATGTTCACATGGATATGAGCTGGCAGGGGACCGTGCCATTTCGTCTGTGTCTGTTTTTCTGCACGGACGAAAGCAGCTTCATCGCCTCCCTCCAGATGATGAATATTAGTGTAAATATTTTATGAAATCTCATAACCCATTTACAAAATGGGTTATGAGAAACAGCCAAAGTTTTAACAATTCTCGTTTTTGGGCAGGCAATTTTCTCAGCGTTAGGGGCTCCAGAAATACTGTCTGCTTGAATATTCTGAATATAATAAGGGTTTGTTTTTAATGAAAAGGAGTAGATTCCTTTGGTATTTTATCTGTGGAAGGTAATCAAAGGCACAGAAGCACTTTCTAATTCATTTCTATTGAATGTATCTTCCTCTTGTCTTGTTTGTGTGGATGAGCATGGTGTAGAATGCAAGCAAAATGTCTGTCTACAATGGACAGTAAACCATCCATCTGTCCATCTGTCTAGCTGTCTATTTGAACACATCTTGGACAGTGCCCATTCTTTATACTCCTTCATCGCAGAAAATGTCCCATTGTGCCTTTCTACAGAGTGTAACTCCCTGAGCAGCCTGGTGTCAGAGGCCTTCATCCGGTTCTTCCTGGAGGCCATTGGACACTACTCGCTGTTCTTGACGCAGAACGAGCGCGGCGAGCGGCTCTTCCAGCGCGAGGCCTTCCGCAAGTCCGTGGCATCCAAGAGCGTGCGCAGGTTCCTGGGCGTCTTCATGGAGTCGCAGATGTTCTCCGGCTTCATCCAGGACCGCGAGCTGCGGAAGTGCCGGGCGAAAGGTGTGCTGGTGGCGGCTTCGCCGTTTCCTGCTGTCCGTTGTTCCATTTCTCACTCGACTCGATCTACCTCAATGGTGTTAGCACTAGCCACTTGTAATAACAATTCTGATCTGTCGTGCCGGTGAAAGGAGGAACGAAACGAAACGGTGTTTAAGTTTGCGGCGTCATCTTCAGGGACGGCTCCCAGCCACTAAAAATAAAGACCTGGCTTATTCAAGCATGTGTTTATATTTTGTTCAACATTCAAGTCTAGTGGGGTATTGGTTTCAACTTGTGCACTTGCGTATGTATTGATCGCCCCCTACTGGTGATAATGAGCATCTCAAGAGGATATTAAGAATATTTTTTCTTTTTTTATTTCTTACGATTTTTGTATTATTTTAACAGTCATTGCTATAACACAATATTAGGATGGCAGGTACAGGTTATTCCATTCCTACACAGCACAGAAAATTCAGTACTTTTCAGGGTTTCATACAGAAATATCTACAATGACCAGGGACTAACTTCTGTATAATCTAATTATAAAAAACATAGCAAAAGCATTTCCATATTCACATTTTTCAGGCACTGATGTCCTGCAGGGTGATGCACAATTGACCCTGGCACCAGGGAGGGAGGGAGGGAGGGGTTGAGTTGCTCTGGTATCCTCCACATTCAACAGCACCTCCTCTGGTCATCGAGCACCTGCGTTCCGCCTATGCCAGCTGCATTAGCTGTGCAGTCCTGTGGTGCAATGGCCGCCGCACAGCTCAGCGGGTGGATGGTGAAGAGGCAGCTGACTGCATGCATTTCAGTGGCGGGTGGTGTGTCTGTCTGCACCCTCCCTGATGGTGGAGGGGTGGTGTCTGTGTCTCCCTCCTTGAGGTGTTAATCCTGGTGTGGTGCTCTCTTCTCGGCAGGTCTGTTTGAGCAGAGGGTGGAGCAGTACCTGGAGGAGCTACCGGACACAGCGCAGAGCGGGGTCAACAAGTTCCTCAAAGGCCTGGGTGAGTGGGAAACTGCGGCACACATTCATCACTGTGGCCAGCTCACAGCCCGTGCAAGATAGAAATGTTAGCGTGCTAGCCAATGGAGAAGTGTCCACAAGCTTACTGGACATGTGTTGATACTAAACATTCTTGATATATTAATATTTATGTGAATAGCAAACAGCACGCAGACGTTAAGCAAAGCTAGCTCGTCTATTTGTCGGTCATGTAAGAAAATGTGGTTGCATGAACTAATGTATTGCATTATTCTATCTGGTAAGGTAACTTCCCGATCAAATCTCAAACCTACTTCATAAATATACATGAGGAAGCACTGTGTAGACATTTTTTATTTTTTATTTTTTAATTATTGTCTTGGTGTATGAGATAAATGGCTCAATTGTGTAGGTTGGAAAATATCCCATTGATTTCCATACAAAACAGAATACAACTTCCTCTGCACACTTTTGTAGTTCAAGTGCACACAAAACATCCACCTAGCTGGCACTCTTGCCACTGCCTCTTACTGTTTCAGCTCACAGCCTGTGCATGCTCTCAATCTGACCAATCAGCACGTTCATCATTGTGACGCACACGCTCTGTCTGGCCAATCAGCAAATTCATCACTATGGCCAGCTCACACTTATTTTAATGCTGTCTTGTATCTTTTACAGTTTTTCCTGAATGCTTAAACACTAACAGTGATTCTTGAAGCAATATCTCTGAAACCATTAACACTTGTAGCCAATGCATTTACCAAGTGTGCCAAACTAAATGCAAGTTCTCTGCATTACACTCAGTTTGTAATTTTATAACACACTTTTTGCAAAACTGTAAACATTGGTCTCTACATTGCTACACTATTTTGCCAATTGCCTTTCCACATTGACACATGTGAAAACACCTTTAGATAATGAGTTCACTTACAAATCAGAGCTTGAGCACTATAAATAGGCCACAGGTAAACATTTGGTTTGGACAACAATGGAGGCCAATATTAGACAGAGAGTAAGAGGGGTGAGAACTAGAGGAGGATGAGGAGGTGAAGAAGAAGAGGAGGAGGAGGAGGAGGAGGAGGAGGAGGAGTAAGAGATGAAGTAGGATGGGGGAGAAGAAGAGGAAGAGGAAGGGGAGTCAGGAACACAATAACTGATGAAATCAGAGTAACTGATTGACTATGTTATCAACCATGGGATGAGCATGAGGGAGGCTGGAGTTCTGTTCTTTTTTTTCTGACACAAACGTTTTTGTTTTCTTCTACTGCACTTTTGTTGTTTGAGGAATGTTATAACATTTTGAGGGGAAAAAATTAAACTTTTCCCCCTTATTTGTATTGATAGTGTGTTATGTTTGGAATACACATCCACACTTTACACATTTGGATACCTGTGTGTATGTATGTTTACTACACAGAAAAAGAAAAAGCTACAAGTGTTTTTCATTTATACTATCAGTGTGTAGTTGGTGCTTCATGTGCTTATTCAAATGATGGTTTGTGTATACTGTATTGATGCAAAAACACAATTTTTTAAGAGTTTGAAGAGTTTTGCACGAATTGTTTGCTTTTGCAAGAGATGTATAATTTTTGCTGGTTTGGTGTAAGGTTTTGTGATTAGTGTGTTAGTAGAGTTTTTTTGCAAAAATAGCCTATAGTTTCAAAGATAATGCCTAAGCAATCAGAAAAAACTGTAATACAGTGCACGTTGACTGTAAAGGCTGATCAACTTTTTGTTTGGTTTTACAATTGGGAATGGCCCATTAAGTACCTCTGTGTTTAAGTATATACTATGTTGTTGTCAACTTGTGCTTTTCTTTATTTTTCAGGAAGTAAAATGAAGTTTCTTCACAAAAAAAACTAAGGAAAACGCTACGCTGTACCACTTTGTCAGACATCAGACTATGGAATTCGTGTACAAACTTCTCCCAAAGTGAGCACGTTGGAATACCTGATGTACTACATACATGTAGTCTAATGAGCATCTGTTGTTCATCGGAGGTTGAATTTAAGACGTTCCAAATTCTGTACATATTTCACTGTAAGCCGCCTGTGATACTTCTGAAATTAGATTTCCCTGTTAAGCCTCATAACTTTTGTGTATATTGAAATATTGAAAAACAACAGGATGAGTTGCTAACTAACGGATGGTACCTTACGTGCATTCAACTGTTTCAGAGTAACCACTGATTTAAATACAGAACGCTTGGCTGTGGAATATCTGATCAGATGTGTGGTGAAAGCTGAATGAATGCAGTGTGGTAGTCTGTATGCTATAGAGTGATTGATGTTGTTTTGTAAGTTTTATATGTTATGCCTAGCTTGCTTTTTTATATGAATTGAGGTACTTTAATGAGAAATCCCATGCTTTTAGATGCTCAGTTTTGTACATACGTATACACGTGTATAAACCTACAGGAAGAAAACGTCTTTTCACGTTTCACCCCTTCAAAAGCTGCGATTGTTCAATGTTGCATCACTGACAAAGCAGTCATTCTAAATAAAAATGCTCATAGCTGAGCTGATTTTGTTTCCTTTGGGTTTCCTTGACTGCACACTATGAAACCACCAAACTGGGTGGAGGTAGATCAACAGAACAGATTACAGAACATTTCGGGGGTGAAGGCTTACCCCAACCCCCCTCCACGGCTATGCTAGTGCCCCAGTGTTCTTTCATGCTTTTTTATATGCTATTTAGCAATGCTTTTATCCAAAGCGACTTAGTAGAGGATGCATACATTTTTCAGTATATGTGGTAATTGAACTCACACCCTAAGAGTTGTCATCACCATGCAGAACCACTTCTACATCCATGCGATTTCCATCATACATGGAAATGTCTTGGTTGTTTGCACTTCTGTATTTCACTTCCTCCACTTTCCCTCGTTTTGCACTAATACATACCTCAATTGTATACTCATTCCTGTGCTGATTGCCAAACGATTGCTAAATTAGTGCCTACAGGGACACCTGGAGAAATTCTAAATTGCAAAAAATTCAACTTGACAGTCCAGATTGCCACATGCGCAATGATATCCGGGCCCTACCCATGATGCATTGCAATCACCTTCAATCCACTCAGCTCTCCGATATGGACTGACCAAGCAGTGACAATCCTGGCCATTTTAATACCCTTTCTTAATCAAGTGGACAAACTTGTTCTGAAACACGGGACACGTGCAGTTCATCTTCAGACACTTGTCCCATTGATTGCTCTTCCAGTCAAAAAGCTGCAACCCATTAAATAACTTCCATAAAATAGTTGACTGCCCACCTAAATGACAAATACCAGTCCAGACATTTAAGCCCCCCTATTTAAAACTATCCAGGCAGGAGGAACCGCATGCAATATAATCAAGACTGCTTTTAATTTTTTGCTAAATTAATTGCCGCAATTGTGTCAATTTGATCCATGGTTTCCAATTGTGATAACCCAGTACTGTGACTACCATAGTTCATTTCAGCTACAGCAGGGGTGTCAAACTCATTCCATTGAGGGCCGAGTGTGTGCAGGTTTCTGTTGTAACTAATGCATTACACCAGGTGATTTCAATTAGTTCCACTCCTTAGTTGAAGTGAGCCAATTAGTGAAATCACCTGGTGTAGTGCATTGGTTGCAACAGAAACCTGCAAACACTCGGCCCTCAATGGAATGAGTTTGACACCTGTGAGCTACAGGTTCCATGGGGACTTCATTAAACTCAAGTTGAGCCCTACATTTTGATGACAATATTCTGATCGGACACACAATAAGACAACACACACAATTCATTTTACAGTTTATTCTTGCAAAAAATTGGCATCAGGAGCTCATGCCATCAGCACACAAGCGCCACCGGCTCCTTTGATCTTCTCCTCGGCCCTCCGGCTGAAGAACTTTGCCTTCACGATGACGGGCTGCTTGGGGATTTTGCCTTTGCCTAGCACTTTGAAGTAGCCCTGTCAAACCAGAGCACAAGATCAGGGGTCATCCCTGAACTGAACACTGACATTCCAACCAGCACATATCCGACATTTACATACAGAACAATTTACGTTTGCAGTGACCCAAAACATCCTTTTCTATGAATTGCACCACTATCTTAGGTGCGCAAGCACAGAACTACATGCCTGTGCACCTATACACGGTCAGTGGCTCCCAACCACTTCTCACAAACTCCCAGCCAGTCCACATATGTGTTTAATTCCATCACCAGCGCACCAGATTCAACTAGTTAACTAATGACCGTTTATTAGTTGAATCAGGTGCGCTGGTGGTGGAATTAAACACATATGTGGACCGGCTGGGGGTTTGTGAGAAGCAGTTGGGATCCACTGCTCTATATACTAATCAAACAGTTCAAAACACAATTAAACTGTAAGCATCAACCAAACCCTGGACTGGTGTGCAGTTTCAGTGTTCTGAAGCATTCTCTTGAATTGCACTGAACCAATAACCATTACACTGTCAATGGCATTGCATGCAGGTCACAAAGCCATCAGTACATAGATTGGTCTTCCAATAACATTATGGATACTCACTATTTTTTAGCCATTTCCTCCGAAAATCTGAACCCTCAAACCAAAACGACCATGTTCAGCTTGTGTATCAAAATACATTGTGGTACTGAATTCAAACACTAGGTGATGCACCAGATTGAAAAACAATGGTTCAGAAGGTCCAATTTTTCATTCTGAATATGAGAATCTCTCATGCTCATGTCCCAGGGTTAAAGAAATTCCATAAAAACCGCAACAAACGTGTCACTGACCATGTGGCCGACTGAACCAAGAGAGGGGCCAGTCAGTGAATAAGATCAGTCTTCACTTTGCGAGAGCTCTAGCACACCAAGACAATGGGAGCGTGTCAGGATGAGACTCTGAGTCTCGGGACAGCGGATGAGAATTTCACTGGTCCTACAGCTGTATCTCAGCGTCACATTCAGCGCTGGGTCCACATGTGGTGCAGTAACAGGACTCCATACTTACAGCACGCACAACATCAATGATGGGGGCAGGGCCTTCGGGCTTCTTGGCGTAGTTGAGCCTGGTCTGCTCGCTAACCAAAGTCCAGAGCTTGTCCAGGTTGATGGTTGGGCAGAAGATTGTGTTCTTCTTCAAGTGGTAATGTCTCATACCAACCTTACCGAAGTAACCAGGGTGGCTGGAATTTGGGGATGGGGGAAGGGGGGGGACACAAGTTATCAGGTGTCAACAAAATGCAAACCTGCAGCAATATATTGCAGTCTAGGAAAATAATGTACATTTTACATTTTAAGCATTTAGCAGACGCTCTTATCCAGAGCGACTTACAAGATGTGCATTAATACAAGGTAAGAACAATCAAAGTTAGCGTACAAGATCAGTGCAGTAAAACGGCAAAAGACATCATTGCAGGCGTCTGCGTATCATACCTGTAACATTGGGATAGAAAAGGTTAGTGGGTTGTTTTTTTTTGTTGTTGTTTTTTTCCCCCTCTCACAAGTAAACAGTGGTGACAACAGATTGGCTAGAAGGACAGTGTTCAGTGGTAGTGGAGTCTGAAGAGGTGGGAATGTAAAAGGGGAAAGGACAAGTAACAGATCACTGTCCACCTTGAGTATAATTGAATGAAATATTGATCGGGCGGCAGTGTAGTGTAATGGTTAGGGAACTGGGCTTGTAACTCAGATGTTGCAGGTTCGATTCCCAGGTGGGGAACTGCCGTTGCACCCTTGAGCAAGGTACTTAACCTGAATTTCTTCAGTAAAAATCTGTATAAATGGATTGTATGTAAAGAAATGTAAACTGTGTAAGTTGCTCTGGATAAGAGCATCTGCTAAATGCATAAAATGTAAATGTAAAATGATCACCATTACAATGCAAATGGCTTAATGCATCCACAACAACCATGCACACAAAACAGGACAGCACATTGATCATGAAAGTTGCTGCACTAAAGGTAAACATAGAACACCCATTAAAATCACTCCTTTTGCTTGCGTGAAGGGTTACTATGACTTTTTTATAACTTCGAACTTACTGATATAATGCCTAGAAAACTTGTATTTTTCAGATTTTGGGTCGAGGAAAAAAAATGAAAATTAAAAACGGGTAACCGAACTCGATGATAAAATAATCTATAAAAAGAAGCACCATGTTGTTACATTTAACCTTTAATTCTGTCTCGCGACCCAAGTGCTGCATTGTAACGGAAAACATTCTCACAAATCCACACAAGCGGCCGACTTCAAATTACACAAGCAGTAAGGACTGCTTACAGGGGGATTTGCCTGGAGGTGATGTTTTGGCACACAATGTACTGTTGTGTACTGATCATTCTAGGAGTCAAGTCTTTTTTTGAAAAATGTATTATTTCTTAGAAAAATGTATTATTCCAAAACTGGTCACCCCTTTCTGACTGTATTCTACACACACAGTACACAGTTAAAGCAATTGCACAGAAATGATGTCACTGACCCTGTGGCCAACTGAACCAAGAGAGGGGACAGTCGGTGAATAAGATCAGTCTTCACTTTGCGAGAGCTCTAGCACACCAAGACAACGGTAAGGTGTCAGGATGAGACTCTGAGTCTCGGGGGCAGAGGAGGAGCACTACTGGACAAATCGCCAGCGGTCAGAATAAACCACTGCGCACTCATCCTACAGATAAACTTCGTTCCAGGAGACTTCACAGCATGGCCGGTAGCAGGGTAATCCAGCAGTGTCACTCATGATCTTAAGAGGTTCCCTGCCACATGCATATCCAGCCAATAGTAAATACAGGTAAAAAGTTCAGTTTACCTGCTGAGTTTCCCTGAGGAAAACATGAAGAAATGGCGGCGGCAGCATCTACTACACCTGCCAATGAGCACAAGCCGGCAAACAGCCTGTACATGTGCAGATGCAAATGCACACTGCCGGTAAAATACACCTTTTGGTTACAACTGTCCCTAAACTCTACGTTAAGTAAAAAAAATGGACACTTCTCAAGGTCAATTTTTAAAGTGTGGTCATCATATATCAGAGCGAATAACAGTCACTGGCTGGCCCGGTATACACCAGGTAAATTATACTCACTATTTGTCAAAGTTGATTCTGTGGTGATGCATACCACCAGCATTACCACGACCTCCTGGATGCTTCCTGTGTTTCCCTGAAAAATTGAAGGGAGGGGGACATCATTTTCCAAAATATCACCTCAGCAACAGCAACGTCAGCACACAACTGATAAGGCAACTTACAATGAGCACTTCGGTCGAGAAACAAATCGGTACTCACCAATACGGCCATGGCCGTGGCTGACGTGCCCCCGGAGCTTCCTGGTCTTGGTGTTTCTAGTAGGCTAGAAAGAGAAGACGAGCGGAGGGCTGGTGAGAAGACATGGTTGTCTATCCACTCACTCTGCATGCTGCACTGCCGGGCTAGGTAGCTAGCTACCTGGCTAATGACGATAACGTTAGCAGGCTAGCTCGTCGCCTACGTTTAATTGTGATCCAACTGGACAGGCAAAACATTGGCCAACTCACTCGGTGTTTACTTGACTAATCGGTAGGAAAACTACGAATTTCAACTATCTAGATGGCAACACAGTGCATTCGCTAGCTATCAACATACGTTGCATTGCGCTGGCGGGCTAACCACATACACAACGCTTAAGATATTCTACCATTACAACGGACTAATAGGACCCAAACTGTTGCTTCTGAAAGCATTCATGTTGCTCATTTCACAATGATGCGAGTTAAAGGCAGACCGATAATATTTGTTCATTATCTTGCTTAACGCATTGCCTATCTGACCAGGCCTAATCATACAGTGCTGGAACAGAACTGAGAAAACTCCCAATTTTTATATGTTTGAAACAAGAGATTCTTGTAATTTTGCTTAAGTGGCCGTTGATCATATTCCCTGTGTGATATTAAGCGACTAGCAGTTCATTACTGCCTCCTGAAACTGAGGATGTGTCCCGATTTTTTTCTGAACCCGTATGCTGAAATATAGGAACAAGTACCTACCATCTTGGAGGGTGACTGAAAGAGGAGCGAGAAGAGGAAATCTCACGATTATATTCGAGATTTCGTACTCAAAAACCTTCGTCTCAGCAATAAGAGCGACATCTACTGGACTGGCGGGGAACGCTGATGATCAGAGACGAAGGTAATGAACTTCAAATGCTTGGAATCAAACGCTGCCGGCAAATTGAATTTGTCCTTTTCATGGTTTGCAAAAACATGCATTTGTCTCTAGTTATTTTCAACACCATGTAATATTGAAATTAAAATGCATACCATTTCATCTCAGTACAATAAAACGTGGTTATGGAAAAAAGTTTGTTACCTAGTGCGATTATTACTGTACTGCAATATTAGCCAGTCTGCTATGCAGGATTCGCGCTGACATTGTATAACATAAACATAGTGCGTAGCTAGATTTCTCTCATCATGCCTCGGGAACCATCGCTCTTCACGCCCGTCGTGAGGGTCTTGTAATGGATCTTGTTGCTCGCATGTAAAATTGAGAGTCCGACTGTGATGAGGTACGGTATGTAGCTACCGCTAAGTAGAAGAATATCTCTTTAATTAGCTAGAACATTTCACGAGGCTATTCTTTTACAGCAAGGTGCGGTCCAAAGAGAACTGAGGGAGAATAAAAACGTTGAGATGTAAATTCGCATGGAAATTACCACTCGGTAATAAAGATGACCGGCTATTATATTACCCTTAATGAGAAATTGAAGTGGCGCTAAATTATGTTCAGCTAGATATAGAATGGGTTCATGCGTTTGGTTTGCGCGATCACCCAGGCAAGTGAAAAGGTGAACTGTTATCGGATGACAGATAGTGTGTTATCATTTGCATAGCTCTTGACACATCTTAACCTGAAATCTTAGAAGAGTTGCAGGCCGTCCAGCTGTTTTACTCTTGTAATTTGCAAAGTTACGTATTGTGTGTGATGAAATTGTAAATCCTCTCGAGAAATAATGTTAAACCGTTCATGTTATGTATCGTTTATTTTTACGAAGATATTTTATTTTTTATGAAGATATTTATGAAGACATTTAAATAATATGGACAGTGGACATAAAAATGGGTTGTAGGCTATTCAAATTAAACACCGTTACAAGATATTTTTTGTAATCTCTGGTTATGCGCTGCTTAGCTTTTATATGACGGCACAATGGAAATAAGTCCCTCTTTCTCAGTTTATCTGGAATGAGTAGCCTACACTTGTTCATCCTCTTCCTGCCAGGCTCACACCTGCAGGCGCGGCACTCCCGCTTGCACCTGCAACACCTGTGCACTCGCCTTATGGGGGTGATGTAAGTGCACTTTTATTTGGGGGGGGTTAAGGTGCTCTTAAGTATTTTAAAATACTGCGTGCGTTTGAGAACTCGCGTGCAAACTAAATAAATGTATGTACTCGCCAGGTCTGACTTTGTGCTGAGCCGTCAATATGGGATGAAATTTAAAAAACGCACTGAGTTTTTGGTGCTCCCTGCGGCATCTCTCGGGGAACATTAACGTGAGGTTCCCTGCTCACCCTCCTTCGTTAGCTGTTACGAGCAAAGGCCCAGACGAAAGAAGAGGAGTCGCGACGAGGGGAGCAGCAACTTTATTACAGCCCTAGTGCTATATTTACCGACAGGGAGTTGTCTACTACATTTGCATTCTCACAGGAAATTGAGATCAGTTTTCTCAGATACCGAGGCAGCCTCGCCACTCTTTAGTGTGTGTTTGTCCGGCTTTGCAACAGTGGTGCATCATCATTCGAGGGAAAAACCCAAAGAGACCCGCACCTTCTAATCAGATTAAAGCGGGCTGTATTTTTTTAGGGACCAAGAGCTCCAGAAGAGTGAGTACGCTGATATTATTGCAATCTTTGTGCATCCTTTTTTGTTGTTATTGTATATGCATTAAGCATTGGAAGCATATGCAAATATGCATATCCAGGTACCTGGCATATCCAGTTCTTGTTTATCGAAGGCATCTGTGACTTTGACTTGGTCTTATGCGAACTCTTAACTTTAGGGTATGCACTTCATGTAAGCGATGTTCACATGGAGAAGTGCTGAACATCACTACTGTTTGGAAGAATAACAACCAAATCTGACATTGAAATCAAAGACCAGACTAATGTAGACTCTCTCAGAATGTGATCTCACAGCCTCACTGGTCATTGACTTTGCATAGGTGTGCTGTCAACAGAGCGGTCTATGTGCAGTTTGTGTCAGCTCTATGCAATGGCATTGCTCAAATGAGCCAGGACTGGCTGTTCTTGGCAGGAGCAGAGTGCCGTCACTGGCAGAGGTGCAGTACACAAGAGGGTTTAAACGCTGAATGGAATGAATTATAGGCAAGCTTTTATAATGTAGTGTATTTTTTAATTCAAATAAGAAACATTTTGTTATCAAGGATGAGACTTGTCTCATTATTTTTGTGCTATGTGCTGTGTGTGTGTGTGCGTGCACACATGTCTGTGCTTGTGTGTGTGAAAGTGTTTGTAGACCCCCAACAAGTTTCATACAAGCAGTGTGCAACCTATTTCTCTTGTTGTATTGGATTACTGCCTGACGACATCACCTGCTGCAAAACGCCCTTCTTTTATTTTTTACTTAACTTCACCAAGCATCAGGACCTCATATTCTACAAAATAGGAATACATCACAAAATTGTGATCACCAAAATTGTCTTTACATCACGAAAACATAACTGCATGGCATTTTAATATATCCACATATTACGTTTATATTTTATATTTTTGGGCATTTATCCAGAGCAACTTACAACAATGCATCTTGTTTATAAACATAGCTACTCTTTGTCACCTGTTTCTGAATTGAAGGAAAAATGATGACGTAAAGATTTGCTCATCTGATCTGCACAGATTCTGCAGTTCAAGTGCTCATGAGAAAACACAGATTTTCTGAAGTTTGTGGTGTGATACACAGTCAACAGAGGGATGTGCCTCCAAGTGTATTATTATTACATTGAATGTACTGAATTGAACTGTATAATTGACATTCTCTAACATGACAAAAAGAAAGAATGCTATGACACAGGTATTACCTGCCAAATTGATTATTCCGATACTTGACACACTTGTTAATCGAGAAAAATAAATTAAAACTGGTCTTGCAGCTCGGCTGCATCAAGCGTGCTCTGGGCTCGAAGCTCAAAGGCTGTTACAGGATCTGAGGTGCCGCCGTCTTGCTCTTTTTCCTAACGGTGTGTTTTCATTTCTTATTTGAGTCGATTGGCCTTCCCTAGACACAGTTCCGTGAGCAAATGCCGCAAAAGGCCATAGTCTCTCTCATGATATCCTAATTTTTACATCCCCCCTGCCATTGTGAGAGTGGGACTCTAGTTTGCCCGTGAGCTGCGTGACTGTGCTCTCGGGAATAGTTAATTTTTGTAAAAAAACATTATGATATTATCTGCAGGGACGGAGGGCACAGGCAGCGCACTGTATCCTGGCTCGTTCCCCCTTCCGTCGCAGCACCAACGCCTCTCTTAAATATAGGTCACTTGTCCTTTGCTTCCATTTCAGGAAGGGCTTTGGGGGATCTTTTGTCCCAGAAAAGAAATTAATTATCCTCCTCCCCCACCTCCACCCAGTTCCCTATTATTACGTCTTTAAAAAAAGATTTTTTTTTTATTAAAGGGATTGATTTTGGCAGCTTCCCGTTGTAGTGTGTGAGAGGTTGCTGAAGTAATTTACACAAAGCAGTATTGGATGAGGGGAGTTTCAGCTTAATTGTAAGTATGTTGAAGTTAATTGTGGTGTGTGCTGTGTCCAGCAGGTGAATCTGTCAGCGCCGCTGTTTGCTCCAGGCTGCTGTATGTGGATATGTGCAGCGCCACACACTAGACAGCTAAACACCTAGGTGTTAACATGGAGAAGGTGAGTGTTGTTCCTCTGTATCAAGTAACTTTGCTGACATAGGGAAACAAAAGAAAATACCTGTTTAATCTGGGTGGGGTCCTTACAGCATTCAGAAAAAACAGTGCTGTTTGTAAACGTGCTTATATGAGAGTGTGCTTGTTTTGTTTAACATGCGTCTAAAAGTGTGGGGGGAAAAAAGGGTTGAATGAGTAATTTCAAGCCTTGCCCTTTCATTATGGAGTAGAATGTTTCTTGATATACTGCCATTGGTTATATATAGTGGTTGTTGTTTGATTGAGAGAGCCTGCCAATATTAATTTGCATTGGATCTTGTTGGGGCGGGTTAACAGAGTTTTGATTAGACTTGCACTATAGTCATCTCTTTGCCCCCCCCCACTCTACCCTATGACAGGCCCTTGTGACTAATGTATTACAAATTGATTGTAAGTCTTTGGCCTGTGAGTGGTTTGACAGGAAGTCAATGTAGGCCGTTTCACAGCAGCACTCAATTCAAGAACACATTTAGTGTTTTTATCTGCCAGAAGGTGTCAAGGGGTTTCTCACCATCTTCAACGCATGCGAGTGCATTTCTAATTAAGCATGAATATTAAAGCGGAACAGCACAAGCCAAAGAGGTCTCAGGGGTTTGACAGAAGCTCCCGAGTGACAACCGTGTAAAAGTGGCGCAACCTTAATTTTCCAGGTGAAATTGTAGAGCTTTGGTTTTTTAATGCTTATTTGTTTCAGGAATTTGGTTGTTCAATGGTTCAATGCCTCTAAGCAGTTATGTCCTCTGGGCACTGTACTTGGGTGCTGTCGTCGAATTATGTTCCTCAGGCTTCTCTGATCTTGAGCTTTACCTCCCAATTCTTTCCAGTTCGTGTTTGATTTTGAGATACTTCCCTTGATACTTTCCAATCAGCCGTTGACAACGATGTCTGCTATTGTTGGGAATCTGCTCCCTTTGTGGAATCAAGTCGGGACCGGCGAAGTAACCCACTGGTGACCACTTTCCAATTGAAAAGGCTTTAATACAAGGCCGTAACCATGGAGTCAACATTGGGGGGGACCAAATCAATTTATTTATATTTTTTATATCAGCTAGGCTATATATTGGGGGGGACATTTTGAGCATATCTGAATATTGGGGGGGATGTGTCCCCCCCAATATATATGGTCGTTTCGGCCTTGCTTTAATACAATGCACAAGGGGAGAAATGCCAAAGACGCTACGACAGCGTTTATCCAGCAAATCTCAACTCAGTAACTGTAAGTGAGGGTTTAAGTACCCTTGTCCGAGGTGTCGCAGTTGCCCAGCATGCCGTTCCCCAGCAGGGAATACACATTGCACCCAGACATCCCGGAGGCACCCATTTGGTATATACTGTAGTTAACAATGGAATTGGTGTGACCATTTGGCCCTAACAAGGTGGGGACAATGTGTGTGTAAAATGTGTACTGGAAATGAAGATAAAACAAAAATATTTCAAAAAGAATAAAACAATCAATGAGGGTTATACTACATTTCATACCTCAAACCTAACATTCCCCCATTTTGTATTGGTGGTGGGGTAGCATCCCAACCACCATTATTTAGATTCTATTCATTCTCTCATTTGCAAGAGAATTGGTCAGATTGGAATAAGTCACATTATAATGCACATTATTGATTAAACTACACAATTTACAGTACATACAAAGAACTAAAACAAAAGTTACAATACTAAGACCCCAAATACCCTGAGATATTGACAGATATATATCAATTAGCCATTGGATCACAGTCGTTTCCTTTTTAGTCACACTCTGGTAATGCTCGTTAGCGCAGAGGAAAGCATCAGTAGTCCCCTGAGTAGAGATGAGAGCATGCTTAATTTTTACTCCAGTTTCCTTAACTAATCTCTCAATCAATTCTATCGGAAACTGCCAGAAGTGTTAGTGGTGACATCAGGAGCGACTAGAATAGAGCCGATAATTATAAAAATACCAGTTGGGTTAACGCAATAGGAAGTGTTAGTGATAGAAGTACCAGTTGGGTTAGGTGTTAGGATCATGTGTAGCGGAAGCAAGATGGTAAGTAGCTTGGTTAGAAGGAAGTCCTCCTTTTGCCACTGATATAGTAATTGTTGCTAACAGTTTGTCAGCCCAATCTCGATTATTAGATTCTATAGTTATTGAAATGACCCAGTGGCTCCCACCCATCCTGTAATATCAGAGAGCAAATCCTTACCTTTCCTAATTACTGATGGCGTGTATCAAAGGAGGTGTCGTGAGGAGGCCGAATACTAAAACTAAATAATCTGTAACTCAGAATTTATTCGAGACAAATAGAATATAACATGGATCACAAGCAGACAAACACAAATCTCTCCATCGAGCTCTTCAGCTCTCTCCCCGCGGTCCGTAACCCCTGCTCCTCCTCCAACTTCTTCTCTAAGTCACAAATCAGGTCTCTGCTGATTGGCTGACGTTTTCCCAGGTCCTCCAATCGCAAGCCACTTACGTCAGCCTGACTTCCTATCAGGAAGACTGTCCAATAAATAACAACCTACCTCATCTGTTTAAGCCACTTACGTCAGCCTGACTTCCTATCAGCCTTATCAGAAACAGTTGCAAGAACTCAAAACAAATAATAGGCGCCAAGACTAGTTTTGCAGGTCAGAATAAGAACATACTAATAAAATCCCACATTACATCACCTTTACAATTACATGAGAATCAAATGAGAGTGTCTGATTGATACACCTACTAGGGCAGACAGAGGTTCTCCTTCAGAGGACAGTCCAAACTTAGGTCCACAATACAATTTAGGGCATGTGCCAGGCTTCTCTGGAGTACAGCATCTAGCATGTGCCGCACCTCTTAGCTGAAGGATCAAATGTCTTCTTGATATTTTTTCACCAGGACCTGTCTCCAGGTTCAACTATGCAAGTTTCCTCCTTGTCCTCAGCCGGGTCAGGTTCGGTTCTGTGATCATCCGAGACACACTGGGACAAGAGTCTGCAATATTCAACTAAACGCAACTAAACAATCACCCATTACATGTAATTCACCACCACCAATACACAAATCATCAGGAGTCCTCATTGGTCGACCTGTAAGCATTTTGAAGGGTGAAAGTGAATCTTGATTAGTTCGGCCCTGCTCTCATAGAGAGGAGCACCGCTGGTTGTTTCGTCACCCAGTCTTTTCCTGAAATGGAGAACAATTGCTTCGTTAGTTTGTTCTTTAAAACGCGGTTTGTCTGCTCAAACATCCACAGCTGCCACAGAGGCAACTTTTCCTTCGATGGCTGCAACCTTTGCCCACTCATCTGCCTCCCTGTTACCCTCTGTATGAGGATCAGTTCCATTGGTGTGGACCTTCACTTTCAATACTGCCACCTGTCTTGGTTTCTGTATTGCTTCATGTAGTCTCTTCACTACTCTCCCATTTTGTATTGGGGCTCCTGCGCTAGCCAGGAGTCCACAATCAAGTTTGTGAACTGCCCACACCTCCGGGGGTCCAGGGAGTGGGGGGAGGAGAGCTACAGGGGCAGCATAATTACTATGTGGAGCATACATGAGAGGTGTCACAGTAATATTCTTACCAGAGAGAATTTGCATAGAGGGGGAATCCCTCCGATTTCAACTGGCACCGTAGTTCATTTAGCATGTCTTTTCCAATTATATTTCCTTCAACCTGTACTGTAGCCTTAATTACGCCACTATATCTAGGTATGATTGCTTCCATGGCAGCTTTCTTAACCTCCTCACTTAACATCTCGTTCTCCATTCCTGATCCAGCAATCGGTAACACTACAGCTAGTACAAAGTTATTATTAATAATTGTCGGTAGCTACGTCCCCGTGTGTAAGGGTTTCTAAGGGCAAGTAAAGTATGTGCTGTGTACTTTATCGTATTAATGGGAATACAAGGGCAGGAGTTTTTAGATATGGTCAATGACTGCTTTTTGGTACAGTCTGTTACTCAGCCTACGAGAAGGAGATCAATACTGCATCCTGATAGAATTTGCAGCACAGAGGTAGGAGAACCAATAGGGGCAAGTGACCACAATGCAGTTATTTTTGATATTCTTTGGCAAGTTAAGACAGCCTCCTCTGTCTCTCGAATTTTTTATTTTAGACGAGCTGACTTCAATAAAATGAGAGAGAATTTAAGTAATATAGATTGGGTATAACTTCTAGATTGCAGAACTGTGAATGAAAAATGGACTATATTTAAAAGGGTTATTGTAGATGTACAGTGGAAATTCATCCCCAAAGTAAGGAAAAATAGGATGAAAAAACAGTCTCTGCAGTGGATGACTAAATCTTTACGGGAGATTTTGAGGCAAAAGAAACGACTGTACAGAGTATATAAAAAGGATAATTCAGAGAGAAACAAGTTAGATTATTGTAATATGCAGGCTAAGGCTAAAAAGGAAATAAGATCAGCTAAAAGGCGGTTTGAAATTTAAAATTTCCCAAGATGCAAAAAGTAATCCTAAGACGTTTGTTCAATATTGTAGTAGAAAAAGGAAAGTTAAGGATGAGGTTAAGTGCATTAAGAATAAGGAAGGAACTTTGGTTTATAATAATAAGGATATTACTAACACACTAAACAGTTACTTTGTTGAGAGCTTTACTAGAGAAGAGGTTATAAATATACCTAAATGTATAGACAAGGTACAGAATGTTTTGGAGGACTTTGAGATAAGGGACGTAGAAGTACTACAAAAACTACAAAAACTTAAGACAAATAAGGCAGCAGGCCCAGATGGCATATATCCCAGAGTACTCAAAGAACTTGGGGAAATTATATATAAACCATTGACAGATATTTTCAGTCAATCCATAATCACTGGAGAAATACCAGATGATTGGAAGCAGGGTAGTATAATTCCAATATATAAGAAAGGGGACCGTACTGACCCAGGGAACTATAGGCCTGTCAGTTTAACTTGCATCACATGTAAAATGCTGGAATGTATTATTAGGGATAAGTTGGAATCATTCTTGAAAAATAATAGTATTTTAAGGGAGAGCCAACATGGATTTCTCAAAGGGAGGTCATGCCTAACAAACCTCCTGGACTTTTTCGAAGAGGCTACAAAGTGTGTTGACCTGAACCAGGCTTATGATATTATATATTTGGACTTTCAGAAAGCATTTGACAAGGTACCACATGAGAGGCTCATTGCGAAAATGAATTCAGTAGGAATTGCAGGAGTAGTTTCAGAGTGGGTTCATAATTGGCTGCAAGGGCGAATACAAAGAGTAACAGTAGGTGGGGCCGTATCTGACCTCGGTGCTGTGGGCAGTGGTGTCCCGCAGGGATCGGTGCTGGGACCTCTGCTCTTCCTTATCTATATAAATGATCTTGACATGGACGTTATTTAAACTTAGCAAACGGAGACTTAGGGGGGATTTGATTGAGGTTTTTAAATTCCTAAAAGGGATTAACAAAGTAAAATACCAAAGATTTTTTAAGATAAGTGGAGTCAGCAGAACAAGAGGCCACAGGTGGAAATTAGTTAAAGGCAAATTCCGCACAGATATTAGGAAGTTTTTCTTTACACAGAGAGTTGTCAATGCCTGGAACAGCTTGCCAGGTCAGGTAGTAGAGGCAGAAACGCTCGGGCTATTCAAGTCCAGGCTAGATGTAGTACTAGATGCTCTTTAGATTAGGACATGATGAGCCAAGATGGGCCGAACGGCCCGTTCTCATCATTATGTATTCTTAAGTTCTTATGTTCTTATGTTAGTAGAAAAATAGTAAAATTTGCAGATGATACGAAACTTGGGGGTTTGGCAAACAGTTTGGAATCGACTAAAGTAATCCAAGATGACTTAAACAAAATAAAAAAATGGGCAGTTACATGGCAGATGACATTCAATATTGCTAAATGCAAAGTTATGCATGTGGGAAATAAAAACATTAGACAGTAGTATTTTATGGGAGGAGAAAAGTTAGTAGGTGTTCAATTTGAAAAGGACTTAGGAATTGTAGTTGATCAAAGCCTATCTGCATCAAAGCAGTGTGCTACAGCAGTGAAAAAAGCCAACAGGATGCTGGGATACATAGCAAAAGGTATTGAGTATAAATCAAAGAAGGTTATATTAATGTTATATAATGCCTTTGTCAGACCCCACTTAGAATACTGTGTGCAGTTCTGGGCACCGCACTACAAGAAAGATATAGAAGCTCTTGAAAAAGTCCAAAGAAGGGCAACTAACTGATACCTGGTATGAAAGGTAAAAGTTATGATGATAGACTTAAGGCACTCAATCTATTTAAACTTAGCAAACGGAGACTTAGGGGGGATTTAATTGAGGTTTTAAAATTCCTAACAGGGATTAACAAAGTAAAATACCAAAGATGTTTTAAGATAAGTGGGGTCAGCAGAACAAGAGGCCACAGGTGGAAATTAGTTAAAGGCAAATTCCGCACAGATATTAGGACGTTTTTCTTTACACAGAGAGTTGTCAATGCCTGGAACAGCTTGCCAGGGCGGGTAGTAGAGGCAGAGACGCTTGGGCTATTCAAGTCCAGGCTAGATGTAGTACTAGATACTCTTTAGATTAGGACATGATGAGCCTAGATGGGTCGAACGGCCCGTTCTCATCATTATGTATTCTTATGTTCTTATGTTCTCTCAGGGGACTAACAAGAATTCAGCGTTTCCTTGACCACATTTGAATTGTTCCCCTGTTAGGATAGAATAAGAATGAATAAAACAGCATTGACAAATATTTATTTTGTATGGTCTGCAATTTGTATTTTCTCTTTCTGCTGTACCTAACTAATATGTTTAGGCCTATGTCTGTGTATGTATAATCTATACACTGTATATAAGTGTGTCATGTAGTTCTGTAAAATAGATGTAGCACTGTAAAACCACTTTGCAGTTAACACATTTCAATATTTTTGAGAGCGTTTAAACACAGCAGTGCCCTGGCCATACAGTAGTGCAGTACCTGAGCGCATGTGAGACAAACAGCCTAATACAGAGATGTGCAGATATTTCGGGGGGTTTCTACACATCAGTGGCATGTGTAGAGTTTTGTTGGTTTGTCGCGCTGGTGACTCTGGCGTACCTGTGCACCCTGCAGCTTTGCACTCACTGCCGGGAGCCCAGAGATGCCCAGAGCCTGTGCACCGTCTGCAACAAGTGGCTGTGCTACCAGTGCACCGACATGCACCAGGACCACAGGGCCGACATGCACCAGGACCACAGGGCCGCTGGCTCCCTGCTGCTGCTCCACTCAGCCAAGGGGCCCACTCATATGGGTAAGCTCCCCAGCCTGCCCTGCTGCTGTCAGCTGTCATACAGCGCCTTACTGTAGCCTGGGACAGAGTCCTCATATCCAGGGGTTTATGTTCTCCCCCCCATACAAGGACAGATTCAGATGTATTCACACCTTTTATTGTGTGGGTTTGGGGGGTGGGGTCACAAAACAGGTTAGTTACGATTTGACAGTATTGTTTTTGAAAATAATCATTTGCAAAGGAAGTGCTGTGCAGTATTGGTCGAATTGAAAACTGTACACGTTTCCTCTTATTTCTTTTGCTATTTGGCAAACAAATTTCTCCCGCCTTCCACCCGTCTTTCACCAGCTAAATATTACCAGCTCTCAACAGGTGCACAAAAACTACTGTTCTTCATTTTGCTTGAGACAAATTTAGCTCACATGTAAGCTAAATTTAGCTGCATGGTGCGTATCCACCACAATCGAAGGCTGATAATAATAGATTATGGGCTCTGTAGTTATTCCTCATTACGGGGCCAGCTCGCACGAGCACCGTCTCTCTGTGCTGTTTATGTGAGTAGAGACGTAAGCACTAGGAGCCAGGCGGGAGGCTGGCGGTAACCAGGCACACAGGAAGTGGTCAGCCTTTAGCGTGCTGTGAAGCTGCAGAGCAAGAGAGAGATGATTCAGGCTACTCTTTAACCCACTGCACTGGGCGTGTGATTACCAGGTAGTTAGATGCTTGATGGAAAAAAACTGATAGTACTATAAATCTATAAATATTTGCAGGCTATTTGAACTGAGTTTTACAAACCAAAATAAATTGCTTCTGTTTCTGGCACTGATATTTAAATCCTCTAATGCCTCCTGATGCATTGATATCTGTCGGTTGTTGATAAGCCCCTACATTTCTTTGATGATTATTAGACCAGCCCTCCATAAATTTAGATCAGTTGCATTGTCTGGGATCAGATTTTTTGCAGATGATCGGTGGTAAACTTGTCTAAATTTAGAAGCGCTAATGTCCCAGTTTAGCTACAAATTCAAATGTTCTTTTTGCTAGTTTGATCATTGTTCCCTTTTGCGTGCATCTGTAGTAGTCTGTCCTTACTCTCTATTTCATCTGAATATAATGCAAAAAATCATACAAACACATACATGCATGCACATGCATTGTCATTCTAATATAATAATATATGCCATTTAGCAGACGCTTTTATCCAAAGCGACTTACAGTAGTGAATGCATACATTTTCAGTATATGTGGCCCCAGTGGGGATTGAACCCACAACCTAAGCGTTGCCAACGCAATGCTCTACCAACTGAGCCACAGAGAACCAGATTCATATGTCATTCTCACATATGAATCTAGAAGAGGTTGTCTCTTTTATATTTCATGTCTGAGAATGAGAATGCATGCGTATGTTTCATTTTTTTGCCGTTGTCTTGGTCATGTTTTCTTTTTTTTTCAATTTCGATTGACAGCAGGTGTGTTGATATAATGAGAAGTTGACAGTTTATGGATTTGATTAGCTGGTAGTGTAGCTTCAGCCATGCAGACCCACAGTACACAGTACACAGTACTACACAGCCAGGTCTACTCATGTCTTGCCTTGCCCGTGTCAGGTTCTGTTACATTAACATGTCAGGTTCTGTTGCATTAAGCAGACTGGGCTTGACAAATTGCCAGTTTTTCCTGAAAGTAGCATTTTTAGCATGATTTTAGGATGGACACATTGCCTCCACCTGCACAGTGCTGACGTGTCCTCTCAGTGAGTGTGCTCCAAAAGAACAAAATGAACTCCCCAGAACAGCTGGACTGATTTTTTAAATTGGGTCATGGTGGTTCCCTTTTCATAGTAGACAAAGAAAGATGGAATTCCCCCTAATTCCAAGATGTAATTCAATCACCTGCAAAGCATTAGATCTTGTGATTCTGCTTGAATAACTCTTTATTTTGTATGTGTGTTGTGTTTTATTACAGTGTTTATTTTCAGTCAGCTCCCCAAACTCCTCTTCCTTGTAATTTGTCTGAATGCTTGTCTTGGTGAAGGGACTGTGTAACAAGAGCTCTGTTTGTGTTCCGCTTCTATCTGCCTCCCGGTGCAGAAGCTCAGACTAGGCCCCAAACCCCCATGCACACATGATTGGTGACCCACATGTCCCTGGCATATTTGATTGGCTTAAATATGCCTGACAAGCGTTTAGGATTCTACATGTAGAATCTCGGGAAGACGAGTTCCGTTGTCTCCTGTTTACTTCCAAGTTTGCGATTACATTGACCACATTGCGATTACATTGAGCCCTTAGTTCATGTTACCTAAAATTGTTACAGTGTGCCTTGGGCCTATATTTTTTTGTGCCTGTGCTGTAGCTCAGACCCTGTGCTGTGCTGTAGCTCAGACCCTGTGCTGTGCAGCAGCTCAAAACCCTGTGCTGTGCTTCACAGGCTCTGGGTGCTGGTCAAGTGGCATACCACTCTGTCACTTCCACAAGCAGGAGGCCCTGGACCTCTTTTGTGAGTCATGTGACCTCCTGTCCTGTAGCAGCTGCCACCTGGCCACCCACAGGGACCACAGGTGAGCAGGGAGACCAGGCCAGGTCAGATCAGCATCTGCAAACAGCCACACACACACACACATTCATACAGTCACTCATTCAGTCAGTCAAACACACACACACACACACACACATTAACTCATAGTCAGTCAGTCACTCACACACACAATAACTCAGTCAGTCACTCTCACACACACATACGCACACACAAACCCTTGAGATCCGCTGTCTGTTAAGGACTTACTGCACAAAAGTCAGCAGGCCAATGCATTCCAAAATATACTTGTAATCTGCGGGGTGCAGCGGTTTCTGCATGGCAGACACGTTGTAATACACCCGTTTATCCTCAGGGTGGTCCATGTGGGGAAGGCCCTCCAGAATCAACTATGGCTCTTTGAGAACCTGATGGTTCAAGTGGAGGACAAGAAGTCTGCTGTGGAGAACACAGCAAAGCAGATAGAGGACAGGTGAGCTCTGTCACACCTGCTAGAGCTTCCATATCACTGCCATTTCTTAGATGCGTGGGCATGATTATTGCTAAACTATTTATTTAAAACCTGAGGCAAATTACCTTTGAGACAAAAAAACACATTTAACTTATCTCTGGGTACATTATGCAGCTGTTGTATGCCTGTAGAGAAAACATGGATATTTAAAAAATATATATATATATTACAACAATGTGCCCTCTCTCAATGAATGTGACAATGTGTAGTGGATCCAAATGTTTTGAAAGTCTTTTGTGTTGAAGATGATTTCTTTGGTATGCCAGTGGTCATAATGTCATTGTCTGTGGATTTTCCAGGTTGCACGGGGTGAAGGTCATGCAGAGGAAGGCAGAGAACCAGATTAAAATGGCCAAGATGATCATGATAAACGAACTGAACAAGCGCGCCAATCTATTAATAGAACAACTGGAGGTAATTACTCTTCGTCTTTCTGAACGCCTTCAGGGAATTCCGCTCCGGCGCGGCAAAAACGGACCTTAAATGTGCACGACCCTTGCCAGGCTCACTCCAAATGTGATGTAATCAGCCTGGAAGGCGCTAGGCAGGAGGTAGTGATGGAAACCGAGCTCAGATGTGGACCTCTGGAAAGGTCTGCTGTAAATAGATAGTTAATTGGGCTTTCTTCTTGCCAATAGTCCACAGGAGTGATGAAGGTAGGCTGAAGGATGAAGTTCGGTCAAAACGTGTCAGCGTGTGTTGGCATGGCCAAAGAGTTAAAAAATATTTTCTACAAACAATGTGGTGTAATTAAATATATATATTTTTTTTTTACTTTCTCTTTCTCCTTTTTTCAAAAATTTTCTCCCAATTTAGTAGCCAATTATACCCTCTTTTTCATGTCAATTATCCCCTCCCTCGTATTTGAGAGCTTGCTACTGTAGTCCTGAAACCAGCAGTGACATGCGGCGAAGCACTGTTTCGTCTGAGCTGGAACCTGCTAAGCCGTCACCGCAACTCTGGTATACACACAGGGCCACTCCTATACGCAGCGAGCTCGTATCGGCTTCCCTCCCCCCACCCTGGGGCGGACAGCCAATTGCCACCCCCTAGTGGTACTTCCGGCCACAGCCAAACCTGGCGCGACCTGGTGGAATCAAACCCCAGTCGCAGTGGACAGCGTCGGACGTTCTACCGCTACACCATCCGAGAAGCCCCCCAATGTGGTGTATTTTGATCTTTTGATAACACGCAGAGTGCCGCCGCTTTTCCTACCCACCGACTGGATCACGGGATGTAGCTAGCCGCGTTTTTCTCTTGGCTTGTCTACAGCAATGTTGAGGTTTTTTTCTGCTGTTCTCCACTCAGAAGGTCTCAAACGAATTCAAACAGCGCCTGGAGGACCAGCTGCAGGGGATGATTGAGCTGTGCAGCCGGCTGGGCCACGTGCAGAACTTCATCAGCTGGACCACGGCCCACCACCAGAGGAACCCCCTGCTCTTCAGCAAGGAACTGGTAGGCAAGGAGGTGTGGTCAGTGCAGAGTGGGGATGGCGGAGTGTGAAATTTGGCGGGGACCATATTGTGGCATCGCCGATTCATTGATTTTAACCGCTCGCAAACGTTTTGTTGAAGGGAGAAATAACTTTTTTCGATTGGAACGGCTCAAGCTGCTGTGTATTGTGAGTGCAATTTTCCGTCCCTGCTGGACTAAAGGTGTCTGTAAGTGGTTCGTAACAGCCCTGGTGTCCCTGAGGGTGTTTCTCGGTGGTGTCGACGCTCTCCCTAATGCAGAAACACTGTGCGCCGTGCTGTGAGCAGTTACTGGAAAGAGTGATAAGGGAACTGACGGTGGGATTATTGACATGCAAATGTGTGGGTTTTTATTGAGTGGCGCGATCAGTGGTGTGATCAGTGGTGTGCAGATAAGGATGGTGGCCTCGCACCTGTGTCTTGTATTTAGATATGTATGTATTTTTTTAAAGCCCCCCTACCCTCGCTACTAAACTTCAGATCTAAGTTATAAACATTTAATGTAGAGATTTCCTGTCGTAGCACTTAGTGCACTTAGTTCTTAGTGCGTTGATGCCCCCCACGCCAAAGTCTAGAGCAAATCTGAACGCGCCGTCTGTGGCTGGGAGTGCCGCGGGGTGCTATGTAATTTGCTCATAGCATCACCCAGGATGAGGGTGACCCAAGGTCTATGTCAGCAGGGTGTTCCCCATCTCATTTCACAATAGTGCCTCCTCTGGCCAATCAGGCGCCTCTGACCTGCCTGCACCAGTGGTATCAGTTGTGAAGGTTAGCTCAGCTGTGTCAGTTGTGAAGGTTAGCTTACCTATGTTAGTTGGGGAGGTTAGCTAAGCTGTGCTAGTTGTGATGGTTAGCTCAGCTGTGTCAGTTGTGAAGTTTAGCTTAGCTATTGTGAAGGTTAGCTCACCTGTGCTAGTTGTGAAGGTTAGCTCAGCTGTGTCAGTTGTGAAGTTTAGCTTAGCAATTGTGAAGGTTAGCTCACCTGTGCTGGGTGTGGAGGTTAGCTCAGCTGTGCTAGTTGTGAAGGTTAGCTCACCTGTGTTAGTTTTGAATGTTAGCTCAGCTGTACTAGTTCTGAAGGTTGGCTCAGTTGTGTCAGTTGTGAAGGTTAGCTCAGCTGTGTTAGTTGTGAAGGGTAACTGCTGGATTGGAGAGTGAAGGTGGCTGCACACATTTCAGAAGACCGGACGAGCACACATTGTTGGGCAATCCAAATTGGAGGAGGAAAGAAGCAGCGTTTGGCTGCAGGTGCATGCCTGTGCGTACCCTCCAGAATTGGTGGAGGGCACTGCGATGATGGAACGGGCCTACAATTTTCATTTGGCATTTGAAATGGGACAAATTTTTTTTGAATAAAAACAAGTTGTAGGAGACTGAACTGTTCTCCCCTACTGTCTTTGCTCAGATCACTTTCCAGATGCAGCGCTTGCTGGAGTCCCAGCTGCGCTCGGACCTCGACCCCCCAGTGAAGATCAAGTTTAACTGGGATGCCAGTTTCTGGACCAAGCAGATTTCCACTTTAGGTACCAATGTGCTCAGATCTGGATGTTTTCAGGCAGTGATGCATTCATAAAATTGTAACAATACTACAATATCTGGGTGGATTGGTTGAGCAGAACTACAAACTGCAAAAATATTCAGCTGACTATGTTGTCCCTCCCGCCTAAGTATCTATTGTATGCTAAACGTTTCCTCATTAATATGTAGAGCTTGTATTATTGTTCATTAATAATCACCTTATTAAAGTTGTTTTGGCCTCGACTTAGAAGTACCTGTTTTTGGGGGGTTTCCATCTGATTGTAGGTCAACTGACAGCAGAGGGAGGAAGTCGCACTCACTCTGTGGGCGTGGCCTGTTCCAGTGTTCTAAAGCCACAGCCAATCCCCTGCTCAGCCCTGCCCACCTCTCTGTGTCACGGAGCCCTGGACCAGAGCTGCGGTTTCCAGGCCCGCTTCCAGCCCCAGATGTGCTGCCCTCACTGTGTGAACATCCCCACGCCCCATCCCGACCTGCTCATGGGGCATGGCAGGGGGTCTCTGGGGGAACACCAGGAGGTCAGGTGCCACCCCATCGCCGGACCATACCCTAAAAGGACGCTTCAGCCCGTCCAGCTACCGCAGCCCGAGGTGCGGCCTGCTGCGGGGCCCGACAGGACGCAGCCTGAGCCAAGCTCCTGCCCCGCCATGTGTGTGCAGCCCGGCCAGGTCCTCTCACCCCCGCAGGGCTGCGACCCCCAGGGCCTCCCCTCCCCAACCGCACACACGTGGCCTCACCCCCAGCAGCCGGCCTCCATGCAGGCCCCGCCGACCGGACCAGCGGATGCCTGCCTGCGCAGCAGCAGCAGCTCGCCGTCCGGGGAGACGCAGCCTGCGCAGTCGAGCCTGCAGCTCCTTCTGCAGTCCCCCCACTCGCTGCAGACAGAGCGGCTCCCTGGCAGGCAGATCCAGCCGGTTGCAGACAGGATCTGGGCAGACCCGGGGCAGCAGGCACAGATGCCGACAGCCGCAGGCTGGAGTGACACAGGCGCATCTCTTGAGCGGACCGGAGCAGGCCCGGACGCAAGCTGGAGCAAAGTCGGCCTGGGCCAGCAGCAGACGGGGGAGCGGACGCACGCGCAGGTGCAGCCTCACGCCCCCACTGCTTTGGAGAGCCACACGGACCAGTGCGCCGAACGGCATTCAGTCGAACCTGCACATCCCCTCCAGAACAACAGCGACTGCAGGGTGAGTCAGTGCAGTGGACCGCAGATCTGTGCGCCGCTTGCAACGCAATGGTTCTTACATTCACTTGCAGCTGACCACAGCGCTCTCTGGGGCTCATCAAGGGCTTCAAAGACTCACAGCGCCAGAGGGGTCTGACCACGGGCCCTGCACTGAGGGCTTCTGTAACAGTTTCACTCCATCAGCAGCCCCACATTAACCTCAATACGTTGCTCTGCATCTATGTGAAAAGAGAGAACGTGTTAGCTATGTGTTCTGTAATAACCCCCAATGCACTACTGAGAGGGAAAAAAGTGGATAAGAAGTATCCACTATATAAGTTTTATCTACTACTTGCTACTTTTCATTGATACTGCATGTTGAATTTGACAGAGCAAACAGGTACAGAGGTCAAAAGGAATGCAAAATAACTGTGTTATGGTGTCCATGTAGATTACTGTTTATTTAAGGAAGAATACTGTTTATTGAAGGATGAATTTCAGGCACCTGCCTCCATCATGCAAGTGTGCGCCAGGCCTGTTCGTGTTCAATAACTTGACTAACAATACAGAAACAAAACAAGAAAAAATA
Source organism: Aldrovandia affinis (assembly GCA_029706075.1). Taxonomy (NCBI): domain Eukaryota; kingdom Metazoa; phylum Chordata; class Actinopteri; order Notacanthiformes; family Halosauridae; genus Aldrovandia; species Aldrovandia affinis. Next base: position 766,287 of record JAINUG010000043.1, on the reverse strand, counting down.
CAGGAGGGGTGTAAACACAAGCCCCACCCTGCAGAAGGGTTTTTCCTGCGCACAGGAAATTGCCTCCGTTTTCAGAGCCTCATTTTTTATGCACTGATGAATTTGCCAGTGCTGTGACAGCAGCTTACTGCCTGTCTGACAGCACCTGGTAATGCACAGAAATACAGAGTCAGAGAGCTGTCAGCCATATGTGCTACAGCAGAACACACGGGCCGTGCATAATCCACAGCTCAAACACAACAAACTGCTTAATGACGAGAAATTATAGCAGGGAAACAAAACCAAATAAAGTTAGTTCTAGTTTCTGCCAAATGATGTTGGCGTGGGTGCAATGGTTGCATTTCATCTCAACCGGTTGTTAATATGGCCATTTTTAGCTGTACTTATCTGCAAAAAAATGGAGAGATTAGTCAAATGAGTTGAGAGCACTTTGGCGTGACTGCGTATTCACTTAACCTGGTATTAATGAGACACCTGGGGAATAGATGGAGACGGCTGTCAGATTTCACTCCTTTCTGTTCTGCTGCGTTTCTCCACTCCATTTCTTCCCAGCCTGTGAGACTTTGCCCCTGCTCCATTCAGTCACTGGATACAGGCTACAGACTCCCCTGCAGCCATGTTTCCAGCCCAGAAAACAGTGACTATCCTCTGGGGTTGTAGGGAAATATAGTTAATTGTAGGTAATCACTGCCAGCTCCTTGACATCAGGTGGCCAGGATCTCCCCCTGATCCTCGGGGGAAGAAGGAGGGTTCTGGATATTCGGTCGGCCGTTAAACACTTAAACACTGCTGTTGGTGAGGACTACCACTACTGCAGCTTTTAAAACAGTTTTTTTATCTTTTAAAAAAAATATTAAGGCAAGACTGGAAGATGAAAGGAAATCTAATCTGCAATGTGTTTGAATTAATGCCTCTCATTCCGAGACGCAGGCAGGGGCCCTGGATGTTGGATTTGCATATGGTAATTGCCACCGTGAGTAAGCTTTCAGTTATGAAGAGAAGATCTTTTTTTTTTTCTCTGTGCAAGGAGTGCGGAGCTTCGTACCGAACACTGTGGCTGTGGTGTGAGCGTGTTTTTTGTTCAGGCAGGTTACACGGAATGCGGAGGCTATTTCTGTCCTCTCTGTGTTTGTGAGCGATGCTCAAGGTTGTTCTCCCTCTCCTCCTCCTCTCCTCCCACCCTCTCCTGAGCTGTCACCGCTGTGGTTGTGCGGTTGTAGTCGAACACCTGCTCGACGCTGCTGGCTCACTTCACCTGGCCCTGCTGCTGGAGCTCAGGAGCTGGGAATGTACCACAGATTCTCTCGGTGAACCAGATAGTCAGCTCTTTAAGTCTCTTTACTATTGAAAGCTGAAACATTCCGATATGATGCACCTAATGAATTTTTCATGAGTTGGGGGTGTAACCAAGGACAATGTCACTTACAGTGGATGTTCTGTCCTTGGACACGCCTTTTCATAAAAACCCATCAACTGTTGTACAACGCTGGAAACTCCTGTTATAGGGTGAAAGGAATACTGGAGCTGACCATCTAGTTGCTATAGACAGTCTGTGACCGTATCCCCCTTTACAGGGATCCGCTTCGCTGGAGGTGTTGGCGCTGGCCCACGATCTCCCTAGCAACGCACCCTGTGGACCCAGCTCACGGCGGGGGAGGGGGCCCGGCTCCCAGAGCTCCTCAGAGGAGCCGGCGGCAGCGGTGGCTCCCAGTCCCCCAGAGGCCCTCCCCAAGAGGGTCCCCAACAGCCCAGCGACAGCGGCTGGAGAACAGCGCCCCCTGGTGGGCCAGGTAAACACACAAACCTGCGACACAATTTGTAGGGAAAAATAGTGTCCGTCTCCTGATCTATTTACCAGCAGCTACATTCCAGTAATGGGTGAGCTCTATGCCTATCCAAATAACGACTCCCGCACAGACAAGTTTTATTTTATCCGAAGGTCTAAAATACATCATTTTAAGAAAGGTGGAAATAAAAAATATATATTTTCTTAAGAGTTCAATATTTTCCCCATTTTTGCTGAAGACCCCTTGCATTCATTCACAGACCCCAGATTGGGAGCCCCTGCATTGGCCGTATAATGCGAAGCTCATGGGACTTTGGGAGAAACTGGGAGAACTGTGGGCCAGGGGCCTTGTTACTATCTTCAATTGAATTAATTGAATTTGATTGAATTGAATACGGGTCTGTTTCAGTGCAGCAGAGAGCTGTGAAGACTCCAGTCACCAGAAGCCGTGTCCTTCTAGCACGCTCTGCTGTATCAGTCACTAATGGCTGTGCGGTGGATTAAAAGAAAATTAACAACAGCATCACAATAAGTAGTGGTGCTCGTTGCCCGGGTAACCGTTTCCTCTCTAATCTTTTGTTTAACGCTGAGCCCAGTTCTCAGCGATACCAGGGGAACTGATTATTTTCACACGTCTCTCATATTGCATACGGGTATACCCGCAGTCTGACGATAGATCTTCCTCCTCGTCTAATTCAATTCCATCGCGCGCACTACCTTGTTTTTGTGCCGTTTTGGGAGGGGGCCCTGCTCAGCTCTGAACCGAAATACGACGGCATCAGCTTTTGACATTTTTTTTCTCCCGACAGGATGACTACTCCCTGCCCGATGAGAGGACGGAGGGGGCAGGGCCAGATGGGGTAGGGCAGGGCGTGGCCCTGGTCTTTTCCTCTGCCCCAACCCCGATCGCCGTCTCCCCAGGCTCACGTTCCTCTCGGACCTCTTGTAAGACAGAGCAAGGTACAGAGCGGTGCTTCGCTTCACCGGCACTGGCAACATTACTGCAATGTTACAGGGAGATCATGGTAACTTCATGCATTGCCATAGCCCACATCTCTTCTGCAAATGGGGGTAGAGACTTGTTAACATTTATCACTGACATTTACGTGCATTAGGCGCCCTGTGAGCATGTATGTGTCGTTTTCTATTTTTAATGTCAGTCCTTTTTAAGAAAGTGGTAAGAATTGCAGACATAATCATATTCCTGGCCGGTCTGTCTTCCAATGCGGATATTAGCCGTTTATGTTGTAGGTGTAACAGTTTCCCACATTTGTGTAGCAGGTAAAATGTACGCGTGTGAAGACACTGGAATGGAAGGAAGAGCGAGGCTAAGGATATCGAGGAAACACCGGAAGGATATCAGGTATGTTGGGTTATTTTGCTTTCCCTTTAGAAACAAGGCAGGGTGCGTACAGAGTGAACACATCTCTGTGAGCATGCGTACAGGGTGAACACATCTCTGTGAGCGTGCGTACAGGGTGAACACATCTCTGTGAGCGTGCGTACAGGGTGAACACATCTCTGTGAGCATGCGTACAGGGTGAACACATCTCTGTGAGCGTGCGTACAGGGTGAACACATCTCTGTGAGCATGCCTATAAGGTGAACACATCGCTGTGTTTCCCTCATCAGGACTGCTAAGGACGTTCCGAAGGTTCCTAAGGGTTCCAGGGTTCCGTTGGTGCGTCTAGAGCGGCTGCTTTTCCGCCTGACGCCCGGGCAGCAGGGTGTGTCCCGCCTGCCGCCGCGGGGACAAAGGCACGGTGGCCCTCTCCTGGAGCCACCAACAGAGGGCGCCGTAGCACCAGAGCCTTTGAGGAACGCCATCTCTGAGGAACACCAACCAAAGGTATGGATCTGATCTGAGCTGAGTGCCTTCTCTGTCTGTAAAAATAACCGATCACTTCCCTCTTTTTATTACAACCACTGCTTTAAAAGGGGATTGTCATCAGTACCTTATTATTTCTTTAATAACTTGTTTGATGCTATAATATTGAAATGTATAATGGATCGCTGTACATATCAAAATGAACTACAGCGTCTACAGTGATTACAGTGAATACTGTGGTGTTTAACTGCTAATATAACTATAACGGGTAGATTTAGGAAAATATATTTCGTTTTGTTTTAATCTCCTTTAGTCTTTAATCTTTAGTGTGCTTTAATGTCTTGTTTGTAGGGAAGACCTGGCGAGAAGGCGGAACTGTGTATCGATTGGTCAAAGGAGCACCCTGCCAGCGGACCGGCCATCAGCTCAGTAAGGACCACACCCGGTCCTGTACGGGAGAGACCACGAGAGGAGTCCTCACTGCGACCAGAACCAGATTCAGGACCGGAATCTGACTCAGAGCCGCAGTCTGAGTTCGATCCGCATCTAGAATTGGAACCAGATCTGGATTCCGAATCGGAGCTGGGGTCCAAGCAGCAGCCAGGGTCGGACCCGAGTCTGGAATCCGAGACCCGGCCAGAATCGGACTCGGACACGGACACGGAGCACCATCCAGAGCCAGAGACTTACCTGGAACCGGATGTGGAATCGGACCCAGATTCGGACAGGTATCTGGAACCAGCGCCCGATTTGACATCGGAGCCAGAGTCTGAGCCGTGCCTGACCCCAGAGGCTGACGTGGTGTCGGGTCCGGGTGCGGAGTCCAGCCCGGTTCCAGGACCCACGTCCGAATATGTGGGGCGGGCGAGCATCATTGAGCACACTGACAGGCCTGTGCCGGCGGTGGGGCTGGGGGCCCCAGAGGAGGCGGGACAGATGGAGAACGAGGACTTCTGTGCCGTGTGTCGGAACGGGGGGGAACTGCTCTGCTGTGATCACTGTCCCAAGGTCTTCCACCTGTCCTGCCACGTCCCCCCCCTCCTCAGCTTCCCTACGTAAGTGCACGTCGCTGAGCGTTCACGTTTCTGCAGAAAATCCACCACCGCTTCCGCACATTGGAACAGGGAATACCGTTGAGTTGCTGGGGAAACCAGAAAGAATTCCAGTGACCACTCCACTCCATTGCATGGCAAGTAGCCTCCGACCATAGTGTTACAGAAACCAGAGAAAGAAACGGAACAGCTCTCTTTTTCCGTTGGCATTGAAACATGGGCGTGTGTCCAATCACTGCACACACCCAGCAAATGCACCGATAGGTCAGGTTTCACGTGGGTAAACCTGGGGATTGAGGTGCGGAAACGGCAACGGATTTTCCGCCTAAGTGCAAACGTGCGGTCGGACAGAGAGCGAGCGTTTCTCTGCAGGTCTGCAGCAGTGGTGATGTGGCTCTGTGTGTCCTCCTCACTCAGGGGCGACTGGGTGTGCTCGCTGTGCCGAGACGTCCTGCGGCCGGAGGTAGAGTACGACTACGAGAACACGCACCTCTCTGCGGATCACGCAGGAAAGGGTGGGCCGCGTGGTCTGGCGGACTGCGACCAGCGGGTAGGCGCACAGGCCTCGGGCACGGACATGCCACACTCTGCTTTTCACACATCAAGCAACTGACACAAGCTCCATGTTTATGTACAACTTCTTGTTTATAACTTATTAAGCTCACTCTGCTTTATTCTAACATTGATTAGTACGTAGAGCATTGTATCGAGTATTTGCACACTTAATATCTCATTCCATTCACTTGTGTAGAGCCAAGTCAGTCTCTAGTCTCTCTGTTGGCTCTTATCTGGCGTTTGTAGGCACCCTTGTTATTTGCTGTTGGTGTCCTTTGCCTCGACAGCCTTTTGAGTCAGTTGGGACAGAGGCGTCTGCTAAATGAACGCATGCAAATGTTTTAATTTCTCTTCTCTTCCTTCCTGCTCTGCAGAGGTGTGAGAAGCTGACGCTGTTCATCTGCTGCAACATCCTCAGTTCTCCCTTCCACGAACCGGTCAGTCCGCTGGTGAGTGTCAGATGCACCGCATGGCCTGCCCTTAGCCACACAGAGAGAGAGAGAGCAGCACCATCACAGACTGCCTCAGCACCTCTCCTTTTCATTTCACTGCTACTTTTATTTCTGTTTTTTGTAGACTTCCTTTTTTCCAGTGTTTTTCCAAAACTCAATCAGTCCACTTGAGCGGCTCAATTTTGGGAAAATCAACATTTTTGTTTAACATTTAGTTAAACATTAAATTTTTTTGCATGTTTTAATACTGAAATACCTAACAATAATAGTGTAAAAGTAAAACTGCAAATATCTTAATCATTCATCAGAAAAATAATACCCACCTTGAAAAGCATGGTTTATCAAAACTCACTCAGTCCACTGAGTGAGTTTTGGAAAAACACTCTTCAATTGAATGTGTAGGCCCATCTCGGAGGATGTGACTCCAATGGGACGGGTCTACGGTTGCGATCGAGCAGGTAAAATTGGGGTTAAAACCGGATGGGGAAACAGCATCTTACATGGATGTGTGCATGTGCATTGTTCAATTCAGGCCCGCCATTACTACCAGATAATCAAGAAGCCCATGGACCTGTCTGTGATCAGGAGCAAGCTCAGCAGGAGGAGCCATTCACAGTACTGCACTCCCCAGGAGTTTGTGGCCGATGTCTTCCTCATGTTCAGGAACTGTGCCAAGTTCAATTACGTGAGTGCGAGGTTGCACTTGTTTTTCTCTGACTTTGTTTAAATCGGCTGATACTGTACGTGGCTGAAATGGCTGGTGGCCAAGGGGTGAGCAAAGCTGACCGCATGTCCCCTCTCCCCGCAGCCGGACTCCGAGGTGGCCCTAGCAGGTCGCAGCCTGGATGCCTTCTTTAGTTCCAAGCTGAGGGACGTGTTTGGCGACTGCACCTTCCCCGTCCCAGACGATGACTCCGACAGCGAGGAGTACGAGGAGTTCTACAGGGCAGGGGTGGCCGGCTTCCCCTGGCCGGACAGGAAGGAGCACTGCCACAGGAAGAGGAAGAGACGGCACTCCCTCACATCAAGACGACATCACTTCTAACAGGGTCGGCACAATTTCGCTGGAGAAAGGATACACAGGAAGGAGAATATATGTACATATGACCAACCAGTTATCAACCTTTCCATGTCTGTCTTAGCATGGGGCGTTTCTATTAAAACATGCAGAAGATTTGACTTTCTGCTCTGTCTGTTCGATTTTATAAAGGAAGCAGAAGCAGAATATTTAAATTGAGTTCCCCTGCAGCTGACTTGACGAAACAAAATTGAGCTTTCTGATAAATCCCTGCATAAAAATGTCTATAAACATAAATCTTTATAAAAATAGTATTTTTAGGGTGTACCTATTTATTGTACATATATATATTGGTTGAGTCTGCCAGTAATTCTAATTCTAGCTATATATTCCACTCAGAGTATTGTCTTACTATATTCCTGTTACAATATTTGCTCTGTATTTGTTATCTGGGGGCAGTTACAAGGATGTAAATGATGAATGAAAAGAACCATTGCTATTGTTAGTGATGCAAGATGTTAAAGTTTGAAACAAAAAAGGTTGAGGCTTAAGCTTTTCCTTCTTTCCTTCTTAGCCAAAATGTTTCTGAAAGGTAAGGGAGTATGCTCCCTTAGGGTCCTGTCCCATTTGCCCACAGGACGGTCCAGTACACCGGGGTTGTATTGAGGGCACCAGAGCCATAATGCAAGAGGGTGTTGATTTCCTATTGTAAGTCAGGGCTAATAAAGAGATAAGCACACAGCATTGGGTGTCAAATTAAAGTGATATAAATACTTCTCTTTAATGAAATGGCAACAGAACGAACCCTCCAGCATTCCTGTATTCCGGGGGCTGTGTGCGGACACAAGGTGTTGCTAAGCTACACCTATGCATTTTCATTTATGGAATGTAATTAGATCATGGAGGTTTGAGAGCAAGCGCAGTTTTATGAGATGGCTATAATTTTAAAAAGTTCACGCGGCTGCCATAATGTGTCGTGGGTTTGATTGAAACTAATGGAATGTGGACTGGAAGAGCTGAGCCGAAGGTCCAGCGTCTCCCCAGTGAATTAGACTTTGAGTAAGAAATCAAAGAATTTACCAGGTGTGCGAATGCCTAATGAGTAAGAGCCGACAGAGAAAAGCCTTTGAGAGCGAGGGTTGGCCTGCTCCAGATGCTGCTTACTTGCATTTGCAGAACTTATGGAAATATTAATTGTGTAGGTCAGCCTTCTTGTTAAGTATTTCATTTGCAAGCAAAGCTCTTTGTAATGAAGACTGGAATTTTTAAAACTGTAACTTCCATTTTGCACTTGCATTTATGTGATTCTGAGGAAAGTAACTGAAATATATGGTTATGTTGACATATGTTGAGTTGATGTTCCAATAAATTTAGCCTGTATTGAACTTAATTGCTCCCAAAGCCACTGGCTCAGTCTGTGTTTTACGTTTACCCTAGTCCTTGATTGTGTTTTTTTTCTCCCTACAGATTCAGGAACAAAAAAAAACAAGCTTTATATACTACTGAATCTAATAAATGTTTATCCTCTTCTTAAAAATAGCACTGGAGCAATGGCCTGTTTTTAATCGCAGAGATTAAATATAACCACATCACTCAGAATTTTTTAACTAGTGTGTTTTTCATTTGAAATTCGTATTCTTGTTTCTTGTTACTCTTTGAAGCTTGGTCTTGTTTTCAGGATTTTACATCTGTCGCTGGAGCTACTAAAATGGCCGGCACTCATTTGCACAAAATTTTTGTGTTGTGTCTTCCATCATTATGAGCCCTGTAGTTTTATGCACAAAACAAATGTGCATAATAATTGCAACAACAAAAAAATTGAAGTCAAAATAAATAAATAAATAAAACTGGTGTGTGTAATGGAGCTTGAGGGCTGAGCTGTGACAGAATGAGGTTGTGTTGTGTTGCAGTTGAATCAAGTGCACTGTGCCAGACTCCAGTGTGGCCACGCGGATGCCTCTCAAACTCACTTTCGACTGCCCGAGAGAAGACACAAGCCACTTAGCTGCAACCTGAATCGGTTTTACCGCTTCAGATGGTATTTTTTTCATTTTCAATAGTTCAAACACCGAGATGTTGAAATGTGAAGTGTTTCCTGGAATAGTCAGTCTAATGTTATAAGCTTTTACTCCCTTCTTTTTTACAGTCCTTTGATCTTTTATAATTTATGAAATGGGAGCAGTCTGCACAACAAAACATTTCAGGTAGCTAGATAACAGCCTTTTTAAAAGCCAGGACAGATCTTGAGCATGTGCCAAATGTAAAATAAACAAGTGAAGTCACTTGGGGATCTTGGTCCAGATTAACTGGTTCACACATCCACAGTGCAATGATGTATTCAGCTTACATAGCTATACTTGGCCTAGATTCAATCAACATTTTTCCTGACTTTGAATTGAATGCAATTTTAGTTTTTTTCTGCATAAACACAGTTTGGCGAGTTACTTTTAGTGATCGCTGAACACTGCAAACATTGTTTGTCAAGAGAAGAACTATCACATGCTAGGACAAATGCTGACTGAATGCAGACCGTGGTCCTCTTTTCATTATATGTGACCACTGGCTGGTGGGAAACCAACAAACAGATTTGGTCATATGCCATTTTAGATTAGACCTATTTTTTTTGTATTAAAATAGCTCTGTGGGTAACCTACATCCTTCTGAAAGCTTCATTTTAAAGGTCACTTTCTGATACTGATTCAGCCCCACTCCTGATACACTGGGTAGAAAATAACACCCATTTAAATTCCACTAGTTCCAAGTCCCAACCAAATATATTTTACCTATTCAGCTCTACAAAATAGAATATACATTTAGAACTGTCTCTGGTTATACTCTCTCAGGTCTTTGATTAATACATTGTTCCGGAACAGGAATAATTAGGCTGTTAATGTTTGTGTTGGCTGATACTGAGACCATTAACATACTATTTTTAAAAGGAAATTGACGGTTGAGGTCTCTTGTCTGTCTCACAGACTGTAGGCAGCGGCGCAAATAGCCTCGCTTGGTGACAGGTCCTATGTGCGCTCTCGGCTGGAACCACATGAAGAGTGGCCCTGCGTTATTTCACCAGGAGTACAAAAAAACAACAACATGGGGTTGATGTATGTGTCAGCACCACTAAATCATTGTGTTTCACTGTGTATGAATAACTTTCACTGTGTATAAATCACAGTTTCACTGTGTATGAATCACTGTTTCACTGCGTATAAATCATTGTGATTCAGTGTGTATGGCTGCTATATACAAAAAGGTACTGTACCTGGCCCTGCCAACGGTGCTGACGCCAGATTAAGGTTGCACCTCTGGGTTGCTCTTTGGACTACCCCAATGTTTTTCCATCGCTTCCCATAATTCAGATAAAAGCTTCCTGAAGGTCCAACCGAGACATTAATCTGAAATAAGGGAATTCGGAGTATAATACAGGGGAGTCAAGATCCAAGTAGTGGCTCAAAGGAACATACGGTATTTAAGACTTATAAAAATCTGGAAACATATGTCAGGGCTATTTTTTTTTTTACGAGGATAAAGCAGTGTTTCCTCACTTTGCTCTAATTTGTTATACCCTGTTGAATTGTACTTATTTCTTTATGTATTTGTTTATTTGTCATGGAGATGGCAAAAAGCATTGCTACAATGTAAAAAAAGAGCATCAAATGCATTGCATTGTGTTTATAACCAAAGGCAAATTTCCAATACCTGTCCCCAATAAACTACAGAAAGTATGCATCAAAAACTAAAAACTAAATAAAATACATGCACGAAACACATTACAAAAAGTACATCCACTTAATACAGCGAAATAGCAAATAACAAAACAAAACACAAGCAACTGTAAATTACATGAGAGACACCACAGATACTAAATTATTAAAAAGTATACTCCATACGCAGCTAGTGAAGGCAGACTACAGGGGTCTGATCGTCTGTTTTCTACTGTGCTAGAACCATCCCTCCCTGGGCAAGTCTATAGCTAACTATGCTCAAAGGTTGCAGGTTTGAGTACCAGGCACTGCCATTGTACCATTTCAGATGACTGGAGCCAGAACACATTGCTGTTTTACTTTGACATTACCTCTACTAGGCCCTGGCTCAGTCACTGTTCTGGCCCCATTCATCTTCAACATGCTCCTCGTTGCAGTCACTCTTCTTTCGCACAACGCCTTCAGCAAGAATCCACCTGGAATACTGTCACGTTTAACATTCGGCGTCTCCAAGGCCACACAAAAACTAAGACACAGTGAGGCTTTGAGCTCCAGCACACCCCAAGGCCATGCAACATGCCCTCAATATGATCTTCCTCCATCTACAACTCCACCAGCCTGCATAATCACTTAAAAGAACTGAAATAATTGTGGCCACCAACATTGTATATCAATGGCATACCGCTCAAAGTGGTGCGCCACTTCACTTACCTCTGTGCTGTCCTCTCTCCATCCTGCTCGATTGAAGTCCACACTTTCATAAACAGATCCTCAGCCTCCTTGGACGTCCCCACACCAACGTCTTTGAGAACCGCAACCTCAAGACCAGCACAAAAGTTGCAGTCCAACAGGGCGTGCATCTCCACACTGCTCTACGGCTCTGAGACCTGGACCCAGTTCAGGCGCCATATCAACATTCTGAAAGCCTTCCACATCAGGTGCCTACAGAACATCCTGGGAATATCCTGGAAGGATTGGGTTCCCCACAGTGACATTCTCCTTAGTGCCAAAACCACCAGCATAGAGGTCACCCTGGCACAGTCACCTCTGTTGGCAAGGCAACATGATTCTCATGCCTGATTCACAAACGCACTGACCCCCACATGCTGGTCCATCACCATCATCGACTTCCATGCAGCCAAGATGGAGAGGCCATTTCAGGGAACATACACAACAGTCACAACCTAACATGAATTGCTTTTATAAATTGTAGGAATTCTGCTGTGAAAATGCATTAGAAATAAGAAGAAGAATACAAGCTCAGTATAATATAAGACCCAGACAGGAACTGCAGATTTTTGGCTTTTAAAACATCTGCATCTGTATTTCTGCAACCTAAGTTTTATAGATTGTCAGAACAGTGAAGTTAGAATAAAAATGTCTATTCCCCGAATCCAGTAGCCTTAACAGTCAAATGCCCTTGTTTAAAGTTCAGCACTCTGAATACTGATACTAATACGTGGTATTACGTGTTAAAACCGCTCTTCCTAACATATCCTACATGTAAACTATCCATCCATCCATCCATCCATCCATTATCTAAGCCGCTTATTCCTGGTCAGGGTCGCGGGGGGGTGCTGGAGCCTATCCCAGCATGCGTTCCGGGCGAGAGACAGGAATACACCCTGGACAGGTCGCCAATCCATCGCAGGGCACACACACCATTCACTCACACACTCATACCTACGGGCAATTTAGACTCTCCAATTAGCCTAACGTGCATGTCTTTGGACTGTGGGAGGAAACCGGAGTACCCGGAGGAAACCCACGCGGACACGGGGAGAACATGCAAACTCCGCACAGAAAGGCCCCCGGCCTGGATTCGAACCCGAAACCTTCTTGCTGTGAGGCGACAGCGCTATCCACTGCACCACCGTGCCGCCCATGTAAACTATATTTATTTTATTTAATATAATAATTACTACACAGGATAGCAATTATCAATTAAATCACCGAATTGGTTGATAGGCCACAACCACAAAAGAGATGAAATGGAAGAAAATGATACCAAACCAAGCTTGTCTCTCTCCAAAAATGCAAACACATGCAGCTGAGGTGTGTGCTGAAACTAGATCTTCCAAAAGAACAGAAACTTGTAGAATTCCACCAAAATCTGCCTCGTGCCACCAACAGGTCACACTTGAAGTGTTAGGAGGGGGGGTGGCTCACTACGATTTGGCGGAAGGTCCACCGAAAGCCAAGTTCAGGCACCATTTAAATTTTTTGTTTTGGGCCACTTACTACCACAAGCTATCTTTTCAAGATTGCCATTGATATGCTCCTCTCATGTTGAGAATCGTGGCGATATCAAACATCACTAGGGCCTGGGGAAGCCAGCTTCGTTTATACCGAGATCTTGGTTGAGCTGATATTCATACCATGTTGACCTCCGCTTTAATCTGGCAGGCAATAATTATTTTCTCCATGATCTATCATTTCCAGCTCATAGGTAGAAGCCTGGAGTTGTGGGGTGTGGCACCAACTCACCACAGCTACATGTACCAAGTACCCTGGCTTCACTCACACAGCAATAAACCCGCCAATGATGACCCCACTCAGTCTGCCTGCGCAGGATTACCAAAAAGCACCTCCCCGACAACATATAGGCTATAACCAACCAAAACAAATTATTCAATGTTGGTACTTATAAATCCGATGTTGGACATTGGCAGTTGGTATTGCTGCTAAAGGATCCGGTAGTGTCAGGCCAAGCAGCACAATGGCTTCTGCCAATCATTGCTTTTACCGCAACTACTTTGAGTGAGTAGCACACCTATACATACTTGCTACAATAAAGGTATTTATTAACGTGTGTTCAACATCCGTCAAGAATTTTGCTCAACAATTGTCCGATGAACAATCGTCCGATGTGTTTAAGTGGGTTTATAAAACCACAGCACGTACGTTTTTCAATACTTATCAAGCTTGCCAACTAGCACGTTGGCTAGGTTTGGTAACTTTGGCTCATATAATTAAACGGCTTCATATATTTAAACGACTTCAAGTGTATTTGTGCCCAATAAACAATGTGTCCTTAAACAATGACAACCAAAAAATCTGATTGGATCAATCTTAAATAATTCCCCTCCTCAACTGTTGTTCAACTCACTTTTGATATATGTGCAGCCACACTGAGCTTGATGAAATCCCATTCGATTGTATCATTGTTTTTTGAAAGAAGGGCCAGGTCTCAAACCCCATCTCCCTACAAAGGCAAGGCTTGGCCTGCTCCCAGCTGCATCCTGAGTCATGTCTGCAGACAGTGCGCTGATGAGCTTAAAATGAGATCAGCGGGAGAACGGCAGCCCGGTGGAGCTCAGGCTCCGGCCGTCTGTCTGGAGATGCTGCAAGGACAAAGGCTCTCACAGATGTTATGGCTCACTGGAAGACCACACATACGATGCAGTAATGCTGCCTGCTGCACTTAAACTTGTTTATTCAGCAGAGGCGGTTGGCTCCATTACCATTTCAATTCTCTTTTGACCATGTATCACATTTCAGTCTTTTTTATTTTATTCTGTTCTTCCCCTGCAGCGGGGATCATTTTAAGGGCATCTGGAATATTTTCCCACTTCCCCCACAGTGCCTTATTTCTAAATTTTAAGCTCAAACCATTAGTGATGATAATTAACATTCTAACTGATTGGCCTATGAACCTTTTTGGTTTTGACGTTTGGTGTCTTCTTTACTTTAGCCACACAGTGAGCGTGAAGCTACGGCTTGTGCGTGAGAGGTGGGCGCGGTAGCTGAAGGCGGGTGGGAAGGCTGCTGGGACAAGCTTTCTTTGGTCCATGTTTGGAGCTGTCTGGGGTGCAATGGCATGTGATTTAGGATCATGTGCACTGGACACCAGCTGTGCACACAAATGGGATAAAACAGTCTAGACCGTGCATAAGACAGCCCAGCATTGTCTGGAAATAACTTCAATATTCAGTAACTGTAATTCAGTAACCAAGCATTGACTGGAAATGAATTACGGTACATCCACGGTACTGGAGTGAAGCTGGGTTATATTAGATGTGGCCGTTATGATTCTGTTTCCTTTTGTGGGGTGGGCACTTTGAGAAAGAAGAAAGAAGGAACAGCAGTCCCATCCATGCGAGCACCAAAGAGAGGCTGAGTAACCTGTGCCGGACCCCTGAGAGACAGAGATTTTCAAATTTTTTACCCCTATTTGTACTTTTTCTTCCAATTTGGGATACCCAGTCATATTTACTAGCCCATCCTATCACTGCAACATCAAATTCGGGAGAACACACACAGGCAGTCGTGTCCTCAAAAGCATGTGCGGTCAGCTGCCTGCTTTATTTTTACTATGCGGCCCACCATCTTTGCTGCACAGCTATTGTGCCAAAGGGCGGCACTTCTTCCGCAGCTGGCGCAGGCAGACCGCAGGTGCCTGGTTGACCAGAGGAGTCGCCTTTACGTGATGAGGTGAGGAAATCCTAAATGCAGGGGCGCCATGAAGCGTTGAAAAGTTAGGAAGATTCCAACGGTCCTGGTTGGATAGGGGGGTTGGATGCCATGGCTTATACATTTTATTGTTTAGTAATTGTCTCCTGAATGTGAATAAATAATGGTTGTTAATATAAATAACTATTAATAGAATCGACAATAAAATTATTGGATGAGCCCAAAATACCCACCACCTCGATCCGCTCCCTCCCCCCATGTACAAACTAGTTTAGTCCCGCTGAGTCTGAGTGACCTGACAGGAGTCATCATGGTGCTGGCAAAACCAAAACCCGATTTTAGGAAAATAAAATAAATGCAACTAAGAGCTAAAAAGGAAAACAAGGGAAAACTGTTACTGACCATCACAAAGAAATGTCAGTTACAGTCCATATTATTTAGGCTATGCATAATGCGTGTGGTACTTCGATACTAGCTAGGTAGTTTGCCTAACCTAAGTAGAGCTAACAGCTAACGTTAGCTAGCGCTAGATAGCTAAGAAGATATGCTACTGAACTACTCTATTCCGTTCACACATCCGTTCAGAGGTGTACTACAGGTTCCAGACACAAAAGCAAGTGTAAACAAAGGTACAAGTTTTTGTCACACACTTCAACACTGCCACGTGTGTTCTTTAATGATAAAGAAAATGGAAAAATCACGCAAATGACATCAATTGCATGTTCCCCCCCACCTGACGAACAAACTGCAGCAAACTGTCGTGTTTTTATTTAACGTTATAACACTATACGCTGAAAACATGGTTCTCTTCAGAGATTAAATAAGTCTCTCAGGTGCAATGAGACATTTCTTTGACCGCATTGTGTTACTATTCACAAACTATTAGCTAGATAAATATGAGTCCGTCCTGCTCATACATTCAACGGTACCTCAGCATCTGGAATTTGTTTTTATTTATTTTTTAAGACATCGCTTTGCCCTCTAAAATTATGCACATAATTACATAACAAATGTCCCCTAATAAAACTACTGTAACGTTTATAAAAAATAGTAATACAAATA
Organism: Aldrovandia affinis; assembly: GCA_029706075.1. Classification (NCBI taxonomy): domain Eukaryota; kingdom Metazoa; phylum Chordata; class Actinopteri; order Notacanthiformes; family Halosauridae; genus Aldrovandia; species Aldrovandia affinis. The sequence continues at coordinate 750,417 of JAINUG010000043.1, read as the reverse complement.
TCTGTTGAAATCATTTAGAATTTAGATAGCTAAAGCATTCAAAAATATATAGCCTAGCTAAGTCATTGAATATGAATGTTTTTGCCTGGTTTATTTCTGAAGAGCACATAATGCTCTCTTGATTCGTAGTTCAGTAGCTTTTTATCTTGCATCTTTTGCAGTGTGTGTGCAAGTGTTTAGCCTAAATATATGCTTAACCCTGTGCATTCCTCTGCACTCCACAGAGACAGGGAGCACAGCCCAGGGGAAGGAGGGGTAAAAGACAGCAGTTGTCTGTGGTATTGAATACATTGTTTTCAAATAATACATAAATGTGTTTTAATTGCATAAAAATGATAATTACGGCAAAACTACGTTTTAATAAGTTGGAATCATTTCATTGTACAATATGCTATATTCAACCATAATTTACTGACAAGCAGCTTCTATTAAACTTTGGAAACAGTAAGCCTGCAAGATAGCCACAGTGTAGAGTAATCAAAATATTGGAATGGGGTTGCGTGTAGGTGATGGGGTCGGGTAGCCCACCACCCACCCCCCTCCTTAGGCGGCCAAATATGCTCCGCCCTGCAGGGGCTTTGAACGAGTGCTTTAGCAGGTCACGCCACCTGACAGTGTCCACAGACATCCCTTCTTGTAAATCCAAGAGGCTTGTGGAGGCCGTTTGGTTTGTCAAGTCATGGTTAGGTGACGTCAGTGTTAGACGATAATTACATTTACATTTTAAGCATTTAGCAGGCAGTGCTAGTCTGCTAGTGCGTGTTAGTTCATAAAAAAGGCTAAGGAACTTCGCTTTGTTTTTGCGACGTATTTTTCTTGTATCTGCAGCCGCGGAGAGCTCTGACGGTCCTCAGGGAAAAAGGTACCCAGGTACAGTGTTCACACATCCCATTCAGATGCGTACTACATTCCCCAGTCACAAAAGCTAGTGTGAACAAAGGTACAGGGTGCCATCACACCTTTCAACACTACCACGTGTGTTCTTTAATAAAAACACGGGCAAATCAATTGCATAGTCTATGTCCCGTATGTGAAGCACATAACTACCTTAGCTTTGAATCATTCCACTAACGGCACGCCGCGGAACGCAGAGCTGAAACCCCGCCGAGATCATATTTTAAGTAAAAAATAAAAAAAGTTCATTTGAACGTTTGGAACCACAGGGCTGCGCCGTTTTCAGCTCGCCGGTCCGAAAGGCCTCTTCGCTCCCCGGACGCCTCGTACATTCTCCCACGTCTGTAATATTACTACAGAGTTAAGCCGTAACGTCAGGGCGGCATTGAGCAAATGTTATTTATTAGCTGCATGAGGGAGATGTATCACGATGGAGAGATGGGTCTCACCTCAGGATTGCTTTCAAGTCCTTTTCTGCTTGACAAGGCTCAAGTGGAGGGTAATTAACACTCCCCTCTGCTGGGTGCCGAATTATTCTCTCAAAGGGATGTTCTTTTTTTTTTTACAACGTTGCAATCAGGTGATCATATTAATTCAGAATTCATACCGGTGTCTATGAATGCACATCAAATGCACATCGTTTGGCCATATTTTGACCATATTTTGGCCTTGAACAGACGTTTTGAAAAAAACCTGCCAACATTGTGCGATGTGCAAGATTATGTATCCATGAAGGAGAAAATGTGTTCAACATTTCCAGAGTCGTTGTTTAAATTCCAGTATTTTTTTTTTACCACTGAGGACATACTCTGCTTGCATTCTTGGCCAGTAAATGTTAAACGGTGAAAGACCACTTCCTTTCTTTATAGCACAGACAGCCAGCGGCAGTGCTGCATGTTTTTAAGCTGGGGAACATTTTGCGCCTTTGTTCTTAAAAAGGGTCAGTGCCTGTTCAGTTGAGTGCAAAGTAGGGACACGTAGTGGGCCAGGCCACTGAACTCCTCAGAAACAATCAAAGAAAGTACCGGAAAAGTAATCAGCGTAGAGGAAATACAAGCGTCTCTTAGACTGGTGAAGCAGCCCATGAAATTGAAGTGTGGATGATTGAATAAGTGTGTATGGTTTTTGCTTTGCAGGGAAAAAAAAGGGATTGTTCTCCTTTTCTTTTGTATGAACTGAATCTTGCTGTAAAAGTGCTTGGGGAATATCCTGGTAATCACTGTTTTGCTGTTGGGACTTGTGTGTGTCATGCTTGGTAATAGGGAGATATCCAGTGTCTGCCCCACATGTTTTAACATTTACCATTTCTCCAAATCAGAGGTGAAGGCCTGTCCATTCAAGGGGGTACACAACATGCTTGACCTCCAACTGCCACCCAGCAGCCAAACTGCGCAGTTATTGTACTGACAGGCTGCACAACTTATGCAGCTGGTGCAGGCAGATCACAGTCACCCAAACCATGACAGGTCACCGCTGTGAGGCAGGGAATGTCTGGCTAATTGAAATCCTCCCTCCCTGGGCGATGCTATGTCCAATTATCCACCACCCCGTAAGACTCCAGCCAGAGCTGGTGTAGCCACGGTCATGTTTGATTCCAGACCGTGGGGCACATCACTACACTGAGAGACTGTGCTTTTGCTGGATACACCACCTGGGAGGGAGCCCACACCACTCGAGAGCCCAACACCACCCGGAAGCCCACACCACTCGAGAGCCCAACACCACCCGGGAGCCCACACCACTCGAGAACACCACCCGCCCAACACCACCCGGGAGCCCACACCACTCGAGAGCACCACCAGGAAGCCAACACCACCCGGGAGCCCACACCACTCGAGAGCCCAACACCACCCGGAAGCCCACACCACTCGAGACCCCAACACCACTCAAGAGCCCAACACCACCCGGGAGCCCAACGAGGCAGTTTATTGAGTTATCTGTTATCAGACTTTTGAGTGGAGCCATGAAAAAAGACACAGATGACAGTGAGGAATTCAGTGGAACGTTCCAGAAGATTTTTCTTTCCCCAAAAGATATGCAAAATGGTTACAGACAGACCCCTACAATGGTTCTCTTTCATGTCATGACAGCCAAACCTGCGAGATAAAATCATCATTGTTCAATAATTGTTCAATTAAAAAAAGGTCATTAAGGAAATACAATTCAGTAAAATTAAATATGTTTGCTGTAAAGTCTAAGTGTGAATATTTATTTGTTTACTGAAGCATCTTTGTTTACTGAAACATCATTTTGCTCACAAAAATGGGAAGACAAACAAAAAAAGTTATGGTAAACATATTTGACTCTGCCAGAACACTGAGGAGTTAGAAGCATATTTCCCTTACGGTAAACCCTGAGGTAAAAAGAAAACAGCAAGTCAGAAGAAAAGCTAAAGGTTTTCATCGACAGCGACCTTTGAGTAACCCAGTTTGGAGCTTTCCTCGTCCGGTGGGAGGGGAGACTGAGAGTGTGTGAGTGTGTTTTTCCAGAGGAAAGATCTCTTGTAGCATAACAGAACAGCGGTGAGACACAGTGGCACATCTCGCTGGACAGGAAGACTCACGGCTGGTCTCTGGAGCGCGGTTCCCACTCACGGACATGAACGACATCAAGCTGGCCCTGCTGGGCAGCGAGGGAGCAGGGAAGTCAGGTGAGAAGGGCATGGGCAGTGCTGCTTCTGCCACCTTTACGGCAAAACCCCAATTTGGGAGAACTGTCCTGTCAAAGCGGGTTGTCTTTACCCGTCCGAGGAGTTGTGTGTGTGTGTGTGTGTGTGTGTGTCTAAGCTAACATTTATTGTCTTCTCAACATTGCTGTGACAGTGTGGCAAGGTGAAGACGTTGCCTCGGCATTGCAGAAATGTTGTGAAAACGTTACACGTTGTGGGGCCAATTATGACAGAACCCTGGTTCCTTATCTGTGAATGCGTTTGTTTGCTTTGCATGGGGGGCAGAGTGGTAGGACAGTGCAACACTTGTGAAGGTTATCCTGGCAGCATGTGTACGAGATAAACGTGTTGTTTTTGAGCATGATTTTGTGTGAAGAATGTATAGTCCGCCCGATGCCTGGCTTAATTCAAAGCAGAAAGGAAGACAGGTGACACCACACTGGCTTATTGAGGAAGCCCTCCTTTGAGAAAGCAGATGAGGGAATGTGATTATATATTTTGTCTTTACGGTGCAGAGAAATGTCACCCCCTCAGGGCTCCCAAACTGAGAACTCTTAAATAGCAGAGATTAATTACCCGGTGTCCCTTAAGAGTGCTGATTATGAAGTGCTGGAATGTTTTAAGTGAAGTGGTGACTGCAGTTAGACTGGAGAGTTGAAGTCGGTGGGGGCCAGGTTTGTGTGGGAATGTCCGGCGCTCGTGTTATGAATTATAGCAGCTGCAGGGGACCAGCGCAGAGGGCCAAAACAAAGACGTTCCTACCGCGTGAGAGCGCTGAAATCCGATCCCCTGCTCTGCCACAACCCCCCACCCCCTACCCCCGATGCATGATTCACATATTTTATACACAAGAGGCAGTTATACACACAGACAGGAACAAAACAAAACAAAAAAGCCACAAAAGCAACTGTTTAGATGCCACAGTGGACCGACGGGTCCAGAGCCTTCATCCCTTGTGGTTCGCTCGAAGACCCATGAAGTCTTTGCCATCATGTGCGAGTCATTTTTCTTCCATCACAGAGACAGAGATGCTCACTCTCCTGTTTTTCGCTTTTGTCCAGCTGTCTTGGTGAGGTTCCTGACCCGGCGATTCATCGGAGAGTATGCCTCCAACTCCAGTGAGTATTTAGGCGTCCTCGATGATGTGATCGGACACCCTCACCAGCGGTGCCGTACTGTTGTAGGAGTGTCAGAACGATTACAGATTAGGGGGGAATATGTTGTGAAAGTGTTGTGTTTCAGCTGGATTTACATGCGATTTCCTTTGGAATCGCTTATGAAACCAACCACACAAACAAGACTTTCATTTTCAGGTAATTCTAAAACACCAAATACATGTTATGTGTAGTAATGAAAAGACCCAGAGTACTTAAATAAGATGTTTACATAATATCAGACAGTCCACATCTTATTCTGTCGCCTGAAACATGACTTGGCTGAAGGTGTGTTGTAATTTCTGTATGAAGTCATGGACATGCTAACCCCTTTAAAATATTGCAGCATTTCTAACGTGACGGAAGAGGTTTTGCCTTTAATGTTGTGGTTTATAGGGTGGTATGTTTCAAACCTCTCCACTCGTCAAATGTATTCCTTTATCTGCTCCAACAGACCAGCCATGCCAAGGATTTTTGAGGCTAACGGTAATCATTGCTCCGAACTGCAATCCAGAGTGTTCGTCATATTGTGTGAGCTTGGTCTGCTGTGCAATGTCTGTAAACTCCTGTTCACGTTTAGGCATCAAACCTTTCCTTTTTTTTTTAGATTGGCGGGGCTGTGTCCGACCTGCTGCATGTGTTTCTTATCACAGCGTTCATTTCTGTGAGCGTTCTGTTTCAGATTCCTTATACCGTAAAAGGCTCTCCATCGATGGCAGGCAGCTGAACCTGGAGATCTTTGATCCGTGCTCTCAGGTGTGTATTTTCGATCTTCCTGTCGATTCCTCCCAGCTAACACAGAGCTTTCTCACAATGCTGCGGTGGCGTTGCAGCAATGCTTTAACGTTGCTACGACGTTATGCCAATTTTACGATGCCATTTCCCACCGCGCCAGGGACAATTGTGGCCCTCATATGTTGCAGCATGCTTATGTACATATAGGGGATAGACAAAATAATAGAAACACCAAACATCATATTAATAGTTATGTATCATTAGCTTCATTCTTCTTGGAATGTTGCTATACAAGTTTTTAATGGGTTTTATTGGGATATTCAACATTTAAGAAGGAAATCCTCTTCTTTGAGAGATAAAGGTGGTGGAAATTACTCCACATTCTACATTCCAGAAATTCCCATAAAGGTTAAATTATGTTTAGATCTGGTGATTGGGGAGGCCATGGAAGGTATTTGACTTCATACTGGTGTTCATGAAACCACTCTTGAATCCATTTAGCAGTGTGTATGGGAGCGTTATCGTCTTGGAATATTGGAACATCTTGAGGAAACACTGTTTGCACCATAGGGTGCACCTAGTCTCCTAGAATGGCTTTGTGTTCCTTGGTCATAATTTTACCATGCACAGTAATAATCGGACCCAATGACTCCCATAAGATGGCTGCCCATACCATAAGAGATCCACTACCAAGTTTAAGAGTTGGGAACAGGCAATGTGGGTTGAAGGCTTCCTTTGGCTTTCTCCAAACATAAACCCGTTCAGATGTGGAAAAAGAGTAAAAGACTCATCATTCCATATTACTTTTTTCCACTGCTCAGAAGTCCAGGTTTTGTGCTCATTACACCAGGTTATGCGTTGTTGCACATTGGCCTTTGTAACAGTGTGGACTCTCCATTCCTCCATGAACAATAACTGTAACGCACACATTGCAATCATTTCACACCTTATTGGTCATTAGCATTTACACACGCATGTGGTTCTGTGGAGGTTATGAAATGTAAAATAGCATTTTGTGATTGCCATGTCAATATTTCTGCAAATGTTTGATTTGATGTTTGCAGGCTGTTTTCCGTTAGAAAACATAGGAAGTGAAGACGCTGTATTAGCGGGTGTATTTTACCAGCCAGGGTCAGTAATGCAGTTGAATACACGATGCATGTATTTAGTTTATAGCGCTTTAAAGTTTATCAGGCATGAAACTATGTTCATTGGAGTGTGGGGGAGAGACGAGCAGGTGTGTTATTACTGAGCGCTGCTACTGTGATGTTCAGAAGAGCATTTGGCAAGTTATTGTACTGCCTTTCAAGTGTTAATACTACTCTCTCATTGTCCATCTTTTGTTTTTGTATTGTTAGTCCGGTGTTTGGTTTATTGGTTGATTTTGTAAGAAAGTTACAATGCAATAGCTGTGCAGCTTAGTCGGTGGACTGCGGAGTGAAAAGTAACGGCTGGCAGGAAGCACTTTCGATGAGGGTGTGTGCTTTGCGTGATTGGGTCATTTTTAAGGTGGTGATGTAGACGCCTCACCTCTCCAGGGCGCCGAGAGCAGGTGCATCCTGGAGGAGCCAGTGAAGTGGGCGGACGGCTTCGTCGTGGTGTACAACATCAGCGACCGTGCCTCCTTCCTCAGCGCCAAAGACACCCTGCGCCAGATCAGGGAGGCGCGTGTGGAGAGCTGCAAGGGGTGAGCGATCTGCCTGTGACCCTTCCCCGACGCTCACAAACTTGTCAGCAGCCGTAAGCGTGCGATCAGGGTTGCACTTGGCGTATTGAATACAAAAACGCACAATATTTCTCAGAGGTTTCTGTCCTGTGTCGCTTTGCCTTTTATATTCACCTCAGCTCTTGCTGAAAGAATGAGTAGCACGGCCGGAGTCAGTGGCCGTAGATCTCGGCTTCACACGCCAGTCACAGTGGCAAACTCCGTATGTCGCATTGTCACATTATAAAAGGCTTTTTGGGGACTAAGAAAATGGCACAAGTTGAAATTAACACTGAGCCAGCCGACCGTGATGGAAACCTGATGATAGGCCTCAATAAATAGATTTGCTGGACGTGGAACCTCCGGGCTCACTTAAGTTAATTACGTGATTAAACCAATTCTTCTGCTCAATTGAATCAGCTTGTATCCAATTTTCTCCCGCCAATTAATTAAAAAATATGATCAAATGTTAGCACAACTTTGCTTTTGCAGGACATTTATTACATGAAAGTAATTTAGAGACAATGCATAGTGGTAGAGCTGCAGCTAATTACAGCTTTCTAAATGGAATCACACGGGTGGTCAGCCCTTGCTCCCATTTTGCTTGCGGTTGCTTTCAAACTGGGCTCTTATTAGTCTGACGCTCTACAAAAGAGACACAAAACATCCCCTCACGCTGTGGAATTAATGCTCCACACACGTTTTCAGTTTTCACTTTCTGCTTCAGTCCTCTGCTTGATAAAAGGCTCTTCTTTTTTTATTCCTGCTGAATAAGAAACAAGTTTCATTTTTTGACAGCTTCCCCACTGAGTTCCATTAATAGCAAAATCACTACCACACGCAGAGGAGTCTGAGTCTGATGCTGCAAGGCTTATATTCTCCCAACTCTGCTCTAAAGCAATGTCTCTATGAGAAGTGTGCTTGTTTGTCAGGAATGATCTGAGCGGACTTAACAGGAATGTGGGCAAATTCACATTCAGATTCACATTCAAAAATAAACTTATCATCCATCAAATTTAGATGTTAAAATTGTCTTTGGCATGCTGGATCAATGAAATGTAATGCACAATAACATACAGGTAACTGCCAAAATAAAGGAAACGCCAACATAAAGTGTCTTAATAGGGCGTTGGGCCACCATGAGCCACGAGAACAGCTTCAATGCCCCTTGGTATAGATAGTACTAGTGTCTGGAACTCTATTGGAGGCGTGCACCACTATTCTTCCATGAGAAATTCCATAATTTTGTTGATAGTGGTGGAAAACACTGTCTCAGGCGCTGCTCCAGAATCTCCCATAAGTGTTGAGATCTGGTGACTGAGATGGCCATGGCATATGGTTTACATAATTTTCATACTCATCAAACCATTCAGTGATCACTCATGCCCTGTAGATGGGGGCCTGGAGGAAACCAGGTGTTTACCTTGCCCTCTAAGGGGTTTAGTGGCCCTAAACCATGCCAGGAGAATGCACCCCACACCATAACAGAACCCTTTACCAGGGGAAACAAGCTCTCTGGCCTGTAGGTTTCTTTTGGCGTGCACCACACATGCACTCGTCTGCTTGTTGAGAACAGGGTGAAGGATGGCTCATCTGACCATATGACTTTTTCCACTGTTCAATAGACCACTGCCTGTGGTCTTTGCACCACTTTACTTGCAAACATGCAGTTTTAGATGTAATAAGGAGTTTATGCACTGCAACCCAACCATAGTATCCCCCTCTGTGAAGTTCTTGACAGACTGTTCTGGATGAAACTGCCTGCTCACACCCTAGATTGATATTTGCAGTCAACTGATTCAGAGTAACTTATCTTTTGCATTGCATCTCAAACCAATGTATAGACATTTCATGATGCGGTTTTGACCACACTTGCCCCTAGTTGATGACGTCTTTCCCTCAGACCACCAAGCCAAAATCACCTTAGCAACTGTTCCTCGTGAAACATCATTTGAGCAGTCTTCATCTCTGAAGCGTCTTCCAAACGGGCTCCAACAATCACCCCTCTTTCAGAGTCACAGAGATCTCTTATTCTAGCCATGGTAGCCAAAATAATGGGCAACTGGGCCTGCTCAGCATTTTTATACATGACCCTAAGCATGATGTTAATTGTTTAATTAACTCAGGAACCCCACCTGTGTGGAAACACCTGCTTTCAATACACTCTGTAACCCTCATTTACTCAAGTTTTTCCTTTATTTTGGCAGTTACCTATGTTACAATAAAAAAAAAACATTAAGCGGAAAAATGTTAAAAAGTCCTATCAACATTAAAAAAATTAATGAAATAAAATATAATTTCTGGGTTGGTATGGATGTAAATGTAATTGTATTGGTCTGAGTTGGTATGAATGTTAATGGAATTGTTAATGACTCTTGGTGCAGTGAGGCCGAGGTGCCCGTCTGCCTGGTGGGAAACAAGCAGGACCTTTGCCACGCCCGGCAGGTGTGCGAGGAGGAGGGCCGCTCTGTGGCACAGGAGAACAGGTGCCACTTCCAGGAGGTGTCTGCGGCAGAGAACTACCAGGAGATTGCCAACCTCTTCACAAAACTCATCCGTCAGGTGATGGAGCACATGAAACTCAGAGCCGATCGCCGCCGGTATAGCGGCTCCAAGTCCATGGCTAAGCTCATCAACAACGTCTTTGGTAAGAGAAGGAAGTCCGTCTGAGAGTGGTGCGGTGGTTTGCACAGCACCCCTTCTGGTGGACAGTGGACCCATACAGCCTCCGGTGGCACTTATAGGCAAGGGGCTCTTGTGATGAGGACCACTCTGGTGTAAACAGAATCTGAACTCTAGATGACAGGCAATCTGTAATATCTAGACTGGAAGACTCATAGCCAGGTACAGCTCAGTCAGACTTTGGAGAGCCACATCATTTCCCTAACCAGCAGAATGAAGTGGCTATATGTAACTGATATGTCAATCTTCATAAAACTCTTGAGAGTTTTACAGACATTTACAAAGTGTGATTCTGTTTTATTATCCTTTGTATGTTCAGTATGTTTAGCTATGTGGTTCAATTGTCTTCCAGACTTTTTATAATATAACTATATTTTAAATATCTTGATTATGCAAATGATGTGCTAAAGGCACATATTTTCATTGTATATTATCAATATTTGCAGAACCGAGTGTTTTATAAAAGCATTGTAGCATTGCAGAGTGTTGACTGTGTTATCCAATGTTCCCACTGTATGTGAGGTGTTGGAAACACAGAGGACTGGCTGAGGGAGCACACAGAAGGTTGGGATTCATCCTCACATTTGACCTGCTTTGAGGGAAATGTATCTAAAACTATTTTGTGTGCTTTGTGAATCGAGGTGAAAGCACACTCCCTTGTGCTTTCCAGGGGAATGCTTCCACCGCTCTGCGGGCAGGTCGAGTAATGAGGTGAGAGTTGTGGGTGTATTACTCCACTCCAAACACAGCCACATAAGTGTCCAAGTACATCACCGTCCACTTTCTGTTGGTATTCTTACACCAACTAGTTCTCTTTTTTTGGTTTTTGTTGTGACTTGTGGAACAGTAAGAGCAGCTATGGTTTATACAGTTGCATCACTGTAAAATAATGCTCCTCCTGTGTGTATGTGTGTTGCATGCAGACATAATGATGCAGTTATGATCCATGATTGAAGCCTGTTTTGTGATGGTGGTTTAGTGCATTCGTGCAGTGCACACAGTGCTCTACTGCCATTATGCACGCTGCTGGAGTCATACAGATATTAACGCTTTCTTCCTACAAACATTAACAATAAATTCCCCGTCATTCGCAGTTCGTTATGCTTCATGCCTTACTCACATAATGCAAAATTAAAGTGCTGAAATCCTTAAGAGTGCTGTGTGATTTATTTGACAGAATGTCTTGTGCTCACCATGGCAAATTTTCTGAACTGGCTGCTTTTTTCGAAAATATGAACACAGATTACAATTAAGCACTTTTAGAAGAATAAAGCAAATTCTTTCTCTCGGCTCTTGAGCGGAATGGTATTATTTAAGGTGAGATAAACTTATTTGTGTTGACTTAGATTAGTGTCTGCTGGTTACATCTTGAGCCAATGAGAGAACAGTGTTATGTAGTACTGTACAGTTTAACTAAACAGGATTTACCAGTGCTCAGGGAAAATATAATCTGAGGACGGTTCCCTGTGTTCTTAACAAATGCACTATTCAACTTTTTTGTCGCCAGCGCTGCCTTCAGAAAGTGCCTTGTAAAGGCTCCCAGGTGGCTCAGTCAGTAGAAGGCACTCACCAGGAGTGCAGGGTGGGCTCTATATTCTCAGCTTCAAGCCTTCGCCCCGGATATGTTATCAGCTGGCTGTGACCAGGAATATGCAGCGGCAGGACACATTTGGTCCGTTGTTTGGATGGGACGGTGAAAACCGAGGTCCTAAATCTCTGTGGTCATAAAAGATCCCATGGCACTTTTCAAAAAGAGTAGGGTGTTAACCCGGTGTCCTGGCCAAATTCCAAACCAAGACAATATATAGACATGGAATTTATATATTGAATTCCTTGCCTCCTCATCACTGTGTATCTGATGTGTAGTGAGTTTGTAGTGCCGCACTATGGCTCCCGTCGCGTTCACCCGGGTGGGTGCTGCACATTGGTGGTGGTTGAGGTGAGTTGCCCCTATCATGGTAAGCGCTTTCAGTTCTCTGGAAAAAAAAGCGCTATATAAATCCAATATTCATTCATTCATTCTTTCATTCATTCATTAATTGGCCTGCCAGGAGTAGGGTTGGCCGGAGTTCCCATGGTTACCTATAGTCCCTCTGAACAGCACGCCAAGCCCCCCGCAGGCTAACAGTTGTCATCATTGATACGTGATCAGAGATACACCTCTCATCAAATTGTCTGTAGCACTGTGTGGACTGGAGGGTGTAAAATAGTAACAGGCCTGCAGGTGAATGTTTTGGAAGAGTGCACTTGCTTCAGCTGTAATCTTCTTAATTATGTGTAGTACGTCTGAACATTTTTCTTTTGGGGGGGTTTCCATGGAGTATCCCAAAAAAAGATTAGATTAAACTAAATAGATTAGTTTACCTCTCTGCTCTGTAAAACTATTCAGACGTGAGGTCATACCCAAGACATTCTATGAAAAATAATATGCAAACATGTATACCACACTTGCAGTTTTGACAGAGCAATTATGTACTTAATTTTGATACTGAAAACCACAGTTGTTGACAGTACTGTGATGATCTGCAGTGAAAAACCAAGGAAAGCTTGATATCTACAGAACTTTTCAGGGCATCAAGACACATGGAGTGGCTGTCTGACCTCATATGCTCCTGGACAGAAATCTGGATCCCTTTCAAAAACTCCCTAGAGCTCCAAATTCCTTTAATCCTGCAGCATTTGGACATATAAATGTACGTTAATACTAATCTTTTTGAAGTTATTTTCCTCTCCTCCAGGCAGAATTATTGCCTAATATAATTTTCTAAATACATAGAGAAAGATGAAAAGAAATGGGGAAATATGGCCTTCTGAGCGTGCCAGCCCACATAACCTGGAATCCTTTAGAAATTGTGTTTTATACCACAGTGTGCATTGTCTTGGAGAGGGTCCAGGGAATGCAGACTGTCTAGGGGTCTGGGCCTCACAGGAATGGGTTTACGTTTGCCTGGTGCGTGGGTGAAACCAGGTCCCTTACAGAAGTGGGCCGTTCACTGAGATTATAATAATCAGCGTTGCATCGTAAGATTATTGGATGTGAAAACACTGTGTTTTTTACACTGGAGTTCCACAAATGCTAATTGAGTGTAATGGATACTTCTAATAGTTCTAATAGTAGTTCTTTCAGCAACTTTATCTTAATTTCAAAGTGCATGTAACAGTGGGCATGTGGAAGGTGTGAATGACAGGGCCAGCCATCGGATAATGAGTGCAGCCTGTTCTGTTAATTAAGACTGTTTAAGTGCAGGTGTGAGGCTGCTGTAGGGGGTCCACTTAACATGTGAGCTCTGACAGCTTGCCTGCGATTTTCAAAATAAATTACTTATTTTCTCTTTTTTGGTAAAAATGCTTTTGCACACATCTTACTGTATGTTATGTGTGTATGTTCTACACTTAGGTAAGCTAATCATCATTACTTTGAATGGTGGACATGGTGGAATAGCTGATCTGATGTTGTTTCTGCTTGTTTCTATTATATTCTATATATATATAATTCCATCCATCCATCCATTATCTAAGCTGCTTATTCCTGGTCAGGGTCGCAGGGGGGGGGCTGGAGCCTATCCCAGCATGCGTTCCGGGCGAGAGGCAGGAATACACCCTGGACAGGTCGCCAATCCATCACAGGGCACTACATACACCATTCACTCACACACTCATACCTACGGGCAATTTAGACTCTCCAATTAGCCTAATGTGCATGTCTTTGGACTGTGGGAGGAAACCGGAGTACCCGGAGGAAACCCACGCGGACACGGGGAGAACATGCAAACTCCACACAGAAAGGCCCCCGGCCTGGATTCGAACCCGAGACCTTCTTGCTGTGAGGCGACAGCGCTATCCACTGCACCACCGTGCCGCCTTATATATATAATTGTTTCTATATATTATATTCTGACTGATTAGGAACTACCCAGAACACAAGGGACAATAACTTTTAATAAATACAATTAAAAAACTGTTCCTGCTCCATTGCGTTGCGTTGAATATATTGATACAAAATAAAAACAACAAAAGGAAACGTTTTAAACTAGAGAGTATGAATGTTGTAATTACAAATGCCCAACAACATACTTGTATGTAGTTAAGATATTGTAAGTAGTTAAAACTAGTACAACTAGAGCTGCATTTGACATTCCCCCACTATTATGACATGGTTATAACGCAGCCCTGAAATAAATGACCATGTAATGGTGCATCCAACCACTAGATGGAGACATAATAACAATCTTTTCCTTGTCAAAGGGCAGTACAGTACACAGAAACTGACTTCGGAGAGGAGAAAATTGAACTAGTTATGTACCTTTGTGTGGTTTAAATGTGTTCTTGCATATGTCAATATCAATCCTGTAAATTCTGCCTGCTTTCCCTTATCTTCTTACTCCCTGTAATCTCTTACATGACCTGTCCCACAGTTCCTTGCTCTCCTTGATTGCCCGGTGTCTTTGTGCATGGGGAAAAATGTCCATCTGGTTGCTTGTGTGATTGACAAGTTGGCATACATTTGTCTTGAGTTCACAGGTAGCCAGATGTCAGTGCTTTGTGTGTTTACATCTATAATAAAAGAGATCCACTGTGTTAACTTAACTTAACATTAGTTACTTTAGCATTAAGGGCTCATAATATCCAGGGCTGGTTTGTGCTGTTTACTTGTGCTACTTTATTTAGGATTTTAGGACTAGGGTGTGGACATGGTGGGTTTAACTCTGATTCAGAATTAAACATTTTAATTACATATATTTTAGTGCACCATGTAACCAGCAAGATTATAGATTTTTTTTTAAATCCTGTCATACTACAGAGCTTGGATATGGGTATGTATTGATCGCGTTGCAGGAATTATTACTAGGCCTATAATACTCTATTCCATCTATAGCAGTGGTTCTCAACCTCAGTCTTGGGGACCCACTGTGTGTGCTGGTTTACACTGTGTTCTGGGGACCCACGGTGTATGCGGGTTTAAACTGTGTTCTGGGGACCCACTGTGTGTACTGGTTTACACTGTGTGTCCTGGCGACCCCCTGTGTATGCTGGTTTACACTATGTTCTGGGGACCCACTGTGTATGCTGGTTTACACTATGTACTGGGGACCCACTGTGTATGCTGGTTTAAACTGTCTTCTGGGGACCCACTGTGTGTACTGGTTTACACTGTGTGTCCTGGCAACCCCCTGTGTATGCTGGTGTACACTGTGTGTCCTGGGGACCCACTGTGTATGCTGGTTTACACTGTGTGTGCTGGGGACCCACTGTGTATGGTGGTTTACACTGTGTGTCCTGGGAACCCATTGTGTATGCTGACTTACTGTACACTGTGTGTGCTGGGGACCCACTGTGTATGGTGGTTTACACTGTGTGTGCTGGGGACACACTGTGCATGCTGGTTTTCATTGCAGCCAATCTCTTGATCAGTTAAGATTGTTGAAACCATGTGTGTAAGTTCTGCCATCATTTTTCCTTAAACTTGTTTTAACACAATGCAGGTTTGGCTCATTGCCAATTTGTCATTGAACTCTTCAGTTTCCAGGAATGGTTTATTTTCAGTGACCAGATGTCCACACTTTCAACAATTAAGCCCCCACTGATTTCAACTCAGTCTATAATTGAATCAATTTTCAAAGGTAGGACTGATTTAGAGGAATCGTGTGTCATGTAGCACATTACAGAATATGAGAGCATTAGTTGATCTGACTGATTCAAAATCCTGGGATGTTAATAAGGAACTGTTATTGTTCATGGCATGCATACCAGTGATTAGACTATTCTATATTTTAAGTGTATGCTTAACGCTTGCATAGACGATAAAATAATATTAACTTATGAGAATATTTTGCGTCAAATGGCAACCTATAAAATAAGTTGTGTCCAAGCGTTTTAATAAAGAACACCACACAACCGTGTGGCGCTAAATGACTCTGGATATTTTTTCATCACACTCAACTTGTCGCTTTTCGTGTTCCGTAGTTCTGCAATCCGTCACCTCTTTTCGCGAGTGAAAACTTTGGAAAGCGGTGCTTATGTTACACCTGTCCGATAAGATCTCGAATACGACAGTGGGACACTGACGTTCACCCTCCTGTGTAAACTCTACACACACAGTGCACGGTAATTGAATGTTTGTGGAATTCAGTTGTTGGTGTGGTGTAAAATTCGTGAAAGCAACTTTACTTGTTGCTATAGCAACACACGCTGAAACGTGTTGCTGCGTTTGCACACGAGTAGCTGGCACAAATAGCAAGCCAATTCAGGATTCCGTTTTTACTGTAAACTACTGTGTCTGAAACAATGACAACATTTGCTTGATGTTTAGCTTTCTGCTATGAATGAAAAACTGAAGATAG
Organism: Aldrovandia affinis; assembly: GCA_029706075.1. Classification (NCBI taxonomy): domain Eukaryota; kingdom Metazoa; phylum Chordata; class Actinopteri; order Notacanthiformes; family Halosauridae; genus Aldrovandia; species Aldrovandia affinis. The sequence goes on along the minus strand of JAINUG010000043.1, from coordinate 734,238 downwards.
CTGTGATGGTCAGAGAAAATCAAGTTTAGTTAAGATAACTTAACGTTAACTTACCTAGCATGCTAACTTGCTAGCTAAGTTAAGTAACGTTAGCTCAATTCTAGCTAACTTAGCTAACGTTAACTTACTTTACCATAACTGGTCAGCTGGCTAACGTTACATTTTTTCACGTTCAAAATAACATTTTATTGTCACCCTGACCAACGGTAGCTAATAATTAATTGGCGACCGCCTTTCATTATTGTGCCATGAAGTTGGAGTTGCAGATGTCCACACTTTGTATGACGGACACAGTGAGTACACAAGGTAACTAGTAGTAACGTAATTCGACGTCATTGTGGAACAAGGGAACATAGTTAAAATCTAACTTGGGTTGTTAAATGGGTCAATTTAATGAGATAGTCACGAAAGAGACTAATATTTATGTGTGTGTATTATTCGTTATACAAATGAAGTTACGTAACGGTTAGGTTTCTTTTATGGAAGGGTTTATCGTTCATTTACACTTAATGTTAACTGCAAATGTGAAACCCCATTGCAAGCTGAACAATGCCAGGACAATTGCCATGCCCGAGGACGCAGCGGGTTCCACTCAAGATTTGAGTGTAGATTTTAATTAACTGCACCATTATTGCAAATTACTTTTGGCCAGATACTTGAAATGACCGGCTTTAATTGCAATACAAGGCAATAAGCAGGGTTATACAATGTTTTATCATAAACATTAATAGGGTTTGGTCGTCTGCCAGAATTATGTCGTTCTTAAAACATGGAATCCAAATCATTTTTATTATTTTGCTCAAATAAGCCTTCCTTGTATATGGTTATAAAATTGAGGACATGTTTGGTTTGGTATGGGCTAGCCTTCTGTTACTGAAAAAGAATGCTAAACAGATCTCTCAAAACACATTTATTCGATGTGCTTCGACTAATCAAGTTAGCGCATACTGAATTTCTGAAATATCAGTGGGTATTGAAACATCTATTACTATGCAGGTTTCATGCCAGATAATTATATTTAGCTGGAACAGGTCACAGGAAGTTAATTGCTGCTTGTATGAGCTTTAAATAATTATAAGAGATTCAATCAGCTGTGTATTTCATGCAAAGGAAATGGTTTCCATGGCACTTGTAGCCTTCATTTTGGCTCCTGTTGCTACATTAACTTTCTCAATTTGGAATGTAATGGTCTCTACTAATGACTAATCTAGATGTATTATGTGTTTCAGATGAAGACTGTAGACATAATGATAACTTTTTTCTAAGAAAAAGTACCCTGCTACAGAAAAGCCCAGCCTTTCAGTACACATTAGAACCTAATATTAAAGAGCTCAATTGTTCTTTCTATGTTGTGGTTCTATCATTGGGCTCAGATTTGAACTGCGTATAATGAAATATTCTTCACTAACTGGGGGCTCAGACATGTCCCTGTCTGTGGGTCAGGCCTGTGCATTAAAGGATCACAGAAAACAAAAGTACACCTGTAATTAGCTTCTCTTATCAGTGTCCCACGTTACCCCTCCGGGGCTCAGTTGTAACCGATAACTGAAAGTTTAATGTCAGGAACTGAGTACAGAAACCCAATTCTCTCCTACAAAGTGCCTAATGCAGTTTGGATGACCTGGGCAGTAGGAGAATCCACAGTGCAGTCATCTGTCGGTGAAGGGTTGTAGTGCTAGGACTAATGAACACACAAACCAAATGGTGCCAGCCACCTGGTTAAACCACCTTATGAATTTGTAGCATTTTGCATCTGTCATTTTGTTCCTGTCGTTTGATTGGCTAAAAAGGGACAGAGTCCTTCCTTCTGGCTGCTGTGTTTTTTTGTGAAACAAAAGGCTCCGTATCTGATAAATCAGATTGTCCGTTCCTGACCGCATATGCTGAAATCCCTCTCTCCTAGGTGTTGTTCAAATACGCTATTTGTTTCTCTTTTATGTGATGGCTTGAGCAGCTCCTGCAGTTTTTGAAAGCGAGTTGTACTGGGACATGCCAGGATTGTCATCAAACTGCTATTCTTTTCAATTTGTTGACTCATCTCTTAGCAACATGTGAAATCTTTTAAGTGAGAGCGGGGGGGGCAACTCGATCTGACGCTTTCCCTAAGTAGAGCATGTCTTCCCTGTGAGCACTTTCCAGCCACAGCCGGAACAAAGGGAGCTGTGAATGCTGCTCTAAGCAGGTACCTACAGTCACAATGGAAACCAAAAGCAAATCCAGTTAGTCTCAGTGCTGTGCCTCACTGAGGTAAGAGGCTATTTCCACTGTAGTCTCAGTTCTTTTATTGGCTGTGCTCAAGCTGAAACCCTCTTAATTGGTTCCCATCGGGTCTTGTTGGCTCCCAGATGATGGTCCCCGGGAGGTGCTTGGAATATCTCGGCAGGTGAGGTCACTCCTTGGAGTGTAAAATGCAGGTTCTGTCCTGCTCTTTTTTTCTTTTGAGTAGGTCATTTGTCCTTTTGTTTGTCTTTTCCTCCAAAGCATGCTTTTCAATGTTTTATAAACACTCTTTACCTGTAGTGCAGATTTGTGGGTGAGAGCAGAGCACACAGACATACTGTAATGTAAATAGCTCATTACTCTATTAGCTCACTAATAACAAAGTTTACCAGACCGCGTGGCTTCAAACATTGGATTAACTCGGCAGCTGCATCAGCTTTCGAATAGTGTCGACAGCCCAAATTCTGCTATGGGCATGTTGAACACTAGATGGTTGGGGGGGCACAGCAGACACAACAAAAATGGCCTACCTTATAATTCCTTTAATATTGGGCAAAGCGAATTTGCAATGCCATGCTTTTGAACCTGTTTTTTCCCTGCACTGACCCAAACGTATCTTCTAACCTTGGCCATAAAAGTATAGCAATTTTCTTTCAGTTGTATCCTGCAGGTAGTCACTAGCCCATTGATGGGTTGAGCAGAACACCCTCTGGATTCGTAGCATTGCCTGCCACGGTAGCTTGAGTGTTGCATGCGTTAGCAATCCTCCCTCATCAGGTAATGTAATTCCACGCTTTGTTAACCGTGAAGTTTATCATTTGTCATGAAAGCCAGCTGTCAATAAATAATTAAGTTGAAGATGAAGAAGATGGAATTCTTTGTTTGAAGTATCTGGGCATTTTAATCCTGCGGTCAGCAAGGACAAGGTTGAAAGGCTTCTGAGTATCCTGGCCTCTTGATTGGATAATTGTTTGAATTTATGACACTCTGTCATAGTACATTGCCCTCTTGCGGTACGACCAAAGAGCCCACACCTAAGATGCTGTGGAGATGAAAACAATAGAAGTCTGGCTTATTCAAAAATACTCTTTGAGAGGCATGCCGAAAATTGTTTGTCTAATTTGAAATTCTATATCGTAATGAGGGTGATACCTGATCAATGAGAAGCCTGCTACTCTAGCCAACATTAAAAGCCTAAACTATGTTTCCCTTATGGGGAGTGGTGACGTCTGCAGGAAGCTGGTCACCAACCACTTCTGTATATTGACTGACATCCAGCAGGCACGAATCGGCAATTTCCCTCCTGTCCCAACCCCCCACAAAAAAAAACATGCCCCCAATAGTAATTTTATTGTTTTCCTCCTCATAAAAAGTAATTACTCCGCGTTTCCAGGGCTCCTTGCTCACTTGCTCCGCGCCTTCATCTTGATTAACGTACAAAAGCGTGAATCTATGAGCGTGCACAATTCTACTGGATCGAAAGCGCTAAGGCCCTCACGGTTTCATTACAGGCTGGATAATGACACAAGTAAATCAAGTAATAAAGTTAATGTGCCATATAGCATAAAGCGTTGTTTACACTTCACTATTGCTGAAGAGACCGAGTGGAGATAAAAGAGAGAGAGAGGGAGGGGGAGGGAGAGAGGGGCAAAAAATGCCTTACCAGACCTAGAATTATCTGTGTGTGGCCAGGCTTCATCCCAGTGTCATAGTTAATTTGTGTTTGGAGCCCAACCACTGCATCTCTCTCGCAGTCAGAGGAAACAATGTGCATCTCTCTCCGCAAACAATCGGTAAATAAGCACTAATGGGGTTTTGACAGTTATGTTAGCGGGATGAAAAACGCTGGGGGGGATCGATTGCTGACATTCTATCGGCTATAATTACTTTCCGTTGAGTGCTCGCTGAGATCTGGAGAGCGGCGAGGAGCCGTGCGCTGCCTGACCGGTAGGACATTATAACTGATCATTTCATCTCGTTACACGTTTGTCATCTTGGCCCGCGATGCTGACATCTTTTTTTCTGTTGTTTCACCTTGCGCTGTACTACAGTGTCTCGTTCTTCCAAAGCGTATAGTTTATTTACTTTCATCTCAGCATGTTAGTCGCTGATACTCGAAACGAGGAAAGACTTTGTTTTCAGTCCATGTAACCTCATGTTAAACTGGAGGCGATGCGCTCCGTTATAGTAGAAGGCTCTACCGACATCAGTATGCATAAACGATCATTTTTCTCTGCAGTAATTGGTTATATATTTGAGAGTTCATTACATAACATTGTATTTAAAATGAATGCAGAGCAAATGATAAATGTTTGGTTGGTGTTTCCATGAGTAACACAAACCTCTTTAAAAAAAGAAAAAAAGTGGAGCCTTCAGTAAAATATCTTTGAAAAGATTATAGTGTAACTTAAACGTATTCTTTGTAACAGCTTAGTGCCTCTGTTTGCTCCGAACTGCCGTTGGGCTTTTCCACGTTTTTTTAAAGAATGGGTTACTACTAATTAGTACTGTGGTGAGTGTGGCCAACTCCCCAGCGTTCGGGTTTTTCTTGTTTTATTGTGTTTGATATTGTGCTTTGTTTGATTGGTTAGTTGTTGCGTGAATGTTCATTTTGTTTATGAGGCATGCTGGGAAGGGTGTTTTGTTCACGGTCACTCTGGATAGGATGTTTGTGGTTGTCAAAGGCCACTGAACACTCAGAAAGTGTCTTCAACTATAAAATAGTGCTTTTAAATACCAAGCAAATAGGTATAATTTAATTAATTTATCTCTTTATTTTACAATTCATATCAGTACTTTCCCAGTTTGGTCACAAAATTACAGAAAAATTGGTTTTTGGGAGGGCTCCAGCAGCAGGGAAGTTTTGAGGTGGCTTAAGAAATGGCTATGCAGTGGCAGCATAAGGTCATGCATAACTCAAGAAGGAAACATTTGATTGGCTCCAAATAAAAAGTAACATCACAATAACAACTCTGTGCATTGGCTATGAAACATATTATGTAATAGTTTCTGTTTTTTTTGGTATTTCAAAATAAATCAGTAAGTGGGCTTATATAGTACATGGGCTTAATTGGGTCACTTTCCCTACATTTGTTCTTGCTCCCATTCATCAAATGTGTTAATGTATTAGTGGTCTGGGTCTATAACAGTTTTGTAAAGGATCTGTTTCAACATAAATTAAGTAGGCCTGGCGATTAGTGCTGGTGTGCTTGTAATCATTAAGTGTGTATAATAACAGGATGATTTTGTGTTACAGGTTTCAATGGCAGCAGAGGACAGTGATTGACATGCAGTGCTGTGAGTCCAGCATAGTTTGGTAATTCCCCTCTCTTCATTGTGGTCTTCCTGCAGGGTGTATTTCTGCATGCAGGGGAACAAAGCCTCTGAGCCTCTCCAATGTCCCCTGGCCTTTAAACGGGTCACTTGTGTGCCGTTAGATCCTTCCTAGATGGTGGCGGATCAGGTTTGAGTGCCGGCGGCTTTGCCTCGTCTGCGCGCACCATCCGTCATCCTAACTTACGCCTCAGTCTGTGTCTGTCAAACCACCGTGGATACAGAGGAGTGCCGTGTACAGCCATCGGCGGCGACATACTGTACTTCAGCTTTGAGCGTTCTGCAGGGGAGAGGATTAATAATGCTGTACAGTATTGCGCGATGAACTGGAGTGTTCGTTCATAGAAATTGAGTAGTAAGAAATTCTCATGCAGCATAAGGGTGTTTAGAGCAGGCGGTTTGTTGACACGCGGAACATAGTATTCTGAGCAAGGTTGTGCTTACGGATTTAGTTCTTGGTCTTGGAGTCCAGAGGCGGGATCGCACCTGGCCGTCGGACGTGGTTGTTGACCCGCCTGTTGGACGTCAAAGACAAAGGGAGAGAAAAATGTCTCCTGACTCCTTAAAACTCCAATTGAAAATTTTTGCCAAACCAAACCAAAAAGGCCATAAGTGATTTTTTTCAACTGTTTTTAGAAGCTTTTCTCTTTGTCAGAAAACTGCATTTGTTAAATTATATGTTTGTATCCTTGAAATCAGGGGTTCTCAAACTCGGTCCTGGGCAGCCATTGTGTATGCTGGTTTTTGATCTCTTGAACAATTAAGGTTGTTCTACCATAATTGTTTCCTAAAATGTATTTTAACACAATACATGTTTCGCTCATTTAACTCTTAAACGAGCAGTTGGGACCACACTGATTTCATCTCTTAGTCTGTCATTGAATCAGTTAAAAACTTGTAACAAAAGGAATCATTTGTTATATAGCACAGGATTCCTGCCTATATAGCAGGAAATGAAAGCATTGGCTGGCTGAGAACTGATCTGACTGATTAAAAGTCCTGGAATGTGAATTTAGGGCATTTATCCTTCATGGCATTCATATCTGTTTCTGAAATAGATTGACCTTACGAAGGTATGAGAGTCTGAGAACCACTGTTTTACCCTGATTCAGATACTGCACAATGAACCAAAGTATGCACTTAACAAAAATTCAGTTTGTTGCAAAAAAAAAAGGCCACAGTTCATGCATCTTTTAATTTAATTCACATTTTACATTTTAAGCATTTAGCAGATGCTCTTATCCAGAGCGACTTACAAAATGTGCATAAATACATGGTAGGAACAATCATAGTTCGCGCAAGAGATCAGACCAGTGGCCATCCGTGAGCTGGCCAGGCGATCCACGGGACGCGATGACTTCTTTTGAGGTCGCACGTCTCCCCTCCCCGTCCCGCCTGAGCTGACCCCGGTTCCGGTGTCGCCTGTCCCCCGTCCCCTGCGTGGGCCCCTTTCTCATACATCCACAGAGGAGGCAGGCCCAACAATGCATGCCTCACACAGCTCCTGCCCGCAGGCCGGCCGTCATTTAGCTGATTAGGATTTCCAGGGGCCTGTCACACTCGTTTGTTTCCTGACGGGCGAACGAAGGGGAGCTAATGGAGGAGACGTGGGCCGTTATGAGAACCCTGTCAGGGATAAGATAATGTTCCACAGTGAAGAGGTTAAAGACACTGTTTCCTTATTAATAATGAATGGCTGTCCGTGTGGCGGATCCACTTCGCCGCTCCGAGTCATCGCTTGATAATTGCCTTACATTTAATTTGGCTTTGGGAAGCCTTTTTTCAAGCCGGGTAAATTGTGCTTAATGTTAATATGGATTCATCACACACCGGGCCGGCCAGAGACTGATGACAGTTTGAAGGTAGGCTAGTGTGCGCGTGTTGGTATTTGAAGGCAGAAGGTTGGGAAATGTACAGTGTGATGGTGTTGTTAGTGAGAGAGATTAATCTCCGTTAGTTGAGAATTATATTATTGCACTTTTATCTTATGTCATTGTATTTTATGTACACAGCACATTTATTTTATATTAGAGACTGATTAGTACAACAGCAATAGTGCCATTAGCAATAGAGTACAGCGCAATCGTTCTACATCAGTAAGATCTTCTAAACATTTAAAAGAAAATGCACAGTGTTCACGATGGAGGAATCGAAACACAAGCTGTTCAGAAAGCATAACTTGGTAATGTAGGAGCATTTTTAATTCATTGAAGTCGTTATTGCCGTGCCAGAAATGTGTTGCTACGTTGTAAGTCACTCTGGACAAGAGTGCCTGCCAAATAAATGTAAATGTGTTGTTTAGACTGCCGTAACTACTGGAATGCGCCACAGTGTAAACTCTTATGAGGGAATATGTGAATAATATTGCTATGGTCCTCCATATTCAGAGGTGTCTGGCTCTCCGGCTCCAGGACTTCGCTGACAAGCTCTGTTAGTGGCCCCCAGCCCTGCACGGTCTGTGTTTTGGATTGTGGCTGCTCAGGCTCTCAAAGCCCACACTGGGGGTGAACAGAGCTACTGTTGCAGCAGACAAGGTTGCCGTGGTGATGCAGACAGACTTCTTACTGAGGTGCTTAGCTATTCAATTTTCCATGTGGGGTCACCCGAGTTAAACTGCAAGGAGGCTGGTAGGATCTATCCCACTGTGTAACCCCACATGTGTGTGTGTGTGTGCGTGTGCGCGCGCGCTATACAAAGGCAACTTCAAAGGCCAAACTTGGGTTTTATGTTTTGTCCATCCTTCCACAGTGCATGACAAAAGCTCCTCTAGCATTTTGAGACGGCCTAGACAGCTATGCCAATTAAGTGTGTTTCTCACAAATGATGTCATTTGGGAACGCTGATCAGCGGAGAGATACTAAAATGCACAGACGGCTGCGCTCCTGCTCTATGTTGTGAATCTGTATTGAGTTAATTGCAGCGTGAGGCCTCAAAGCAACAAGTTGTGCAGTGTGGCTTAAGCCATGTATATTACAATGGCAACAGCAATATTTCATTACATTTCACATGAAATGGATTGTGATCCTTCGTGCCAGCAGTTGGGGATTCGAATGCGTGTTCTACTCTGACCTTTTCTGCAGCTCCGTTCAGAAGCGGGGTCTTTTTTGGATGCATTCGGTGATTGTATCGCAATGACGACATCAGTATTTAGTTAAAGCTTTCACAAGATGGACAGTGTCCACTCATTTTTCACCCCTGCCTCATTTTTTTAGACTACGTTGCATGATTTTTACATCGTTGCATGAGAGAAATGCATCATGCTACATTGTTGTTTAAGTAGACTGAACAGGAAGTTGCTGAGAAAAGTTTTCTGTATGCTTTAGCTTCAGTAATTCTTATATCTGGAAAAAATATGCATATACTGATCCATTCGTACTACAATAAGGATAAACATGTAATCTGCCTGAAAAAATGTAACCCATTATTCATTATTAATAATTAAAATAAAAAAAGCTTCTGCAGTGCTGTGTTTACTGTAGTTAGCTGGTGCCTGGTATTCGCTTTGCTGTGCGGAGGGAGTTCATTTCTTGGTCAATTTCCTGTGTGTCATTTCCTCTGAAATACCACTTCTCTTTATCCAATCCAGTTGACAGATGTTTCTGAAGTTTGAGAAAAAATGGCTGTCCAGTGGCTACGTGTGAGCAGCCCAGAGAGGAAGGTGCCCCACACACGCATGGAGGATGAGGCTGCCATCCAGGTACACACGCTGCACCACCTCACCTGTCCCCATTATCGCCCCCTGCTGGCCTTCACTTCAGCTTCTTATCTGAAAACGGGAGTTACAATTTCTGAAATTGGTTTCTGCTAAAAATCTGTCAACCTGGTTGGCTCTAGCAAGGTTTATCCAAGGTTGAGTTGGTTAGTGAGTGAGTTTAAGGACACACCGCTGGGAAATGTCCCGGTTTGAATCGCCATCTCCAAAAAATACCGTCACCACCACAAGGTCTTGATTCATAAGAAGTAACTGACCATTGTTTCATTAACAAAGCACATCCCTAGATGTGTGGTGGACTTCTCTAACATCAGTGTCAACCTGGTCAAGGTCATAGTACGGTAAGGTTATGAACCTGACAGGTGCGATTCACAGCAGGCCATCCACGGCTTTGCCTGCCTGGAGATAATGATAAATGCATTAGCCCACTTATTTATTGAACAATGGCTGCAGCATAATAATTTATGACCTGATTAGAAATGGTTTCTGACTTCCGGTTTGCAAGAAGATGGAGTAGATGTGTTTGCGTTGCCAGCTCCCACACGTTTTCATTTGAATTTTGAACGAATTTCATTTGAACTTTAAATGTCTTTCAGATAGAACCCTGGGCTAAAAAGGGTCAGTCTGCACTCAAAACAGATCTGAAGCCTTTCAACATGCTGGATGTTATGTTAGAGTTGGTGAAACTTCAGATGCCATCCAGTTCACAATGGTGCCCTACTGTGACAATACGATGACAGTAGGGCACCATTGTGAACTGGATGGCATCGAGTTCAGGGTTTTGAAAGCACTTTTAATACCAGTTTCACCAACTCCAACATAACAATCCAGCACATTGAAGTCTGCCTCTCTGTCTCTTCTGTTGGAGCATTTCAACATTTTCAATGGTGTTCGTTTTCTAATGTGTCGTTTCTCTGTACTGTCAATAGCAAATATACACATTTGGGAAGAAGCTGGGCCAAGGCAGCTTTGGGGTCGTGTACGAGGCCACCCACATTGAGACCCAGACGAAGTGGGCCATTAAAAAGGTGAACAGAGAGAAGGTGAGTGGACTCCAACCCCAGACCAACAAAACGCTCAGGCCATCCGTAAACGTTACAACTCAAAACCAAGTGCATCGGTGCTCCTCAATGTTTCCCAACAGTTGAGTGCTTCTGCAGTCACATCCATTGCTGTTCTGTTTCAGGCAGGGAGTTGCGGTGTGAGACTTCTGGAACGGGAAGTCGGCATATTAAAACGAGTCAATCATGGCCACATCATACACCTGGAGGAGGTGTTTGAAACACCCAAGGTGAGCGTTGACAACAGTGCAGATTTGACACTTAATAAGCATCTTAATCCATATTGTAATCAGTGTTCGAATGACAATGTTACTAATGGGTATTGCAGTATATAGTATTCTACTGTAATAATTTCTTAAAGGCAAAACACTAGAGTAGCATGTACAGTATGAACAGTATTGTACAAAGAAACTGTTCTTAAGAGCTAAATACCCTGTTTATGTTAAGTGCCTGATATAGTAAGAGTCGCAGATGGTTTCTATATTAAAGCTGATTTTGAGGGGTATGTTTCCTCAGCCATGTGCGTGGGGTCAAATGGGCTGAGAATGAGTATGTTAATATGGAATTTCTTAGGGAAGCTTGCTTAGTATGGAGCTCTCTCTAGTGACTGTTTATGGCATTGTTATTGTGGAAGTTGTATATCCTTACATGTCCAGTTAACATAACTTGAGTTAACACACTATGGGCCCTATTTTTGTGCCGGCGCTAAGTGGCGTTATGCCCTAGCGCAGGCAAATTGCCAGTTTCGTCTGTCGCAAACAGAATATTTCCCATCTCCGCCGAGTTTGGCAATTTTGTGGTGCGCAATGAAGGCGTTTGCACGACTATGGGTGTGTGACAGTGAAAATAGTCGGCGCTATGCAAGTTTGGTGTCAAATAATGAGTTTGTGTTAACATCCAACTAGACCACCTCTTAGCGCAAACGCTGGCGTTCTGTGCAATTTGGTGACTTTATTGATGCGCACATGTGAACATAAGGTTATCTGAAATCACATGATAATATTTTGTGAATATTGTTAATTTCCCCCCCACGTTGATGCAAATCGTCCAATCCATGGGTAACTTGCAAGCGTAATCAATTAAGCTAAAAACTATTTCACCACAGCTTGTGGTTATTCAATGCACGGACATGAAAGACTGAAGCCAGCAGGCCATCCATCGCTACCGTTCAGTAAGATACACCTGTTAAATAAATATATGTTTGTATGCACATTGTTTTTCTTATGTGAAAGGATTTTATTCTTTCCATTTGCACTACAGAAAATGGAGTACATAATTGGATGCTGAAGGCGATACTGTGAGCGATACCCTGGGTTTGGTAGCCGGTGTTGGCCAGACAGCTATCAGTTCGGCTGTGCATGCAGTTTCTTCCAGTCTTATCCAACATGCAAATTAGTTTATTACTTTTCCTACACCCGACAGCCAGCAGAGAACTAAACAGCATTTTTATACGCAATGTGGATTCCCTGGGGTCTTGGGTGCCATTGACTGCACACATCTGCAGTTGCGCGCACCACCTGATCACGGTATCATTTATGTGAATCAGAAGGGGGTCCACTCCATTAATATCCAGGTGGTTTGTGATGCACACTCCAGGGTTACGCATGTAGGCCTAAAGCATGACGAACATAAATGAAACAGGCCTAGTTGCAGTTGTGAGTTTGTTATTTATTGCTTTACATTTAACAATTACATTAAGTTAGAAGAAAAGAAACGTTGTTTTTTAAGTTGGAAATCCTACAAATAAGGAAAAAAAGAGTTGGTAAAATAAAACACTTTCTTTTAATGTAGGTCTCAAAATATAAACTGTGCGCCTTGTTTTCCCCCATTCACGTTCCAACTTTTCCGCACCCCCTCGCTCTCCTCTGCGCTACTGGCGCAGTGCGCAAAACTGTCATCCATGTCAGGAAATTGCCAATTTGCTATAGCGTTAGCGCACTGGTATTTAAAGGGATAGAAAATAGGTGTTTTGAAAACCAAACCAGGCCATTATGAAACCAAACCCCCACCACACCCACATGTATTTTTAAAAAGTTAATCCAACCTCTTTTACAACTGCGCCAGAGGTGCGCTATTGTCCTAAGTCACGAAATTACCGAAATTGCGTTAGACACGCCCTAAAGTGCCACCGTCTCCGTCTGCATTACCGACACCGTCCTAATTCACCAAAATAGGGCCCTATGTCTCAGTGTCATTTTTTAATCATCATAAACCTCATTCAAGAATAGTAAAAAGTTAATTGGCTTGCTAGCTAGTGTATGCTAATTAAGTACCCCATACCAGCCAACTAGCTAGATAACTTGGCTAGCCAGCCATCTGACCTAGCGGTCTAGGGATAGCACTTCAGTCTTCAACATTCAACAATCTTAGATTGTATTCCAAATAAATTGAATTTTTGACTGTTCATTTATTTGGATTGGGGTCTGCTGGTGGGTCCACTAATAGACTGTATTCTGTTAAGACTGGAATCGACTGTGGCATTTCACTGCCTTTCAGTTCCATTATGTATCATAAAAATAACTGAAAGTGTCAGTGTCACCAAGTGCCCATATCTGAATCCATATATGTAGGCAGTCAAAGTTTACCTCATACCTCCATGTAAACCCTTCTCTTTGTCAGATGACACATTTTGTAGCTTACACAAGTATTTAACTTTACAGAACACGAAGAAAGCCATGGCATTCTTACTTGACCTATGTCATGACAGTGCTTTCCAACACACACTGCTGTTCCAAATAGTACTGTTACGCCACTTGGCAGGCCAATGGTGTGGGTTTCTGAGGATTGAATTCTCTGACAGTCTAAAATATTATCTTCGAAGTTTGTTAGCCAAAGGGTGGTGTACATTACTGTATGTATCACTTGTTTTTATTTGTCAGATGTATCGTTTCTCCTGGCGATCTATAATACTACATCACTTGCAAACCTAGATAAACGTTGCATTTTCATGAGTTCATTACTCATGAAAATGCAACGTTTATCTAGGTTTGCAAGTGATGTAGTATTATAGATCGCCAGGAGAAACGATACATCTGACAAATAAAAACAAGTGATACATACTAGTTTTATGATAATAATCTTTTATTTTAGGTTCACACGTACAAATTGGCAGTGTATTTGTCATACTTCACACACATTTCTGCACTGCCCGCATTAAATGTTATAAACGTTCTCAAGGACTGTTTCTGTGTCCGTTTGTTTTCCTTACTCCAACATTAATGACAACCAATTTAATGTGAACAAGAATTTTAGGTCTTTTCCATTATATCCTTTCCATTTCCAATCATAGTGGCTATAAAAAGGATTCAGTTGTGTTTTTTTTATTTGACTTTATCCACTATTATAGTGGTTTGTGTTGATCAGTGGCAAGAAATCCCAATTAAATCCATTTTGATTCCATAAAGTAATAAATTAAAATGTTAATACTTTTTATACCCACTGTGTATGTATACAATTCTGATTTTGATTATGTAAAGTAGATATGTCAAGATGACATGGATCTATGCGGTTGGACATTGATATAAGTTCACTTTGGGGTTATGCTATGCATATTTCAGTGAAAAACTAGTGACCCAACTTGGCCCTCTCTTTAAAAACCTATTATATATGTTCAGACATGTAACAGGGATCAAGGCTTGTTTATATGTATTACTTACTGTGAAAACAGGCTGACAAATTTCTAAGAATAATATTTTTGGCTGTTGGGAGAGAACGTTTGAGTGCTCAGAAACACACCCTACCAACCTGAGAGGTGAGTCTGAAATGAAGCCATGTACGATGCAGTACCATTCTGAACAGCACTGTCATTACATCGGTCAAGTAAGAATGCTGTGGTGCCTACGTTGTTGACTCTTACTGTCTGGAATAATACTGCACATGTACTGGAAGGATGTCAGGCAACATACTTTCTCATTTAGTCAAGTATTTTTTATTGCCATTGGGTGGTACCTTAGCTGAAGAAATGTTGACAGAACAGAGAACTGGTATTCTGGTAAAGAGACATGCACATTTTTAAACACATCTCAATTTCCATGTGTTTTTTAAGAATTCTATATTTCTAAATTCTGTTAAATTGTCTAGATAGGAAGAACAACTGATGGGCCTTTTCCAGGGGAAAAGTTTGTCTGTAGGGAGTGGTGAATGCGGGGCTGGCTGCTTTGTGAAGCGACTCTGTGTGAGATGTCCCTTGCCTGACCCCCCTTTCCTGTGCTGTTGCCGTGGTGACAGAAGATATACATGGTGACTGAGCTCTGCGAGGAGGGGGAGCTGAAGGAGATTCTGAAGAAAAAGGGGCGGTTCACCGAGGAAGAGGCCCAGCACATCATCCACAGCCTAGCAGAAGCTACAGTCTACCTGCACAGGAAGGGTAAGGCTCTCCACAGGGTTCCAAAGCATCATGGAAAAACCTTTAAGATTATTATGTCATGGAAAGTCATGGAAAAGTCATGGAAATTGATGGGAAAAATCTGTCATGGAAATGTCTGATTCCATGAAAAGTTATATATTTTCTTCTTCTTTTCCGATAGCGTTACTGCAAAATGTCTGTTCCCCTGCCCCACACATAATAAGATGTATATTTGCACTGGCAACAAAACGTGTTAAGTAATGAAAGTTAAATCCATTTTTGCATCAGTCGCAAAAAAAAGGGTAATTGAAAACCTTAAAATTGTCATGGAAAATGGAAATTTGATTTGAGTGGGAATGCTGTCTCCACCTGTGTTCAAAACCAGCTAAAATGCCCCTCACATCACAACATTCACTGTAGTGTGGCCTGCCCCCAACCTCAGGGTTAAGCCATTGACTGAAGTGGGAAGAGAAAGAGAGAGGGGCAGCTTTTGAGTTGCTACAGGTGACATTTACAGATTTTTTTCTTGGTACACAGCGATGAAAAAATATATCAGATGGAACGCTGTGACTATGCGACCTGCCCTAACATGGGCAAATCTAAGGCTGCTCCTCTCCTCATATTTAATTAGGTTATTTAAACCTTCACTGATTTTCTTTAGTCCTCTTACTTCCTGTTCTAAAAGTGACCTTCCTCTCATTGTTATGCATTTAAAAGATTGTAATTATAACTGTTTAGAGAAGCCATTAAAGTACTCTTTGACACCTGCGTAGGCACTAAGTCACATTTAGCTTCTTCGCCAAATAAGATGACATCGTATCATTGTGTTCATTGACATTTTGATAATCAGGAAGGCGACACTGTATTATTAACTTTGATCATTTCAGCAATATGGTAATAAGTGAACAACTGCCAGTTATAAACACAGATCAGCCCTTTTAAATTCAGTGTGATGGTTCATTTTAACACGTCATGTTTTTTTTCTTCTCTTTCATAGTGAAATCTCTTGTTAGAGGTAATTTAAGATGTTGCTTGGCAATAAGACACCATTACGTGTGGCTAATGGGTCATTTACAGAAAGGAGGAGATGAATACTGATTAATAGATGTACTTTCACCCCAAGAGTCCCCATGCGCTTGTGTGCCCTATCTCTATAACAACTAATGAAACATGCCGCACTATTTGCTTTGTGTACGTGTTGGTTATAAAATATTTATATGAGCCATCGCATACCAAGTATGAGTCGGCTTTAAATGTTATTTTTTCACTATTATCATTCACAGCCACAACAAAATATTTAATGGTGATTTTGTCAGGCTGTTCTTAGATAGCATGTATTTTTGACTAAATGTTGAGGTGAGAATATTTTTTAGACTTTATTCAGAAGTGCTCATTTGTTATTTTGAGTTTGACCGTCCGACACTGTCTCATCACTCGGCTATGCACAGAACATGGCTGTGGCATTTAGCATTTCAGCAATGTGGCATTTGTGGTATATAACCACATATGAACTCAAATTTGAAGTAATTGCGAATTGAAATAAATAGAGGGTATAATTGGCTACTAAATTGGGAGAAGAACAGGAAAAAATCTGAAAAAAACAAACATTTTTTTATTATTTATAATATCCTAATTTGTACCCCAAATTGGGATGCCCAGTGACAATTTTAAAACAGTTTGTCTTGATTCTTCCTGGCATCCATATACATTAACATTAAAAACAGAATGGGTAAGATGGTCACCGTCCTATTCACAAACCCACTAAAAATGTGCTGAACATATTGGGTTTAGTGCTGAAGATTCCTTAAAGCAAGGAAGGTTTACCTGCTTAATCATGACACTCCGTTTCCTATTCCCACCAAATGAGTCAGGCCTCCGCATCTGTTATGACCTCTTAGCTCCCCCCCCCCCGGTCCATTCTACCATCGAAACAGCTCATCACAGCAGCAAGTACGAACGCTGTACATCCCGCCATATTTAAAAGGACGCAAATAAATAATGATTTGTCAAAGGACGTTTCTTCTCCATCTGCACATATTAAGGTTAATAGCTTTCCAGAGACAAAGCGACAATGCTTCTTTTTTTTTTTTCTTCTTCCCCCACGTCGGGAGGCATCTGGCTCCCGCAGACCGGCTCTGAGTCCCGCTGAATTAATGTCGCTCTCTGGGGGGAAGGCTGTCTGCGGCCTATGATTGATGCAGTTTGTGGAGCAGTCACCTGCTGAGTGTGGCAGACTTGCAAGTTTTCCTTTTTATGAAGAACGAACATCTGTTACTTTTTACAATTGCACTTAAAGGGCATATAGGCCTGCTCTCTGGGGGGGATCAGTGCTTTGCCTTTCGGTTGTCATACGACGGTCGTTTCTGTTGTAATTGCTCGAAATTCATTATAAGTTTTCAGGAAGACGTCAGGAAGCCTCTCACTGAACTCTCTCAAAGTCTTTGGTCGGATGCTCCAAGTTCACGGGTCAATGGGCCTGACGTGGTTGGTTTATAAATGGCCGGTACTGTAAACCCAGCCAAACAGAACTACTTTACAGCAGCTGCTTTTTAACAGATATGAATAATTAGGAGTTACTCCTGAAAAGGCACCAGCTTAACAGTGATATTAAAAATGAACCTTACATAAGCCTGTGACCATATAATACCAAGGGCACGAAGGGTGTGGTTTCTTTATCTTTATGCATATTTCATAAAGATGGCAGATAAACCATGACCAATGAACACTCGTTGGTCTCAAGACCTTGCTCTTTAAGCCAATTCAATTAACTGGAATATGGTCTGGGCTAATATTTGTCTGTCTTCTGCAAAACAAAATCGCCAAATGATTGATTATATTTATGTACGCAGGGTTTACTGCACCTTCTCATGAGGATGAAACTGTCCCAAAGTCCAAACTGCTCACTCTGCCCCCAGGACACCCCTAGTACCAGTATTCATATGGCTGTTTTTGTTTTGGAGGATTATTGCTCGGGGGGTGTCTGGCATGTTCAGTTTTGCTGTTCCTTTTTCTCTCTGGTTGTTTTGTTGCTAAAGGATTTTTCTTTGTTGAATCTGAGTCGTTTTGCAGTTGGTCCATTGACTGCTGTTGGTCAGCACAAACTCAGACCCTGAGCTGACCAGAGGAGGATGGACTTCCCCTCTTGGGTCTGGTTACTCCTGAGGTTTCTTCCTATTTGTTCCACCAAAGGAGTTTGTCCTTGCCACTGTTGCCATTGGCTTGCTTTTGTGGGGGTTCAGGCCAGAGTCTGTAAAGTGTATTGCAACAAATGCACGAGGCCGTCTTGTGCTCCAGCCAATGCAGGCGGATGTGGGGCACATTCATAAGGCCTTTCACCCTGTAGTGGTGATGTGCAGCTGAAGGGATGCTGATGGGGATGTATTTCTATCAGGGTATTTTCGAAACCCATGGTATTGGATGTCCTCAATGGCCATCCGGGACTGGCATTGCATATACATACATTTAAGCACAGGTGTATTTGAAATTGTATCACTTGGTGCTTGGTTAAGTCCATGGAACGTCCACCAAATGGGTGCAGGCATATCTCAAAGGTGGTCTCAAAACGGGGCCCATCGCGAGTTGACTTTGTTTTGTATGTTCAGTGTTGTGTTGTCTGACATAAAACATGTAAAACAATTGATCACAAAAAAATGTAATCTTGCATTTAACTATAAAATTATAAAATGTAAACACATTAAATGTTGAAATAGAAATAATGGTCATCTTCTCTCTGTATACATCTATATTCTGACAGATATCATTCTTGTTTATTCTGTCCTCTGTACTCACCTGTCTAGAGCAGTTAAATTAGGTAAAATGAGGTTCTAGTGCTTTCTGTGTTGCTATTCTCATTTAGGGTTAGTAAAATAGGGTTATGTGCATTATCATTATTTTACTGGTGCCAGACTGGAAGAAACATTTAAATAAATGGAGCTGCTTAGTTCCGGTTTGACTGTACAGAATCCACATCCTCATTTCAATCATAACCCTATTTGAACATCCCTGTGCTAGCTATTGGTGTCCTGACTTCAACCATGCCCCTTCATGAATATTCAAGGAGCCAGCGAATCAGTGGTCTTTTGAGCTTCACCAATGATAATAGTAATGCTTTTTTGTTTAGTGCTTTTCCCATGGTCAATGCACTGTACATAATAAAAGACAGAAATGCATATACACTACTGGTCAAAAGTTTTAGAACACCCCCATTTTCCAATTTTTACTGAAATTTAAGCAGTTCAAGTCCAGTGAATAACCAACTGTCAAACATGGAAGAGGAAGCGTGATGGTCTGGGGCTCTTTTGCTGGATACAGATTCGACGACTTGCACAGAGTGACTGTTAACCCACGTTAACCCATTACTTGTTCCCTGAAAAGGGCCTTTTTTATAACTCTGAAATGGACATTATTTTTCCGTTTTTGGTAACCTACTTGTTTACCGCTTACCTTTGTACCATTTCAGGTTATTCACTGAACTTGAACTGCTTAAATTACAGTAAAAACTGGAAAATGGGGGTGTTCTAAAACTTTTGACCAGTAGTGTATACACACACAGTCAATACAGTGACCCAGATATGATGAAGTTCCGAGCACCTCTCTCTTCAGTGCGTAGGATATGTGTGGTAATCTGTGGATATAAGGGGTAGCCCTGCTTGCTAGTTACTTACAGCCCTTTTCTCTGGTTTCAGATATTGTCCACCGGGATCTTAAACTGGAGAACATTTTAGTGAAGAGTTCCCACAGGAGCGAGGAAAACGAGCTGCTCCACATCAAGGTGAGACTCCGAGCACCCTTATGACCACAGCGCTGCAGCCAATCCCTGCGCGGCGTTGGCATGGCATTCCGCTCCTGTATTTAAACACGGCCTCAACATCGCGCTCTAAAATAATGAATCGGGGTCATCGTTAAAGACAAAGGCCTGCGTTCACCTCCGAGTTGGGCACATGGATGCAAGCCATCGCAGGGCTGTGGCATGAATCACACACACACACACACAGTGCTTAAAGCCAACACCGTCCTGGCACACTATAAAAGCCTCTTATCTGGCAGGAGGTGGCAGTCTCTTCTGGATGTTTGCTCTGCTTGAATTTATTCCATCTGCCACAACTCATTAAATGTTGTACTCAAGCCAGCGTACAGCGTACGGCTGGTGTGCGTTATTCACTCAGGCGGAGTCAGAGGGGCTCCCAAGTGGTGAAGGGGAATGGTGGGTTTAGGTCAGCTGTGGTTCCTCAGGTTACCACTGCTCCTCCCAATGATGCTGGGCACCCACACGGTACCAGGTGTTAATGAGAGATGTGCTTCTTCTTCCGTTGGTATCATTTCTCTCCTGTAGTACTATGGGACCTGTAGGGTGTAAAATAGTCACTGGCTGTCTCCTGTAGTACTGTGTGTGGCCTGTAGGGTGTCAAATAGTCACTGGCTCTCTCCTGTAGTACTGTGTGTGGCCTGTAGGGTGTAAAATAGTCACTGGCTCTCTCCTGTAGTACTATGTGTGGCCTGTAGGGTGTTAAATAGTCACTGGCTCTCTCCTGAAGTGCCGTGTGGCCTGTAGAGTGTAAAATAGTCACTGGCTCTCTCCTGTAGTACTGCATGGACTGTAGTGTGTAAAATAGTCACTGGCTCTCTCCTGTAGTACTGTGTGTGGCCTGTAGGGTGTTAAATAGTCACTGGCTCTCTCCTGTAGTGCTGTGTGGCCTGTAGGGTGTAAAATAGTCACTGGCTCTCTCCTGTAGTACTGTGTGTGGCCTGTAGGGTGTTAAATAGTCACTGGCTCTCTCCTGTAGTGCTGTGTGGCCTGTAGGGTATAAAATAGTCACTGGCTCTCTCCTGTAGTACTGCGTGGACTGTAGTGTGTAAAATAGTCACTGGCTCCCTCCTATAGTACTGTGTGTGACCGGTGGGGTGTAAAATAGTCACTGGCTCCTTCCTGTAGTACTGTGTGTGGCCTGTAGGGTAAAATAGTCACTGGCTCTCTCCTGTAGTACTGCGTAGACTGTAGGGTGTAAAATAGTCACTGGCTCTCTCCTGTAGTACTGTGTGGGGCCTGTAGGGTGTAAAATAGTCACTGGGTCTCTCCTGTAGTACTGTGTGTGGCCTGTAGGGTGTAAAATAGTCACTGGCTCTCTCCTGTAGTACTGTGTGTGGCCTGTAGGGTGTAAAATAGTCACTGGCTCTCTCCTGTAGTACTGTGTGTGGCCTATAGGGTGTAAAATAGTCACTGGCTCTCTCCTGTAGTATTGTGTGTGGTTGGTGGGGTGTAAAATAGTCCCTGGCTCCCTCCTATAGTGCTGTGTGTGGCCTGTAGGGTAAAATAGTCACTGGCTCTCTCCTGTAGTACTGTGTGTGTCCTGTAGGGTATAAAATAGTCACTAGCCTACAGGCGGCTGCATCGGCCGAGTGTGCGCACTTCAGCTGCAGAGCTCTCTGTGTGGGTAGCACAGCGGTGTCTCAGGAGGCACAGTTACCGATTCTAATTTACAGATTAAAAAAGGGAACATCCATTTTTTTATTGCTATTATAATCTCCCTCATGGGAGAAATGGCTTTTATTTTTTTAATTAAATGCAAATATTGCTATTTTGCTGTGATTCTTGCTTATTTGTATTTGAAAATTCAAATATTTATGTAGAATTAAATACAGATTATAAGTAAGTAGTTTTGAAATCACAACATAATTAAAAAATGTTTTATATACAGCTTTATCTTAATAATCATCATACAGAAGTAGTGATGGATGCAATTCAGTGATGCGGGATCATTTTCAACTCTGTCAATCATTTGGATGGATGGAGCTTTCTGCCAGCGGAAACTCTCATTACACACAGCAGGACACCTCAGACAGAATCTGATTTTGTCTGGTCCGATGAAGTAACCTTTACCACGATACCATACATGATTATGGAGAACGAAGACTGTGGCAAATTTCCCTAATTTTTAATTATTTTGCTTCAAATTGGCATTTCAGACAGGATAGTTCTGTTTCTGCATGAGATAAAACACCAGGTTGATACAATACCAGGGATTGTTTTTGTGTTTATCTGTGTGTGTGCATGTTTGTGTGCATGTGTGTGTGTGTGTGCGCATGTTTGTGTGTGTACGTGCATGTGTATATGTGTGCATGCGTGAGTGTATATATATATGTGTATGTGTGCGTGGGTGAGTGTATATGTGTGTGTGTGCGCTTGAGTGTATATATGTGTGTTTGTGTGTGAGTGTATATACATGTGTTTGTGCACATGCTTGTGTGCAGGCGAGAGTATAATGTATGTATGTCTCTATCGGTGTGTGTGTTTGTCCATTTACATATTTACATTTACATTTGAGGCATTTAGCAGACGCTCTTATCCAGAGCGACTTACAAAATGTGCATTAGTACATGGTAAGATTAACATAGTCCACACCAGAGATCAGTGTCGTGATACAGTAATAGACATAATCGTTGGCAGCTGCGAACCATACCTGTAACACAAGGAGGGAAAAGTTAGGTGGTTTTTTGGGGGTATTTTTTGGTGGGCGGGGTATGTATAGATACATATTACAAAATGCAGCATTGAACATCAAAGCAGTGGTGATAGCAATTAGTGGCAATGGAGTCTGAAGAGGTGGGTTTCCAGTCTCTTGCGGAAGATGGCCAGTGAGTTGGCGGTCCTGACCGAGTGCGGAAGATCGTTCCACCACTGTGGGGTCAGGACAGATGCTTGTGTGCGTGCGAGAGTGTAATGTGTGTGTGTGTGTGTGTGAGTATATGTAAAAGTGTGTGCGTGTGCGCATGCTTGTGTGTGTGCGAGAGTTTACGTGTGTATGTGTACATGTGGGCTTGCGTGTGTGCTACGGAGAGTGAGCTGAGAACTGGGCCAGATGAGACTGATTCTCTTTCTCTCCCAGATAACAGACTTCGGGCTGTCGGTGCAGAAGGGTGGCATGGGCTGCAAGACCATGATGCAGGCCACCTGTGGAACACCCATCTACATGGGTACGGCATACACCCTCCGTAGGATCCGCTTTCTAACACGCACTCCATAATTCAATAACAACTGTGCTAAAGTCAACTGACTAACCAGCTTCAATCCACAAAACTCTGACAGTAAACACCAGTACCTATATAATGATGAAACTACAGAACCAGCAAGAACAAGGCTTTCACATGCCCCAAGATGAGGGTTTGTGGGTACCGTAGTTATTAGTTTGACCAGTGAGAGCGCTCCTCCTGCAGTGGGAGTGACTGTGTGATCTGTGGGTTTTCAGCTCCGGAGGTGATCGACGGTCACGACTACAGCCAGCAGTGCGACGTGTGGAGCATCGGGGTCATCATGTACACACTGTACGCACTGCACGCGCTCCCGTCTGTGGCCACACGAGGGCGCCACACACGCTGTTCTCCATTCAGCCAATACACCCTCTCATAAACACACATTCACTCTACTCACACATTCACTGTTTTTGTTCAGGCTGTGAATGGAGCTGCTGATGTGGATGTGTGTCGGAGGGCGGGTGATGTGGGTCGGAGGGGTGGGGGTGGTGTGGGTCGGAAGGCAGGTGATGTGGGCTCTGTTTTGACTTCCCCTCTCCTCCAGGCTGTGTGGGGAGCCGCCCTTCCTGTCCAAATCGGGGGACCGGCTCTTTGACGTCATCAGGAGAGGAGAGCTCACATTCGCTGGCCCTGTGTGGGACTCCATCAGTGAAGGAGGTGAACACACAACCGAAACCCTTCAGTTCGCCAACACTACTCCCCTTCTCCTGGGAACGAATTTAGATGCTATTCTTTGGTACCTGGGGTTGCTCTCAGAAAAAGATCCACCTCCAGGAAAGAGTTTGTTTGGGTTTGTTGGAAAGTTTATCAAACTATTTCAGAAGGGCCGTGGAATTGGCCCTTGGTACATACATCAAACCAAATTTACCCTGTGTTTTCATTTAAAATACTTACTGACAGTAACCTTAACATTTGTTTGAAGTTGCAGTTGTATACATAACGCAGTAGCATTGAATGGTTTTCACCGAAGGTTCGACTGAGGGGCTGTTTTATCGGTTCTCCCTGCAGCCAAGAAGGTGTTGCAGTGCCTGCTGAAGGTAGATCCCGCCCACCGCATCACAGCCAATGAGCTGCTGGATAACCCCTGGATCACAGTGAGTTCAGCGAATAGGCACTGGGAGTAAAACTGTGCAAGGAGCATTGCATCTCGCCACTTCCTGCACTCATATTCACTGCTGCTGTTTAATAAAATGGCTAAATGTTGGAAAAAGAGGTTGAAATGTATTGCTAGGTGTACATTTCTAGCATTGCACCCCTTGTTCTTCCAAACAATATACCAAAGTAGGATTTTGTTTTATCTTGTGCGGTGAAGTTAACAATTTGTGAGGGGAGCTGGCAAAGCCACCCTGAATTCTAAAAATGAAAAGGTTTTCATACACAAATATATACACATCGCACACTAGAAGTGTGGTTTTGCAGTTAGTGCAGCATGAATGGTGCCATGCCCCAGTTTAGTGTCATAATTCTCTTGTGTAAAAAGGAGCACAGAGAGAGAGAGAGAGACACGTTTTGGGATGGTTTGAGATGAAAGCGGGCGACTGTCACACACAGGGTGACACCTCCACCTCTGGCACGCCCACCAACGTGCTGGAGATGATGAAGCAGTTTCGGGACGAACCGGAGGAGGGGGAGAGCGCTGGGTTCGCAGGCGGGCTGAACGGCCTCTTCCTCCGCCCGTCCCAAGACAGCCCTCCTGGGCCGGGAGCTGCCCCGGGGCAGGCGCTGGGTTCAGCCTGCAGGGACGGGACGGGGAGCGCAGAGTTTGATCACGAGGGGGACACCGACAGCAGCAACAGTAACCCCTCCACCCCCACCAAGCAGGTACCACTCACTGCCCTGTCCTGATCTGAGCCCTGACCCTAACCCTAACCCCTCCACCCTGACCAAGCAGGTACCCCCCTCACTGCCCAACAGCAACCCCTCCACCCCCACCAAGCAGGTGCCCCCTCACTGCCCTGTCCTTGTTCTTACCTGAAACCTAACCCCTAACCCTCCACCCCTCCACCCCGACCAAGCAAGTACCCCCTCACTGCCCTGTTCTGACCTGAAACCTGACATCATGCGTTTTATCTGCATGACCTTTAATCACTGGTTCTTTGCTCTGCTGACGTTGGGGCATTAAAGCTAAGAGGGTGTCTGATCTGCGCTTCCTGTTGTAGAGGCAGAAGAAGAAAATCGCCATGTCAACCTCCGTCGATGTGAAGAAGAATGAGTCCAGTGGGAAAGGCTGCAGCTCTGTAAGTGCCCCCGGGGCCTTGTTGTCACACCAGAACCACAACCAGAACCAAGCCTGAGCCCGGCCTACCGCCAACAAGCACAGACCCTGAACCGGGGCTCACGGGTCCCGCGTCCAGCTAAATCACTGCTTCTCAGTGCAGTGAGGAGGGGGCATGCACAATTGGCCATAGCATTGATTCATGTATATCAGAATGCATTTTAAACCACTATGAGAGACAGTCTGGAACATGTTTAATTGTAGTCCATGTATGGGTCAGGTCCTAGGTGTGGGTGGGTGGACCCATGAAGGCCTCCACTGAATGCCTCCCCTCATTACAGGAGCGCTGTCTCTTCACACCCGTCTTCATTGTGTTCTCTATGTGAACTGACTGTGTGTTTCATGATGGCTCCCATCCTCCCTGTATCCCCGAGTGGTGCACAGCAGCGTAAATAGGCCTTTGCATCTGATATGGTTCTCCTCATGACTTCATACAGCATATAACCTTATCAGACCCTCCTCTGGGATAGGGCTAAAGACCGGGCTTAATCTCAATTACAAAAATTAAGGATGGAGTTATTTAAGAATACATAATGACGAGAAATTTGCACACTTCTGATGTCCAGCTGGCCTTCAGACATAACGGTGTGTAACAGACAGTGATTGCATTCATCCACCACTAGATGGAGCCAACACTGCCTATAAATGAGAGGAATGAATGAATGGATGCAGTTAAGAGGTGAGTAAAGTACCGACAGGATGAGAATATTGGCCTTGTTTGTCTCTGCAGTCCCACGCAGGTGGGGGTGGGAAAGCCCCGGGTCAGGTGAGTAGCAAGCGGGGCAGCCCCCAGGAAAGGAGCGAGGCCGCCCCCTCCGTGGCGGGACCCCCCGGCCGGCCAATGGTCTCAGGGAGGCCCGACGCCCACAGGTCATCTCTCCCCTCCAGCTGTAGGCATGGACACAAGTGCCCCAGGCCTCTCCACAGCACCAAGTCCAAAAAAAACATGTAAGCCCTCTTCCGACACGCCAGCGTTCCCCTGCGCTATGTGCCAAAGGAGACCCGGGGCGGCTGGACACCGGAGAACTTCACCGCCGGCGAAACCCGCTGTGCTGCCGCACCTTGACTTTCACCCGTACTGATCTAGTTGTGGGCTGGCCAATGGGAGGAGGTCGATGCCGTGACACACCGTTGCGCAGTCCCACTGCTAAACACTCATTCACTTTTATTCTTTGGGGACGGGTTGGACAAGGCAGAGATTAAGAACATAAGAACATAAGAATACATAATGACGAGAACGGGCCGTTCGGCCCATCTAGGCTCATCATGTCCTAATCTAAAGAGTATGTAGTACTACATCTAGCCTGGACTTGAATAGCCCAAGTGTTTCTGCCTCTACTACCCGACATGGCAAGCCGCATGTTTGAACGCAGACAGATGTAGACCACTGTCCAGGCCACTGAAGCTTGCACTTTCCCCGAGGCCTACAAACGGCCCGGCCACCTATCATGACATCATCAACGTGGGCCCGACTCCAGTCATTTCAGTGAGCAACATTGAATTAACTTAGCAATGTTAATGACTTGCGGCACTGTTGTGTGCTGTAACAAGAATTGACCAAATGGCGCTCGTCAACAGTCTTTTAGTAGATACACTAATTAAGAAACGGAAAGGGTGCGTTTCTCTCGTAATCCTTGTATTATTCTTCTTAAACACTCTGTAAATGACACACAGGGGTTATCAGAAATTGCTGTACAGGATGTGATAGATGTACCAGCAGACGTAATACTATGACTGACTTAAAATTAGGTAAAGAAAGATTTCCACGGCTGTTATGGGTTATGTATTGTCACATTTCACCTCCGGTGAATGAATGTCCTTTTTGTTTTTATTGCACATTTGCAAACCAAACTGCATCATGGGAGATGAGTGGAGATGGGAGAATGTTTGCCCAGCTGAAGTGTTGTTTCCCTTTGATCCTGATCATGTTGCCAAATCCAATGAGGAAGCCCTGCTACACTGGCATTAAAGTACCTTTGCGTGTTTAATAAATAATCAAGAAATCCCTCAAAGCCGTGCCGGTGCTGCTTTCAGCTGACACGTTGTTGATTGTGCCTGATGAATACCGTGAAACGTTTCAGATGTGGTTCATCGTCGCCATCGTTTGAACCGAAGGACGTGGAATTACAAGCATTAAGTGTGTCAACCATGCGTTTTCAGAGCTTCTTCATTGACCTGAGAGCTGGAGGCCACATTAAAATGACTTGGGACTGTTAGGACTAATACCAGTGTGGAGTTTCAGTTCTTCCGGTGTGCATTTGTGGAGGGAAATAAAGGACATGAACGTCAGCCTGAACCAAGGAATGCTGCAGTGTTGGCTCTTCTGCTCTTGAAGAGAAGAGGGGAAAGGGTGCAGGCTTTCTGCTGGTGCTAATCTGGTTTGAGAGGACGGTGTAAGCTGTGGGGGGAGAGCGCGGAGAGATCTGTCATTCACGCGCCGGCCTGTCAGCGGCGGAGAGCGTAATCCTCCGTGTGAATGGAATATCAGAGCGGTCGAGCGTGACCCCACAGAGCACGCGCGCACTAAACGCCACCCGTCCTGTGGCCCTGAAGCCAACGCGCGCAGACAGGAGGCCTCGCGCCGCGCCGATGGGGCCGGCCGCCCGGAGAAAACCGCGATTCCTCGAGCCTGGTTAGCCAAACTGTGCACCGCACTGCTGCTCTCGGGGCCCGAGACTGGGGAACGGGACCTCAAAGGCTGGCGGCGACGTGTGTTGAGGGCCCCTTGGTGTGGTGTGCAGTGTGTTTGGCTGAGGGGGACACCTGTAAAATCCACAGTAATTAAATAACAACGTATGAAACAAAAGATGACAGGAACTTTGGGCCCCAAGTTGCCAGGTGATTCCGGCAGTCCTGAAAAGATTAATAAAGCCATTTCTATTCGTTTGGAACATTTGAAAACATCCAAGTTGCTGCTTAGGTCCACAAAGATATCAGATCAGAGAAGGTATCAGTTGGGAGTGACGATAAGTTTACTTTGCTCAGGGAATTTCCATACCTGAGAATTTAGATGGTGTTTTCCCCTGAAGGCATCCATTAGGTAAAGATAAAGATGTTGCACGTGTTAGTGACTGCATTGCAGAGCTGCGCAGACCTCAGTCTGTTAGCAAGTTATGCATACGCCTGTGCTCAGTTTGAGCCTACGTTCACGCACGTTTATCTTGTTGAATCATATTGTAAGTCGCTCTGGGTAAGAGCGTCTACTAAATGCTTAAAATGTAAATGAATCATTGCTTGGTTCTGTATATTACCTCCCCAATATGAATCTATGGCATAACCCTAAGGTGGATATTGAAACATGCTGTACCCTTTGCTGAGTAGATTATCGCTCACATCTCTCCAGTGCCGAATCCCAAGCGAGTGCAAGTATAGAAAATGTGTAAAAAGCAGACGGCAAAGCGAGTTTTTATGACCGATTTATTTTCCATTTGACGGAACCACGCACCGCGCGGGCGTTTCGGCCACAAGGACCCCTTCAGCTCGTCACGTGTCAGAGAAGAAGCAGTTTCTCTGTGCCCAAAATGTCCGTCAAATGAAAAATAAGTCATAAAAAGTTGTGCCGTCCGCTTTTTCCATTTCCGGATTGTTCTGAAGTTCCCCGCTGATCCAGCTACTATATTCCATTTTAAGGTATACAAATTGGTATATCAGTTATTCCCTTACACAATCTGGTATAGATTCTCTGCATAATTTTGAACAACGACTCATCCAGTCCCCCCCCCCCATGGAGCAGAGCAGTGAGCTGAATTTGCATAAGGTCTGTTTAGACAACCTCCTGTACGGTTAATGTGTTGTCAGAGGGACGAATGGGATCTCAGCATATGGCCTTCGTTTTTCTCCTGCCAGACTTTTAATTCAGGGTGGAAAGGAAAAAAAAAAACCCACACACAAATTGAATTGTGTGAGTGGAATGTGACCCACAGTAAATTATGGAGGTACGAGCCTCGGGGAAGGGGAGAAGGGATACGGAGATGGTGTTAAGATGCAGGCAGGTACTGGAGCACCTAACTTTTACTTTGGGCCGTTGCTTGTCTTTATCAGTCTTCGAAGAAGAAAAACTTTGTAAGGGCTTATAAAAAAAAACACTAAAAAAATGGAATCTTGTAGGCCTTTTGCAGAGGTCCAAAGAACACAGAAAACAGGACAGGGGTGACTGGGAAAGGAGGAGGGGTGTGTGTGTTTGGGATAAGGCACGGAGGCAGAGTAAATTAGAAAGGCGACCGCTTGGAACCAGAGTTTCGGCCTCTTCCCATCTCCGGCGGTGACCCTGGCAGACAGCTGGGGGTGGCGGTGGGGTTGAGGGGGACGGGGGGTGAGCAGAGAGGGGTGCCTGTGCTGTGATGCTGGGGTGGAGCTCCTACACACGTGCAGGTGGGTGGATGACTGGGAGTTTCTGTAATCACAGTGAACGCGCCTCACAGACTCATCAACGCTTCATCGCCATGGACACGGGAGGCGTGGCACAAATAACCTTACAAGAGCCTCCTTAATTAATCGGCTCATCTGGAGAAACAGATTGGCATCATAGATCCCCGCGAATCGTTCTCTCTGTGTTTGCCGTCAACACCGGAGCGACAGACGGGTGAACCTCGCAACAGTGTCACAGGAAGTGTGACGGAGATGTAGGTTAGTCGGGCGCCCGCAACGGCAAGCCTGCCAGTGTCATGTAACCCCATTCGCTGGTCCTGTCTGCCTCGCCGTAGTGTACAGACCCGTGCCAGACGAGTCCTCCTGTAGCGACTGCCTCCCGACACGAACCGTGCAGAAGCCTGGCTTCATCGGTGCATCCCGGATCTGTGGAATCATAAAGAAAATCAGTGGGAAAAATTCCCCAGTCCCAGTAAACAGATGGCAGCCTCAAAGCGAGCCCCATCAATCTTTGTTGACACTATTCCTTTTTTAACTACTCTTATTTTGGATATTTGCAATTGTAATGAATCAGCTCATTTGAATATCAAATTAATTAGTGAGCACACAAGAGTAAACGCTCTCTTAAAAAGTCCTTGTTAAAAGTGAAAAGTTATTACTACGGTTGGATGCTGTGCTAATTTGCAGTGATATCTAATCCCGTGAGTGTGTGTCTGTATTTACAGTGATATCTAATCTCATCAGTGTGTGTGTTAATTTACAGTGAGATCTAATCCTGTGTATGTGTGTGTGTGTGTGTGTGTGTATGTTAATTTACAGTGAGATCTAGTCCTGTGTGTGTGTGTGTGTGTATATATATGTTAATTTACAGTGAGATCTAATCCTGTGTGTGTGTGTGTGTGTGTGTGTGTGTGTGTGCGCGTGTGTGTCTGTGTCTGTGTGTGTTAATTTACAGTGATATCTAATCCCATGTTACCGCACATGAAAGGCATTACTATACATATTTTAATGGGGAGGTGGTTGTTTTCCAAGCAATTTTCTGCTAGACTACATTTTTAATTTATTCATATTTAATTTATTGGTCTCTGCATTCCCACTCAGTAAAACTAATCAACAACATATATAGGCCTCAAAGTCACAGCTATATTCGTCCTGTGATAATGTTCTGTAAGAGTTCACCCCGCCCTTTAAAATGGTTTGCTTTCCTGAATGCCGGGGAAAGCAGACTGAATTTCTTCACTTGGATGAAACTTATTCTACCCAGGAGACTGTTCTTTCTTGAAATACACCCTTTTTAATAATTGAAAAATAACTTTTTGGAGTAAAATGACAAAATATGCTCAGCCTTGACTTGAACCAAAATATTTCAGTTTTGTGTGTGTTCAGTCTGGCTGTCGGCGCTGGTGCCGGCATGTCGTTTACGGAGAACAGCGTCTCTCCCACTCTCCCTCGACCCCTTTCTAAAAACCCAGATATCCTTGAGTCCTGCTTTTCTCCCCCCCTTCCTTTGCAATGTTGTACCAGTCATTCAAGAGACTGCAGCTGATGCTCTTATCACCTGAGTCTACTGTACGCTCCAAATACCTATCGACCCATTCAGACCGAGCGCATAAAGAGGTTGGTGGCGACCTTGGATGTGGAAAGGATTTCAATGAATTACCATCTCCCGGTGAAGGCAGAGGATCTGAGACAAAGGACAACGAAAACAACGAGAGCACGGATCTCATGCGAGCCAGCGGCGCGGTGCGTAATGAGCTTCGCGGAGAATGTCATTTGACACCTTCCTACTGGCACCTGCTGGCATTTCAAGCACTTAATTCTTTCGTCAGCCGGGTGATATTACGATATTATCAGTTCAGCAACGCGTACGGAGGGGGGCAGTTACCGAAAAGCGGGAGATGGGTTTGTGGCGGTGTCGGGAGCCATCAGCAGGTGCAGGAGAGCTTGGAAAGCCGCGGATGATGAAATGGGGTGGGCAAAGCATGCTCAGTGGCGCCATCGTAGGGAAATTGCGTGAAAATGCATACATCAGTAGGGAAATGGCTACTTTGGGAATGGAGTCTGAACAGGCCCAGACTTCAGGGGTCACAGGTGGGTCAGTAATGGTGATTAGTCCTGCAGGATGCTCCACGACTTGGACGTGATGCACATTGATGTTAATTGAAGCACGTTGATGCCACATTTACATTAACCAGGCAGAGCCACGTTGGTGTTATTAAAATGTTGGTCTGTGTTTCACTGCCTCTTTTTATGCACTTCTTTGACCCCAAACTTGGTAAGTAATGCCCCTGCCCATTATCCCGTAACACCCAATTTACTAATACCTAAGGTTCTAAATGGTACTTGGAACCCAATTTCCGCTTTTTCCGATGTTCCCTGCTGATCCAGCCAGTATATTCCATTTTAAAGAAGAAAAAAAGAGCTTGGTAAAAAATACTTATTTGGTGAATGGAGGAGAATATAAATAGTTTTCCATATTCTGTGTAATATAACCACAGATAATCCAAGTGTCTGAGAGGTTGTGGTTTTCCCCCACACACACTTCTGCAGAATTGTTTTGCCCCTCAAGATTGATATGAACTTTTCTAACCACTAGCAGTGGTGCTGTGCACTAAAAAGCATGGGTTTTCTTGGCATGTTTTCACTCTAGCTACATGCAGTAGTCACCTTTATTACACTCCAATGAGAAAAGTGCTGATCTGCGCTCTTTCGGGACTGTACTGAGCCATCGAGCAAGCTAAGCATGAACAGTGGCCTGCTTTGTTTTTTTATGTTACAACAACCATCAAGAGCTCCCTCTGGCAAGATAGATTACTGAAAACCAGATAGGAGAGGTAGTCTAAAAATATCGCTAGTAAAAGTGGACAAAAAAAAATGGCCCATAATAAAACTAAGCCTTAATTTGTCTGAAGTATTTTTCAGTGATGTCAACAGCAATAATAATTTACTTTAATAATAATGGACTTTTTCCACATTTCCAATGAGGTATTTGGAATCTGAATCTGAATCTGAACCTGAGGCAGGAATGCTGCTGTGATGGCAGACATTATGCACGACACAGGGCAGTGTGCACAAAACAGCAGTGCACGACACAGCCCACCCTGATGCTAGCAGACATGTCAAGGCAGTAGAGGTGAGGACTCAATTCAGATAGCTGGGTCTGGGAGGGCAGGGTCTGTGTGCTGGTCCCTGTAGGATTTTGGATAGCTAAGCTGTTGCTGATCATTAAACCAAAGGGTAAGGCAGAATAATGGTCAGGGTACCCATGCAATAGAGTAAAAAACCAAACTCCAAACCACAAAAAACAAAAACTAATTTCTAAGTGCAATAAACTCTTTTTATGCCCACCTGATGAGCAGGGCATGTCATCCAGGTGCATTGCATGTATATTAGATCTGTGGGTAGGCTGCTGTTTTCAAACAGGACTGTCGACGCTATAAAAAAGCCCAGGTTGGCAGTAAGGTATGTTTGACTAGGGGAACGAGGGTTGGAGTTCTAGGCCCACAGGAAACGGGGACACTTGTCCTTATGTGTAAGTATTTAATACATAAGATTCAACATAAGGTCAGCATCAGATTCAACTTTTTGGCAGGAACTCTCCTTTAAAATACCACAGCGTTCCACCAGTGTGCACTTCTACCTACTGTCCACTAGGTGCATCATGGGTTCCTTATGTCGGTTTGAGGAATGTGGGGAAGCAGATTTCCTTTACGTGATTTATTGCATTATTCTTTTTTCTTTGGATTTGAGGGTATAAAATTGATACTTGAAAATAGACTTATCTTATAAAACTTATAGAAAATTATACTTGAAAAAATCTATTGGGAAACTATTACACTGAATCTAAAATATCCACGCGAGCAATCAAAGATAGATCATTGTACGTGCTTATTATTTTACGGATGCACTATTATTATTGATGTGCAATATTACTGAAAACGCAAACACCCTCACTGCAACCACTCTAAT
Organism: Aldrovandia affinis; assembly: GCA_029706075.1. Taxonomy (NCBI): domain Eukaryota; kingdom Metazoa; phylum Chordata; class Actinopteri; order Notacanthiformes; family Halosauridae; genus Aldrovandia; species Aldrovandia affinis. Next base: position 700,927 of record JAINUG010000043.1, on the reverse strand, counting down.
TATGAGCAGAATTATTCGTCTTTTCTGAACTTTGTTTGTGGAAACCTTACCTGCATTAGACCAAATATAAATAGTGCAATGTAATAAAAAATATTGGGTAACACTTGTGGGATCTTCCTTCACAATTAAATGTATGTAATGTGGCTTTGTACTTAATGCAATTAGCCTGGTTATCACTGTAACACTATCCCCAACCCTTACCCAAAAACTATGCAATTAAGTTCGGAAAAGGTGTACCACTTAAACAGGACGAGCACAATCAGATGGGCACATTGGTAAAGAATTAGAAGTTGTTGATTCATTTGTTTATGACTGTAAATTTCTGCTATTACGGGCTGACAGCTTGGAGTTGCAGGTACAGGTTGAAATTACAGTGCACACTGGCATCCAGTAATATTCTATCAAGAAAGGGATAGAGTCTTGTAATCAGTGTAGAAAAGACAAGTGGAAAAATATTGAAGATGGCAAAGCAATTTCACACATCACAAGTTAAAGTGCTGCATTACAAGCAATGTTTCACGTTCTATATAGGTATTTGGGAATCACGATTATTACAAGTATTATTCTGGGCTGTATGATTCGATGGCAATATAGTTTATAGATGCCAAATTGGTGGCATGTTTTCAGAAGTTAAGGTGTTAAGTGAAATAATACTACACTAGACTGTTTTCTGACATTGTCAAAACAGGAGTGAGATCCGCCTAGAAATGGCTCCTCTTTAATTACTGTTTTTTATTGATTTGGACTTGTGCCTTTACAGGACGGTAGCCTACCAACGGACAGTAACGCGATTTGACGCGACGTTCCTGCGTCGAGTTAAAGCCCTGGCAGTCCAGCCAATATCTCCGGGTTCACCAAAGGACACAATCAAATACCACTGTCCCCCCAGGATTTCAGACATATTGTGTTCCCCGTCCTGACAATCCTCTCCCAATAAGCTTCATTTCAAAACCGGGAAGCAGCCAGACGTTCCAATATCGAAATGGAATCAGCACACGGACTCCAGCCTCGGTGTCCATAGCGACCGCTGTCCACTGCTATCGCGTGTACCGCAAACATCTTCCTCAACACACGGGTCTTACATCTGTTTTCAAATCATCACCATAATTTTCCTGCCTACACACCATCTTGCCATAGATTACCCTTTTTAATATTTAGAGAAATATATAAGGGCAATCCCTGCTGTTTTCGTGCTCACCTTTATTTTAGTTGAAGGGGAGGCGAGCTAAGCTAATAGGATATGTTATATCACCATAGGACCAGTTTAATGTACATAACTTTAGCATTCAGTGTTTTTATTTAATTTAACATTTTATTTTTATATGGCACACCACGCCAAGGGTCACCAAACAGTTAAAAACTATTCACCGAATACAAAGGCAAGGCACAATTCACATAGGCTACGCTATGTATATAGCCTACTGTACAGTATGTGTGTATGTAGGCTATTTATGTATAGCGTATGTATAGCCTACATACATGCAGTAGCTACATTGTTCTCTACAAATAGATTGAATAGAGCAAAAGTTGCTTCTTCATCTACCGTGCCTGGTAGAGTGTTGTGTGTGTATCACATTTTAGTGAATACAGGAAAGATGATAAGATTAAACATCCACGTCTACCATGTTAAAACAGGGTATATAGCCTAATCATCATTGATTCGCGGTAACTCGCTTTTGTCCGATTATAGTTTCATTCCATTGCTGACTCTAGTCCACTTGTTCCATTCTAATTACTTAGCTCCATTGGCCTGTGTGATCCATGACTATTCAATACCTCTGATTCTCCCAAAGTCCAGCCAACTCGGGATGACTGCCACTGCGGTGTGGTACATACCGCAATGGCGGTGCGATCTGTATTACAGCAGTGTCACTCTCCTTCAGCCAGCACTTCACCATCCTTCAAGCACCGTCTGACTGCCTTATGAAAGAGGCCCATAACAACTAGAGCACGCAAGACACTAGCTGTGTACCCATTAGAAAGTTGAAGGAAAGTTACATTGAAGCACTAAAACGATCTTTTGTAGTTGTGTGCAAAACCGCACACAAGGCAGGTGCTTCTGCATTGCTTTGTTGCGGGGAAAATGTAATCACGTTATCTTAGCAAAGCCCACATGTTGCAGTTAAAGATGAATGTTAGGATTGAATGAATCATTCATATGAGAGAATGTTGGACCAGGGTTGAAGAGGTTGTGTGTGAATTGCAAATGTTTCCTTTAAATATTGAGCATTTTCCCAAAACGGTCGTCTTAGTCGACTTCATGAAAACTTGAGTTTTCGCTTTCACTCTTACGCGCACTGTTGCCGTTTCTATTAGGAAAGTCAACATTGTAAGGTCGCGTAAACTCAGACTATTGTAAAACGTAGCTGAAAACGTTGTTGAAATCACAGAAAACAAACAGAGAGGCACGCATCAACAGCTGCACCGCCCACAGCAGACATCAGCCCCCCAGATATGAAGAGCACTCACTGGAGTGCAGTTTGGAAACCGAGGAGCCGGTAACACTTAGATCAATGCGGTCAGTGGAGGCGGCTTGTTGCCGTGTGGAGAAGGCTGTTATTAACAGACCCACAGTTCCACTTCTGTGAGAAAAGAGGACTTTCAGACTGATTCCATCAACTCTGGGTGAGCATAAAAGGTCAGATTTTCTGCTGTAGAAATAAAAATTGATAAAAAAATAGGGGGGGTACATTATAAACTCAATGGGTTTTGGCAGGAAATTCAAATATTAGCGTAAACAAAACAAAGTCCACACACATAACATTACAGCCATGACACTAAATTTGGACTCACTGGCCATGCCAGCATCTGCATGAAATTGGCTCACACACAGACGCGCACACACAAAATGGGACCAGTCCGAGAGGACCAAGCCGTGGGCTCCTAATAAAGCCCTTTTTGATTAAAAAAGGTGTCATCTGGCACAGCTTTTTTCTGGTGCATGGGGGTGAAGTTCAAAGGTAGATAGATAGATGAAATGTATTAGAAGGCACAAGGCACACATATTTAGAACAAGAACAGAGATGCTGTAGTTGACCGCTCAGATGTGGAGCAACTGTGGGAAACAGTCATGGCTAGATAGTAACCTTATTGTCCCAGATCTCGCGCATGCGCATTTGTCACTAAAGTGGTAAGTTTCAAAGATGAGCTGGTAAACCTAAACCTAACCCTAACCCTAAGTGTAAGACAGCTGGAACGAGGGTTGGACAATTTCCGTTGTTACTATGGGGACTCAGTCAAACCTTGCGAGAGCTGGACAAAATAGGGAAAAATATGGTTACTATCTAGCCATCACCGTGAGAAACTGAACACCGGTCAGTTGAGAAATCCCACCCCTCTGCTCTTCGTGCGAGACCAAATCTCCAGGCCGATCGGGTGTCCATAGTCTGCCTGCACGAGCTGCACATGAAGAGTACTCCCCCAACGCACGCTCAACTGGCAGCGCGCGTTTTGTAGGAGACGTCGTTGCAGCGATGAGACGGCCTACGATTGGCTATTCCAAGTTGTGAGGGGAAAAAAGAAGGAAAAAAACAGGGCTAAAAATCAATCATTGAGTTCCACTGGGTTCCATGTACCTCTGTCAGGCATAATCAAAGTCAAGAAGGCTCAAGCAGATGCATGGGTACTTTCCACACAATACAATACAATACAACTTTATTAATCCCCTCGGGGCAATTTGAATTTGGGCATGGTAAAAACGGACAAGAAGCAGACAGAGACAGATACAATAAAGCTACATTGGGGCTGGATGCGACAAGACTGACTTGCAGAATCGCACAATCTACCAGGATCTACCAGCACATTTCACTGTGATTTATCTCCTCTCAGGTGTGGATTCATAGAGCCCTGTTCCAGTTTGAGGTGCTGAGACACTGGTAAACGTCACACCCCTCACTGGAAGTGGAGAAATAGCTACATTAAAAAAAGCCTGGCAACCGTGATTTACAGGTTATACTGTAGTTCATAATTTTACACAGCACGGCTACTGTAGCTGTGACCAAGACCCGTGCTCATCCAGATTTTTCTTGCAAAGCTTCAGCAGACTTGCAGAGCACAGGCTTGATAGACAGTGGTACACAGGACAATAAAAAAAAAAAAGTTAAATACATAAGTTACAAATAAGTTCATAAATAAGTTAAAAAATACATGTAAAAAAAACGTTCATTAAGAACTTTCTTATCTCCAGACTTGACAATCCAGACGCCCAGATACCTTTACGCTGGCTGGTTCCCACCCCCTTCTAACGGAATGCTTTTAGCGACTCACCTTCTGAACTGCGGAGACGAGCCGGGATCGGCACCCGGCACGTTCCGGAACAACAGTGCCGTAACAAACAGGACATGATATCATAATGCTGAAAGACAAGTGGGGTCCATCTTTACCTGAGCTCACAGCGAAGGCCCGAGAGGCGGCAGTGGAGCGCAGTCCCTGAAGAGGAAGGGCCCTGCGTCCCTCTGAGGAAGTTTGCCTTTGTGCTGCGGCTTTTCATGTGCCTTTCATTTCCCACACTCTGATGCAGGGAGGGAAGTGTGACTACGACGTGAAGCACTGCTTCAGTTTGGAGGCAACGATCTCTCCAGCTGAGCAACTTGGCCTTTTTTTAAAAGGTGCCATGAAGCAGACTTCCATGGGCGCTCATTAGAACGCCTCAAATCTGCAGACACAGAATCACTGCCATCATGAAGGAGGCAGCCAAGGTTAGTTGGACGTACTTTGTGTTGAAGGGCGGCTTTTAGAGAGAGCGCTGTATAAACCAGCCCAAACTGTACAACGACAGACGAAAATAAATAAGTCTGCCCTTACGGGTCTGATTCCTCCTCCCAGCTTTCAAGTAGATAGAGGAGTAAAAAGTATTCATCTGCACACAGTCTTTCCGCTCCCGATGCCGTGGTCTTTGAATCATTCAACTTAACACATTTGCAGTATGAAAGCACCCTTGTCATCTTGGCTCGAGCCTCGTTAGGAAAAATTCGTTGACGGGCGGTGTGTGTGAGCAGCCCTGTAATTTGTACACTGAAAAATTCACAAGAAAAGCCACGAATGGTCTTTAGGAAAGGGAAAAAAAACACACATCCTTTGCATTTGAGCGCTGAAGAAAGGACAGAGTCAGCAGGTGAAGCAGAGCAGACTCGTTACCACGGAACGGAATGAACGGCTCCATGCACGTCTCCACGACAACCATCACGGGGGCCATAATGAACCACACGCACACAATCTCACCATAATGGAATGCAGGTGAGGTGTGAGAGAGTGCCCGCCTGACCCTGCCTCACCCCACCCTCTCCTGCTTTTATTCAGTGGCCACACTCGTAATGGAGGCAAATCAGAAATCTGAGGCACAGATGAAAAAAAAGCCATCCGTGCCACCAACACGGGGGGGGTGAAAGGGGTTTGGGGAGTTGGGGTTATGGGAGGTGGGTTACAGGGGTTTACTGGAAATTCAGTGGGGGGGGATGGGGATGGTTAGGGAGCTCGGGTGGAGGGGGTCAGTCTGTTGCTGATCGAAGGGCTTTCTCCCTCTTGCCAGCCGACACTTTCAAATGTTAATGGACACGACGCACAAAGCGGGAATGGGTCTGAAAATGCTAATTGCCTCTAATTGATGTAAATAGGTGCTCTAATGGAGGAATTAGGCCTTTTAAATACGCAACCCAAGGCCCTTCATTAAGCCTTTTAAATACGCAACCCGAGGCAATCAGTCCCTTCATTTGCCGGGGCGGCACAGGTGTGGTGGAGTGAATTTCATCTGTCTTGCCGGCGGCTAATTTGTCACTGGGCAGCAACGGAGCACAAACTGCATCGAGAGGGGAGGTTTTTTTTTTTTTTTGCCGTGGAGGTTTTGTGTGCATGAAACATACCATCATCCCGAGCACACCCAGAACCCCCTATCTGGTGGGCTCCCGGCTCCCAGATATCTCGCTTCATCTCGTCACACGTGTGGGTTGTTTATGGCATCCTGCACGTTTGGGTTGTTCATGGGCGTCATGCCATAGCACTCTGATCATACACAGTGTTACAGGTGTAGGCAGTAAGTGACCAGAAAGTTCAACTCGGTTCCCGGGGTCAGCAGTTCCTGAGTACTATGCCGGAATCCATCATTTGAAATGAAAACCAACACAGTGGGTCGCGTGCAAGCATGGCACAGGTACAGCCAGTGAGCAGCTTACTGTGAGTGTAATGGCAGGTGAGGGGTTTACTACTACTACTGTTTAGAGCCATGAACTCACTGTGGCTCATGACCTCTTCACAAGAACACAGATATTTTCACTCTCATACTGTTTCTGTTCCCACAGAACAGAACCTTACTGTGACCCAGTGGTGCAGTCCCACTGCCTCCATAAATGTCTACATAAATATAAGTATGAATATGCAATGACTGTAAATGCATAAAATGCAGTACCGTGAAGCCTGTTGGTGGTTTGCCAGGCGAAGTTTGAGTATGCGTGGGAAAGCTCTATGCCAAATATGTATTTATGTGCAGGTATTTTATTGTGCTGTCCATTTTCACAAAATGAAAGCAGTTCTTTATGTGAACTTTAAAAAAGTTAATGCGTTTGCGACTAGCCATTCGGCGGTGTGCCAAAAGCCCTGTGCATCATGCCTGAAACATACAACATATAAAATGGCTGGCTCATCCTGATAAGGTACAGTTCCACTGTGTGAGCGGGCCTGACGGTGTAGTATCACATTCTGACACTGCCAGTTCTGACTGCGGGGTGAAAAGGACAGGTCTGTGCTCTCCTGAAATCGACAGAGGACATTGGATCCCGACCTACAAAAAATACAACTGGACATTCCACTTTGGAAGAATAATAAAACATTGGGGTCTAACATTGGTTTTAACCAAAAGGAATCATTCCAGGCAAACCACGCCAAAGAAGAAGAAAAAAAGACATTCGATTACATGCTGTAGGGCCTACACTGAGCCAAGCCAGTCTGCGCTAACTGGGACAAAGCCCTGTCCTTCAAGGAGCACTAAACATTGCACACAGGACACAGAACTGCCATCGCGCACGTGCTCAGTGCATGGGCCTCGGACAGGCCTCTGCAGACTAACATGTCACACACCGGAGAACGAGAGCCGCTGCAGACTTATTACTGTGACGAACGTAAACAGACAACAGACACCAGGGGTCACCTTACACGGTGTGGCAGGAGAGCCAGGGAGAGATGCCATGTACACCGAGACACCGCGGAAAGGCTATGAATCTCCTACCCACGCGGTGTGTGGTCTAAAAATGACTTATTAGGGCAATAAGGAGTGGTAATAGTGGCTTTCGGCATACAAAAAGCCAGGAATTTGCAGAGACGGGGAGAGAGAAAGTCTGCTGTTAATGAACGAGACCTGAAACCCCATTTGAAAGGACAAATCAGATCATGGGATTTCAAACCCATTAGCCGCTGCACAACGGGGATGATGGTAATGATAAAGGAAGGCACGGGTTTTCTGATTTCTTTGTGGGAGAGTGGCGTTGTCTTGGGAAAAGCTTTTTTTTTTTTGGGTGGAATCAAAGAGCCGGTTCATTTTCATAATGACCTTCAGAGCTCCAGGCGGCCAGACAAGGGCGCAAACAGATTGAGAATTAATTGGCGCAATTAACATTTTGTGATTATAAGGGCTCGGGATCAATACACTATGCAAATAGCGGTATTGATGTGCGGCAGGAGCCTTGTTAATTGTGTTTGGGGAACAAATAGGCTCTATGTGTCTATTCCATGGTGGGACAGCAGGGAGTGACAGTGCACAAATTGCTAACTACTTTAGATGCAGGAGAGGGTAAAGTACTTTAGATATAGAGGGTACAGCACGTTAGATACAGAGAGGGTACAGCACATTAGATACAGAGAGGGTACAGCATGTTAGATACAGAGAGGGTACAGCACGTTAGATACAGAGAGGGTACAGCATGTTAGATACAGAGAGGGTACAGCATGTTAGATACAGAGAGGGTACAGCACGTTAGATACAGAGAGGGTACAGCATGTTAGATACAGAGAGGGTACAGCACGTTAGATACAGAGAGGGTACAGTACATTAGATACAGAGAGGGTACAGTACATTAGATACAGAGAGGGTACAGCACGTTAGATACAGAGAGGGTACAGCACGTTAGATACAGAGAGGGTACAGCACGTTAGATACAGAGAGGGTACAGCACGTTAGATACAGAGAGGGTACAGCACGTTAGATACAGAGAGGGTACAGCACGTTAGATACAGAGAGGGTACAGCATGTTAGATACAGAGAGGGTACAGTACATGAGATGTTTTGCTCATTTAATCCTGACTGTGACAGTGCTGACTATGGTGGGGAGTCCCACAGGGTAACACATAGAGAGGTCATAGTGTTCCCTGGAGAGGGAGGGATATAGTCGTCAAGTTATCCTCCGCCACACTGCACAAGAGCAAGTCCTCTGGTCATCGGGCGCTGGCTGTCTACATGTGCCAGCTCAGCTGGTGGACTGTGGAGTGGGAAGAAGCAGCGTCTGGTCACACGTGTTTCAGAGGACACTAGTCAGCGTGCTAGTACGCATCCTCCCAAATCGATGGAGGACAGTGCAGTGATGGGACAGGCCTACAGCGATGGGACGGGCCTACAGTCACGACTGGGCAGTCCGACATGGCACCCAGCTGCGTCCTCTCGACACAATGGCATTCGAATTTCATGTTGGGAAACTGCTCCTTTTTTCATTATATGTCTCAGTGCAAGAAGATGGGGGGGGGGCGGATGGGCGAATAGAGTAAACAGAATTGAAACACTCAACACGAGCGGCCATTCTAATGAATTAGTTTCAGCTTTATTACCGCGGACAGGATTTTCCATTCCCGTTATTAAACCGCGTTGAAAATGCACTTTCATTTCAGATAAGTACCCGTAATCCTGTTTGTCGAGCGCACTATATGAAGTTAAATATAATTTAAGCAGAAACGGAAAAGGGTGGGACAATGTAATCACGGAGAGTGAGATTGAAGTGATGCTATTATCATTATTATTAGTACTACTTGCTGTTAGAGCGATAGCATCGGCAGAGGTGGAAAAAACTGGCAAGTGTTGGAACAAAAGACACTCCACTCAATGGCATTGTGTAAGATCCAATAAATCATACCTGGGGAGGCATGGTCCTAGCGCCATACCAGCACTTTCCCTTCTCTCTGTCCGAATGACAACGAAAGGCAAATTATGCACATCGCGTGGCCTGCAGCTTACTGGAAACCCACAAAGAGCCCTGCACTTAGCAGGAGAAATACCATAGTAAAGCACATGCACTCATTACATGGGATTAATTAGCCTGGCCATGGCGATGCTGAGGTGTAATGTGCTGTGCTGCTTTTCAGCTCCGTCTAAAACTACACACGGGTGCCACTTCTGCCTGGCCCATTGACAGAGGAACTGGGAACAAAACGCAACTCCCTGGTGACAGTTTGGCAGAGGTGTGATAAAAAAGATGCAAATATTAATCCTGCGTTGCTTTTATGTTAGCCGCAGCTCTTAAAAAATAGGAATTATTAATATTAAAGACCGTTGCCAGGTAGTGTTGAATAATTGACAATTACTCCCACCCCCCTCCTCCCCCTTTCCGTTCATTACAGGAGGAAATGTGGCTCGCATGGCATAGATTACAGGTAATACCATAAAACACAGGAAATCACTGGTTATTGCCCATTTGTTACTGTGCTAATTGCTAAGTCCTTTCAGTTTTGGGAATTGTTCACTTAAAGCATAGTTTTAATACCCACGATAATACATTTGCTGTTTAAAACAGGAGCCTTTCAGAGAAAGAGTATTCTTTACCCATCTGCATCTTTGTATCTTTGCATCTTGCATCTCTGCATCTTCGTACACTGCATCTGTATCTTTTTTTAGTTACATGTCAGATGCAGGAGGAAATGATTGGGATTATTATATGTTCTAGATTTCTGGATGTTTATAGACTCTTGATGACTCAGGTCAGGGCTTATGAAGCATGTTGCATGGTTCAGTCAACCTCATCAAAATAACAGAATTCAAAGCACAAAATACATCTACTATTTCTCAGCATTGTAAGCAGAGAGAGAGAGCGACTATTGTGTTACATTGACTTTTATATCAAAACCACTACCCAATAAGAGCGCACTCGGGTAAAAGCCCATTTAAATTTATATTTAGGCATTTAACAGATTCTCATTCGGAGCGACTAAGTGCGTATAACAAGACTAGAAGGACATTATGAGCATTGATCCAGCAACCTTCTGGCCACAGGGAATGACACAAACAGACACTGGTGAAACATGAAGGCCGAGACGACTTCTTGGATCCCTTTCCTGTGTCTCTCCCCTCTTCTAACCTTCCTGATTGTACTGTATTTTAAATCCAAGTCTAAATATTTTGTGAGAGAGTGCGCGCACGTTGCGTGCGTGAAACACGGAGACGGACATAGAACTCCCTGGGCTGCAGGAGGGCCCGGCCAGTCCAGTGGAGCAAACCGGGTTTCTGTACGGCAAGCAGAAACGTGACCCGCCGCCTCACCACGCCAGTAATGCCTCCCTCTGGCAGACCCAACGTCAGAGAGAGGGAGCCCCCTCTGCCCTCGTAACGTTCATTTCCTACCACAGTGACCTACGGCTTGCTTTCCGCATTCTAGAAATCATGGCTGTCTATGCTGTAGCAAAAATAAAAGGGGAATTTGCCATAATCCATTTATAAGCATTAAGAGGTAGTGCACGCGATGCCTTCTGGGGGGAAAAAAGAGAACGGGAAAATGGTAAGGAACACATGGTTTGAGAAGAAAGATTTGTTTCAGTTTACCTCTAATCAAATGGGGATTTTGCGAGGTCTTTGGAATCATCATTCCAGACATCTTTGTGATTGTGTGTCTGTCAAGGACCAAACACCTCACCTTGAAACATGTGTTTGCTATCAGGATCAGGAGCCAAGAACATTTTGCCGGTCTCAAATTCAACAAAAGGTAATGGAAACACCTAAATTACCTAATGCATGTACAGAATAGTAATACTATTACTGCTATGAATAGAAATATAATAATAATAATACATATAAAATGAACAGAGCCATTACATTTATGCACAAACAGATATTCACTTGCTCTCAGAGTAGATACAAGACACACAATTAAATGGCATTTTCAGATATACGTCAAGAAAGACCTTGTCAAGATTGATGCCTTTTGTATAGTGCTCCAAGTCACTGGGTAATAGTACTGGAAGGGAATTAGAATCTTTATGAAAAGCACCACCCCTGAATTGCGGGCATTAAAGAAAAGAAAAAAGGTGTAGTGGTTTCTATAGGTGGCAAGAAGCAGGGAGAGGAGAGTAGCCAATCTGCTCTCAGTAATGGATGTGTCAGGAGTTGCTAAATCATAGGTATCCAGGGTGGAGAGACAAGAAGGCCAAACACAATGTCATCTTTTAGAGGGAAAGAGAGAGAGAACAAGAGAGAAAGAGAGAGAGACAAGAAGGCCAAACACAATGCCATCTTTTAGAGGGAAAGAGAGAACGAGACAGAAAGAGAGAGAGGGTGAGAGAGTGTAAGAGAGACAAGAAGGTCAAACACAATGTCATCTTTTAGAGGGAAAGAGAGAGAGGGTGAGAGAGTGTAAGAGAGACGTGTGCGAACGAGTGCTAAGCATCTTGGGAAACGGTCAATGGTAAAGAAGAGAAAGTGAACAAGGCATATTTAACCTCCCAAAAAATCCTTGAAAGAAAACAGGATTTTTTTTACTGCAAGCTATTAACTTATTGTCTGGCCGACATCCTCGCTGTGTCCTTTAAGGACATTGAGAGATGGTACTTCGCTCAATGAATACACTCGTCGAATGTTGAATCCTCTTACTTAAGGTCTGATTGGTCCTTGGCGGTTGTTTTAAACTGGCGCGGGGTGATGAAGGGCTCATTGGCAGGAGTAAAAGCTCAGAGCAGCGAAGAGGAGCCGGATGTGGAGGGCCCACACCATACGCACCATCATGGCCAGGGGACGCTGTCCTTGACTGCCTGGACAGCTTAGAGTTTTATTTCATCTTGTTTTTCTGGCTGATGACTACCATGTGTGGCCCAAACAGAAAAACATGTATGCATTCACTACTGTAAGTCGCTTTGGATAAAAGTGCCTGCTAAATGGCATATATTAAGTGTACAGATCTCTTTTAGCCGTACTGTGTGTGTGTGTGTGTGTGTGTTTGTGGATTTGTGGATTTGTTTTTCCAAGTGTGTGATAAGCAAAGGAACAGGGAAGGTTTAGGTCTGTGTGTGTGTGTGTGGTACCCAGTTGTCTGTCTTCGTATTGCTCCAGATGGAAGGCTCTCCCAGGAACAGCCTCAGACAAGGTTCCCAGGGCCCTGTGCACAGGCTTTATGTAAATTAGGGCTGCAAGAGGAATGAGGGATTCTGGGAACCTTTGTTTATTGCTGGTAAGTGTGGTGTGTGTGAGGAGCAATGACTCCATCCTTTACACAATAGTTTAATTGTGTTTTTGGAGTGAATGGCACATTCCGAGGTGCATTTCTCTTTACTCTATCATCAAAAGTGGCATGGTGCTATTTCCGGTAACAACACATTCCATGGCCCTTTGGTGTGCATGGTGAGAGCATGGTTTATGAGGGGCAGGTAACAACAACAGTAACTCTAATATTGTAATGACTTTGCTTTGAACACAAACGCACAGTGTTTGAATTCAGAGGGCCTCTTAATAACTAGCAACAGTACCCGCATTCAGTGGAGGTTGTGATTAAAGCAAACATCTGTAAGATGGAGAAACTGTACTGCAAAACACACTGCAGTTTAATGTCGTATGTTGATCTCGCTAATTAGCTAACATTAAGCCCTTGATGAAAAACTATTTTCAAATAAAGTTATCATTTTGGAAGTACACTAAGATGCTAATTGGCTGAGATTTCACTGCTGACAGTTTGAGTCAAATTAATTGGAATTTGAGCACAGGCAGCAGTAATTAATTACAATAAGGGCAATAAACCTGTCAGAGGTGCATGAAAAATGATTCAGAGAAGCCACAGCATAATCGTCCGTTTTATTCATTTTCTACTCTGTCATGTTTTATTTTGTAAATTGTATTTATTTATTGATATATTTATTTTTTGGCGGCCAATTGTACCCTCTATTGAATCAATTATCCCCCCCCCCCCTCCACGAGCCCGTCACCCGCAACTACGGGACCAGCCACTACTTTGGGACCGGCAGCGCCAAAGCGACACCGATAATTGGCGGAGAATCAAACCCAGTCTGCAGTGGAAAACCTGCACTTAGAACAAGGGCCTTTACCGGTTGCACCACCTGGGGGCCCACTACTCATGTCATGTTCAATCAGCTGGCAGGTAGGGGCAAAAGTTGACCTCTGACACATGTTGCAAGAGATCCACATTTTCCTGCGGAAATCCAATGAAAGCGCAGTTTTATCCTCAATCTTTAATGCCCAATCGCACCTGCAGGCCAGCCTCATCGCTGCATCAGTCCCCTTCCATGCAGGAAGGCGAGGAATAGCAGCATTTGTGCGATAAGGTATGGGTTATCCACATGCGCAAAAACGTGGACAGGATTGGTTGGTCACCTTCCTATCAGGTTGCCCTGTCGACTGGCAATGTAGTGTAATGGTTAGGGAGCTGGGCTTGTAACTCACAGGTTGCAGGTTCAATTCCCAGGGTAATACAACGGATCTTTGATGATGTTACACACATTAGGAACCAAACACAAGCCTTATCACTTTGTCTCATGACATGCTCCCATGGCTACGAGACTCCTTGTCCAAAAAAGTGTTCCAGAGATCAGAATATTACACTTTTGGTTCCTATACCGTGCTGGCGTTTTGACATAAATGCGATCAGGGTCAACACCCCACTGGAGAGCCTGCAGTGCCGTTAGCATGAAAGCCAAATAAATCGCTCTCTGGGACTGGTAGCCGAGCCGAAAGACGCAGACGCCGTGAAAACTGTGCGTGTCTTTCACTTTGTCTTCCCACCTCGGCTTTCCGTGCTCCACGCCCAGCGGGAACTTTATTTAACGATTGAAGTTTGGCGGTGGGAACGTCGGGAGCCCCGCGTCAGCCCGTGAGCAGCGGAGGCGAGCTTTCATAAACCGCGGGTACAAATGGGATTTAACACACAGGAGCTCCTGATGGCCTATTAATTCTGCTTTGGCTGGCTTCCAGACCCAGACAGCCTCTCTCCTAATTCAGGGCTAATTTCTATCAGAGGTATCAAGAGACCTTTTTCTCTCTCTCTCTCTCTCTCTCTCTCTCTCTCTCTCTCTCCCTGGGCAGGACGCGTCTGCACGACTTTAATGGATTCATTCAAGGGCCACGGCATGGAGACATTGATTGGCCCGCTTCTGAGGCCCTGCCGCTAGTCACTTGACACAGGCAGCAAATGAAATGTGACCTCTGGTAAACAGGCCCGAGCCGTCCGGGCCCGGCATAATCCATTAGCTCAGAACCTTCTCCAATCCAATTTAATTAATGAAGTGATTTTGAAAAAAAAAGTTGCAATTACCAATCCTTTTTCATTTGAAAAGGAGGAAATATTAGGACAAAATGAAAAAAATAAACTGGAACATGATTTTTTTTTTTTTTTTTTTTTTAAGACACGCTTGGCAGTGGGGCTGCTGGATATTTTTGTCTTGGGGGAGAAAATAGATGCAAATGGGAAACGCTTCATGTTCCATGTGATTTACAATAAACCAGTGCCAATATTTCTCTTTAAATGGACCTTCTGTTTACATAACTTAAATGCTTATAACTAGAATTCAAGTTGTTTACAGTTTGTTGGAAGTCAGTAAAAAAAGAATCATAATTGGTATGGAGGTGCGTATATTACAGCGCTAATGTTTGGAATTGTATTTACTTATTTATTTTCAATTAATGATTTATAATGCAACGTACAGCGGTATGCAAATCACCAATTGAATTTTAATGCGACCTTAATTACCAGACAAAGATTTAGCACCCGTTGTGGTATGGTGCCCAATATTTGCTCCTAGCTGATTAGCTCTATGAAAGATTCATATGAAGTGGTGCCTTATAAATACGGTGTCTTACTGGGCCTTTCAGTGCAACAAGCCAGTTATGGCTTAAAGGGTGACTGCATCAGAAATCTAAAATGTTATATTTCGTTGCTCACCATAAAATTTTATATGCATATAGGTTAAACAGCCAGTGGCTGGTTTAAAAGAGGAGAAATCACACATTTATTTTCACATTCCTTGTTACATTGATGTCAGCAGTTGACAGACCCCCAAATACAAATGCAAAGAAAATACTTGAAAATATTTTCAAAACTACAACAACAAAAAACCCTCAGAAAAAGGCTAAACTAATATACTAAACAAAAGAAAGAAAGTGGCAAGGAAAAGTATTTATGATAATTCTATGGCATTCTATGGTACAACCATAACAAGCATGTGCCGTTTGCTAGTGAGTGGCCTGCTCAGAGTACCCCTTGAAAAGCAATCATTGTGACCTTGAAATTATCCTCCTTACTACGCACCAATAACAGCATGTTAATGTAACCCCCAGCCCCTGAAATGATTACTTATAATGCAGTGCTTCCTAACAATGAATATGCCTGTCTGGTTTCCCCTGCCCACAATTGCCTCCGTTCCGGGAAAAACAGGGAACCGGAGAGCCAGACACTGCAGGATCCAAATGGCATTTCGTAATGGCCTTTTTCCCCCCAGCAAACCAAAAAGACATTGTTAAGATTTAGATTTTAAAATATATGCTGACCTTTCTTCCCCCCCTCCTCTGCTCTGTTCACTTGTCATCAGCCTGTAATTGAATCAATATATTTCCTGATCAGTCCCGAGATTGAATAAGGTCACAGGAAACCATGTGTGGACATTAAAAATCATTATTCTACTCAAACTGAGCAGAGATGGCACAGACCATTCTGGGCTCAAAATGAAATTCTATTAGAGTCTATTACACTTTTACAATTATAGAGTCGGGCCAACATTTCAACGGGAAATGAAGCTATAATATTAAGCCCAGGGGTGTATTACAAAGAAACCATCAGACTATTTTTCTGCTTTGAATCCTCATTAAATTGATGAAGGGAACTTGGTGACTTTACGGTCACTGCTAAGTGACCTTGTTCATAAAATATACAAGGGGTCTGTTTCAGCATTTCCCTTATTTTAACATTTACGAAATTTCTCTCCTGACAGCTTACGGTGTGGAAACTGTCCAGAACTGACAACTCCTCCTGAGCACTAAAAGCATGTCTGTTCTTAAATTGATTCCCCTCACACACTCTTCAGCGCAAGTATTATTAGCAGCTAAAAACAATTATGGCTTTAATTATGTGTAATTATTTTTTTGCTGGACCTGCTGTTTTTTTTTGCAAGCCCCACTATAATTGAATTGTTCTACGGCATCCTGCAGCTTTTAGACGATGTGGTAATCCTGACAGCCAGCTATGAAGAAGACAGGAAAGAAAAAGAGGATGTGTAAAACTATTAACTATTAGAACTGTCGGTTTAAACTCTCGCAAATTATTTCTAACCATCAGAGCCTGAATTAGATAAAGTTCAAATTTTAATTAGCTCAGTTATGAAAATGAATAGCACTTATCATCAATCAACTTATCAACTCCATATTTAATGAACTATCAGGGAAGAGAGAAAAAATATCACACTGAAGAACATTCCTATCTTCTTATATTTAGCCCAAAAAAGTGTTTTCGGTTATCAACAATCCCGGAATAAACACAGCCGTCCATTTTTTTACTGTATAGAAAAAATAGTAAAAATTTAAAGATTTAGAAGTATTGAACATAACCCTCCACTCAACTCCAACAAATATTTTAATGGCAATTTACCATTACCAATAAGTATTCCACCATCATGTTTCATCATCATCATCATTATCATGTTTACCAAAAATTGTACAAAACATGACCTACCCACCGCACTTAACAGTTTACAGTGCACAATTAACAGCAACCTATGTGCATTTTTTCTTTGCCCATATAATGGCATAGATGTACAGTACTTGAACAAAAGACAGAAAACATCACAGCTGCAATTAGAAAATACCTCTGCGAGACAAGACGTTACATTGTTAATTACAAGCATATTAAAAATATAATAAAGTGCACAGTAGCATGAAGTCTTCACTCCAGGGGATTGCGCACTTGTATCTGGCGGAACGTTCCATGCTGGACAGTGATGTGTGTGTGATGCTCACCATGTCTGCAGTGTTCTCACACTCTTTAAACTCAGTCAAAGGACTCATGAACAAGGGGGGGTCGCGAGCAGCATGAAAGGAGGCCGGCTTCGGAGTGAAAATGAGCTCCATCACAGGGGGAACAGCGCTATTGTGTGACTATATCGCCAGCCATTCCAGTTTAACTCTGCATTAAAAGAGGAATATCAATGAATGGAGCATTTAAACCTTACATTACAACCAGCCAACCCCTAAGCCCATCTCTCCCCCAATAATTTTCTTTTTTTCTATCCAGGAGCATAAAATCCCAGACTGGAACATTTATGAAACACGTAATGACAATCTAAATCAGTGGGTGGCTCCAATCTACAAGGATTAGTGGTTTTGATGTAGTTCAATACGTGAATGCACACTTGTCGTCTTATTAAGAGCTTCAGAAGTCATCCCAGAAGAAAGGGCGGGGGGGGGGCTGCTGAACTGTGTAACGGAAATCAGCCGGCAAATTAGTGCCTGGCGTTAATGTATTCAGGATGAAATAAAACATTCAAACATTTTTTTTAAACCTGAGCAGGAGTCTCTGTGCCGGATCTCACTTCAAGGGGATAGATGTGTTGTTGTTTCCCCCCCCTCAAACCCCTCATTAAACCGCTTCATAAGAACCCACAATATCACCCAGGACATCAGCGACACGATGACAGCACCTGTCACATGACATGTTTACAGTTCCATCCTCGGAGCTCCATTTAGAACTTCTTCAAATGAGGCGGTTGCAATCCTTGCTAGCCACGTCCAGGGTGACTTTAACTGTTACACATGTCATCCCATGTATTCCATACACACAGCTGGGGCGATTCCACAGTAAGTCCCTCCCACCACTCCACACAATGTCCCAATCTCCAACAACCTAAACCTGTAAAAAACTGCTCCCAGTCTGTTGGTAAGCTTGGTGTCCCTGCATGTCTGCTCGAAAAGCATGGCGTGTGGCTGTCGGCTGGGTATACGGCCCCCTCATCCTCGTCAAGCCATTAGCGGAGGGCGGGGCCTTTGGCCTGGATTCCATACCAAACTTTTGTGGAGCCCTTCAGGGTGCCCACCACTGATTCACTGTCTCGTACCCCAGCATTGTGCACCAACACTCACAGGGCCAAGGTCAGGCCAGCCTCCTGTGCCAGTTTCCACTGTGCAGCGTGTCCAGACGGCGATCTGCAGTCTGCAGTCCCAGGAGCGGTGAAGGTGATGAATGTGCAGAGTACCTGCAGGGCAGCGTGGGGTGAGTGAGAAACAGATCAGGAGGGCGGGCGATTGGCGTCAGGATATCGTGTGGCTGGTGGCTACTGAGTTTATCGGCTCTTTTCACGGCTAATGAAGCGTCGTTTAGCACCGCTGCCAAGCGAGCTCCTCAGCCACTGGGCCAGAACTGCGGACGTGCCAGCGCTGGAAACACACCATTTGATTTTCAATTTAAAAAAACTACAAACAAATCACCTTGAATAGCAGAAAAGGAAACTTTTTTGGCCCCAGTGAAGACGTGAGCTAAGTTTGAGAGTTACTTTTATAATCAGTAACCTGCGCCTGGTGCACTGGCAGGTGGCTAGTAGTGAAAAACGAAGCAGGTGGTGCATGAAGAGGCTGCCATCAAAGGAATGACACAATTAAGGATAGGACGCAATTAAGAGAGAAGGACAAGGCATTACAAAGTAAACGCTAACAAAAGCATTAACTGATATCACACTGCTGTCCAAATCAATCCTAGCATTTTAGAATTCATGGTTAGGTAGGCCTCTCATCAGATTCTCTCTGAAAATTATCTCGTAAACCAAGGGAGAATTCTCTTCAGTTTTCTTTGTTCAGAGTAATCACAGTGGATTTGTGTTTTTGAGGCAAAATGTGTCCTTTCAGCTGTTAAATTGTTCTCAGAAATGTTCCATCACTAGCCAGCGCATTCTTCAGGAGAGGGGATTCTTTAAGCAGCAATATAAGCAGTGCTTTGGTCCATTATGTGTGTGTCTGCTTGTAACAATGTCTCCAGAAATCTATCCACCCTTCCACGTAATTAATCTTCCCTGGAAATTCCTGGGTTCAATTCAATTCCCCACATCAAGGCCAAGGCCTAATCGCTGCTTGGACTATCACTGCTAATCACAATGATTTTGGCTGTGTGACCAGCAGTCTCACAGGGCTTTGTTTGAGGCTGCGGCAGTCTCTCCCCCAGTGCGCCTGTTTCCGGGCTGCCACACTCATTCGGGTTGTTGTGTCCCGGGGGCTTTTCCCAAAAAATACCCGGGCTTTTGAGGACATCCCTGTTTGCTTTTTCTGAGTGTGGCCCTTCCAGCTCTTTCACTGTCCTCTTCCTCTCTCCCACCGAGGGGGAGAGATGTTACAAGGGGGAACGCTTCCTCTGCGTTATTCTCAACGGGAAGAGGATGACCCCGAAGGAGAATGGGGAAGGAGAGTTTTTGTTCAAAAGGAGCACAAGAGAACGAGTGCTAATGAAGCCGGCGGGGGCCGCCGTGTCATGGGCAGACCGTGCCGAGCAGGTCCTGGCACTGTTCAGACTGACAGACACATTAATGGTCAGCACTTTCACTGAAGCCACTATGAATATTCATCCTCATTTATATTTCAAGGCATCTCCGGTCCTGGGGGGGACCCGGAGGTCGGTTCTGACCAATTTCCACCCCCCCCCATTACGGAAATGACAGCTTTCACTCCTGGGCCCTGACAGAGGTCTGCCCAATGCACAGGAGGTCCCGCATACAGGGAGGCCACGTCTGCTCCCAGCTGTCCACAAACACTCATTAACAGAGGAAAATATCCAATGGAATCTCTGTGAGAATTTTTAATCACATAAAGGCTCTGCTAATTAGGCAGCTGATGGGCCGTGGAGAGCGCAAGGACGAATTCTTTAAACAAAGGACTGGAAACTTTGGGAGCTTTAATTACTCGGGCAAAGAGTTCATTCCAGAGCTGGAGAGCGGCATTATTCTGCTAATGAGACCAAGTGGCAGCGCGTATTAGGGAGAAATAATGCGGAAAGTTCGATTATAATGTGCTTTTTGGAGAGCTTTTTTTTCTTTTTTTTCCGCCTCTCCGTGCTTCCAATGCGCACGCATGTAAGACAAAGGCCCGGGCCGGGGAAGAACGGGCGGGCCCGTAAGCGCTGGCACAGGGGGTCCTGTTCTTCACGTGCAGCTTGGCAACCTTGATCGTCTTAATTGCCCATCGGAACACTCGACTGCTTTTAAAAGAACATTATCGCGGCCCCCAGTTTGGCCTCCGCTGAGAATGTCTTAACTGCATTTTTTTTTTTTTTGTCATTCAATACCGCGCGTCTGGAATTTGGGGTGCACAATGGATGACTAATTTGCAGTAACCGGACTCCAGAACGCTTTAAAAGGAAAGACGGGAAATGGCCTTAATTGCTCGGCCCTCATTACGAGGAGGTGGTAAAATTATATTTTCTTCCCCGAAATTTTCAGGCGAACAAACGGCCTTTATGAAATTAAGGGCGCACTCCTGCAGTTACTTGGCTACGAGCAACAAAGGGAAACAAATCACCAGCGAGCTTGACTTTAACAAAGTCTGGCCCTCAAAAATACATCACTACGGGGGCCTTATAAAACCAAGGTCAGGGAAAAGTGCTCTGAAAAACTTACTAGGGAGTAAAACATAGAGGGTAATTGCCCGAGCCTTGTGTTTATGCACTGATATTTAAATATATTTATTGAACCATAAATTATGTGGAATAAAATGCACCATATCCTTCTAAAAATTGTTTGAAATCCAGGATAATCCTTTATTAAAAGAATAAAGGGACCCACAAACCAGCGCTAATATAGCGGTACCGCCGCTCACAACATTTCAGCTCCCATATATGAGCCCACAACTACATTCCCCATAATTTGGAGGATAAAATGACGTACCCATTATGACCTCCTGATGCTGTTATTGCAGTGGTGTGCAGCAGGCAAAGTATTTAGGCAAAGCCAGGCCCGGTGATGTAATTAGTTGCAATCTTTTGACTCCAGGTGCAGTCAGGCGTTTCATATGTTTGCGGTAACTAATGTGGAATTACTGTACAGTACACCGCTTAAAGGGCAATTTATGCATCTTTCAAGCTGTGTAAAAAATTGTGTATAAACTTCCAGTGCAATCCCACATTAGGAGGTGCTACATACCGATCACAGCCTGCAGCGAGCCAGTGCCCCGTGAAATAAAGGCCTAATGAAAAACAGAGGCCAGCGAGCGCGTCTCGGTGTAGCTGGTTGTACAGGAGCGGACGGAGGGAGTGCCTTTCCGCCGCTCTGTCTCCCGTCCCCCGGCCCAGCCCCGGTGCCCACAGCACAGACGCGGGTGGGCCGTTCAGCCTCTCAGAGCCGACCGCTCACGCGTGCTCTAACCTTTATTCGAGCCGCGCGAAACGATTATGAGCGAAATATTTTTGTCTGAATAAACGATTTCCCACCAATTTGCAGCACACTGTTCGCTCCACACACATACTTTTGTCACACGCACACACACACGCACGCTCGCACACGCACACACACACATGTGCAAACGCACGCACACGCGCACATGCACAAACGCATGCATGCACACACGCGCGCACACACACACACACACACACACACACACACACACACACACACACACACACACACACACACACACACACAAGGAGGTGGTGACGCAACTCAAAGTGTGTCATAAAGAATTTTGGATGATGACAATAGGCCATTCAGCTCGTCCCAGTGCTTCTCATAGTATCTATCACTGTGTAAATCCTCGTCTTGAACATCCCAAAGTTCTCTACTTCTACTACCTGATCCGGGAAGCTATTCATTTTTCACATTTTCCTACTTCATGGAATCAAAATGGATTTAATTGGGATTTCTTGCCACTGATCAACACAAAATACTCTATAATGTCAAATAAAAAAACAACTCTAAAGCTTTTTCTTAATTCATTACAATTAAAAAACAGGTAATAATTGATAAGTATATGCGTAAGTATTTTTCTAAGACACACCTAAATAAACTCTGGTGCAATCAATTGTCTTCAGAGGTCACATAATTATTTGATCGGAGTCTACCTGTGTACAATTAAGGTGTTTCAAATGATTTCAAATTAAATACACAGGTCCCACAGTTGGTTTTCCAAACATGAGCTTCATCTTGAAAACCAAAGAACTTTCAAAGCAAATCCAAGAAAACATTTTTCAAACTGTGAATTTGCCTAGAACAGGCCATCCTCCAAAAGTGAGCATCTGTGCGAGAAGGGGCCACCAAGAGGCCTATGGCAATATACCCACTGTATATATATATATATATATATATATATATATGGCATTGTGTATATTCACCTTTTTATGTTAAAAGGTCTGGTTTCAGTAGAACACATGTTGAACTGGCTATTTTGAGAGTGCTGCCCATGTTTGCCAAATAACACAGTACACACCGCAGTAAAAGAAGGTGCAGACTGACTGAAGTTGAACATGGGAACATGACTGAAAAGTCATATGAGAACTTTTTTTTCCATCTGTTGCTTTAATTGTGATGAAAATAATGAGACTGAAAAAAGTGAATAAAAATACCATACAAGAGGGAGACAGAAATGCTAACGTGTGTACAGATAAATAAATAAATAATAATAATATCATACAGACCGTGAAAGATGAAGAACTGATGCTAAATATCTCCTAGTTGTTGGAGGTGGGTTGCATTAAACAAAAACAACAATAGTCTTATTGTATCTAAGTGTGCACAAAATGTCAAAGCAAAACTCAAAGGAAAATTATTTCCATAATGCTAATTTCAATACCTAGAACTGTATGCGGTAGGCGTTAATATTTATAACTCGTTGGTGGAGAAGAACACGATGAAGATCTAAGCTAAAAACCAGCAACTTGCTCTTGAATAAAATATTGTTGTGTGGCATTTTAACAGCTTTCATTGGAGAAAGAAGTACAACTAAAACTAACACCATCTGTCTCAGCTCTCCACAGTGAAACAAATACATGTAAATGTAACCTGATAATGGTTTGTAAATGGTTTCTGAACAAGGGGGAGCCAAACTTGTACATGAATCAGAAGCAACTGGCCATCGTGCTGCACTGCTGTTGGGAGTGAGGCAAAGGGGAACGTACATTATTTAACTATGCGGCAAAAAGTAAAATGTTTTTAAAAAGGTGTCACCATATTGAAATATCATATTGAGTTGAGACATTCCTTTGCCTTACGATGAGCCTAGAATCAGGTAACAGTGTTACCTCTGAGATATACAGTAATATCTATGGTTGGTGAACTTAATTACATCCATCTAGGACATTTTTATGAAAGTTTGAAAACCTACAAGCTAACAATACTGATGGCTTTCATTTGCTTATCAGATCAAATATAATATCCATGTTTTTTAATTGAGATACAGTATTAAGTCTCTAATGTGTGAAGATGACTGACAGAGTTACTTTCCCCTAGCTAGACTGTACTCTGTCTACACATTCAGATGTTTAACTGCAATTATATTGCCTATGAGAAGAAATTGTCAAAGCAATATATTTATTAGTAATGAGATGGTAACAGGTTTGCTAGCCAGATCATGGTTCACTGGAGAGTCTACAGTGCGATATAGCTATCTAGCTTGAGCCTTGTCTTACATTAAACTGAGAACCAACAAGTACAGTACATGCCATATCAAGTTAGCAATGGCTGCAACCGGTGGTCTCATCAGTGATATTGTGGATACTTGCAGGAGTCAAACACCATTTAGCCAATAGAGACAGGGATGCTAAAACACTGTAGGAATCAGACACCATTCAGCCAATAGAGACAGGGATGCTAAAACACTGTAGGAATCAGACACCATTCAGCCAATAGAGACAGGGATGCTAAAACACTGTAGGAATCAGACACCATTCAGCCAATAGAGAGGGGATGCAGGAACACCTAAGGTGAGATGTTTGAAAGTTAGTAAAAATGATTCAATTATGTGTATAAGGTTGAGGTACAAAGGTATAAAATTCCCTCTCAATGGAGGGCAGAAGTGCAAATTATTTGTTCACATGTTGACATACTGACACAGGGATAAGGTGCAAGTCTGAGTAGAGTGTTACTTATACTTCTTACTTGCTGTTACTTTCTTCACAAACACTGTTTCATGAGTTCAGCTATCACCAACATTAGCCTGCCAAATTCTGTGAGGGAAAAAAAGTTGCCCTTTCATTTATTTTTAAGTGAAAGTTTAGGACAAATGTTGATTGAGACTGTGACCACAAAAGCCTCTTGGCAGCAGACTAATCTCACTAAGATACAGAGGAACACATTGCAAAGCAACAGCTAGTAAAGGGTTTGCGCTGGACAAAAGAGACTCCACAATTTCTGCGTCAGATGTCCTGCATGCTAGAATGCATAATGACGAATGGGCCGTTCAGCCCACCTAGGCTTGTCATGTCCTAATCTAAAGAATATTTAGTACTGCATCTAGCCCAAGTAATAGAGCCCAATTCCAGCCCAAGAAACGCTAACATTACCAACATTAATACAACATTATTACTTTGTGACTTTAAGCACCCTGGGGAGGGTGCTCTGCTTTAACACCAGTCTCTGCACAGCCCCACAAGAATGATGAGCCTTGTTCAGGCTATTTCCTGTAATTATCCAGCCACCATGCATGATTTCTTATAATCACATTCACATAGGGCTCCATATATTCATGCCCCTGCTACATCGGTGGATACCAAGCAGAGAGCAAAAGTGTTGCTAAACCTCAAAAACTAAACCAACCTCTCAGGTTTTTTTATTAAAGTTGTCAACCCGCTTATTAAATGTATTAGACCCAAACAGGGACATTTTTTAAAAGTTTCCCCTTCAATGACGTAAAAGGCAAAGGTTGACTTGGGTCAAGACAGATTTTAAGCCTCTTTTCTGAGAGGTGGAGGATAATTACCTGTTACAGTGCTGTATACCCTGATAGAGAGAACTTTGGGCATCTATGGATGTCGACAAGTTTCACAAACACATCAACTGGACCTGAAAGGTCAAATAAAAAGTAGAAATGTCCAACCACTTCCAAGTATACAGGAGGTATTTGACGATACTGATGAAACAGCAGGTTACGTCCAAGGAGAAATGTTAATATACGTAGCTCTCACAAAGTGTATTCAGCCAACTTCTCAGTCAGTCTGGCTGAAATGTATATGAGGCCTGCTCACGGTCCTAATCCGAGGGCCTTAAAATGAGAAACGCCACGCTCCTTTGCCAATGCCTGTCTGAATGCCCAAACCCTCGGAGAACGGCCCGACCAGAGCAGACCGCGGGTTAGGAAACGGCCATCGATTTTCCGACGGAGTTGCTGGCTGCCTGCCTCTTGCGTTTGTTACCTCTGATCCATCGCGTTCCTTTTTATTTACAAGGAACAGAATCAATAGAGATGGGTCATCAATTGCCTGTTCCTGCTTTATAAAAACACGTACCCCTTCCCCCTTAAGCGCTTTGGCGTATCAACATCATTTCTCCTGTGGTTCAAATAATTCGGGTTCGAATGATTGACAAGTGTAATTGTGCTCAGGGCTGCAGGAGAGAGGAGTGGGGGTGGTATTCAGTGTTCGGGGGTATACTCTTGATATGTGTATTTTTTTTTTTAAGAAGCCACATTAAAGCGAACAGAAGACATGTTTGTATGTTTTCCCCCACAGAGTTCTTAAAGTGTTGGAAATGTGGACAAATACAAGAACTCCCCTGTAACGTCCAGCACTTAATCCATCGGGCCATCTTGGAAACATTATTTCATAATTAGGCTTATTAATTATACTTATACTCTTGGTGTGAAAGCAATGTTTCATTAAGGCTATCCTGAACAGGTGCACAAAATCGACCTCTGTGTCATCACAGTTAATTTAATACTCCTCCCATGTAAGAGAGATGGTGGTAATATGGCAATATTAACATTGTGTGCATCAGTAAAAAACTGCCCTCCCCTCATGACAGAGAGAGTACCATGTTAGACCAATCCTCATGTTCGGTATGCACTGGGGTCTGAATAAACACCAACCGCAACCAACCAACTGCCCTCACAGCCACAGCTAGCAACTGAGCGTGCTTCAACTTTTCCCTTTTGAAGGGCAGAGAACCCCTTCCCCCTTGCCCCCTCCCCAACACACCCTGCACCCCCCCCAGCTGACTCTAGTAGGCTGTCCATTGCTCCGAACACGATGCTGATACTCTCCTTTTGTGACAGAGGGTGCTACACTCTGAATTAAAGGGCTCTGATTGATAAGGCGGTTGAAGGCAAACCTGCTCCCGCTAATTGTCTTTCAAATGCCCTCATTAATCAAAGGCAGTGGAGAGAGGGCCTGTGACGGCCCGGCCTGTCAGCCTCTCTGCCCGTTGAGTCTCTCCCCCGCCGGCCGCTCACCTCCCAGCGTGAGGCCCGCCCCCCTCTCCGTCACGCCAAGCAGGAAGGGGGGGGGTTAGTGCACACCTGCCTGCTACGGGACAGGAGCTGACCGCCCCCTCTGCCATCCGGCCGGCCCCAGAGATCAGTTTAGCAGCTGCTTAATGATTCATGGCTTGGTGTCGGGGAAAATGAGGGCAGCATATGATAACGGGAATAAACACATTTAATTAGCTTCCTATATACATTATTTATATATTTATTTACCTGCGCTTTCATTATTTATTTACATATTTTGTGTGGGTGTGTGCTAAAAGGTTTCAGCGTGTATAACATATGCTGGGAGCTGTTGTTCTGTGTGTCTGTGTGTGTGTGTGTCTGTATGTGTGCGTTTGTACATGTGTGCATAAGAGTGTGTGAGTGTGTGTGTGTGTGGGTATGTGTCTGTATGTGTGCATTTGTACATGTGTGCATAAGAGTGTGTGTGTGTGTGTGAATGTATGTGTTTGCATGTGAGTGTTTGTATATATGTGTGTGTGTGTGTGTGTGTGTGTGTGTGTGTGTGTGTGTGTGTGTGCGTACGTGTACCCCGCGTGGAAGACAGGATGGGCCATCTCTTTGATTGGACGGCATGTGACGGCGCTGTTTGCTACTGCTTCCCCTTTGATTAACGTCTCTGTGGAAATGTCCTCCCTGCTTTCAGAAATGACCAACTGAAGGAGCTGCTACCTGTCAGAGAACTTCACAAACAAGGCTACTTAAAAGGCAGAAAAAATGCATATTTTAAATTCTAATAACACCCAAGCTGCTTTATTGAAAGGCATTGCCCAATCCCCCATGACTCCTCCCCCTTCTCCAGTTCCCATGTTCTTAGGCCTTTACTCTACGTCTTGGGACACACACACACACACACACACGCACGCACGCACACACACACACACACACACACACACACACACACACACCCACAAGCAGACACACGCACAGGCACACACACGCACAAGGACACACACACACACACACACTCTTATGCACACATGCACAAATGCACACATACAGACACACACACACACACACACACACACACACCCATACATGCTCTCATGCTAACACACATTACCAGTTTTGCTGAAGAGGTTTTTCTGAATATGGAATAATGAGAACCACATGAGAAAGTGTGTGTTACAGCTGCGTCTCAGATAACCACAGGTGGCCTTGTCGGCACATTTGACATGAAAGAAAAACTAGCTTAAAAACTTAAGAACCAAATGTAGAATACCAGAAAATATCAGAAAATGTCAAATTCTGTATTCCTAGTTAGATAGGTTTATTCATATTCTTATCTAAGAAAGATTGCCAACAAACCTAAAACAAAACCTCATTTTAATTCTGCCAGCTAGCTAGCTATAACTTATAAGATTGCCAGCTACCTAATTAACATTAGCTAGCAGGAATGCACAGAAACAACATCAAATGCCTCAAAGTATTTCATTTAAAATAATCATTACATGAATATTGCTCTGCTCACCTTTCAGTTGCCTAGCAGATACACTGGCATTCATATCCAACACTAGAATATAAAAACTCTGTAGCTTTGGTCGTACCATAATGTCTATGAGGATTCAATGAAGATGGGTTGAGACGCACCCAAAGCTCATCTCACAGAGGGCCAGGATGAGGGATGCTGGACCTATGAGCTGAATGCACCAGACAAACCTGTTAAACATACTTTTTTCCCGGATGACCCTAGTGCTGTAGCTCCTGCAGTGTCTGGGCACAAGAGAAATTTCCAGGTGTTTTCAATCTGTCTTTTCAAATAGTGGCCTGGTGTCCCAGGCAGAAATGACACTCCTGCATGATACAATGCAATGTTACTTTATTAATCCCCAAAGTGGCTATTTCATTCTGGGGCAGAAGAGAGAGAATACAAACACACACAATTTACAACATAAATATACCCAGTGCCTTTTATCTTGACACATACACACCACTCACATTTCATACACGTCACTCAGTTACAAAGGCAACATTAGGTCATCTCACACACATCCGAGCAGCATTGAAGCGTTACATTATTGATTTACAGTATGTCATTGGGGAATTTCACCAGTGAAACTCGGAACCACACATGGAACTTTGCAACAAAAAAAAGATACAAATTTGAAAGCGTAGTCCTTACTGACCAAATGTTTGTTAGACAGCTTCCCCCTGCAACACGGGGCCAGGCTTCATAGTTTTAGTGGCTTGGAATGTAAAAAGGATGCCCTTATTCACTATAGGGATATGCATTTTCACTGTGCCCCTATTCACTATAGGGATGCCCCTATTCACTATAGGGATAGCCCTATTAACTATAAGGATACCCCTATTCACTATAGGTATACCCCTATTCACTATAGGTATACCCCTATTCACTATAAGGATGCCCCTATTCACTATAAGGATGCCCCTATTCACTATAGGGATGCCCCTATTCACTATAGGGATGCCCCTGTTCACATCACAGTTTTCTCATTTTCAAGGGGTGTGATTTAGCTGTGTTGTTGCACTTAAAGGTGTTAGATCCAGTTTACTGGCTGGAAGTCTAAGAAAAAGCTTCAAACATGCGATGCATAATATTTTTACACAGACTCTACCAGTCATATTACTATATTGTTGCTCCTTGTTAACTCAATTTGGAGGCCGTAAATAATTATTTATTCCCCTGCGCCAAACAAGAAAGCATCCAGTAAAAAAATAAAAAAAAGTTAAGTTAAAAACATTGAAACAGCTCATGCTGTGAGAAGTGACCCGGCGACTGATTGAAAACCCTGCGGCCTTCGTGTCAGGTGAGCTCAGTGATAACGCGGGGGTGAGATGGGGAGGTGAATGGAGAGCAAGGTGCAGATGCCTTCCCTTCTCTCCCTTTCTCCCTCTCTCTCTCTCTCCCTCTCTAATCCCTGGCCATTAAAGACCTCCAGACACCCTCCTCTCGTAATGACACGGCTATCAAAACCAATTGCGGTGGCTGAAGCCCAGGGCGGTGCATTAAAGCCCTCTGAGCCTGATTGCCTCTCCAGAATCAAGGGTCTGTGTCCTCCTCGGCATTCTGCCGCCCAGCGACGGCCAATCGCAGAGCAGATTCTCACAAGCAGCACCTCTGACCCATGCGTAATGGCACTGGGGTGGTGTCTGCATTCCGGCACCGT
Organism: Aldrovandia affinis; assembly: GCA_029706075.1. Lineage (NCBI taxonomy): Eukaryota > Metazoa > Chordata > Actinopteri > Notacanthiformes > Halosauridae > Aldrovandia > Aldrovandia affinis. The sequence goes on along the minus strand of JAINUG010000043.1, from coordinate 671,182 downwards.
GGACTGGAGTAGGCAGCACACTGGGTACGCTGATAGGTTTGACTCCGGAGTGGTTAAGGTTGGTTTGTGCCATTGCCCTTTCTGACCAAGTTTTGTTATTTTACAACACCTGCGAGGCTCTTCACTGATGATGCTGCTCCTTGATAATGTACAGAGCTGTATGTGGTGCACCATTCTCTCAGAAGCCGGACACATTTGTCAAACAACTTTATAATAATATAACATATGGCATTTAGCAGACGCTTTTATCCAAAGCGACTTACAGTAATGAACGCATACATTTTTCAGTACATGTGACCCCAATGGGAATCGAACACACAGCCTAAGTGTTGTCAGCGCCATGCTCTACCTACTGAGCAACACAGAACCACTGATTACAACTTTGATGACTACTTTGACAGAAAGATGGAACAAAATAGTTATCTTTGGCAGGCATTCCTGAAATAAATCAGTTTCCAAATAATTGCACAACCAAAAAACAATTGGAGCATTAATCTGTTAATTAATTCCTGATATTTTTAAACCATTCATATTGTACATTGTGACCTCTGGAAATCTGAGGAACAGCAGTTTCGCATTAGTAAACAGATTTCAAAAGCAATTAGGTTCCAGACTCTGATTAAATATAACTGAGATTACTATCCTGCACAGTATAAAAACGTTTCAAAATCATAGCTTTTGTTTACATCTGGTTTGTCTTCCCATTGATGGGTATCTTGGGTTGTTCCTCAGAAAGACTTAAACCCCAGGGAAAGCGTTTGGCTGGTCACATAAAGAATTTAATTATGAGTTTTAGGAGGGCTGCCTGCTGCTTTGGTGTTTCGTACAGTACATTCATCCAAATACTTTCCAAAAATGTTATGTTAAACTGTTATTGACTTTTTCCAAATAACTTAAAGTATATATTTTTTTCAATTGAACTGCAGAACAGGTTCTTTACAAAATCTGGCACATTTGTACACACAATCTGGCCAGAAATTTTAGACATGATTAAATGGCGCCATTGGATAGCATTGCTATTTTACTGCGAATAAAAGCCAATTTGAATGCCAAATAAACAAGGCGATTTCATACCCTATGCAGCTCCATGCCTGTAGAGTGGGAAATTGAACAGGTTGTCGGAGTTTGGGCAGGGAGTAAAAAACTCTGCCGCTTACGGTGTAATTATAGCGTCTGTCAGCGGCGCTGCGGCGAGTGGGTTCTACAGATGGAGATCTATGGAGACGAACCATGGGCCAGTGGGAGCGAACTACACCTGGATATTTATTAACACAGAGCTGACAGTAATGAGCTCTGAACAGGTGGGCAGGGACACGCGGATCACAAAGTTTTTTCCCCGCTGTCTTTGGGGAAGCGGTGGGAGACAGTTGCCGAAGTGGAAAAGTTCACCCTGCAGGTACGGAACGCTTCCATTTCCTACCGAAACAATACACCCACTCAGCGGCACACCGCACTCGCACACACAACTTCGCCCTTTCATTTTCCACACGCTGTCTGTTTTGTTTTCGCGGTCCACAAACGAGTTAACACCTGGTGCAATTAGGCAAATGCATCCACGGATATACGCAACAACAGGGTAAAAATAACAATGCATCCACGTGTTGCGAATAAAGAGCATTATTATGAAATCAGTCTGATGTACAGAAGCTCGTAATCGATATTTACGCATTATACCATCAATTTAAAACCTTTTATACGTTTGTACATTTAGTCCACAGTGCTGTTTCCTAGAGCCTGCATTAGCTCTGATTGAGGACCAAATCACACATTTGGACATGTCGGGATAACCTCTCCCAGATCAGCGCTAATCAGTGTCCGAAACACTCCCTGAGGGATTCAGAATGAACTATACAATGGCTGTATTTAAAGGTACTAGAAATGTTCAGACATGAACTCAAAACCTGGACAAATTTGTTGAATTGTAAGTTCTGATGCAGTGTGCCAGAGTTTGGTTGGGGGTTGGACAGGAAGAGAGCACTGACGTTAGGCCAATCACACCTGCTGGGAATCTTGGGCAGTTTTGCCTGATGCTCATGATTTTAGAACAACCCCCCCATAATCCCATAAACCTCCAATCTTCAACCGATTCCTGTAAACATTTTCAAGACCACCATGCCTGTTTTGTTAAAATACCCTTTAAAACTTAGCCTATACAATGGGACAAATTGGGTCTTTTTCTCATTGGGGTCTGCCACAATCGAATCAGAATTGATGGTAGACATGGGAAGCATGATTTCAACAGGGCTGTGTGATTCACAGGATTCTGCCTATCCGTCTGCACCCTGGGTGAAGTGAATCACCCAGTCACATGACAGTGAAAAGATGCGCAGGATGCAGTGACCACAGAGGCTTCGGGAAAGAGCTTGGAAAGAGGGATGGTTTGCAAACAGAAGTGCTATGTTCAGGTAACGCGTGACATCACCAGACAGGGCTGATGTGTCGGAGGCAGCGAGGTGAGTGAATGGCGATGGCAGCGGAGCCCCTCATCCTGCCCTAAATGGCATGTTTAGAAATTCCTTTAACAAATGCAAGCCCGTAGTGCTCATGTTACCACCAGGAGCAGCTATGCTTTTTAGGAGTCAATAGGAAGTGGTCAGTTTCGCTGTTATCAAAGGAAGTCCACTGATAGTCCAGTGTTACTACCACTGATTCAGGTAGTAACACTAGGGAGTGTCTCTCTCTCTCTCTCTCTCTCTCTCTCTCTCTCTCTCTCTCTCTCTCTCTCTCTCTCTCTCTCTCTCTCTCTCTCTCTCTCTCTCTCTCTCTCTCTCTCTCTCTCTCTCTCTCTCTCTCTCTCTCTCTCTCTCTCTCTCTCTCTCTCTCTCTCTCAGACACACTGAACAAACATTCTAGCTGTCCTTCCAATTAATTTCCTAATTAATTTCAATCCAGATAGCTTTATTGTCACAAGAGAAAAAATGTGTACTGTACATAAGGAATGTTAACAGACATCAAAGTCAAAATTAGAGTGTCATTTTGTAGTTTTTCCAACATATTTCGATTTCATGTGCTGTAGCACACTGTATTACACAAGCTAGCAGTGTAGCCATGCCACTGTCAGAGGAGTCTCACCTGCAGTGCCCCCTACGAGCCGCGAGCAGTGACGTGAGATTGGTGATTCCAAATTGAAGAAAATGGGGGAAATTAAACAATAGTCTCCCCCCGCCCCCCTGTCACATGTAGTCCAATCACGAAACCCACAAAAATCTTCCAAAAACTTGGAAATAGCTTCTTAAAATAACATTTGTTAACTATTAAATGAGAACATATTAAGTTTTAGAATCCTCTCATCTATTTTAAAATCCCTGTCTAATTGCTTTTGATTTATTGCCTTGGCAAATGTTATTCAGTAAATATTAGGCTGTATAAATTGCCAATTTAAACAGCATAATTTTTAATAAAGCTTCAGGTGAAACGCCTTGCTCAAGGGTACAGTGGGACAGTCCCCTGCCAGGCAATCAAACCTGTAATGTTCCCCCTTTTCTTTTTCTCCTTGATTTTGGAATCGGCAGTCATGCCTCTCAAGTTACCGCTGTGCTCCTCGCACCCACCCACTAGCAGCACTGAAACTGAAGTGTGTGGACTTAAACCCACAACTGCTTATCCACGACAGAACACGGAGGCCCCTCGCTCTCTGAACACTCACACATGTTCTACAGGCACAGACATCGCCTTTTACAAATCTGTCTCACATACAAGCGAATGGGGAGGGAAAAACCTTTAGATCCGAACCCAGTGGTGTGTCATACAACAGAAGGGACAATTGGCACCTAATCTGGTGAACTTCCACAAGCGCTGATCAACACTCACGCGCGTGAGACGCTAACTGCCTCTGACAGTGTATTAATATGTGTCCTTAATGAGGAATGCCTTGAGCTCTTCATTCTTGGGCAACAAGTTCTGATTAAAACAGGGGTTGCCAGGTGCCCAGTGCAGTGCCTGCCACATACTGTACCAATACCCAACAATACCCCATGTGCCTGCCACATACTGTACTAATACCCCAAAATGCCCCATGTGCCTGCCACATACTGTACCCAATACCAGACAATACCCCATGTGTCTGCCACATACCGTACCCAATACCCAACAATACCCCATGTGCCTGTCACATACTGTACCCAATACCCAACAATGCCCCATGTGCCTGCCACATACTGTACCCAATACCAGACAATACCCCATGTGCCTGCCACATACTGTACCCAATACCAAACAATGCCCTATGTGCCTGTCACATACTGTACCAATACCAGACAATACCCTATGTGTCTGCCACATACTGTACCCAATACCCAACAATGCCCTATGTGCCTGCCACATACTGTACCAATACCCAACAATGCCCCATGTGCCTGCCACATACTGTACCCAATACCAGACAATACCCCATGTGCCTGCCACATACTGTACCCAATACCAAACAATACCCCATGTGCCTGTCACATACTGTACCAATACCCAACAATGCCCCATGTGCCTGCCACATACTGTACCCAATACCCAACAATGCCCCATGTGCCTGCCACATACTGTACCCAACACCCAACAATGCCCCATGTGCCTGCCACATACCGTACCAATACCCAACAATGCCCCATGTGCCTGCCACATACTGTACCAATACCCAAAATGCCCCATGTGCCTGTCACATACTGTACCCAATACACCAACACAAAAATGCCCCATGTGCCTGTCACATACCGTACCCAATACCCAACAATGCCCCATGTGCCTGCCACATACTGTACCCAATACCAAACAATACCCCATACCACACCACAATGGTGAATAAATTAAATAAAAACAATACAGTGCCCCCGCATCTTTACATCCAGCAGACAGACACAGGGTGTTCGCATAACACACTCGATCTGTGCTACGCATTTCAGGCCTGTTTCATCCATGCTCCAGCAGCATAAAGAAATAAAAACGTACAACAGTTTGAGGGGCCTCATACAGAGTTTAGTCACATTCCAGCCCCGGCAGAGTGCTGCGGGGACAGTAATCATTCTGGAGCTGAAATGACACTCAGAAATGTGCTGTTGGACAAGAGGCTGCGACTTTGCCAATGCACAAATTAGCCCCAGCTTGTGTACGAACCGGAGAGGAGAGTTATTCTGCCCTGGAGTTTTTAATGACATCTCTCTGCAGAACCTTTGCAGAGCCGTCTAAGTGTAGGCCGTTTCTGCCTGGATTACAAATGTGATTTGTCAAAGGCGCGTGTGCAGGTTTGTACACAGTACACTTTGCTTCCTTTGCATATCCATAAAATAATCGACAGCTAATAATTGGCAATGCACTTGCACAAATCAAAGGAAAAAAAATGCACGGTTTAAACATAATTGTGGCCTTTGCCAACAAAGCCTCAGTCAAAGTGCCCCCAGTTAGCAGGACTCAGGAGCATTTCTTCAGGAGTGCCATAAATGAAACACAATGTTCCCGGATCATAGTGCTTCCCCTCCTTGATTAATTCCATTTGATGCGATATAAAGCGCACGCATTATCAAAAGACACTTTCATGCACTTTCAGCCTTCCGACTAACATGTGCAACATAATCCGGGCATGTTATAGAAATGTATTGAGCAACTGTCAAATGAATTTGGCTAATGCAGATTCAAAGTGCAGTCTGTCAGTGGTAATTGCCCACTTGCCAGCTGTTAGCCGGTCTCCTCATGTTGTGTCACCCAGACAGGGATCTCAGATTTAAATTAGCGGTTTTGCGTTCCAGTCGCCCATGAAATATTTTTGACAGAGCAGCTCTGCATAATAGGTTTCCTTTCATTTAAACAGCTGTGCAGTCTGACACACACCGGTAATAGAGAATTAAAAAATAACTTTTAAACCTCTTACACTGTGTTTCTGCCAAACCTGCCTCAGTTTATTTTCAGGCACATAGCGATTAATACTTGATGCAGAACCGACTTATCAATGAAAGCTTTGACTGATGATCAGATTTGATTACGAATGCTCTCAAGTTTTTGAATGTAAATGCATTGTGTTATGCAATTTTTGCTATGATGCTGTTCCCTTTACACAAAGGGCACACTTGCCCTTGATTGGCTCATATGTGTCACATGGGGCATGTGGGCCAATCAGACATGAGCGCATGGAGATGAGCAACACACCATCTGCAAGAGGGGTCATCAAGTACACTGTATCAGTTTACACTGTTATTTAATATTTCTGTCAAACTCAAAACTGGTTAAAGCACACTACATACTATATGCGATTCCTACTTTCCTCTGAGTTATAAACACAGCCAGCAATCTAGAGGTAAGGAACATGTGGGCGGAGCCAACTCTGCACCCCGCCCACAGAGGACATCTGCTTCCTCGAGGACGCCCCCCCTATTGATTTCCATAGGCTTTTAATTTAGAACTTTCACTTAAGGCTGATAGGATAGATATCCACGAGCGCACTGCCCTCCACACACAGCTCCTGACACTGCCATCAAGCCCAATTAAAAATGCATGAGGGCGAGGATGTGAAGAAGGTACCCCTGGCTGCCTGGTGTTGGTCATTAGACAATAAGGACTGATAAAAGCTATGAGTGTGCTGTGTTATAAATGCTCCTATCGATTAGAGAGCACCTTAATAATGAAAGCCTGGACCTCGGGGGAAGGAAAGCCATGGATCATCCTGACAATGTGAGGGGGGGCGGGCTTCAGATCAGGGATGGGACGGGAGTGGGGACAATTAATCCCTCTGAGCCCCCCTCCCTCAGTCGCAAATAATGCAGTTGCAGCTCATTACTGTGTGACCTTGCTAAACAGCCTTACGAGCAGGGGTGACCTTCTGAGTGTTGATAAGTTTTGTCAGGGCGTGTGTTTTGCCACGGGGATAATAGCTGCACTCTCCTGTCTCAAACAGACAAGGGCAGGTGGAGTCAAGCAGGCTTAACCCCCGCAAATGAATCATTATAATAAGAAAGAGATGGCGGGGGTTGCTGGGTGATACTGATGCTAATTTGTTGTGCGTTTTTACACACTCTGTAGAAGGGTCCTTGAGGTCTGAGTGCTCTACACGGCAGGCTTTCTCTTTCCTCTCAGGGACACAGGGCTGACCTTTGACCCCACGAGGACATTTTACCCGGACATGTGGGTGCAGCCATGGCGCTTAGCCTTACATTATATGCGACATGAACATTACATAATGTGTTACATTAGCATTACATGCTGTGTTATGTTAGCATTACTTTGGGATTCACACTTCACTGGTAGTCGGAGGTGTGTGGAAAATGGGTTTAGGCAGCAGGCAGACAGAAACCCATCTGGTTCAATTGTAACAACAGAGGTTCAATTGTAAGGGAGTGCGGCGAGAGCTGTTCTAATGCATGTTGAAAAATGTACATTCTTGGCGCTACTGCCGCATGACTGTCATGCCTAAACCATCCTCTTGCCAAACTATGCGCGTCAACAAAACACCAAACAATACTGGGATTGAACTGTGAGTCAGACGTAAGGATCTATGTTGACTGTATCAAGGCCCTTGGTGATGTAGATTTGGTTCCAAGGATACGTGTGGCTTGAGCGCTTTGCCATGACGCACCGAGAACCATATGGCACAAAACGCAGCGTCGTCACACCCTCGCTGCTGCAGCGTCACCACAACACAACGAACACCTCGTGCGCTGGACATGGCTGCTCCTGAGTGTGTGCTCTGCGCGAGAGTGTCTGCTTCATCTGCGCAGTCGCCAAGCTGCTCCGGTAGCACAGCGCAGACGCAGGCTCCTCACAGTGGCTGAAGGGCTTCCTGAGATGGTGAAGCCTTTAACCTGCACTGTGTTTGATCGATCAGGTATTAGGCGATCCCCTCTTTACGGCGCAATGATGAGATCATGTGACGCAACATAACAGCGGCAGGTTCAGAGGTCTGTCAGGAACGTCAGGACACTTTATCTTCCTGTCACAACATAATTAGTCTGTTTACGAAGCCTTGCAGTTATCATGCGTTGCATCATAAACATTGCACGAATGGTCTTGATTAACCAGAATAACAGTATTTTCAATTCCAACCCCATGGATGCAAAGTTTGTTGTCAGCTGGGCTTGGACTCAGATCAGGTTAAGTCAGAGCAGAAATGTCCTTAAAGCGAAGGTCGCTGATTAGCGTTCGACAAAACTCATTCATTCTCAGTTCAAGTTCTAAAGGTTACCCCACACTTCCGACACAGACAGATGAAAACATGCCAATTTATTTTGGGGGTGGAGGGGGGGGTATGGAATGGCATGATTTGAATTAAGATGGTCTGGCTGTGGGCTGGTATCATGCCAGCAGGGTCTCATATGACCTTTTCAGGTGGGAGGTTGTTATTTTCTGGCCCTGTGGCACTGACGCGGCTGAGCGGCAGGCAGGCCCTGGTCCCTGCGCAGGGTAATCTCGCCCTGGGCGTTACCGTTCACACCGCCATGCGCCCGGCCAGTCGCCTGGGGTCCCGTGAATCCGCGGGCCAGCAGGCCGCGACTGGAGGATAACGAGAAAAAGCCCTGATCTGTGATAGGCTGGGCGTTTCGCGCTGCACAGGGACTGCAGTCTGCAGAAGTGATTCTGTTCTGTTGCTTCCAGTGGCTTTTAATCCACACGGACACAAAGCTCTCATCGAGTTTTCCCGTTTTCCTGATTCGAGTTCATTTTAATTTTCTTTGATAATTCTTAATACATGCAGTGCATTTGGAAAGTATTCAGACCCCTTCACCTTTTCAACATTTTGTTATGTTACAACCTTATTCTAAAATGATTTTTTTTTAAAATCCTCATCAATCTACACACAATACCCCATAATGACAAAAGCAAAAACAGGTTTTTAGATTTTAAAAAAAGAAGTAATGTAAACCAAGAACCCAATGGCCACTCTAAGAGAACTTCAGAGTTCCTCTGCAGTGATGGGAGAACCTGGCAGAAGGACAACCATCTCTGCACCACTCCATCAATCAGGCGTTTATGGTAGTGGCTAGACGGAAGCCACTCCTGAGTGAAAGGCATATGACAACCCAAATGGAGTTTGCCAGATGGCACTTAAAGGACTCTAAGAGCATCAGGAAAAGATTCTCTGGTCTGATGAGACACAAATTGAACTTTTTGGCCTGAATGCCAAGCGCACACGACAGTATGTCACACCTGACACCACACCAACACAATATACGACACGCGTGCACGCGCACACAACTGACACGACAACAACTCCGAATACACACACATGAATGCCACAACCAACCACTCAATACAGACCTAAATGACATAACTAACAACCTCTCAAGACGGACACAAGAATGACAAGACAAAGACTAACTCTCTTGATACACACACCAATGACACAGTACGTCACAACTAACATTAAACTTATACTCCACATGATACGATATGCCAGGCGTGCATTCTCACACACACACACACACACGAACAAACGAACGAACGAACGAACGAACGAACGACCGAACTAACGAACGAACGACCGACTACTCTTAATTCGCACACATCAACGACATGACAAGACTAACTGATTCCCCACTTTCCCCACCTGCTCATAAATAGGCTTACTTTCTGCCTGGCTCAGGGTCATTCGCTCTCCCAATCACAATCACTCAACACCAAACAATTCACATTCTCACACATAAACCCAATCAGTCAATTGAATTCCACATCAATTACCTGATTTAATAATAATTAACTTAATTATGGCCTTCCGGGCAACAGTTCACACCATGTGAGAGTGCCAAACCTGCCCCGGAAAGTATCACTGCTCCAAAGGCCTCCACAACATGGAAAAACCAAGGAAATCCTGCCACTCCCATGTTGCCGAGACTGATGCCCTCCACAACTTATTTCTGTTGTGATTCTCATCAGTTCAAAACCAGAATCAGCATCAGGCCCAGACCAGCTCTGATCTGGTAATCAGCACACAGACAACAGCTACGATTACTACAGGCCCTGAGATTAAGAGATAATTTGTGGATCTTTTCATGTGTAAATTAAGCTGGTGTCCAAAAAGGAAACGTTAAATCAACTCATAAATCCAAAATGTGCACTAGGTATTACAGAAAAACAGAGGATAGATTGTGCGTTGTAGTGAGTGGGGTGGGCTTGGGAGTGAAGTGGGTAGGAATGTTGTTAGCAGTAAGCCCCGTGTTCACAGGAGGGATTATTAAACAGAGTAGCCGTTCATTTTTCTCCAAAGATAAACACAGCGCTGAGACATCGATTTTAATTACCAAAAAGAGCTGGAGAGTTCATTCTTCATTAGTTTGCCCCATTAAAAACTACGCTGGCGTGCTTTCAAAACAGTGCGACATTAGCTCAGCTAATTGAAAAACAGAGGATGACATAACATTTTAAATGTCTCTACATAATGTTGTTAAAGGCTACCCTGAATTGCGTCCGGTGTGCCACCTACCGTATGCCTTATTTCATACATTTGATACAATTTGAATATAAAACAGCCTGTATATGAATTACATACAGTATATTTATGACTGCCCTGGGGCTCTATATGGGCGTGAGTGTGGATTTTGAGGGTCCTGCTTGTGCCATTTTGACTGTGTTACATTGTAAGGGCTGAATTATTTGCTGTGATGCAAGGAGCCACATCCCAGACACCCCCACTTTGACCGCCACTTAAATACCTGCAACATTGTGCACCCCTGCAGGTGTGACTGACGCCCCCAGTGATAGGCCCACAGCTCTCTTCTAAGCTTTTGTGATTTGTTATTCTTTGGTATAAAGCCTGGGCTAATTTCTCTGCGTTTGCTGGTGCTACGGTAGACAGCAGTGCCGACAAGTGACTGTTGTAACCGTTGCTTTGGGTTGGACCATGGTTCTGGAGGCCCTTGGCTAGACAGTCTGGATCCAGGGCCCCATGAAGCCTGGTCATTTATCTAATGCACAGGTCAGGGCTGGCTGGAAAGGAAGTGGCTCCCAAATCTTTTAATGAGCGCCCCTCTCTAGATCTGTCAGCTGCACCTGTGTGCCCCCACTAGTGGTCAATTAGACCAAAGCCGACACAGCTACAGTACCTACCTAATGTATCATCAGAGTTTAGCTGGCTGAATGAATCCCTCTCTTGCCAGCTCAGGTGGCGGTTCTGGGGGCCTATGGTTGGCATACAATACCCAGGTCAGTGCTACAGGTTATTGGTTGAGGTCTGAGAGTGTGTGTGTGTGTGTGTGTGTGTGTGTGTGTGTGT